>OX638404.1:21104349-21754024 GCA_951813805.1 Limnephilus auricula
CGTTGGCAGATTTGTTAAATTTTCAAACGAAAGATTGTATTAAACAACACACATTTTAAATCATATAATCTTACAAATAAAATTACTAAAAATAAAAAAAAAGTAGGTACGTGTTTTGTGACCAAAATACATCAGTTTGACTATTTATTTACGATTTTACAAACTTAAATATATTATTTCTTCATTCTTTGCAAATTTACTTTGTGGCATTTGCATCATTTTACTAAAATGAAACAAATTACTTTTGTGTAAACCACTGTAATCACTGTAATGTTATAATATCTACATGTTTCAAAAACCGATGGGTTCGTCAGGAAAATAACGTTGTTATTAACCTGACAAAGAAACCATCGGTTTTGAAACATGTAGATAGTATAACATTGATTACAGTGGTTTACACAAAAGTAATTTTTTTTTTTTATTTGAATAAAATATTTTAGATTTATTTAACACTCTTTTTTTCTTAAGATATTATTGAAAAATAATAAATACTTATGATCAAAAAATACTTACAATAAGTACACGATACTTAATAATTTATCATCACGCGTTTTGAGCATTTTTATTGCTTACTTGAATTTTTTTTACATTAACTCCTCACAGGAGGCCCTGAGGAAAATAATTTCCCTCTGGGCCTATGACATCTTTGAAGATGCTGTGAGGAGGGTCTGTTTGAGGAAGGAGTGAACGTGGGCCTCGAGGAGACCCATGTTGTAGGAAGGAGGAAACACAGAGGCCATAATGTAGGTATATAAGCAAATTTTTAATGAAACATATCGATATTAAATTTCTAGTTTAAAAAAATTGATACGGGGAATAATCGATCTTTTTCATCGGAATCTCCCTGTACAGTTGCAAGCATTTTGGAACTTTAATTTAATGTTTCAACGGTAATTTGATGTTGACTTCATGAGTACCGGTCGTTTTTTAATCCTTTTTGTGTAAGTCGCCTAGCATGTGGTACGAGCTACCAGCATCTGTTTTTCCTCCTTCATAACCTTCATTTAAGTTTCCCTTTCTTCAGCCTCCACTTTGACCCGCCTCACAACGGTGCCCAAACAGGGGTGTCTCGTGATGATGACTCGTTCCAGTGTTCAAAAGCTAGGCTGCTTTTTAACATTAGCCCAATACAATTTGGTGATGCTGTCGGGAGGTTATTTTTAGGGAAAAAAGGATACGAATATCTGGGAAGGAGAAGGGTACGTTGGATGAGTTAGAAACTGGAGGACAGTTTGTCTAGGAGTGACAGCCGTATAAATCCATCCCTCCCACTGCGGTGAAGTGCGATAGGTCAAGAAAATCCGGCTGGAGACATCAAAAGGTGCCCCTAAACAAGTCTCTCCCGATACGGCCCATCACGCAGTAGGTGTGCAAATGCATCCGCTGTCAAGACCCGGTAACTCCTGCTAAGTAAGCAAACGTAGATAACCACTTGGGGTGACCTGTGGCCGGGCGTTGGTTATCCAGTAAATGATTCCCGGGGCGGCGGTACCCATACCCCTCTGCCAAATTGAGAATGAAAGGTTGCAGGATAAAATCTTCTCTGTTTCCTTAATCAATTATTATTACTTTTTATGGAAGTATTAAGATTGTAGGTTTCTATGGTTATCCATTCTAATTCAGCACCGAAAAATGTTTTAAATTATCTAATTTATTACTTTTCTAGCTCTTTTAGCTCTTTTGTCATCCTTTATTTCCATACGTTTAAAAATGAAACCTCATCCGGTTCTATGAACTGAAATTTAAACACCCCTTGAACGACATCTATGTTTGGAAAACTAAAGCGCTTCGTAGCTTTCATTTTAGCCGGGAAACCTTCCCTGTTTTCTGAAAGGTTTCAAAGTTTATGTGACGTAAAGCTAAGTTATTCTGAAATATTATTATTAATCAACTTATGTATCGCATTCATAGATGTCAGTAGTTATTTTAAGAGGGTGCTTTTTATTACATCAGAAATGTTAAAATGTAGGTACCGCCATTTAAAAGTTGCCCACAAGATCTTTTAACAATCTTAAAAATTCTCTTCAGACCATTTTGGACGTATAAAAATCATTTCTTCAATCTTTGCAAAATTACTTTCTGTAATCATTTTAATTAAATGATACAAATTAGTTTTTGGGGTGTTATGCCGTGTTGCGCTACCTCCTTCTTTAGCCGACGTTTCGGACAACGTTGCACTGTCCATCATCAGGGCAGATCCGGCAGATCCGACGATCTCGATGCAGATGTGTAATTGATAGTGGTAAAGTGTGTGCTTACATGTGCACATATTTTATCAATGATGATGGACACTGTAATGCTGTCCGAAACGTCGGCTAAAAAAGGAGGTAGCGCAACACGGCATAACACCCCCAAAACAAACAACGAAAATGCTTTTGGCCGTGAAAATCTAAAAGCGTATCAGATCAAGAAAAGGTTTATATAACAGAAAAAATACAAAGAAGAGTTTAACAAGAGGTGGAGGTGCAATTAAATATATGTTTTTCTAATATAAATATAAGAAAAATAAAAAAGGAACATATTTTGAACTGCAGGTGCTATAAAATACAACATATAATAATAATATGATGCGATTTCGTTTACAAATGCAAAATACATAACAAGGTAAAGAACTTCATTTAGTTTTATGAATTTAAATTCATAAAACTGTGGCGTAGCTAGAGTGTTACCCCCATCGGGTGGTACCCCCCAATCGAGTCTTAAGTTTGAATTTTTAAGGACAAAATTCTAAAAAAATCAGTAGCCTAAGGGTTATTAACAGCTGTTTAACATATTTTAGAATGAGTCGAAGCGTAGACCTGACTTCCAAATTTTTTAATCTTTTATTTGCATAAGAAAAGGAAAAAAATAAATAATAAAGGTGTGATCAAAAAAAAAATTTTTTTGATTCTCTGTGTGATGAAAATTTGTTAGTTTTTTTCAATTCCCAATTGTACTACGAGTTTCCGGAAACCGTTTACACAGAATACTTTGCTGACATGCATACGACAAATAACCAAAGCTTCATCGCAATCCATTGATTGGTTTAGATAGCGCACAGGGGACAAATAAAGAAACACTAATTTGTATGTATTAAGGGAGTATTCTAGTCTAGAATTTCGAAAAATAATTTTTTTGTACGTATTTTCAACGTTTAGATCTTTAAAAATGTGTCTTTATAAGGATTTTTAAAATTACTTTCGGAGTTAAAGCTCTTTTTGTAGCTTACAATATAAATAAACAAATCATAAAAGAAAGGTACTAAAATATTCTTCGTTTATTTTTTACAGAGCTCGAAAAAACGCCCGAAATTTGTGTAAAATAACCCTTTGTGCTATGCATAAAAAGTCTTGTCTTAAACATTAGTTTATCAATTTAAAAAAAAAATAATGAATTATTTTTTTGCGCCTATACATTGTCGAGTTCGCGCCAAATTGTCCAGGATAGCAATTCAAAGGCAAAATCAAGGGTTAAATTATTTGCCTGTTTGTCTTTTTTTTATATTATTTAATTGTTACAAGGAAAATATGGAGTGGCTAGCTTAGATTTGGAGTCGGAGAGAATGGGCAGCCTCCTGGAACCTCGGGCACGGGTGACGGCAGCAGCCTTACTTCACACTCATTCTTTGCTTATCGGTTCTGATCAATATCAACCCCTTTTTATCACATTTAAAACACATTTTATTACAAAGATAAACAGGAAGACATAATAAACAATGAGGCCGGGGTTACATCCTTTTTTTAATATTAACTCCATACAGGAGGCCCTGAGAAAAATAATTTCCCTCGGGGCCTGTGTCATCTTTGAAGATGCTGCGTGGAGGGTCTTTATGAGGAGAGGAAAGAGTGAAAATGGGTCTTGAAGAGACCCATGTTGTAGGAAGAAGGAAACACAGAGGCCGACAAATCGTTCCACAGCCGAACTGTTGAACGACCAGTTCTCATGTGACAAATGTCAACCGTGTACATATGTTGGGCGAGCGTTTGGCGTGTTTCCTGACTATGCACCGGTGCCGGGTGATCAATGACGCTAGTTCCTCAGAGCATTTTCCATTGAAATACCGGTAGATCAAGGATAGCATTCCCACCCGACGCCTGTGCTCTAAAGATTGCATCCCGTTTGTCAAGACGGGAGAATCTATCAAACGAACCGCCCGTTTTTGCACAGAATCGAGGGTGTTTTTTAGGTACTTTGGGGCTCCAGACCAGAGGTGGCTGCCAAATTCAACCGTGGGGCGCACTTGCGATTTGTACAATAACCTAACCTAACAAAGAGTCGATGTCTCTCCCGACTCCGAATTCCCAGCATATCCCAGCATACGGGAGGTTAACAATGATTAGCTATTCGATAGGCACATAACAAGCGGAAGGTGGATTGGCTTACGGCTTGTGTGGGCGGCACGGTGATGGCTGATCGGGTTTCGAACAGACTCGTGGCTCATTTCTAGGCACACACAGGGCGGGTCGGCCCGTCAGTACTTTTGTGCACATCTTGGTTAAAACGGATGCAGTAATTGATTACTCGGTAACGTAATAGCGTTGGAACATGCTCAGCGTGCAGCTTGTACGGTGCACTAGAGTTGTGACTATGCTTAGTAGGTTTGAATATGCTGACATGTATTACGTGACAACATATGCAATATAAAAATGAATAAATAGTCCATAAATAAACTCAAATCAAAAACGAGTATTGGATTGAATCACCGATAAGATATTAAATTTTTATGGCTTTTCTTGAAATTCTTTATGGAAAAAAAAAATTGTTTTCATATTCATATTGTGTATATGCGGGCGAAAACAATGAATGCATCGTAACATTTTGAAGCGTAACTTGCAAAAAGTGTTTGTTCCTCAAATAATTAAGCTAGCGCCATCTATGGAAGCCCAGATTATGAATTCTTTTAAGTATAGCCATAATCTAATCTGTCTTCATTATTGATCACGTAAGTATAGGTACATACAATTATAAAACATAAATCGACTGACAAAAAATAAAGTAGTATTTAACTTGCAAACATTGGTCAAACAAACAAACAGTGGACTCTCAGTATCGCCCTGGTGAATCGAAACGTTGCTTTATGGCTTGAGCCATCTTTGGTGACCAGATCTGAATAGCTACATTTTCTCCATCCTTTACTCTCTTGTCTCCTTTCCATTTCTACTCCATTCAGCCTCATAATATTCCTGAATTAGGGATGCCATAATCCAACTAGCTTCGGACGGTTTTTGGTGTGGTTTTCACAAGGGTTGAACACATAACTTTATTTAATAAAATAATAAAAACTTAAACTTCTCGAGAAAGCCTACGTTGTGTAAAATGTTCATGCAGCTACAAATTTAAATGCAGGGATCTTTTTTCCGACTGAATAAAAATACGTGGAGATCGCGACGGTTCCTCTTTTGACGGTATTTTTTGTCAAAGATGTTTTGCGACCCAACACTTACTACTCTTGCCTTGTTCTGACCTGACAAGTAGTAAGTCGAGTGGAGAGTAACTCGCTACTCACCGAAAAATGTTTGCACAGCAGTCAAGTAGAGTTCATTAGTAAGCGACGCGTCGCGATATAACGGGCTGCAACGCAATAAAGTAAATACGCTAATTAAGCTGATTGTAATGATTATGTTAGAAGAAGTGGAAGAATAAATTAGTGAGATGGAAATGAATAAACTATGGTCACGAAAATAGATTAATAGCCGGAAAAATTAAGAATTTTACAGTAGAATTTTCACGCCAAAGGGATGACATATTGCGCGTGTGTGCATCTACGAATGAACTGCGCAGGGACTAGTGAAGGGGTACTCTACTCGCTGAAAAAATAGAACCAAATGGATTCAATCTACTAAAGAGCTGACTAGCCTACTCTACTAAAATTGTGGTGTTCGGACAGGTTAGTTACTAATATATTAGCTACTCGACTAAAATACTCTCCCAGTCAGAACAAGAAATAACAGTATTTCCGTAAGTGCCATAAGAGTTAGTATCATAGAATAAAGAAGAATACGAGAAATGCAATGTGGGCGTGTTTCGTGTACCAAAGTCAAAGTTAAAATTGTAATTCAGATTTATGCTTCAGGGCGTGTCAAATCGATTAGAAAGAAAAGGTAATAAGTCAGTGGCGACGATATTCGTTTCTTTTCAAATTTACATCGTAGGAATTTCTTGTGTGTATTATCTATTAAGTGGTAATTCTAAAATCGTGCTAGAAAAAAATGGTGGCTCTTTTTGGTGGGTGTTATAAAGACAAAACTTTTTTCTGAGTTCGTTTTCAAAAAAGTGGTTGCCGATATATTTGTCTGTGAGCGAAAATATTGTGAGTGTTAATTTTACTAAATGGTAACAATAAACAGCTGGAGAAAATTGAAAAGCTTAATTTAACTCTCGTGAAAAGTGTTACTTTACAAGAATTCAGACTCGCCTTAAAGACTTTGAAATACATTTCAGAAAGAGAACGGGCTCGTAGAAGCGCTAATGATGATTAATCACATCATTTTTTTAAAAGCATTGTTAAATAAATGAAGAATAAGCGTTACATTTTCAAGGCTTTCGGGAAGAACAGTTTTGAAAAGAGTTTTTTTGTTTTTATTTTTAACTGTTTGTTTTTTAACATTAATTCCATACAGGAGGTCCTGAGGAAAATAATTTTGTGTCATCTTTGGCGATGCTGGGTATTTTTGAGAAGAGGATGAAATGAACATGAGTTTTTAAAAGACCAATGTTGTAGGAGGAGGAGGGTGGAAACTCAGAGGTCGGAAAATGGTCCCACAAAGAACGAGTCGTAGAAACGACACGTTTTTATCTAACAAATGTCAACCATGTACACATATAAGGGTATTTCAAGACTTTTCTTTGGTGGCAAAGAACAATGACAGCATTCCCAGCTACTTAAATAAAGTTAGTGAAAAAATTGAATTTGGCGCTATTCCTCCATCATTCTTCTACAATCTACTGCAGCAGCAACTTCCTGCAACGGGTGGCAGAACTGCTATCGCTTGCAAAATGGCTGGCATTGCTGATCATATTAGAAAGCGTTCTGAGATTGAATTCTTGAATGCAGAAGGTGAAACGCCCATTTGCAAACGCGTAAGACTGAAAAATGTGTAAGGTGATGTAACGTTGGATGTCGGTACTGTTGATGATGAACGAAATAACTGCAACGAAGCTGAAAAACATTGGCGTTGGCTGACGAAAAGCGGAGCGGCAGGCAGTTGACTACAGTGACTCCACGCAACGTTCAGCGAGTCGATATCACTCGTCGTGACCGCCGAATAACTACAGTGACGCATTTTCTCCATCAGTAAAGGATGTATGATGTGAAGCTCACCGTGAGATTCACCTTGAAAATGAGGAGGCTGCGAAAACGTCCGTATGCCAGTGGCTTAGGAAGCAGGACTGCTTTTTACTGGAATACATGCGCCTGTTAAAATATGGGCCAAACTTGTGGAAATAAATGGAGATTATATTGAAAAGTGACAAATTAATCGTCAATGTGCGGCTTTCAACCTGTTTAAAAATTCTTGACAATAAAAGGGGAAAAAATAGGAGGCATTAATTTTTGACTTAAAATAGGGAAATCTGTCAAACGAACAGCTCATCTCTGCACATACTACACAAACGATTTAAATCTCATTTTCCTTTTAAGTTGTGGCTTAATGAAGTCATTATTGACGAATAAGTCGGGAAGTAAAGATGGTTCACTTTGGATTCAGATGTTGCGAAATTGAAACCCGGCGTGCTCAAATAAATTGTATTTACTTATTTCATGCATAATTAATATGAAAGACAAGAATATATTTTTTTTGCCAATTCCTTACTAACTTTCCTCTTGTTACTAACTTATCTTTCGTCAGCGTATCCTTAATGATACGTTTAAAATCTAATCGTTTAATTTCTAACTAGCTTTTGTGGGGAACTAAGTATGTAAAATATATATAATTACTTACATTATTATTTTATTATAGACATTATCTGCTAAGACGGTACAATTCACAAAATCATTATTTTGCATAAAACAAGTAAGTTATGACAAAAATAGAATCAGATTTTAATGCCACCATTCGCATTCAAATTTGTGACCAAATTTGCACCAGGGGTCCTGGCACACTGAAATCGAACTTTACAATATCGAATCGACAGACGTAACTACCGATGATTTTAAACTAAACCGATATAGTTATACGAAGATGCGTTTTTAATTTCGCGGAATGGGTAGGTAGGTGATTAGTGGGCGTATCGCTGAACTGGGTTCTAATTGAGCAACTCATTATTAGTAAAAATACCGGGTTTTATCCTAATTAGGTCATCAGTCTTTGAACTATCGTCGACTAAACAAGTCAATCGGGGAGAATTGTGTGAATATGGATAAAATCGAGTTCCGCGCTGTTATAAAATTCCTTACCAAGCAAGGAAAATCAGTTCAGATCATACTGGAAGATATGTCATCCGTTTACGGGGACGCTTGTCCAAGTAAAACTATGGTTTAAAAGTGGCATACCCTCTTTAAACAAGGCAGGGGGTCACTTGAAGACGACCCACGGCCGGGAAGGCCGATCGAGGTGGCCACTCCGGAAATTATTCAAAAAGTCGAAATATTAATAATAGAAGATGCCCGATTAAAGAAGAAACAACTCGCAGAAATGGTTGGAGTATCAGAAACAATTCTCAAAAATCTTGCCATGACTAAAGTCAGCGCAAGTGGGTCCCAAGAATGCTCACAGCGCGCCGCCTCAAAAACAACAGCGCGTGGAGTGTTCTCATGCATTTTTGGACCTCTGTAGGGAATACGAAGATGGAGTGTTGGCTCATATTGTTACTGGTGATGAAACTTGGATTCATCAATATGAAAATGAGTCTAAATAGGACTTTATGCAATGGCACAACAAAGACACACTACCACCCAAGAAGTTTAAGATGTCACAATCGGCTGGGAAAATCATGGCGACAGTCTTTTGGGACTGAGAAGGAATCCTGTTGATCGATGACAAAGATAAAGGTGTCTCCATAACCGGAGATTAATACACTTCAATCCTAGAGCAATTAAAGGAAGCCATCAAGGAGAAAAGAAGGGGAAAATTGACCAAAGGTGTCCTCCATCCTCCATCCAGGATCTCTCGTCTTACCGGGACAAGCGCCTCATCCAACTCGGTTATTGGGACTTCTTAATTTTAAGTCATTTTTCTTCCAGTTCAAGTTTTTTTCTTCCAAATTGTCATCACACACACTGATTCTTAAAATTTTGCCAATCGGGCTCGAACGATCGTCTGATCTATCTTGTTCTCATCCAATAACGACTGAAATCTGGTTATTAGGGCTTTGATTTGACCCCTTATGGCTATGAGAGCGTTCAGGTTGTCAGCCATTATCAATTAACTGAGAGAGATTCGCGTTCACAAAGATCTAAGAAATAAGCAACAGTTCGATTATAGTAAGGAAGGAAAAAGAAATTAGGGCTTAACTTCGGTGTTTATCTTCGATGCTGAAATCCGGCTCGAAGGACCACATGGACGGTCCTCGCGATGGTCTCCGGGAAATCTGCTATAGTTTGTAAGGCTAGCTGCTTCTCTTGACTTCCTTCGTTTTATTCATACGCTGGGACGCGTACCAAGATTTGATGGATATCCTTTTAGTAAAAACACTTGTGTTGATTACTGGATTTGATTTATTGCTTTATTAATTCTAATAAATTGCAATTATGATACTTTGATTCTAGTTGCAAGCTCTCAGGCTTCAAAATGTGGATTGAAAGGTAAAATTCGATAAACTTAAGGCTAATGATGTGACAATGAATTTGCATAAATAAACCAATCCTGATTTGACAGAAAAACCCATAGACAAAACTTAGCATAAACTGACAATTGAATATAAAGGATGAAATGAAAGGTGACACACAGACGCGAATTTATTGTAAAGGAGTCTACACATCGAAATTAGAAAAAATTAAGTTAATTTAAAAATGATAAATAAGAAAACATGAAGTCAAATATTAAATCGGACAACACAACACTCAACACCAGTTGCATCCATTACCTTTTTATTTTTCTGTGACATATTCTTTTTCATATTTTCGTTTAGAATTATTGTTCTCTTCTTTAAAAATATATATTTCAATATAAAAAGCGAGAATAACCATTTTATAAAATAATACCACGTTAAGTAATACAAAAGGCTTCGTGTGTTTACTGTCTAATAATTGGACAATGGATAGGCTGTTAGTTATCCACTGAACCATAATAATTGAAAGCCTCTTAAAGGAGCAGACTGGCCAGGGTGATTTGATTTGGTATTGCTTACTATTAGACATTTACGAGGCACAAAACCCGTAGCATTGCGAATTGTTTAAGTTAAAAATGTTTTTTTCTTAGAATTCCATCTCCATTCCTGAATTGTACACCTACTAAAATAATTTTAAAAATTCCAAATTAAACTACAACACAAAATCCTTCCCATCTTGAAGTCATCGGTATCATTACCATAATTATACTTTTTGGTTACTTATAGAGATTAATTTTTGGGTATTATGCCGTGTTGGGCTACCTGCTTTTTTAGCAAACCTTTCGAACAGCTTTACAGTGTCCATCATCGATGGTAAAATGTACGCACATATAAGTACACGCTTTACCACTATAAATTACACATCTGCCCTGATAATAAACAAGGGAAAATATCCCAAAAATAAATCACTATAATGCTTTTGGCCGTGAAAATCTAAAATCATATCCATTTGGTTACTGTTCTCATCATATGAAAAATGCATAACTATTTTCTTAACTGCCATAAAAAATTGGATTGTTTGGAAGAAAGTAAAACCTAGCAAAAAATTCACCGAATGACATAGATTATATATCGTGTCTATAATATACTAGAGCTTTAATGTTAGAAGTAAAATTTGTTAATTTTTTAAAGATCGAAAACATCCTATATAATAATTATTTACATATAATCCACTCGCGTCATATTGCCAGTTTCAGTTTTCAAGATAAAATAATTATTGTTCTATCTAATGTACATTAGATGATTATAATAATTCGTATGTCAAAAAGTGTTCTTAAAAGCGTTTTTTACGTCAACATAAAAAAAATAGACGCTTTTTTTGAAAACACACATTTTTTATATACTTTTCTCACATTAATCCCTCCTGCATCTGTTTAAAAAATTAACAAAATCATTCGTACTCCCCCTTGAAAATACATTTTTCGGTCGTTGGGTTTTCTTAATTATTGCACTATCGTTATTAAATACTAGCGGGATGTTATAATTGTGGGATTATAAGCCGAAAGTATTAATAAAACATTTTTCTCAAATTACACATCACATACATCCGAAATTCAAATCCATCGAAATCAGCATTTAAAACTATTTCAGCTTATTGATGAAATGGCATATAAAAAGCCCGAACACAGTTTCCCTGGAATACGGGCATACCAGGCAGGAACCCCCATCCAGAGGCGTAGCAGGGCGTGCCAGCCCCGGTCCGCGGCCCAGTGCCCCACTTAGGGGCTGTCGCCCTGTGACCGGGTTACCCTCTCCTCTAGCCCCTGGTCCGCGGGCCCAGTAAATGGGACGCACCTGAAATGTCGCTGAGTGCAGTGTGCCTGTCTGGGACAACGGGAAGTTCCATTTTGCAATTTGTTTGTTGGTTGAAATTTTGTCATTGACAAATTTAACTTACATATGAGTAGATACATACATTATTATGTGCCATATTGTGGTTAAAATTGCCAGGCTCTCGACTGCCAATCCGGAGGTCGTGGGTTCAAACCCGGCATGCGCAAATAAATTTTATTTGATTAATTTGTGTTATTTCACAATTATTAACAAAAAATAATATACAGTATATTTGCGGCACGTTCCAGAGTGGAAGATACACTCAGTATCGACCTGGTGTAAGACCACAATTCAGAAAAGAAATTTTGCTTGAAATGGCTTTAGCCTTGTTTAGTGACCAAATCTAAATAACCAGGTACTTCCCCACCTCACAACATACCCCAATTGGGGATGCTATAGTCTCACTGGCTCCAGACGAGAGCAGTTGGGAATTGGAACTCTTGTGCGGGTATAAATATACATATAACTGCATACCTTGATATTGATTTGACTAATTAGGTGGAAAATCGTATATAGACAGACATCAGTGGCAGCTCGTGACTTTTGGGTGTGGTTAGGGTACTTATATTTTAAAAAATGGGTTTACTGATGTTGTTGTAGCCAAAAATGATTGTTTTCGAAAATCTTTCCGGAAATTTCAGTTTGGCAGGGCACTGCACACGGATTTCCTGAAATCTTCATACAAAAACCGAAATTTCAAAAAAAAAATTTTTTTTTTTGCTACAACACCAATAATGCTTTTTTTAAATAATGGCACTCTAGCATACTAAATGTCACGAGTCGCCACTTATATACATATAAATGTAATTTAAAATAATAAATAAATTTCTTCAATCTTCGTAAATTCACTTTGTGGCGTCATTTTTAATTAATGATAAGGAATAAAGTCATAATGAGTCGGTAATCAGTAATCACTTATAAAGGTAAAAGTGAATATACTACCACAACAAAATCCTTCCCCTTCCAATGGTTACTTTACAGGAAACAACAAACATTGAAAAAGTTTTTTTTTAATTTTCAAGGTGTAAATGGCGTCACCAAAAATCTTCATACAGTAAGTAAGTTTTGCAGTTTCATGAAACTTTCCATTCGGTAACTTATCTATCTATACCACTTTTGGTAACTTAAGATCGATTGACCAGCGGCTGAGAATAAAAGTTTCAAAACGCTTGCAACTGTACAGGGAAGTTTCAATGAGAAAGATTGATTATTCCCTGTATAAATTTTTTAAAATTAAAAATTTAATATCGATTTATTTCATTAAAAACTTGCTTTAATATATACCTACATTCATGAAAGCAATAAAAATGCTCAAAACGCACGATCATAAATTATTAAATATAGTGTACATCTTGTAAGTATTTTTTGATCATAAGGATTTATGATTTTTCAAAAATGTCTAAACAAAACAAGTGTGTAAAAAAATTTGAAATATTTTAGTTTGTAAGACCTTTAATAAATAGAAAATGGGGGTAATTTTGTGACAAAACACGTTCTCGGATTTATTTTTTAACGATTTTAATTTAACTAAAATTTAAATAAAAATTTATTTGGTTGTATGATTATATGATTTGAAATTTGTGTTGTTTAATAGAATCTATCATTTGAACATTGAACAAATCTGCCAACGACCAATGGTATATATAACCTTAGTATATTAAAAATACACTTAGTTTTTCAAAGTTTTAAAACTGCGTATACCAGATAAAATAAAAATCTTTCAAAATCAATTTATGTTTTTTTTGTAAAAAAGAGTCAATACGTCTAGAATTTGATTAAAAAATGACTAATTTCTGGTATTCTCTGATAATACCCTCGGGAGTCCAGGGCGGTTGGCCTACAAACATTCATACCGTAAAGTCATCAAAATCCGGCGTTCTCTTTCAATGATGTTGAAAAATCAACCCAATTAATATTGAAGTGGTATTTTTATTCAATGCTGTTTTAAACATCAAAGTTGAACATATTTTGAGGAAAAATAATTACGAGTTCAAATTCATTGATCCTTTGAAATACAACAGATCAATGGTTAAATATTTATATTCCAAGACCCCTTGATGAATGGTAGTGAAGCATGGAACTGGAAGAGGAAGGATGAAAGTAGACCAAAAAGTAGTTAAGTCTCTTGACTCCCATTCGGATGGTCGCGGGTTCGAACCCGGCGTGCGCAAATAAATTTTATTTGATTAATTTGTGATACATCACAATTAATTAATAAAAATAATATACAGTATATTTGCGGCACGTTTCAGAGTAAAAGATACTCTCAGTATCGCCCTGGTGTAAGACCACCATTCAGAACTGAAACGTTGCTTGATAATGGCTTTTGCCGTGTTTAGTGACTAGATCTGAATAGCCAGGTACTTTCCCACCTTCCTCTTCCCCATCTCCTTCCTCTCCCCACTTACCTTCAGCCTCACAACATATCCCAATTGGGGATACCATAGTCTCACCGGATCCAGACGGGAGCAGTTAAGACTCTTGTGAGGTATTCTCTATAAAAAAATTTAAAAAGACTGAATGCTGTATAGATGAGATCCCTGAGGCGTATGTGTGGTAAAACAGTGTATGATCATGTGAGAAATGTGGATATCCGCAAAGAATGCAAGGCTGATCTAAGCGCTATGAATAAGATTAAGAAAGGGACCCTCAGATGGTTTGAGCATGTAGAGCGAATGATCGAAGAAAGGAGTGTAAGGAGGATATATGACGCAAAAGTAAACGGAAGAAGAAATTGTGGACGCCCGAGGAAGACATGGCACGATCAAGTGAAACAAATTCTTGAGTCGGGCCATGTCAGGAGTCGGAATAATAGAACAGCATGTATGAGAAGATTATTTATTTATTTATTTATTTTTTCATGTTCTCCATAAAACAGTTATACACCAAAATATCAAGGAGAAGATTATAAATTACAAAGTACACAAGGGCAGTGTTACTACTTAGTGACATGTGCTAAAAGATAGTTGCTGAACTGTCTGTAAGTGACATTGAAAATGTCGATGGTCAATGCAGAATCGTTAAGCAGTTGAGTCGCTCTGTTTATTGGCGCGTTCTGATAGGCAGAAGTCCTCACTTTCGGAGCATAAAAAAGTGCATGGGATTTCCCACGAGTATTGAGTATGATACCAGAGATTAGCTTAAAAAAGTGTATACCTAAAAATATTTTTCTGCGTGCTTCTAAGGTGTTGAAATCGAGCATCCCTGTTAAGAACAAGGATGGATAAAGGAATGGATAGTATGTATATTCCCTCATATACAGGTAACGCAAAAATCTTTTTTGTACTTTTTCTATTTCTAGGATATGGTTTGGTTCAGAAGGGGCCCAAATAATGGAGCTATATTCCAAGATGCTACGAACAAGTGCTTCATATGTTCGACGTATTGCAATTCCATTAGTAAATGATCTCGCATTACGAAGAACAAATACAAGCATTTTGTTGGCGCAGGAGACAATGTCAAATTTGTGGGATTTGAAAGAGAGATTTGCTTCAAAAATCACGCCAAGGTCTCTAATCTCATTTTTGCGTGTTAATATATTTTTATTAATCTGGTAGGGTAATAGAAATGTATTTTTGGATCTTGTAAATGTAACGACATTGCACTTCTGGATGCTGAAGGGTAATTTGTTCAGTTCCGACCATTTGACAAGAGAATCAAGATCATTCTGTAGAAGAATGGAATCGATGTGACTTTTAATAGCTCTGAAAAGTTTGATATCATCAGCGAAGAGGAGATATTATAAGATGTATGAATGTGAATGAAGCAAGGAGTATGTGCCAAGACCGAGTTGTTTGGCAGTCCGTCATATCTGCCCACCCCTGCGGGGAAACAGCGTGATGGTTAGATAGTTAGTTAATACCCGTATTAGAAAAACTATGTAACTGCTTCGTTTGGGGCCCTCTTCACAAATATGGCGCTAGGTAAATAATGGTATTATTTAATCGAGAGATATTTAGTTATGACTTTTATATTATTAGTAATTTTTTTTTAAATGTTTGTAATATGGTTTACACGTAAACAAGGTGTTAATTTGCTTACCCAATCAAACCTTATCATCATCAACTCCAGAGCGTATTTAAGTAAAATTTGTAAATGACTTGAAATGAAATTCTGACAAAAAATATATCGTCATTGGTCACTCATTCGAGTAACAACCCAAACCTCCACCCAGGCCTTAACTGTTCAATATCTATTGCTCTTTATGTTTTTAGCATAGAAAAAAAGTCACCGTAAACCAAAATGCCTTTTAATCACTGGTTAAATAAGGTCTGGTATGTCTCTTAAGGCCCGTCATCCAGCGGGCGAGAATTCAAATTTCGACTTGCGAACGTACCCTTGCAACTGCACAGGGCGGTTCCGATGAGAAAGATTGAATATCGATTTTATTTCATTCAAAATTTGCTTTTTATATATTATTTTATTATTATTTTAAAAGAAAGACAAACATTCCCGGGTTACGAAAAACCCCAACAACATTTGAAAATCTCCTACTACCACCACACTAAGCGGAAGATGTTGCTTGTGTTGTGGTGGAGGACTTAGCGAGCCAAGGAATCGAACACGGAACGCCGATTTCCATCTCAACTACTGACCGGTCTATATATGTATACCTATCGATATATGTATACCTACATTCAAGTAAGCAATAAAAATGCTTAAAGGCGTGATGAAAAATTTTACAATATGGTGTACTTTTTGTAAGTGTTTTTTATCAGTATTTATGATTTTTCAATTATTGTCTAAGCAAAATAAGTGTGTAAAAAAATGTGAAATATTTTAGTTTGTAAGACCTTAAATAAATAGACAAACTGAGATATTTTCATCACAAAAAACACGTAATCGGATTTTTTTAATGCTTTTAATTGCACTAAAATTAAATACTGAAAAACAGCTATACAAGTTAATTGATATATTTTACTGTAAGATTAATATTATTTGAAATATGTGTCGTACCTGTTACTGAATATGAACTTTTTTTGTAGTACTATTTAAACCATTGTAATTATTTGTTAATTGCATGTACAAGTATAAAAATAAATAAATAAAATAAACTTATAATTTAAGAAACCAGCCAACGGTTTATCCCTATTATATTAAAAATAAATTTGGTTTTTCAAAATTTAAAACATAACTTTACCAGATAAAATAACAATCTTTCGAGATCAATTTATGTTTTTTTTTGTAAAAAAGAGTCAATACGTCTAGAATTGGATTTAAAAAGGACAAATTTAGGGTATCCTCTGGTTATACCCTCTTAACATCCTAACCATCATTTATTGGATAACCAACACCTCTGTCATAGGTCACCGCAAATGGTTGGCTACGTCTGATGACTAAACAGGGTTCATCGGGAGAAGTATGTTTAGATCTTGGCGGCGAATGCACCTGCCCACCAGCTGCATGGCGGGCCAGATGGGGAGAGGCCAGTTTGTCCTTTGACCTCTCTAGATTGTCTCTCTCGACCCATCGTCTTACTCCACAGCGGAAGGGATGGATTCATATGTTTCCTTACTGCTTTAAAACAATCAACATTTTAGAGGGCACAACAGATGCATTTCTGTCTTATACCAACAACTCTCTTGAATGGCCTAGATACTTGTATCTTCTTCTCGAAAGATCAATAAATCATGTCCACCTAAAATACCTATACTTATTTAAAAAATCAATGCCTTCAGCATTTCAGGCCGCACATTTACAAAGCCTGTACCATTTCAGTCACGGCCACAAAGTTAACGGAGTAGGTACCTGGCTTTTGTTTGTGAAAAATCATTAGCAAACCTGTACCATTTCGGTCATGGCGATCCGAGATTTACTATTACATATTCAAATCTAACCAATTTAGACTAAATTAACCTAGAATTTCCTATCATAATGTATCTTCCAATCTCAACCTAAATAAAGCCTGTAAACTGAAATGGTATTGGATTTGTGAAAAACTGATTTTGCACAATCAAAAACCACTCAGAATACTCAAATATAGGCTTTGTAAATTATTTTTCCATAAACAAAAGCTACAACTCTATTGTAGTCGTCACCGTGACTGAAGTAGTAGAGGCTTTGTAAATAATTATTCACAAATAAAAGCTGCAATATTATTACAGTAAACGTGACTAAAATGGTATAGGCTTTGTAAAGAATTGCACCAACAAAAAACTGCTCTATTACAGTAGTCACCGTGACTCAAATGGTTTAGGCTTTGTAAATGCTTTTGCATAAACGACTGTTACTCTATTACAAGCTTCACCATTACTGAAATGGTAAGGCTTTTTAAATGATTTTGCTCAAACAAACACTATTCTATTACTACTACATTCGTCACCGTGGATCATGTGGTATAGGCTTTTTAAATGAGTTTTCACACATAAAATCACATCTATTTCAGTCGTCACCGGTAATAAAATGGTATAGGCTTTGTAAAAACGCCTCCCGGCCGCGTATTTCCAAAACCTATACCGGTTGAGACACGGCGGTGTCTGAAATGGGATAGGGTTTGTTGTGCGAAATCGCCTTACAAAACCTATACCGGTTCAGACAAGGCATTCGTTGCTCTATCTACGCTTCGTGTTTCTGTGACGGCGACGAACGTAATTATAGCGTAGCTTTTGTCGGTGCATTTGCTTTGTCACGTATTTATTTTGTATATTAATTTGTATTATTATATTAATTTATGTTCAATACATAGCGTGCATTATATTCCCAACAGTTAATACAGTAACAGCAGATTTTGATTCCTAGTTAAATCGCGTACACTAGTCCATATTATACAATTATGATTTCAATCGTGGTACCGAACTCTAATATAATCAGGCCGTTTCTCCGCAGAGGTAGTTAGAGAGGATAGACTGCCAAACAACCTGTCACACTGTTTGCTTCAATCACACTCGCACATCTTATCGTAGACTAGTCTATAGTATATACTTATGATTTCAGTAGTGGTATCGAACTCTAATACCATGGGACCGCTTCTCCGCAGAGGTAGTCAGAGAGGATAGACTGCCAAACAACTCTCTGGTTGCTTCAATCACACTCACACATCTTATCGTAAACTAGTCTATATTATATACTTATTATTTCAGTAGTGGTATCGAACTCTAATACCATGAGACCGCTTCTCCGCAGACGTAGTCAAAGAGGATAGATTGCCAAACAACTCTGTCGCACTGCTTGCTTCAATCACACTCACACATCTTATCGTAGACTAGTCTATAGTATATATTTATACCATGAGACCGCTTCTCCGCAGAGGGAGTCAGAGAGGATAGACTGTCAAACAACTCTGTCGCACTGGTTGCTTCAATCACACTCACACATCTTATCGTAGACTAGTCTATAGTATATACTTATGATTTCAGTAGTGGTATCGAACTCTAATACCATGGGACCTTTAACATTAATTCTTCATTAAATTTTACAAATGCAATAATAACAACAAAGCCTGTTATTTTGCTCTATGTTTTAAGGCACTTTTACTCTTTTACTTTTACTCTTTTTATACCTAAAAATAAACTAAATTCTTAAATCTCCTATTAACCATAAAATTATAATAAATTCAATATTATACCCACGCTCAGGAATTAGCCTTTGTGGTATTTTTTTGTGCATACAATATTATATTTAAGTATGTTATATACCTTTTATTATTTTATGTACCATTGTATCAAAAAATTTTCAATAAAAAAATATATATATATACTATAGACTAGTTTACGATAAGATGTGTGAGTGTGATTGAAGCAACCAGTGCGACAGAGTTGTTTGGCAGTCTATCCTCTCTGACTACCTCTGCGGAGAAGCGGTCTCATGGTATTAGAGTTCGATACCACTACTGAAATAATAAGTATATACTATAGACTAGTCTACGATAAGATGTGTGAGTGTGATTGAAGCAACCAGTGCGACAGAGTTGTTTGGCAGTCTATCCTCTCTGACTACCTCTGCGGAGAAGCGGTCTCATGGTATTAGAGTTCGATACCACTACTGAAATCATAAGTATATACTATAGACTAGTCTACGATAAGATGTGTGAGTGTGATTGAAGCAAGCAGTGCGACAGAGTTGTTTGGCAATCTATCCTCTTTGACTACGTCTGCGGAGAAGCGGTCTCATGGTATTAGAGTTCGATACCACTACTGAAATCATAAGTATATACTATAGACTAGTCTACGATAAGATGTGTGAGTGTGATTGAAGCAACCAGTGCGACAGAGTTGTTTGGCAGTCTATCCTCTCTGACTACCTCTGCGGAGAAGCGGTCTCATGGTATTAGAGTTCGATACCACTACTGAAATCATAAGTATATACTTTAGACTAGTCTACGATAAGATGTGCGAGTGTGATTGAAGCAAGCAGTGTGACAGGTTGTTTGGCAGTCAATCCTCTCTGACAACCTCTGCGGAGAAACCGCCTGATGGTATTAGAGTTCGGTACCACGACTGAAATCATAATTGTATAATATGGACAAGTGTACGCGATTTAATTAGGAATCAAAATCTGCTGTTACTGTATTAACTGTTGGGAATATAAAGCACGCTATGTATTGAACATAAATTAATATAATAATACAAATTAATATACAAAATAAATACGTGACAAAGCAAATGCACCGACAAAAGCTACGCTATAATTACGTTCGTCGCCGTCACAGAAACACGAAGCGTAGATAGAGCAACGAATGCCTTGTCTGAACCGGTATAGGTTTTGTAAGGCGATTTCGCACAACAAACCCTATCCCATTTCAGACACCGCAGTGTCTGAACCGGTATAGGTTTTGGAAATACGCCTCCCGGCCGGTCTATTAGGTAAATGGGTCAGTCGAACCTATACTTGAAGTACTGAGTCAACTAACCCAATGATGGGATACAGTGCACCCCCCGCACCATATTAGATAAATAGTGTAATCTGCACAGTATTTTCACTCCAGCGATTTGTGTTGATCATAATGATATGTGATTTTTGTTGATCATAATGGCATGTGATTTATGTTGATCATAATGGCATGTGATTTGTGCAGGTCATCTGGATAGAGTAACTATGTACTAGTTTAGGAATCTTTTTTTTACAGGAAATATCTTCAGATTGTAGGTACTGTATACCCACCAAGATACTTCTGTAAGTCCCAATAATATCTGTGATACATAATATCATTTATTTCATTAGGACTTTTTTACCTGCCCTATGAGTAGGTCAGAACCAGACTTGACTATCCAACAAAATTGTGTCATTTGTTCGTATTTAAACGCATTTCTATCAAAGCCAAAGATAATTATGAGCATATGATTAGTTTGCAGTTCATCATAAGTGAATTTAATTCACCAAATTTAAATTTGAAACAACAATCTGTCAGTGCAATATTTGTTTATTCCACATCAAAATAGCGGATGAAGATGATGTACTGTGAATGCTTGTGTGATTTTTTTTTATCCTATCGCTGAGAACATCTTTTTTTTTTTTTAGAAATACAGTTGTCATACGTAACATTGTATATATTTTATAAATTCATCTTTATATATCGTTATATATTTTATAAATGCATCTTTATGAATCACCTTTTTTTGAGCAATGCACCTAATATCGATTAATCTAATTCAGTAATTCTTAACCATTTGCCAGCGCCCTTTTGTGGGCGTTTTGCAGGTCTGGGGTTGCGTTTTTAATTTTTTAGCACTTAGGGGGCGCTGCAGAAGTCCGAGTAGGCATTGTGTCAATATAGAAAAATAAGCTCATTCTTGAGCTATGCACATGATACACTTTTACACTTTATTTAGGGGCTTTGATTTTTTAAGTTCTGTTTAATAAACTACTACTTAACTGAGGCATAATACTCAATATCATGTTCTTCATATATCATAAAGGCCCATTCAAAAAGGTTAAAAATATCACCCATGAGCGAAAGTTTTGTACCGCACTACGTAGAGAAAAGTCTAAATTAAATTTCGTTTTTTGTTCCGAGAGGGGTGGCGCTGGATAATTTTACTGTGGTAAAGGGGCGATTCTTTCAATACGGTTAAGACACACTGACCTAATTCATCAAGTATCCAAAATACACAGTTTTATTTACCTTAGCTTTATTATAAATTATTAGCTCTCAAAATTTCTAGTTGACACTAAATTGAGAGTTTAGTCATCTTTAGCTATTTAATTTGTTTTTTTTTTTTTATGGAATAGGCAATTCACCCTAAGAAGAGTGCTTTGTGCCATTAAAGTTAAGAAAGATAGTAAAATTTTTTAGGTTAATCTACGAGGGGACAGGACAAATCAAACATTGAACTCATTTAAGTCTATGAACTTGTATAAAACTGAAAAAACGCGAGAATTGTTGAGAGACAGCAAATACGGAATACTAAGGGGAGAATTGTGGGTAATTTTAATAAGCAAACGATAAATGTTTTTGAAGGAAGAATGATTTTTACAATTAAAGAATATATGGTTAAGAGTCTCCTCCTCCACACCGCACTCGCAGAGTGGACTATCGAGGACTCGGATCTTAAACAAATGAGTTGCAATAGAGCAGTGACCAATTCTCATTCTCGAAATGCAGGAAATAAATCTTTTGGATTTTTTTTTGCCGTGGAACCAAGGTTTACTCGGAATATGCCTTTGTATTCCAGCATAGAAAGATCCAGTTCGGGTTTTCGTACTTGTCCAATTTTCTTCCCAGGAACGAGACATATTGGATTTAAGAATAGAGAAGACGTCAGAGATAGGAATTCTAAAATCTAAAGGGATAGCACCAGAGATCGTTCCAAGTTTAGCGAGAGAATCGGCTTTCTCGTTACCCTCAATTCCTAGATGGCCAGGAACCCAAACCAATATTGTCTCAAATTGTGATTCGTGTAGAGAGTTGAGGATGTTTTTAATATTACAAATAATGTAGTCTTCTGGACATCGAACGATATTAGAGGAAATTTTTAATACAGCACTTAGAGAGTCAGTGCATAGTATGGCTTGACGAATATTGAGAAGCTGGATTTGAATTAAAGCTTGTTCAATTGCGAAGCTTTCTGCGGTAAATATAGAAATTTCTCTAGGCAATTTATAAGAAAGATTTAGATTGAATTCAGGAATATACACAGATGCGCCACAATCTTTGAGCTCGGACTTGGAACCATCTGTGTAAATTAGGGAAAACCCAGGAAACTTAGAAGACGTAATGCTTTTAAAATGATCGTCCACATTTTGAAAGTTATTAGATGATGTTAAAATGTTCGTCCGAAAGTCGGAAGTTATTACATTGGGGATAAAATTAATAGTATCAAACGGGATTTTGTAAATAGGAAGGATTGGATCTTTTTGTACGTTTTGGAGAGAAGAAGAGAGAGATCTGTATGAAAGAAAACTTTTTAGAAGGAAAGACTGTCGATTTTTATCTGTCAATCTTTTGCTGTTGTTTAAGTTATTAAACAAATGATCGAGACTTTCTTCTAAAGGATGACGAGACAGAGATAAAGATTTGAAAATAAACTTATCAGCAAGGAATTGTCTTCTCAAAAATAAGGGTGGTTCTACGCATTCCACCTGGAGCGCGTTAATAGGAGAAGATTTCATCGCCCCAATAATCATTCTGAGCGCCTTGGATTGAATTCTTTCAAGTTTTTTATCCAAATATTTAGGAAGGGGGTCGAAAAGAAATGTGCCATAATCCAAGTGGCTTCGAACTAGGGAGTTATACATTAGTTTCAGGGTAGTAGGATGAGATCCCCACCATACTCTGGAAACTGCTCGCATCATATTAAGCCCCTTTTCACACTTATCAGAAATGTGTTGAATATGTGGGAGCCAGGAAAGCTTATGGTCCAAAAGTATACCAAGAAATTTTACTTGCTTAACAGTTTGGAGATGAACATTATCAAATGAGACAGAAAAAGGGGGCAATTTTCTTTTGCGCGTAAAAGCCACTACCTTAGTTTTGAAAGTCGCTAAATTCATTACATTTGACAATAACCAAACTTTAATATAATGCAAAGCCAAATTTAACTCCTTAGTAGCATGGGATAAATTTTTGTGTGTTATATATATAAGAAAATCGTCCGCAAAATAAAGTCGCTTGATATAAAAAGGGATTAATATGTCTAAATCGCTTATATAAATATTAAATAACAATGGACTAATTACAGACCCCTGAGGTAACCCTTTCCATAATTTACGTTTTAAAATTTTTGAGGAAGAGTGGATTATAATGGATCTGTCTGATAGCAAGTTGATAATAAATTGAACCAATTTCATAGGAATTTTTATTTTTATCAATTTTTCTTTTAAAATATTAATTAATACATCGTCATAAGCTGACGAAAGATCAAGAAATGTGGCCAGTGTGCAAGAATTAAGGGATTGGGAAATACGAATTTCTGTTGTAAATATACTTAAATTATCCATAGTTGATTTCTTTTTCCGGAAGCCATATTGATTTTGAGAGATAATACTGTGATTTTCAACAAACCACTCCAATCTGTTCTTTATCAAGTGCTCCGCTACTTTCGTTAAACACGACGAAAGAGCGATAGGACGATAGGAAGAGACTTCGGAAGGATTTTTCCCTGGTTTTAAAATCGGGAGGATTTTTTGAATTTTCCAGATATCCGGAACAAATCCGGTTTCAAACATGTTATTAATTAAAGATAAGAAGTATTCTAACGACGTGTCAGAGAATGCTTTAATAAAGCTATATAATATTCCATCAGGACCAGGAGAAGAGTCTGAAAGGGAATTAGTTACTCGTTTTAATTCATTAACTGAGAAAGGAGAGTCTAGCCAGTTAGAGTGAGAAGGATAGGAAATAAAAGTAGGCATTTCTTCATATCTGGCAACTGATGGAGGGGCTATCTTGTCAGCAAAACTATTTAAAATTTCTTCTGGAATATGCTTTGTACGCTGCGGAGCAAATTATGAACCGAACTTTTTTAAACTGGTCCAAACAGATGACTGGGAAGATTCAGGAGACAAACTTTCACAAAATTTTCGCCATCCAGAACGCTTTTTATTTTTCAATATACGTTTAGTTTCTGCCTAGGCGCGTTTCACTAATAAGTAATTTTCGAACGACATACACTTGCGGAAAATGGAAATTGCTTCTTTTCTAGAGTTAACATACCTAGTACATTCTTCATCCCACCATGGAGTCGAATGTTTTATCTTAATAGTAGCATTACGTTTCGGAATGGATTTTTCTGCTGCTTGTATTACTAGACTAGGAAACAATTCGCATTCTCTTGTGATGTTCCCAAGGGATGACTTTGTCGAGTGAACAAGGGAATCTAGTTCATTAGAGAAAGTTCTCCAATCTGCGTCTTTAGTTTTGAATTTAAAATTATTGTTTACAGTAAAGGAACGCAAGGTAGTTAGTTGGTGGAAGAGAATAATGATAGGAAAATGGTCACTGGAAAGGGGGTCTTTAAGTATGTCCCAAGAACATTTAGGAATCATTGAAGATGAGCAAAGGGACAAATCAACGGCACTTTTCCTTTGTTGAGGGGGGTGAATCTAGTTGGGGATCCGTCGTTTAAAATACAGAGATTAAAAGTATCAATAAAATCTAACAGATTACGACCCGAACGGTTTGTTAATTCGCTACCCCAAGAGGGAGAATGAGCATTAAAATCGCCCAATATCATATAAGGGGGACGAATCTGAGATATTAATAATGACCATTCGTTTTCGTCAAAAATAGTAGAGGGAGGGATATATATTGATAATATTTTAATGTCAGATACAACAGCTGCTACTATCTGAAAATTGATGGGGAGAGTATGAAAAATGATTTGTTTAAAAGGGATAGAGTCATGAATAATAAGAGCTGCGCCACCTTTACCATCCAATCTATCACGTCTAAGACAATGATATCCAGGAATCTTAAAAAACAAGGGTTTTAACCATGTTTCGGAGATGGCGGCGACTGAAATATCATGTACATTGAGTAATTGAATAAGCTCAGATTTGTTAGAGAATAGACTTCTACTATTCCACTGAAGTATTCTGTTCAGTTTCAGAGACATTGGGAAGACAAGAGAGTAATGATTTAATATAATCAGCAGCGTTGGACGGTACATTATTGTTGTTTGAAAGAATTGAAATTAAGAGGGTAATTAATGTCTGAATGAAAGAAGAATTTTCATTAACAACTTTAGGGAAAATAGGTGAAGCAGAATTATTTTTTAAAACACTCCCATTGGGTTACTGAGTTTTATTGTTCCCATTTGGGTAAAACAAAAGTTCATTGTGTTGCTTTTTGTCAAAAGAGGGATTAAATTTAGGTTTCGGTTTTAACGGTTTAAAAAACGTTTCTCTGTGAGAAGATGATAGTGGAGGTTTAGAGGAAGTGAATTGAAAGGGAGATGAGGTAGAAGTTATCTCTGCAAAAGATTTTTTCGCAGTGGGGAATATTTTTGACGCCTGGAAGTAAGAAATATTGTCTGAAGCCATTGCTTGCTTAATATTCTTTTGTCTAGTTAATTCTGGACAGGCCAAACTAACAGCGGTATAATTGCCCTTACAATGAATACAAATTGGATCATTAGATGAATTTTGACAATTATCAAAAGCGTGATTTTCTCCGCAATGAAGACAACGTGGAGGGGAACGACATACGGGTTTCGAATGTCCAAACCGGCAACAGTTGAAACATTGAATCGTCGGAAATTTATATACTTCTACAGGAAGTGAGTTGTAATAGATGAACACACGGGATGGCAAAGTTTGACCTTCAAATGTTATTACAACAGATTGCGAAGGTTTCCATGTGGTGGTTCCAGTAGATGTATCCTTGTAATTTAATCGACGTACTTTTAATACTTTAGGAGTCACTTGAGAATCATTAAGAGCATCAACGATTTCTGATTCTGAGAGATCAGGTGGAATACCCCTGACCCGCCCCATCCTTGTAAGGTTATATGTAGGAATAAATGATTTAAATTTTTTGTTTGAAAGTGAATCAATTTTTTTTACAAATTCATTTGCAAGGGTGGCGGATTTAAACTCAATGGATAATTTGTAGCGGCCTTCCGGTTTGATTGATCCATTAACTATTCCAAGGTTTTTATTATTTGAACTGAAAATAAATTTCCCAAAATCCAGCGGATGAATAATCTTCCCATGTTCAGTTCTTTGAACATTAACAATGAAAGGGGCAGATGAGGAAAGAGAATACATTAGATCAGCACTTTTAGTTTCAGGTAGAATGGTGTCTTTATGATTTCCCTGAGAGCTTGAGGTTTGATTGGTATGAGAAAGAGATTTAATTTTGGGAGGTACATTAAGAGAAACCGAAGGTCTTCTTTTACGGGAAGGGAGAGTTATAGAAATATGGCTATCATCAGAGTCACATCCATCTGCATTGTTGAATATGGATTCGGGATCAGGGGGTCTATTTTCGTCTTCCTCCATTTTTACAAATTATTTAAACACAAAAAAAATAATAATTTAAAAATAATAAACAGTCTATTTGATTGACTGTACACACGAATTTATCGTAAACAAAATAAATTATAATCAAAACAAAAGTGTAACAATAAATGAATTCTTATCTGCAGTAGAATCAGGAGGTAAGTAGGTAGATAGTCAAACACCGGGCACCGGCAAACACAACCACTCACCACCGACGTTCGATGCGGAATCTAATTTGTTTTTGAAAATTGTCTAAATGTCATAAAAATGTACGAAGAATGTCACAACTATGGTTTTTATTAATTTACAGAAGGACTTAGTGCCAAAATTGCCTAACCCATTCATTGCCCTGATAAGTATAGTGTGTTGTGTCAGAGTCAAAAATGCCGATAACTTTATTGATAAATAATAGACATCTACATATACGTTTTTTTCTTCTTTTTAATACCTACTCAAATACTACAATAATTTATATAATAATTATTGTTCTGTATCTATAAAGACAAATTTCTCAAAACAAAATTTTCTGTGTGAGGGTCAAGTCTGGTTCTGACCCGCTCATATTAGCTATACTTACCGTACTGATAGAACGAGACGGAGTGCATATCACATGACCCGATAGGCTGTACCCAACTATGCAGCTTGTGATGGAAAATAAAATATAAAATATAAAGAAGGTTAATTTTTTAATACAAATTAACAATATTATTCCAAGATTGATGAACTTTTGTCTACAATCATGACAATTCGGAAAACCAATCGCTTAGCATAATAAAGCCTGGGCAATGCCGGGAATTTCAGCTAGTTTTATAAATTCATTTACGAACATGAACTTTAATATTAATGAATTTTTTTAATATTTTCTTTTCAGCTGATTTAATTTAAATAATAACCTATTACTCGTAAAAACTTGTCGCATGTACGTACAAATCTACTCACACACAGCAAAACCAACGCTCGTGTTGAGAGATTCAAAGGAAACTACGCGGAGCACAGAAATACGAGGATTGTATGGGGAAAATGCGTTACCCACTTTCCTTCGAGAGCTAAACAATACATACGTACCTACATAGTTCCGAAGTAAGCAACGTTTGCACAATATACTGTGACTCACCTATGTGCAACGTGAGTATCTAAGGTTCTGTCGGCTATCTTCTTCCCGGAGAACAGAAGAACATGAGAGACTCGGTATATCGCGAGTGCGCGTGTGTGTATTATTTCCTTGGTACTGGTGTATATTGTTATGTATCGTATGCTTGGTGGTAGGTTTTCTCATGCTTGATACTGTGAATATATGGAAATGTACAGGTATATAGAAGGCCGTGCACACAACACTAAACCAATATATCAAATCACGGGGTCTTTATAAGTTATGTTCTTATCATCAGGCACCTCATAACGTCAGTGGTAGGCACCTACTAAACAATACATACAATTATTAAATTAATTATTATAATTAAATTAATAAATAAATCTTCGTTTTGTTGTTAAATAATAATAAATAACAGTCTTTAGAAACTGGGACATGCAAGAGAAGAGGAAAAGGGCATTACCAGGAATGGTAGTATATTGTGAGGAAATGTGTATATTAATTTAGGTTCGATCATAAGAAATTATTATTCTGTAAGTTACATCACTGTAATTTGTGATTTTGTAAGTTACATCATTTCTGAAATTGATTATATTTGTCTCTTACTTATATTATGTGACATTGTTTTCTTTGTAAAAAACCTACGATCAAACCAACTACGCCACATTCCATACTCAAAAATTAACTGCACACTACTATCGTTTTTCAGAAGGACGTTCACAAAATACAATATAATACCGACACTGATATTTTATATTTAAATCAGGTCAATTTGCTAAGGCATATTAGAAATAACGGCTAATTACTATCCCTCTACCCATGATGTACGTAAGATCCTTAAGTTATTTTTCTCATTTTCTTTATGTTGTTATTCTTTCTTTATTTCTGATCATTTTATTAACATTATTAAGTACCATTTTAATGTAGTATACATTATCCAACTACGTACTTTTAATGGGTGTTTTTTTCTTCTTTATCATATTTTTTTCGGTGGTTAAATTCAAATTTATGTTTTACTTTGAGCATTTATGTTTATTTGCATTAATATCTATCTTATATTGTATATAATAATATCTATCAATTTGGGACGTGGGAATGGGTACCGCCGCCCTGGGAACCATTAATTTGATAGCCAACACCTCTGCCATAGGTCACCCCATGTGGTTCGATACGTTTGGTGACTTAGCAGGGGTGCCGGGGTCCATGGTGGTGAGGTTTGTCTAGGTCTTGGCGGCAGATGATCTGGACACACTGAACACCAGATTCCTACCCAACCCTCATAGGTACCTTTTTCCTTCCAAAAACTTCACCTCAGGGCCTCCTCTGTGGAGCTAATGTAAAAAAAAAAATATGCTGAAACCTCACTGACTCGTGCATCCAAGAATCATGTATTTTTTTAAAAATAATATGTACAAAACGGTTTGCTTCCGTAATAAAAAAAAAAGTAAATTAAAAGAAATATTCTGTTAACCTTGCACCGTATATTTTTCACGTGTTCGTCGGATAAAGCTTGCGGTATGTAATACGCCTGAAAATGTTGCCTGCAAACAAGCCTCATAAAGCTGTGAGCTCCTGATACTCCCTTCTCTCGTTAACATGTGGATAGCGGATATGCTATGCATCTCATGTAATGCACATACGGTTGCTTCTTCATACATTCATAGGAAACTAGATCATCTTGTTTTGCAGTGTCCTAGTTAAGATGAAACGCTTTATACCATTAAAATGGAAGTTTTTTTAATTGTCTTGCTGATTAAGCACGGAAACAGTGTGGTAGACATTATATACTCTTAGTATCGCCATGGTGAATCCAGCCATTCAAAATCGTATGCTGAAATGGCTTAAGCCGTGTTTGGTTTTTCAGGTCTTTCCGGTTTTCCTCTTCCTCTTCTCTTTTCCTTCCCCACCACTTTCGGTCTCACTGCAAATACGCTAAATCAGGATGTCACAGTCTTACTGGCTCCCGACAATTGCGAAAAAACCTTTGAATTCATTACTTCTACGATTCAAACAACGATCTAAGCCATAAATCGCAAAAAAATATTGCGTAGTTATGCTCTCCTATATCAATACATCTTTTCGAAATTTCGAGATCCATCGGTAAACAAAATGATTAAAATGACATTCTCTTGGTAGCATGGATATCCTGGATTCATTGCTGATTAAGGAGATTTTTTTTAGTTTGGTTGAATAATTCAATATGATTAATTTGCATTTAAAGAAATAGATCTAGTAGCAGTAATATTATATTCTTGTTTGCATGGTTGGGACAGTTGGCGGAGATCAAAGTGGATTTATTAAATTATTCAGCCAGTCGATGGCATCGGGAGTCACTTGGTTCAGCACATGTATGTGCTTCCAAGGAACTGATGAATGGGACATCATTCTTCTACGATGTGTTCTGTTGTTTGTGCGTGCGCATATTCGTACATTTCAGAATCCTTTACGCCTATTTGTGCATCATATTCGCGCAAAGGCTGTGACTATACCAGATGCTGTTTAGCGAAGTTCACGTCTTCCAACTGAGAGAGAACCCTGCCAGTTTAATGGTTGGAGATTTAGACCAATTATATCGATATTGATGGTTAAAAGTGTTATTTTTCACGCCTGAAGTCTGCTACAGAGTTTGCCCCGACTCTTCATCATGGGAGTGGAGTGATGATTGAAACAGAGTTTTGCCCTAAGGGTTTCCTGGACGTAAGGCGCCTGGGAGGTTCACAAGGTCATCTTGAAGTAGAATGATTATTATTATTATAATATAAGCCGAGTGATTAAGGATTAAGGTGAATGTAAATCAATTTCTAAATAATCAAGGAAGCTTTATTTTGAAAGCTAATTGGAAATTTCAATTAAGGGGCCGCTCTCCCAATTTCTACCGATTGCTTACATGTTTTCCTTAAACATTTGAAGTTTTTAAGCTCTTAAAATAAGATATGTTATTCTTTAAGATGGTATCTACACATTCCCCACGCCGAAACGGTATTTATTTGAAATTCCCTCGATAGAAATAAATCGCAAAGTATGCTCTTAAAATTATTATTTACACGTTTCTTTCTGTTATTTTTTAAGTTATATGTATGAAAAAATTCACAACGTATCTTTAAATGCTACTTGACATAACACCCACGAGATTTTTGCTCTTTTTCAAATGAGCCGTCTTTTATTAAACATTTTCACAATTTTCGCATTAATTTTATGGTTTTTAATGTTAGCGCGCTCGCTCCTACGTTCATATTGTCGTATCTCTCCATCTTCTTCATTTTTAGCGGGTTAGCGCAGCCTTAACCATTCGAAATTGCGCCACCAATTTAACAGTGTAATGATTTTATCAAGTGATAGTAAGAAACTCTGAAAGTCAACAAGTTTGGAACAACGGGCTTCCTCGACAAATTACTGCTCGCTGAGTCTGCCGAACCGCATTCATAAGTGGTCGGAAATATGAAAGACCTCAAGAATAACAAAGCTAGAAGCTATTTGAATAATTTGACAATACTTGGTCCCCATTCTGTGGTGAGTTACTACTTTTATCGCTATCATACACTCCATGCCTAAACAACTGTCATGTTATTATCAATTTGGGGGGCGGGTGGGGGTTCCGCCGCCTCGGGAACAATTTATTGGATAACCAACCTCTGCCGTAGGTCACCTGAGTGGTTCACTACGTTTAGTCACTTGGCAGGGGTGCACGGGATCACTGGGTATTTATAGTTTTATTATTTGGTAGGCGGGTATGGGTACCGCCGCCCTGGGAACCATTAATTGGATGACCAACACCTCTGCCACAGGTCACCCCAAGTGGTTCGCTACGTTTGGTGACTTAGCAGGGGTGCCCGGGTTCATGGGGTAAAGTTTGTCCGGGTCTTGGTGGCGGGTGCGTCGGCTCACCTTCTGCGTGGCGGGCCGGATTGGGAGATGCTGGTTGAGGGAGACCCTTTACAACCCGCTACCGCTGTCCGGGCCGCTCGGTAGTACAGGGGCCCGACCCTCAGGCTCACGACTGAGGATGGGCTGCCCCTTCAACGAGTGCAAAAAGCCCGCCGTTGCTGTTGTGCCGGTTCGTGACCGGAGGGGACCCAGCAGCAGCGTTTGGGGCGCATTGGGCGACCTCTCCAGCCGGACTCTCCCGGCCCATCGCCTTGCACCGCAGTGGGTGGGATGGATTCATACGTCTATCACTCCTGGACACTCTGATCCCCAGCTTCCTACCCACCCCTCATACCTTTTCCTTCCCAGACCTCCTTATCCCCTCATATATCCTTTTTCTTTCTTTATAATTATAAAATCATGAACAACACAACGAATACAACTAACATCTTGACAGCGGCGAGTAGAAGGCGTCCCCGGTGCGGGCCTAAACTGTTGGTAAATTTTGCCAACATTCGCGGCCTGCACACAAATTTAAACCATATACATCACCACCTTCTATCAATGCGTCCTAACCTTCTTTTCCTCTCTGAAACACAGATAGCTGAGCCTCCAGATGCCTCCTATCTGGACTGCCCGGGCTACGCCCTCGTTGGCAAGTTCAGACCCAAAGGAGGTGTCTGTCTCTATAGCCGATCTGACGTCAACTGTGTGCGTCTGTTGAATCTGGAAAAACCCAGATTCGACGTAATGTGGGTGCGCGTCAATCTTGCCAGTACGGCAAGATTCTACGCGTGTTTATACCGCTCACCGAACCTGATCGAATCAGACACATCCGAGCTATTCAAACATTTGAGCGAGACTATTGATGACCTCTTGCCCCGCTACCCTTCGGCTGAGTTTGTGGTTCTGGGGGACTTCAACGTTCATAACGAACCATGGTTGAAGTTCTCAGGACCAACAGACTCGGCTGGTCGAAAGGCGGAATCCTTTGCCCTTTGCCACGGATTGGAGCAGATGGTTCAGGAGCCTACAAGGGTTCCTGATGTCCAGACTCACCGCTCCAATCCGTTAGACATATTTTTAACCACTGTGCCACACGGTTACAAGATTGAGGTCACAGCGCCTTTAGGATCATCCGACCACTGCCTGGTGACGACCTAAATCCCTGTCAACTTCAGACCGCCAAAAGAAAGGCTGAAGAGAAAAGGTGGCACTATAGGTCAGCAGACTGGTTCGGTCTGCGGGCTCATTTCAATGCTTTCCCGTAGTCAGCTGTCTGTTTCCGGACTTCGGATCCCTCAAGATGTGCCCAGGAAATTGGTCCGGGAAATACATCCGCGATGGATGTTTTCATTCAATCCACTGTTAAAGAAACTAGTGTGAACCTCCGAAAACAGAGCAGCATATAACAAATTGGCAAAGGAAAGCAAGAAGATCATAAATAGGTCAAAGTTCCTGCAGATCAGCAAAAAGCTGGCTGCATGCCCGCATGGCAGCAGAGACTTCTGGTCGCTTGCGGGCTCAATAGGTCACAATTTCTGCAAATCCAGTCTGCCACCTCTTACCAGACCTGATGGCTCACTAGCAAATACCGCCACCGAAAAGGCTAACCTATTAGGAAAAATGTTTGCGGATAACTCAACCCTCGATGATCGGGGTGCAGTCCCGACGTCGGTTCCTCACTGCGGTTTCTATATGAAAAAGCTGAGGATCCGGCATCGGGATGTGCAACAGGTTTTACGAGGGCTTGACGTTAATAAAGCTAGTGGGCCTGACGGAATCCCCGCCCTGGTATTGCGGAGGTGCGCTGCAGAAATAGCTCCGATTTTGACAAAGCTTTTCAAAATGTCCCTGAATTCTGGCTCTGTACCCTCTGGTTGGAAAAAAGCTATCATCCATCCTATTCCAAAGAAGGGTGACCGCTCCAACCCGGCCAACTACCGTCCCATAGCTATCACATCAGTTCTATCCAAGGTGATGGAACGTGCGATCAACGACAAACTGCTCACATACCTCGAGAAGAACAAAATTATTAACGACCGTCAATACGGATTCCGGCGGAACCGCTCGTGCGGTGATCTTCTGGCGTATGTGACGCATGTTTGGGGGCGGTGCCTGGAACGTTTCGGTGAGACCCAAACGGTTGCGCTGGACATTTCCAAGGCCTTTGACCGGGTTTGGCACCGAGGACTTGTCAACAAACTGCCTTCTTACGGACTTCCCGCATCCTTGTGCAGGTGGATTGCCGACTTTTTGAGGGAGAGGTCGAATCAGACGGTTGCTGACGGTTTCACCTCTTCCTCGCATTCGATAAATGCTGGCGTCCCACAGGGATCGGTTCTGTCTCCGATTTTGTTTCTGTTGCACATCAATGACCTTTTGACATGTGCACCAATTCATTGTTACGCGGATAACAGTACAGTCCATGATAGCTTTTTGTTTGACAAGCCCCCAAAGGGTGCACAAATTCCAACGGCTCGGAGGGCTTTGAAGCAAAGAATGGACGCTTACCCCGAGAGTATTTTCTCTTGGGGTAAGAATAATCTCGTCGAATTCAATGTATCAAAGACCCAATCATGTCTGATTAAGTCTAAAAGGGATCGAAATGACTATCTAGTCTCCTTCATTCATCATAGAGGTCTTTCATTGATATGCTCGGTGTAACTCTAAGTGACCAGCTCAGATATGGGGGCTCCATCGAGGCCAGAGTTAAGTTAGCCTCTCAGAAACTGGGCGTACTGTACAGGGCCCGCAGATACTTTGATAGTACACAACTGCTAACTCTGTACAAATCCCAAAGTACCTGAAAAACACCCTCCACTCTGTGCAAAAACGGGCGGTCCGTTTGATAGATTCTCCCGTCTTAACAAACGGATTGCAATCTTTAGAGCACAGGCGTCGGGTAGGAATGCTATCCTTGTTCTACCGGTATTTCAATGGAAGATGCTCCGAGGAACTAGCCTCATTGATCCCTTCGGCACCGGTGCATAGTCGGGAAACACGCCAAACGCTCGCCCAACATATGTACACGGTTGACATTTGTCACATGAGAACGGGACGCTTCTACGACTCGTTCTTGTGTTCAACAGCTCGGCTGTGGAACGATTTGCCGGCCTCTGTGTTTCCTCCTTCCTATAACATGGGTCTCTTCAAGACCCACGTTCACTCCTTCCTCTCCTCCCTCCTCACAGCATCAAGATGACATAGGCCCTGAGGGAAATTATTTTCCTCCGGGCCTCCTGTGTGGAGTTAATGTAAAAAAAAAAAAAAAAAACTGGGTGAGGTTTTTAAGTCTTGGCGGCGTATGCGTCTGCTCACCTAGTGCGCGGCGGGCCGAATCGGGAGAGGCTGGTTGAGGGAGACCCTTTGTCCTCTCCAGCCGGTCTCATCGTATTGCATTGCAACGAGAGGGATAGTTTCGAGATAGATAGAGGGATAGAGAGAAAAAACGGTTAATATTAATCGTAAAAAATAATACAAATCAAAAGGTTCAATTAAATTTTTTAGTTAAATCATAATATGATAATCAACCTTAATTTGAAATGGGTAAACGTAAATAAAATTAAACGGGAGGCGGGAATGGGTACTGCCGCCCCGGGAACCATTTATTGGATAACCAACACCTCTGCCATAGGTACCCCAAATGATTCGCTACGTTTGGTGACTTAGTAGGGGTGCCCTGGTTCATTCGGTAAGGTTTGTCTAGGTATTGGCAGCGGATGATCTAGACACACTGAACCCCAGATTCCTACCCAACCCTCATACCATTTTCCTTCCCAGAACTTCCTCTCCTTTCTTTCCTTAACATACCCTCCACACAGCATACCCAAAGAAGATATAGGCGCTATGGGAAATTTTTTTCCTCAGAGCCTCCTGTGTGGACCTAATGTAAAAAAAAAAAACAAAAATAAACGGGTGACGTCTGACGTTTGAGTTTGCTTTGACGTTTTTTTATTCGTTGCTAGTCTTCGGATTCATTTTTGTCGAAATATAAATCGAACGTCATTTCCGTTAATGTTATTTCTATCCAAAGAAGATTTGAGTTACACGTAGTAATGCCCCTAAAGAAGTCTTACTTAAAAAATTATTGCAGTTACAAATTTGTCGGAATATGGGACTTGAGCAAACGATACAATTAATTCATACCATTTTCGGGTTGTTAATATAAAGTGATTGTCCCTAAAATAATTAAATTGCGTCCTATGAAAGAGGAGATTATGAACTTTTTTAAGTTTACCCTTAAAGCAGGCTTTGATTTGAAAAAATATTTCACTATATCAAACATAATATTAACGTGATTATCCTAATAATTTTGCAAGCGCTACACGCGCCACGTCGGGCTTCACGTTGTAGGTCCACGTGATTTTAAAGTAGGTGAGCATTGTGACGGCAATCATTGAGGGGTGTTTTTGACAGATTGCTACAGATGCTCTGCTCCACCTCCCCACCTGCTCGTGGTCCAAATAGAGGCATACACGTGTGCACCCGTTGATACATAATACACTAGAACGGAAAAAATACTTCTCGTAGTACGGAAATGTGCCATAAGAAGATGTGGTTATTCTGACTTATAAATTGTCTAAAGAAGTTAATTAGAAGTAATTCCCAAATATAAATTAATAATTATATCTTTGCAAATTAATTCATTTATTGTATCTTTCTATGGTAGGTATTGATGTTTATGATTCAATTTGTAATGTCATTTGGACAAGCCTGTGTTGAGGTTAATAATTTTTTAAAGTTATAAAAATAACACAAAATAATACAGGTTCTGAAATAAAACATATCGTTACATTAGTATAATAAAACAAATTTAAAACTTTTTCCACTTTTAATTTATTGACCGTAACCGGTTTCAGCTTGTCAAAGCCATCTTCAAACTGGTAAAAAATATATCTTTCTTATAAGTTACTTAATGTTTCTTACAGATAGTGGGTAGCTATTAGCTGAAGGAAGCTCATACATTATAATGTGTAACATTTGAGTTCCGACATCAAAAATTGGCTGGCTTCCCATCTATTCAATTGCTTACAAGCCGTGAATATTGGAATTAAACTCTCTAACTTCGGTACACTTTCTTTAGGGGTACTCCAGGGATCAGTTCTAGGTCCACTCCTCTTCACCGTTTTTAAAAATGATGTTGCTAAAATAATCCAGTTATTTAGTCTCTTATCTCACTGCTACGCTGACGATCAGCAAGTTGATTTTTACTGCATTTCAAACGAAACTAATAGTCTCAAAATCCGTGTAGCTGAATGCCTAGAAGAAATAACTCGTTGGATATCTTCGAACAAGCTGAAGTTAAACCCATCTAAGATTGAGTTTCTCTGGGCAGCCATAAACAAATTTCAAGTTTTGGAAGATGATTCACCTAATTCCATTTCCAGCAACGATATTATTCCAAATACAATGGTCAAACTTCTTGGCGTTAATCGAGATTCGCACTTTTCGAACTTAAACAGGACTATAAACACCAGTTTTCTTCACCTAAGACAACTCAAGTCAGTCCGAGGAAATCTTCCTAAAGAGGCAACAAAATTACTAATCAGTTCACGCCTCGATTCCTGTAACGACAATAATGCTAGTCTTCCAAAATATCAAACTGACAAACTTCAATCCTTATGTAATGCAGTGACGCGGCTCGTAACCGGGGTCTCTAAATATTCGCATATTTCAGAACATCTTCGTAACTGGTGTTCACTGACTCAAGTGTCCTGAAAGATTCCAGTAAAGCTGTACTGGATGGTGTTTAAACCCATCAATAAAATGGTCCCATTTTACATTTCTGAAATATGCGTCCCGGAAAACACCGGTCCAAGGCAGTCAACCCTTAGATCAGCAACATCATAGGCAGAGGCTATAGGCAGACTGATAGAACCTAAGCGCAAGCCAAATACCAAGTTTGGAGATAGAGCTTTCGGGGTAACTGGGCCTAAGGCATGGAATAAACTCCCTCCGGAGCTAAAATGCATAATAAGTCCAACAGAATTTAGTTCCAAACTAAAAACCTACCTTTGTAGGCTCTCATATCCTTAAATTAAAAATTCATCACAGAGTATCATTATTGTATTGCCTACAATATCTTATTAGATTAACAATATTCGAAGCATTACATACCAATCTGTCTCTTACAAGTACTGAGGGACAAATCACATTTAGGAAGATAAATATTCTAATGAAATCTTTGTACTATTGTACCGCCCATCATAAAATTCTGATTTTTACAAACTCATATATATATATATATATATAAATATCCTATTTATTTCGGGAGGTGATTCTACATGATAATAGGAGTAAAAAAGATTAACAACTTTTTCCATACATAAAGATGTAAAAACTTACCAGATAAATTTTCTGTGAGTCTGCTTGGCGCAAAAGTGGTGACGTTGGATGGTTGTGATTGGCCCACATCGTAACAGCGGAAAATAATAATGCTGGCCGCACACGCCGGACTAATCTTGTCTTTTTACCAAAAAATACCCCTAAAAGTTGGAATTTCGAAAAAAGTTTTTTTTTTCTTTTTTACTTCTGCTATCATGTAGAATCACCTCCCGAAGTTAATGTACTTTACTCCCGAACATCCTGTAAATTATAATTAAAATATACACCAATATTAAATAATGGCATTTTTTGCAATAACATGTTATATCCTCTGCTTGCAAACTGTATATAAATATCTCTAAATAAACAGTGTTAATCTCGAGTTATCTGCAAGGTAAGTATGATATTGTATATGTTCGGCCTTTAGAAAGTATTAAAAAATATTTTAAAAAAACATTTACATTTTTACGCAGCAACACGTTAATTGGTAAAATGCATTGTACGCATAGTTTTGTATCGAAGATCGGAGAACCGGTGGATGCCATATATAGCCGAAAGTTGTTATTACCTTTGCCCGTTGCAGACAACTGCTTGATAAAATTACTAGGCGATTTTATGTATGCATGTCAAGGAAGCAAGGAGTGTATGATTACAATTTTTTTAAAATTAATTATTCCATTTGTCTGTAAGACCCGGTGAGTTAATCGCTAAATCTTTTACACCCCTACCCTTAGAATAACAAGGTTCCATCTGCCTTGGTAACGTCGTGCGATAATGGGATATATAGTAAGCTACTTTAGAGTTCATTATCGCATGACGCTACCGCAACAGATGGAACCTTGTTATTCCAAGGGGTCGACCTGCTGCTGAGCCACTTTAGTCTACTGTTGGGTAGGACACGATATTAGTATGAGTTTATTTGAGGTACTCAAATAATGAAATGAGGTGTTGAGTTTTATTTATTAAATATTGTCACACCTCATTTGAGATGAGGTGTGACAATATTTTCGCATTCAGTGGGAGGGCGGAAGGGGGGATGCTGGTAGTATTATGGTTCTGCATTGTTAAGATAAAATGATCTAGTTATTATAAGTTATAAGTATAGTATATTATATAAGTGCATATGTTAGTCAGCCGAGAGAAAGTAGATATTAGTACCTTCCAAATAAATAAATAAACACATCATTTAATTTGTGTTTCATAGTATGAAATAAGCAAGTAACCCTAGCGCAATACTGGTAGTACTTAGGTATTGAAGTGACAACAGTCACCTCATACAAATGAGTAGTGATGAGTCCCTAACTGGCTTTAAACGGTTGGGAGCAATCTGAACTCTTGTGCATTATTCACATAATAAAAAAATACTCCCCTCCCACTCTCAACCCTCCCCCCTCCCCCTTTCTCACCCCCCTTCATTCACCATACCAGCCTCAGCAACCACACTACTTTCATCTCAGTTCTCACTCAACTCCCCTCCCTTAGAAGCAGTTGAGACTCTTGCGCAATATTCAAATAATAAAAAAAACATGACCTACACTCTCATCCCCCATCCCTCTTCTGTCACCACACTTCTCCTCATCACAAACTCTCCTTCAACCCCCCTCCCTTGGAATCAGTTAGGACTTATAAAATTATATTATAAGTCCCCGTGCTATACTATACTACTCGAACCACCTCACCACCTCACGGCTCTAATACAAAAATAAAAAAATGTCATACACGAAATGTAGTAATGCTGTACCAATACACAAATACCTCGTGACCTCATACCTCACGACTCTACTACAGATCCGTCAGATGCGTCAACTCTCGAGCTTAGATTTACAGATTGTTATAAAATCGTTTCTCTGAAACACCTGTTCCTTTTACAATATGCCTTTCTGTAAATTTTAAAGGAACTTTATTTAGATGGAAATTTATTTGAAACGATAGTCAAAAAAATTGTGAAAAGAAATTGCAGATAAAAGTGTTATATGCTGATGTCGCAATTCATGGCTCACAAACATAACGACTTTGTGAGAAATTCCCAGATGATAATTAACATCCGAAAGGAATGGGTACTAGAAAAGAAGAACAGAAAGCATCGTTTTTATAAATAGTGTAATTATAATTGGAATAATTTATACAGTTTATTTTAAAGGATTTTATCATATTTAATTAGGTGGCACTCGATATAAGAATTTCTGCCCGTAGCCAGCGAAACTACAGTTACATTGGGTGATGTTGTAAGGCAAAATGGAAAAATCGTAGTTTAAGAGAGTAGGATGTAACTGTTGATTATGTTTCTGCTGCAATACAAGCAACCTCTCCCATCTCTACTGCAGAGCTGAAATTACCTTTATGTAGTGTTAGTATAACAAAAATTTTAATGTTGATCAATTTAGTCAAATTTGGAAAATAAAAAATAAAAAATTACTCTTTGATATTGAATTACCCATTATTTACACAAATTGTAAGATCTTTTGGCATTTCTTATGAATCGTTTAGTTAGTAACCAGGCAAGCAGGAAAGCGTCTGATATGGGCCTTATCAATTATTTATCTGTGAGACAGAATATTATTATCTTGGTATAATCTGAGTATTGTATGGCGTAGCTATTCACCTCGTAACTGGAGGCGTAGAGGCAAGAAAACCGAGCGCTGCCGAACATCTCCGGACTTTACCGAGCTCCATACCAACTTCTCCAAGCTCTCGTTAGTTGGAAAGCCGGTTTAGTCTGGCAATGTCCACTCTCCGGTAAAACTGAAAATACATAAAAAAAAATAATAAAAATTAATAAAATATAAAACGTTTAAAAATATATATTTTTATTTTCTTGGCGCGCTGGTTAGCTTGCTATTGTATCGGAATGGAAATGGCGCGAAATTGATGTGAATTTTATTGCACTCATCTATGATTTATTATCCTTTGACGTTTCGTTCAAGAAGTGAGTGGAATGTATCTTTCGTAAAGTTTCAAGAGTGATCACCTGAGATTTACCGGTATTTTTAAAGGTAAGACATTATATTGCATACCATGCGACATATGCGTTGCATAAATTTACTTATCTAAATTTATTTTACAAAATCATTAAATTTAAAGTGCATTTTAATTAATAATCAATTATGTACTTTTATTAAATATGCATTTAAATTTTTAACAAAATTATTTGTGTTAGTCAAGTTCAGGTACTTTTCGTAACATTGCTTTTCATTATCATTGTCCATGTTTTAAAATAATTAAAATGATGCAAAAAAAATAAATTTATTCACAATAATTATTGAATGAGATTTTTTAAACTTTTTGACTCTCAATTAGTTTTCTTTTAATAAACAAAATTACTATCTCAATTTTTTTTCAAGCGCCAGAGACTAAGAACAAACATTTTTCATAGTAAAGTGATCATTGTACGTACATCATATATACATACACATGTCTAAGCTAGCAAACCTAAAACAAATATCGGAATAATCATGTACCTGTCGGATGTTGGCGCTCGCCCCTTGAATTTCGATTATTCTTACGGTATTAAAGTCATCCATGAGATATTATTACAATAACATGCTGTCTATTTATCTCCATCTAATAAACCTCCTTGGGATTTATACATTCTGGCGGTGTATATTATTATTTTAATGCTACGGTTTGCGTAGTTACCGTAAGCATTTAGGTAATGGGCCAATTGTTCCTTCTTCGCTTTCCTATTTATTTCTTTGACAAAAGACCAGTCCCATAAATTAATTTTCCCTGCTCATTTAATTTTCATTCCCGTTGAGGCTGGTTACTATAAATATTTTTCAATATATTAAACTTTACGTGTTAGAAAGGGTTGGCCTTTTGCTGTTGTAGTAGCTTAAATTAAATTATTTAAGGCACCATGCGTGTACATAATATTATTAATATAACAGTAAATTCCTAGAATCCAATGAATTACAAATAAAACAAAGAAGTACTGATGTTATTTTTGAAGATATTTCTTATATATTATCGACCGTCCGTGGCCGAGTGGTAAGACACTTGACTCCCATTCGGAAGGTCGCGGGTTCGAACCCGGCGTGCGCAAATAAATTTTATTTGATTAATTTGTGTTATTTCACAATTAATTAATAAGAATAATATATGTTATATTTGCGGCGCATTCCAGAGTGGAAGATACTCTCAGTATCGCCCTGGTGTAAGACCACCATTCAGAATTGAAACGGTGCTTAATAATGGCTTCAGCCGTGTTTAGTGACTAGATCTGAATAGCCAGGTACTTTCCCACCTTTCTCTTCCCCATCTCCTTCCCTTTCCCACTTACCTACAGCCTCACAACATACTCCACAATTGGGGATGCCATAGTCTCACTGGCTCCAGAAGGGAACAGTTGGGACTCTTGTGAGATTTCTCTATATATATATATATTACTTCAGATACCCTAATTGTACATAATATATTATGTTTTCCCTTGTATATCACTGTAAACTTTAAAACTCATGTTCACCTTATTTTAAAAGCCTCAATGGCGTTTAAGTAAATAAATAATATAATAACATATTGCATATCGAGTAAAAATCAAGAGTTCAAAAATTGGATATCTTTTTAACCTTTATATACTTTTAACCACTACAGTAAAAAGACGAGACAATTATCACGAGTTACGTGGCTTTGAAGTACTGGAAATTCCTTTTTCGATTCAGAATCAAGATAAAATCTTTTAAATTACTGAAAAACATAACTCATAGATGATTACAATAAACTTTAATGTTAATAGATAATATTTAAAATTCTTACACAATGCAGTAAATACAATTAAACATTTCTTTCAACGTGAATAAATTAGCTCTCTTCTTCGAAAGTCTTCTGGTGTTCAGTTTTAGCATGGGCCTCGACAGTCTCTTACCCAAACTAAACCAATAGCTCTCTTTAAATTATCAGCCAATTTCAACTGCAAGGGATAGCTGTTTCTTTTTTCCAGTCAAGCAAGCCTCCTGAAATTATTGAATTCCAACGGTCCCAGCCCCAGTTGAAATCAATCGATTAGACTATTCATCTCATGAGGACATACCTTACCTATAACAAAGATCCTTCCATTGCTCTTAGTTTGATGGCACTATGATGTAGAGTAAAATCTACTGTAAGTAGAGTGAGTATCTACCGCAAATAATCCGCTAGAGAATTTGAATTTTTTGGTGGAATATACGAGAAAGTGAGAAAATTATATAAATAATAACTTACAAATTTAGTGTTGCGTGTGTCAGATATTTATAATATTCCTGCTTAATGTTTACGGGAAATATTTATTCAAAGTAATTTATTTATACAAGAATCCTTCCTATTACTAAAAGTATTTTTGCTTGGAAAATGGAGTCTCGAAATAACGGCTTAAACGATTGTGTAGGTATACAATTATGCCAATATTTTTATTGTCACTGGAATTGAAAACGGTTTCTCTTCGAGGCGCTACTTTCCCTAGAAAATAATTCCTCCGCAAAGGGAAAATTGAAAATTGTAAGAATTGTTTCCAAGAAAACAGAAAGTATTTGATTTACACTCCATTTGCAAAAAGTTTTTCGAATTACCTACTGAGAAGGAATGAAACTTATATAAGACATTTTTTCATTGAGAAATTAAATTTGTACACTACTTGTTCTGCGTCGTGTTATGAGAAACCTCTGATCGTGAAATGAGAATCTCTTATTCTTTGTTTTAGTCCTAGTACTAGATATTTTCTTTTCTCATAGTAAGTACTTTGAGTTCACCCAGTTTTGGGATGTATAAACGCTTTGGTTGTGGGAGATATGAGGAGGATTTTGTTTAAGCGATTGAGATCATAAAACAAAAATAGAGTTTTTCAGCAGCTTGGTTCACTGTAGGCACTTGAGCACAAACACATTATTTGTAAAAGCTGGGTAGTCGAAATAATGTAATCAATTTGACCAAAATTATAAAAACCTAACTTTATTGAAATCATTATATTCTTCCCCTTGTCCTAATCGGGTCGAGGACCCACTGCATCGACAAGGCTCCTTCATACGTCCTTGTCTTGCCCTGATTGTTCGGCCTCCGTCCATGGCAGACCTTCCTCTCGTCACACTGTTTCTGAAGTTACCTCGCCCAACTGTGTCTAGGGCGGCCCACTGGACGTCTACCCTCTGGAATCGCACTCCTCAGTAATCGCACTTACTCGAAATTCGGTCATCAGACATTCTTAGTACATGGCCAATTGAAATTTTATTGAAATCAATAATTTAATTAAAATATTATTTTCCTACAGAAGGCAAATCTTTTACAAATAAGTTTATCATGCTGCGAACTTCTTGTGTACTTTTTTAATGAGTAATAAGTATAAATTAACACATTGTCTACTCAGAGTCTAAGGGAAATTAAATACTTGAACTTCCTCATAACCATATTGATTGCCGAAACCTCTTTTCCTTGGGTAACGTCTCAAATTATCTACACGGAGAAAAATGTTATTCTAAAATACGATCATCTTATTCGTAAACACGACCATTTTATTCGTAAAAACGGGTCTGAAGTTCTTACAAACGAAAACAGGGTTTCAATGTTTATGGCGGGAACATGTAAGAATATTTTTTTGTAGACGTAATTTCGTACGTAAACCAAAAAATTATTCTTAACATTTTCCCGCCAATAAATATTGATACAATGTTCATTTGTTCGTAAGAACTTCAGTCCGGTTTTTACGAATAAAATGATCGTGTTTTAGAATAACATTTTTCTCCGTGTAAGCACCCCATTTTGAGATAACTGGTCTTGAAAATATACCACAAATGCATTGCTCCCATGTAAACGTATTATGAATATATGTTTTTTTATCAACCTATCAACTTTTTGTAATGGTTGATCACACTAAACACTAAAGTTTTTCTAAATTAATTACAAAGTAACCACACTCCTACTTATATCCCCCCAAACTTGTACAATCTGTTGAGGGAAACAACCTATCGTTTCTCTATATATTAAGTTCCTACTAGCCCACAGAAAATGATATCTGGAATAGCTACAGTGAACTTCTAATCCAATCAATCTTTAAGTTTGATATACTTCCACAGAATTCATAGGTTTTAGGCCCTTCACCCTTGAGGTGATTTTTCACAAAAAAAAATTACGATCATTATTATTATTATTATTTAGTGTTTTAAATAAATAATATAAAATTTTAAATAAAAATAAACTCTCTTTTCCTAACTATTTAAAGTTATACCCATATGAATTTATAAAAATTTGAAAATGAACAAGACACAGAAAAAAAAGATAACGGTCGCAACTTTTATAATAAGTGGTTCTAAAAATACTGGGCGTACTATACATGGCCCCCAGATACTTTAATAGTAACAACCGCTAACCCTGACAAATTGCAAGTGCGCAAGCCCCACAATACTTGAAAAAAAAACCCTCCACTCTGTGCAGAAATGGGCGGTCCGTTTGATGGATTCCCCCATCTTAACAAACGGATTGCAATATTTTGAGCACAGGCGTCTGGTGGGAATGTTGTCCTTATTCTACCGGTATTTAAATGGAAGATGCACAGATGAACTAGCATCATTGATTCATTTGGCACCGGTGTATAGTCGGGAAACACGCCAAACCTGTGCTGAACATATGTATACGGTTGATATTTGTCACATGAGAATGGTTTTTCAATCATTTGTCATTGTCACGTCTCTTCACGACCCATGTTCACTCCTTTGTCTCCTCTAAAAGACCCGTCACACAGCATTTTCATCGATGACGTAGACCCTGAGGGAAATTATTTAAAAAAATATATATATTTTAAGTAACATAAAGTAAATTTGTATTCATGTAAACGGCGATACGAAACCTCAATTAAAAAAAAAACTAATTTCAGTTAACATAAAAGATAATCCCTTTTACACTTAAAATATTTAAACGTTGATGACCTCGACCATTCCTCTACTCTCCTAAAGATCGCATTAAAGCGTCAGAACTCTGATAAAACCTTATCTAAAGGATGGGTGGTGAAAATTTCAAGTTTGAAATGTTTGCCATTAAATTTTCATGGCGGAATTTGTGAAATCTGCCGAGTTCCTACACGAAGGCAGTCTCAGTGTGGAGGGAGAGGCAATGATTACACAAGTAATGTAACTGAGGGGCTAATGGGTGAATTTACAAAACATGAGCAAGTAGGTAAAAGAGACGATACATTTACAATTTATTTTGAAAAATCATGATTAAGTGATTAACTGTCTTGATGAACAACTATATCTATATATTTTAAAAATCATGATTAACTGTCTTGATGAACAACTATATATATATATATTTTTAAAATCATGATTAAGTGATTAACTGTCTTGATGAACAACTATATATATTTTTTTTTAAATCATGATTAAGTGATTAACTGTCTTGATGAACAACTATATCTATATATTTTAAAAATCATGATTAAGTGATTAACTGTCTTGATGAACAACTATATCTATATATTTTAAAAATCATGATTAAGTGATTAACTGTCTTGATGAACAACTATATCTATATATTTTAAAAATCATGATTAAGTGATTAACTGTCTTGATGAACAACTATATCTATATATTTTAAAAATCATGATTAAGTGATTTACTGTCTTGATGAACAACTATATATATATATATATATTTTAAAAATCATGATTAAGTGATTAACTGTCTTGATGAACAACTATATCTGGGATCAACTGTCGGGGATCAAGAGTCAGTCACTGGATACGTGCGTCAAGGATAATCTCCTGCAATTCAGGTGGATATACATAAAGGCCCAATCAACATTAATTTCTAACCAGGAAACTATTATTGACTGGGCAACATTATTGCCCGTTCTTAGAAACTAATAATTTATTTATTTATTTACGCCCTGTTGGGCTTTTACACATCGAATACAAAAGCTAATGGAGAACATTTGTGGAGGAGACCCGATCCTAGCCTAGGATAAAGCAATGCAGTAGTGTGAAATAAAAATATTAGTTTAAGAATATAAAGGCAGCATTCGTTACTAAGTTGGCAACACTTTCTATTTTATATCCTTCGGTAAGGCGTTCAATTTACTCTAAAATTTCATTAAGGTATATTTTCATATCACCGCGCCCTCGCCGCTCTGTCCTTTTTAATAAATTAAATTTTGGAAAGTTTTAAAGAGAATAGAATCCTTTTTCTTTGAACTAATATGAATTTATACATTTTGAGATACACTTTGTATCTACTTTGCATACATAACAAAAGAAGTTATACTTAGTACAATTTTGAATTTCTTTTGTAAAGTATTCAAATTTATTAGATTCAATTGCAAATTTAGCAATGCCACCCGAACTATTTTTTTTCATATGAATAGTTTTTTGAATATATGTATATCCCTTCCCACTTATTTTATTTTACATGATTTTATTAACTTATAATTATTATTATAGTATATAATAGGTGTGTATTAAAAATAACATTCTACACATTACGTTTATTATATATCAATTTGTTAAACAATGGACTTCCAGGCCCCATAGCACACTCGATCGATAAGGATTGTATCGATAACTTTCGGTAACTTCTCACGTTCCCTAGAACAACCTCAGATCGCTAACATACAAACAACAGTTGATATCGAATATATTAAGGACACTGAGTCATTGTGAACTGTCACTTATTCTTTGAAGATCTGCAGTCATGCTAGGGAATGATAAGAAGTTACCGAAAGTTATCCTGTCAATCATTATAACTTGTAGATTAATTCATTATAACCAAACTAAAAAATTGATACCATACTTTTTCATGCATTTTTTTATATTTGAAATAAAAAAAGAATTTAATACGTATATGTCTATATGCGTACAATATTTTTTAGAATTTTCTTTCTTTGTGAGTACTATCATTTAACTTTTATTTAACAAAGTGCTAAAAAAAATAGTTAATAATTATTGACTTTTTTATTTATTATTTGGGTATGACGTGAACATTTGTTATTGGGATGTAAACTAATTATTATAATTTATTGTTTTCTTATATGCGAGTAACGTTATTAATCTGTAAATGTTCCTAACAAATTAAAATAAAATAAAATCCTTATCGATCGAGTGTGCTAGAGGCCTAGGTGTAACTTATTACGGTTATCATAACATTCAATATCCATCAATTTCCAATGCACTTTGATTTATGTATGCGAAAACATTTTTTTTTACGCAGTTTGTTAACTGTTTTTTTCCAATACGTAATAAAAACAATGGGGCCCAAATTTCGTACCCGAATGAAAAGCCAATAACGAACATGAAACTGTACGCTTTACGTTAAAATTGATGAACACCCTTTGTCTTTCAGTCGGTGCAGCTTTTTTTCCAGTTCTCAAACACGCTTATAACCTTATTTAGTCTGACACACCTACTGTATTTTATCTGTTCGTAATATAAAAAATATGTCAAATATGCTTAAAAAATACCCATTTTATTGGTACTTAAATTATGTACTTTCACATTTTAAACAGAAGTGTACTATTGTTTAGCGTGCTTGTTACTTTTTTATAACTACTCTATACTCCATTTGAATTTAAAAATGGGCACAAGAGACTACTTTGACACATATTTAAACTCTCCTCTGGTTTTACTTATATTAGCACTACAGCCACTAAACTTGATTCCGAGTTAAAATCAATAGGTGTGAGATACTTTAAAGATTTAAAGAATGACAAACATTCGGGTTGCGAATAACCTGACGATATTTAAAAATCTCCTACTACCATCACAGTAAGCGGAAAATGATGCTTGCGACGTGATGGAGGACTAAGCCAGCCGTATTTATCTTATATTATAAATATTATTAACTATGATATATAATCTTTTTTTTACTTAAATTAATTTGTATAACTCTAATATCTATCAATATTATAATTAACCTATTATTATAAATTATTATTATCAAAATATTTAGAAACCTCGATGTATATTATTTGTAATTTAATTTGTATAATTTAGTAAATTATAATTCAATTTATCAACCATCATACTATGTAACTTATAAATAAATTATTATTTATCTGTAACCCACATTTCCATAAATTCATTGTCATATTATCCGTAAACTACACTATCATCAAATAATTGTATTATCTGTAACTTCGTTAACATAAATTCAATGTTATATTATCTGTAAATTTCATTTATCAATTATTATTTTATCTGTAAATTTCATTGTCATAAATTCCTTGTTATATTTATTACCTGTAAACATTATTATCATCAATTATTATATTATATGTAAATTTCATTATCATAAATTCATTGCTGCATTAACTGTAAACCTCATTATCATAAATTCATTGCTGCATTAACTGTAAACCTCATTATCATAATTATTATATTATCAGTAAACTTACTTCATTACCTTAAATTATATAATCTGCATACTTCACCCGCTATAACACAGGGACATCCCTAGCATGGCGGGCGAAATAACACAATATGTACACTATGTATAAAATTCTTTTAATAAATAAATAAATAAATATTTTGCTTAATAATAAAGATGTATGAAATTGCTGCAGACACTTATTTAGACCAGATTAACTAATTTAATAATTTAATATTAATTCAGATATAGGTTATATCAAGAAGTGGGCTTATGGCAGGTGTGGAACCCGCCAAATCCGCGATATAAAAAAGCTTGGTGGAAAAACGTGGCAACCCAATGATAGCCATTCCTTCCCATTCCCACTGCCGTCAGCTTCACAACAAACCTTAAGATTGGGGATACATTGTCACCCTTCGTCTCTGGGCGCAAATCAATTATAATCCAAACACAATGTTTTCATCCTTTGTAATATTTGATTTTTTAATTTTTTCAATCTAATTATTTATCATTAGAAGGTTTAGATTAATCCATCCATCTCTCGGCTTTATGACTGATCCCTTTGTGGCTAGGCATTAATAATAATTATCGTCATAAAAATAGTATCATTATGTTTTTAAAATAATTTTTCAGAAATGGTAAATGATAAATCGGTCATTAGTTTGACTGCGGAGTTATGGAGTTTGATAACAAGGATGAAGTAGAAAAATCCTTATGTGAAAGATTATTTTGGTCTCCAAACAAAGTTAAATCGTTTAATTTTGTTCATGAGGAGACGTTTGATAGGCATTTTTTTCAACTTTGTAACAAAGCCTAGATATTATGATATGGTAACTCAACAACATGAATTTCTTGAAATTATATTAGGTATCTATTTGTATTTGTAGAGTTTCTATCACATTTTAGTTAGGTAGGTACTCAAGGCCTCCGAGAAGAATAATCTTTTTGGAAGCAAGTGAAATTTTAAAAGAAGATCAGAAAATCTTCTCTCTTGGTGGTTCAACAATGATAACTTTGTATTTTTCCAAATAATGTAATGAATACGTTTTAACTTTGATACATATAATCCGTAACATGTAACATCCCTTCTCAAAATTGATAAACATCACTTGTAATTCACAAAATATAGATTTTTTAAAATCTTTTCCGCACATGAGTCCCAACTGCTCCCGTCTGGAGCCAGTGAGACGATGGCATTCTTAATTGGGGTTGTGAGGCTGGAGGTGGTGCGAAGGGGAAGTAGATGGGAAGGGGAAGGCGGGGGATTACCTGGATATTCTTATTTGCCCATCAAACCGGTCAGTGGATGAGTGGGCATCGCGTTTGGTCCCACCCAGGCGTTCGTGTTCGGTTCCTCGGCTGGCTAAGTCCTCCATCATAACACAAGCAACATCTTCCGCTTAGTGTGGTGGTAGTAGGAGCTTTTCAAATGTTGTTGGGTTATTCGTAACCCGGGAATGTTTTTCTTTCTTTAAAAAAAAAAAAAACACGGCTAAAGCCATTTCTAGCAACGTTTCAATTCTGAATGGTGGTCTTACACCAAGACGATATTGAGAGTATCTTCCACTCTGCATCGTGCCGCAGATATATTATATATATATATATATTTTTTTTTTTTAAATTAATTGTGACATAACACTAATTAATCAAATAAAATTAATTTGCGCACGCCGGGTTCGAACCCGCGACCTTCAGATTATGAGTCGAGAGTCTTAACCCTCCACCACGAGGCGTAAGAATAGGAGAGTACTGCAAAATAGTAAAATTCTGAGGATTCTTGATTACTTAACCCTGGATAGCTAACGTTCAGGTGTACCCATCCGTTGAGACGACGGGTGTTTGAAAAGGTATTTTTTTATACAAAAATAAAATGTATGCATCTGATGTATTGCATTACCGTTTGCAAAAAGGTTTTTCAATAAAATTATTGGTACGTATTCTTACCTGTACATTTCTATAGTGAAATCGCAAACATCTTACAAGAAAATCAAATATTTCGCAACTCATGGCAGTGACATATCCAGTTCTTAAATAATTTAAATTGAATATCTTGTCTGAAGTCAAATGGTTATCTTTGACAAGTCTCGAGGTTTACGTGACATTTTTTGGAATCAGGAGGTTCACAATTTTCTTCACTTTCAACATTATCTTCTGGCACAAAGTCTTCAAACTCATTGGCTGAAACATCATCCAGGTTTTCGGAACTAAGCTCTTGGTTTGTTAATTTTGATAATGCTTCATCGCTTAACGGAGAAATTATAAAAATTTAAAACAAATACAATTTACGTCAACAATAATATACACACACTTAAACCATGAAGGAAATTTAGCAATCGAATTCAGAGCATCAGGAATTTCTCCTTTCGATCCTTAAAGAATTCTTCGCAAAAATTCCACAGGGAAGAATACAACTCTGAAGATATTGAAATAGACCAGTATTGAACCTTCAGTAGTGAGGCCTTCACTTTTCTGCTATAGGATTATAGATAAACTAAATCTATTAAAAATCACAAATATTTTAACAATTTGCAAAGATTGAAGGAAAAATAAATACACATTACATTTTTCTACATATTTTCTGATTATATGTAGGTAGGTGCCTACTTTATCGCTCATCTGAACAATCAAAATCTAACTTCTAAAATCATAATCTCTCTTGTTAATCGTAGTTTAATTAAACACTTATAAATATATATAGCTTCTCTTTCAATCTCACGTCGAGCATACCACGTCGAAGGCTTTGGAAATGTTGGGATTTATACTCAGAGTAAGTTCAGTTTTCAAAAATCCACAAACATTTAAAATTCTCTACATATCCTACATCAGAAGCCACCTAGAGTACGCTTCAACTGTGTGGAACCCCCATTGTTCTACATATAAAGCAAATCTAGAAAAAGTTCAGAGAAAGTTTATCAAATATGTCTCTTTTCGCGTACGAAATTATGTAAACTATGTCCCCATAAACCTTAAATCTATTGATCAACGCCGAGACATCAGAGACCTAATAATGCTTTATAAGATAATTCATAACTATATTGACAGCCTATACCTATACATACTACAAAATATTCATTTTAGATGTCCAAAAAGAGTTACTCGATTTATGGATACATTAAATATTCCTAAGAGCAAAACTAATTACCTTGAAAATGTATTTGTAAGAAGAAGCTATTAGCACATTTAATAGATTATGTCCAAACATCGATTTGTTTAACACGAACCTTGCTAAATTCACAACATTCATAAAAAAATGACATTCCATCGAATTTCAAATGTTAAACCAAAACCTTAATTTTATTGATTTCTTTTTTTTTTTATTAGTTCCTCACATTTTCTCTTTTACTTTTAGTAGTTTGTATTTTAATGAAATCTTTTCCTCAAAGATATTATTGATATCCATGTAAATTTAAGTGTGAACCTTAGAAATATGTAAATCATAAAACACTTTGTAAATTGAAGATGCACTTAATAAAAATTGTTTGTATTAGGTATATTCTTGCATTTTTTTTTATTATGGTCCTGTATCTAAAAATCGTTATTTTATTGGTCAATGACATAATCATACTTATTCACTGTCATATATAAATTTATAGAGTGTTTACAACGAAAATAAATAAAATAAAATAAAATAAAATCAATTTAATTTAATTAAATAACAACAAGCTTAATTTTCTCTCCGATAATCTAAATACATTCCTATAATTTATCTACCTAAATTTATTAAATTTTCTCAAAGAAAGTACTTTTTCTCTTCTTATTATTAAGTTTGCAAGCACTTTTTATTATTTTTTAATATTGCGACAGCTGTTTCTTATTGTAGTATTTTCCCTTCATTTCACTCATTTAATCTCAATACTATTTATAGCAACATGTAAATCCTGCTGTTGCCGCACCACTCCCTTCAATTTTCTCTGTTTAATCCTGCTGTTTCTCTCTGTTGCATGAATTTTATTTTTCCACTATTATTCAAACTTAATTCCTTGCTGTTTCCCCTCTACCATTCTACACACTGTTGTCCCTTCTTTCACCCGTAATATTACTCATTGCTCATTTATTTATTTTTAAAGGAAGAGGGCTTAATCCGCCCTAAACACTGTTTGTCCTTTAATATTTTGACAAAGCCACTCATTTCCGTAATTAAGATATTTTCCTTAAAAATTGAACATATCATAAATTTTCCATTTTTTTAAGAAAAACTCTATTTTTATAACTTTTGAAGGTTATTCCCATCAATGTTATTTATCATTAAAGGAGAAGATAATACTTATAATCCAAATTAAAATGTGAATACCAAGACACAGAAAAATAAAAGATAGCGGTCGAAGATAATATTGTTAATTCTGAAATTTGATATATGAGTTTGGCAAAAATATGACGGTTTTATAATTGGTTGAAATGGCTGAATTGTTAAAGCGTCCGTCCCGGAAAGACGAGAGGTTCTGGGTTGGAGTCCCAGTTGCGACAGTTATCTTCTATTTTTCTGTGTCTTGTTCGTTTTCATATTTTAATTTATATTATTAATGTTATCTTCTTCTTCAATGATATATCATTATTTTGTTTTTTTTATTTCTACAAATTAATGTTTTTATCATTAATTTGTAGAAATATATTTTAATTTTTATTTCTTCTATATATTCAAAAGTATTATTATTTAATTTAAAATAAGGTTCTGCTATGTAATAATTATTACACGTGACAACTGTTTAGCCTTCCGAAGGCACTATCAAACTGTGGTTAACTGTTAAAAGACTATATATTTACATAATTTCTGATAACAGACGATATATGAAACAGTTAACAGACGATATATTTACATTATTTCTTATAACAGACGATATATGAAACAGTTAACAGACAATATATTTACCTACATTATTTCTTATAACAGACGATATATGAAACAGTTAACAGACGATATATTTACATTATTTCTTATAACAGACGATATATGAAACAGTTAACAGACAATATATTTACCTACATTATTTCTTATACCAGACGATATATGAAACAGTTAACAGACGATATATTTACATTATTTCTTATAACAGACGATATATGAAACAGTTAACAGACGATATATTTACATTATTTCTTATAACAGACGATATATGAACAGTTAACAGACGATATATTTACATTATTTCTTATAACAGACGATATATGAAACAGTTAACAGACGATATATTTACATTATTTCTGATAACAGACGATATATGAAACAGTTAACAGACGATATATTTACATTATTTCTGAACAGGTGATATTTTATTTTTTATAACCTACGCCCTTATTGATTTTCGCGATAATGTCGGAAAATCGCCAGTTTCCGCATTGTTTAAATTTGACTAAATATCGTTAATTGGGTTAATCCCAAAGATGCTCAGGGGTTTCTTTTTCTCAGCATAATTAAAAAAAAATTATAGTCTCTAAATTGGAACTTGGCTTAAACACATCTAAGAGTGGCGACCAAATTATATTTGTTTGTTAATTTATCGGACTAGCTTTCGGATTATTAGATTTTCTTTATATTTCGATCTGCTTTAAAATATTGAGTTTATATCCTTCATCGTGTAACGGAGTTTGCATATTATTATCACTTTTTTTATTCACCAGATTTACAGGAACGGGTTTAGTTTTTTTCCATAGGAAAAACTAAACCCTTTCATACACTTTTCCATATAAATGATCATCTAGTAAATCCACGTTATGCAAGTGTATTATATAAGTATAATTAATACAAAACAATACAAGAACAACACGTTAATCTACCAAACTATTAAATGGGAATATAATTCACCGTCTCCAGATATTTTCATATCAGAGGGTTCGGCTCTGTGGAATTCCTAATTTGACCGATAAATCCTACTGATCCCTCAATATAAATATTTAAAAAATCTTTCGTAATTCTACATGTATTTAAAATGACTGATTTTTGCATTTTTATATACAAATTCTTTGACAAATCTAATATGTCTAAATTTTTAATAAGAGAGCTAGGTATAATACCAGTAACCGAAATATTTGGTAGATTTTTGGCAAATTGTGACTGTATTTTATTATTACTTTAAAACGGTCGCATTTGTTTTTTTAATCTAGCATTAATGGACCGGCCAGTTGGTTCAACATAAACATTGTTGCATTCGTCACACTGAAGTTTATAAATGCCGCAATTTTTTAGTTTTGAGTGTTTAAATGATATTCCTAAATTATTATTTGTGCGTGTGGTAATATTTAAGCCACAATTTTTGAAGCAACTGTCACGCGTTATAATAATTACATAACAGAATTTGTTTATAAATAAACGGATTTTATTAGTTAAATAAAAAGATTATTGAATATACTTGTCTATGAAAGAAATTAAAATTAAAACAGAACATCTCGAAAAATTTCTACAGTAAAAATGGACGAAAATAACATAGCTTAGTAACATTATTATGTAACAAAGAAAAGAGTCATATTATGCCAGCTATTATTTTTCAACGTCAAAATCTGTAGTAAGTACATCTCCGCTGAAACTTGAGTCCCGAAAAACAATTCTTTTCAGGCCAAAAGCACTCTGGTTTCATTTTAACAAGAATGATATTTATTGCCTCGCTGTAGACAATAATTTAAGGTCCTTCCACATCCGAATACCGGTAAGGCAAGGCAACAGCTTTTTTATTGTTGCCATGTGTTATTTATGATCATATTTAGGCGAAGCCATTCGAGTTTTATCCCTTATCTATTTATCATTTTTAATGATGTCTGAGCTACTCCCGGAGTCGTGTTTTTCTAAAAGAAAGATGTAAAAAACAGACTAATTATGTTTTGTCAAAAATATTACTTATTTACATAATATATCATTTTGACATGGAAGTTTTCATCCACCCTACACCATGATAATAATATTTTTTCATGAAGTTGACAATCCAACCCTCTTAGAAAAGGTGGTTTTAGCCTTGTGAAAGTTATTTTTTTAAAGAAGAACAACACCCCCGGGTTACAAACAATCTTATAGAATGTGAATTTCTGCTACTCCTATCATTATAAACGGAAAGCTTTGCCATATCATTATCTCTACTCGTAAAACAAAAAAAAATATGTATAGGAGTATAATAAAACAATTAATTGTTTATTTATTTGTAATCGTGGATGACTTAGCTCTCAGAGGATTGAACCTGCGACCTCTTGGTTAGAAAATTGAGTTTATTTATTAAATGTATTTTGTACATTGTATAGATATTGTGTTATTTCATACGCCATGCTAGGGATGTCCCTGTGTTATATTATAGCGGGTGAAGTTGACAGATAATATAATTTATGGTGATGAAGTATACTGATTGTTATGTATTGATATGTTGGTATTCTCTTGTCAATAATATCGTTATGTTGGTAGCCCACAAGCAGCACTGATAGAATATCCTGGAATGTATCGGAGTGTCAATAATCGTCATAATAAGTCAACCGTTTTCTTATTGATTGCAAATCCCAGACATTATAATTGGCGACGAGGATGGGTAAAACAGTGATTTCGTCTTTGAAAAAACAACCAGTTTCAAAATGTCTAACAATAGCTTGCCCGTGCCGCAATTCAAAGCGAACTATGAAACTTTCGAAATGTTTTTGGAACGAGTTCATATTTATTTCAAAATTATTAATATCACGGACAAAGAAAAAATTGGATATCTTTGTATGATTATCGGTGCGGAGAAGTATAAAATTTTAAAAGAAACAGTTCATCCGAAAAACATTGAAGAGTTAACCTATAACGAGGTTGTAACAACACTACAAAATAAATATGAAGAAAAAACATGTGCAATCGCCCAAAGATACAAATTTTATAATCGTCAACAACAGTCGAACGAAGGAATTGATGAATACATTTCAGAAATAAAAAGTCTGTCTATATCGTGTAATTTCGGAGCATTTTTGGATGAAGCCTTGAGAGATAAATTGGTTTGCGGTATAAAAAATGAAGCCATGACTATAAGATTACTATCTGAAGATGAGTCACTGACTTTTGAAAAAGCAAAAAAAATTATCAAGAATATGGAGACAGTAAGTAATAGTTCAGCTGAAATAATGCACAAAAAGGATCATTCAGTTTTGAAAGTGAAAACGTCACGTCAAGGAAGTTTAAGTCCATGGGTATATTTAATTAAATTAATGGGAGGAGAAATAAAAAAGGTTCATGTTAACCAGATAAAAAAAAAATGTTGTTTAAAGTTAAAATCTAATTATGAAAATCCCGAAAAATGGTTCGACTTGGGAAGCCAAGAAAATAAACATGATAGTGAACCTGAACCCAGCACAAAAAATGATGTTATCACTAGGTCTGGCAGAGTGGTGAAACCCCCTGTCAGGTTTAGCCATAGTGATTATGTTTAAGTTGTGTCATTGTGATTAAGTTAAAAAAAAATGAAAGGAGGAAAGGATGTTATGTATTGATATGTTGGTATTCTCTTGTCAATAATATCGTTATGTTGGTAGCCCACAAGCGGCACTGATAGAATATCCTGGAATGTATCGGAGTGTCAATAAACGTCATAATAAGTCAACCGTTTTCTTATTGATCGCAAATCCCAGACATTATACTGATAATATAATAATTGATGATATTGAAGTTTACAGTTAACGCAGCAATGAATTTATGATAATTAAGTTAACATATAATAAATATGATAATTGACGATAATGAAGTTTACAGATAATATAGCTATGTATTTATGATTATTAAGTTTACATATAATATAATAATTGATAGTAATTAAGTTTTCAGATAAAATAATAATTGACGGTAATAAGGTTTACATATAATATAACAATTGATAGTAATGAAGTTTACAGATAAAATAATAATTGATAGTAATGCGGTTTACAGATAATGTAACAATGAATTTATGATAACGAAGTTTACAGATAATATAATAATTGATGATAATGAAGTTTACGGATAATATAATAATTGATGATAATGAAGTTTACAGTTAATGCAGCAATGAATTTATGATAATTAAGTTTACAGATAATATAACATTGATAGTAATGAAGTTTACAGATAAATATAACATTGAATTTATGTTAACGAAGTTTACAGATAATATAATAATTGATGATAGTGAAGTTTACGGATAATATAACAATGAATTTATGGAAATGTAGGTTACAGATAAATAATGATTAATTTATAATTTTTTTTAGTATGTGATAGAGGTGTTAAATAATGAACTGATGCAATTATTAACCCCTCGAGCGATTCAGCTCAGTTTTCGATTTGACCATAAGATTTTATAAATATTATTTCCCCAAATATTTATTTAGAAAAATATGAACTCCTTATTGGGGTTATTTTAGGTTGTATAAATTTGCTACATTATATCGAACGATCGCTCAAGTCATCTTACAAACCTTCCATAATATGCCAGCAATCGCTCGACGCTTGTCTTTTGTTTTGGAAGTAGTGTATTAAACATTTTTACTAGTCCATAGATATATTCATATTATTTTCAAAAGCGTTATTCTTCATACTCCCATTTTATAATGCCTCGAATGTGGTTTGGCTGTTATTGGATGACCGTAATAAATTTATTTTATGGTGATTTTCTCCTATTTTTAATCAAAGTTATTAAAATTCGAAGATAAAAAGTAAGGTTAACTGCCCAGAAAGTAGAAAATTACTTCTCGTACCTAACGTTTTAACGAAAATTTATCTCAACCGTTTTTTCTTAAATAAGATGGCGTTCTTATACACCGCACAGATGTTGCCTGGTCACAATAAAAATCATGGAAAGTGTTTCTTCAAGGAGCACTTTACCAAAAGCTGGCTAAATTTAATAATCTCGCTCGACCGTTCTAAATGTCTGTAGACGAGTACACTCTCAAATATGAAATACGAAACAAAGGTCTAAAATGAAATCTAGTATACAATATAAATTCTGTAGTGTGGTCCCCATACTATCAAATTCACACAAGAAATATTGAACGTGTGCAGCACAAATTTGTAAGATTTATCAACTTCAAATTACACATATCTACCTATTCAGAACATAAACTATACATTCTTACTAAATACGCTTAAAATGCATTCCCTAGAAAATAGAAGAAAAATAAATGACTAAACTTTTTTGTTTAAAATTATTCACTCTAAATTTGACTGTTGTGAACTCTTGCCTATCATCGACTTCAAGGTACCTAATCGAGCAACTAGGCAAAATATACTATTCTGTAACAATAATTCTGGGACCAACTACCATACACACGCACCAATTCATCGCTTTCACACACTTGCAAACAAATTCACCTCAGATATCGACATATTTAATATAAGTTTCTCATTCTTTAAGAGATACCTGAATGATATTTTTATGTAGCATATCTTTTTAAAATTGGAGCATCACATAAGGATGTCGGATATATTTTTTGTATTTTTTTTATCTATGTAAAATGTAAAAACTGGTTCCTTTCCTTTCTTTTTCTGTAGCACATATTATTCAGCTAAAAAAATATATATTTTAACCTACATTTTTATGCTGTCTACAATTGAAAAAATGGTTTCTATTTTTTTTTTTCTCTCTTTCTTTTTCCTATAATATATTATTTTCACTTTAATTTGCCTTCATACCTACTATTTATGTAATGTTCATATTTTAAGTTGACCTTTTTTTATCTAAACATTGTGTCTCTGGATATACCATATCATACACTTACTATGTAAAAGCCCGTAAGGGCGTTGAAAATGAATAAATAAACAAATAAATAAATACTTTAAAAATATATTCTCGTATACCTGTACATTATTTTTAAAAGTATATTCTCGTATACTTGTACATTATTACAAGTGTCCAACTATCTGAAGCTGCGACACTATGATATTATTTTAATATTAAAGAATGTTGCGAGTTGAAATGAATTCGTAACGGATTTAGAAAACGTAATTAGGAAATTATGAAATAACTATCCGGAATCATTGGGATCATGACATTAAATATTGCGAATTTTAGTTGGAATGAAATTCGGAGGAGCTAGAAAAGAAATGATGAATCCAAGAAAAGTACCCCGTTGATAAAAAATAGACAAGCAGAGGTACAGTTGTATTAACCACTGGAGCGACAGAGCAATTAAAATATTATTTCTCGGATTGCTAAAGGAAATTTTTCCGCCCACATTAAAAAATCATTCCTCTGAATTTGAATATGGAGACATACAAACTGATTATAGTAATATGTAGCTAATGAATTCCCCTATATTTTGTTTATTATCACATATTTGTAGGATTTATAAAAAAAATATGATTAAATCTTTAAACTTAAAACATTTGAAAGAATCTAGAGAATAATTGTTTTGTTATATTTTGAATGTACAATATATTATACGGATACGTTTTTAAATTTTCACGGCCAAAAGCATTTTCGTTGTTTGTTTTTGGGGTGTTATGCCGTGTTGTGCCGTGTTGTGCTACCTCCTTCTTTAGCCGACGTTTCGGACAGCGTTGCAGTGTCCATCATCAGGGCAGATCCGGCAGACATCGACGGATCTGCCAGATCTGCCCTGATGATGGACACTGCAACGCTGTCCAAAACGTCGGCTAAAGAAGGAGGTAGCACAACACGGCATAACACCCCAAAAACAAACAACGAAAATGCTTTTGGCCGTGAAAATTTAAAAACGTATCCGTATAATATATTGTACATTCAAAACACTGCAACGCTATCCGAAACGTCGGCTAAAGAAGGAGGTAGCACAATACGGCATAAAACCCCAAAAACAAACAACAAAAATATATTATACAGTCGTTTTAATAATTTTTTTTTTTTTTTTAAATTTGCCACATTTTGGCAACAAAGCAATCCGAGGTTTTGTGAATAGTACCATAATGTTTGACCGTATAACCAAAAAGCACTCGAGTGGTTATACAGTCAGTGGCTGAGCGGCTGGCTAAGTCCTTAACCACAACACAAGCAACATCTTCCGCTAACTATGGTGGTAGTAGGAGATTTTCAAATATTGTCAGGTTACTCGTAACCTGGAAATGTTTGTCTTTCTTTTCAAAATAGAAAAATAGAAAATATTTACTCCACTTTTTGACGGCTTGCGTCAGTAGTAATACATCGACTCCCAATCTGAAAGTCGCAGGTACTTGATTGATTTGTGTTATTTAACAATTTGTAAATTAAAAATAACATATAGTATATTTGCGGCTCGTTCCAGAGTGGACTATACTCTCAGTACCACCCTGGTGGAAGCCAACCATTCAGAGTTGAAACGTTGCTTGAAATGGTTTTAGTGGTGTTTGGTGACCAGATCTGAATAGCCAGGTACTTTCCCACCTTCCTCTTTCCCATCTCCTTCTTCTCCCCATTACCTTCAGCCTCAAAACATACCCTATTTAGGAATGTCATGGTCTCACTGGCTCCAGGCGGGAGCAGTTGAGACTCGTGTGCAAATTAACACAAAAAATATATAACAGTTAAAGTTATAGTTATTGGTAATTTTGATTTGATTTGATTACAGTTATGGTTACCGTTATGGATACAATAAAGACACTGCTATAACATTTATGGTTACAGTTATGCTTGTAGTTATGGTAACAGTTATTGTTCCAGTTATAGTTGTCACAGTATAAAAATAAAGTTGTGATCCAAGTGATTCTTCGTGGCCTTCCTCTGTCGATCAATGCTGTCATCCTTAAAATAATAGAAAACTAACAGTATCTTAATATATAAAACAAAGTCGGGTTAGTTAAACCATTTATAACTCAAGAACGGCTGGACCGATTTCCACGATCTTTGATTTGATGGATTTTTCTCCGTCCCGATTAACAGAATAACTATTAAAACTTCGGAAAAAATCACGGGAAAAATAATTATGAAGAAAATAATTTTATTCATATATTTTGTATGGAACGGCTTTTCAAATAATGTGCGTTGGTCGACATAATTTGAATCAATTCGAACAGCTAATACATTAAACACAACATTTATTGATTCTGAGACGTTACGAAGTTTGCCGGGTCAGCTAGTTATTTATAAATAAGAAAAATATTATAATGCAAAAAGCTTTTGTAAACTCCACATATTCGTGGAAGGCTGGAGGACGTGCTGTGTCTTTTTTTATTTAGCATTACGTCGTAGGAAACTGTCCCATTAAGACCCCACTTGTAAGCGCTAAACCTTAAATAACTCAATTTGGAAGGGTTTACATCTCCTTGTATGATGTGAGGTGCCTTTCACATTACATTATTTCGTACATTATTCGGAATGATGAGCTTTACTTTGTACATTTTATAAACTCTGGGCCTAGTTTCAAAGGTACAGCAGTATCGGACAAATGTGTTTGCTTAATAAAATCTAATTTTTTTATTGTTGTCAGTGGAATATTTACAAAAAAAAACGTTTAAAATGTCGCATCTTCCAGGAAAAGTTTCACTAAAAAAGAAACATTAAAGTTTTTTATGATTATTCGTTAGGTTGGGATAGGTTAGGTTAGGTTGACTCTACAATCGTTATGAAATCATTCAGACCATTCAGAATCAGATCGATGGCGTTATTATTAATGGCTTAAGCTCTGGTGTATAATCCAATCTGAATAGCATGGAAACCCGTACTTCCTGTTCTCTTCTCTCATCCTTCTCACGGATGTATTACATCAATATGTAATGGGTTAAATAAAAACTGAAACAACAAAAACTGGAACTCCTGCGCGGTATCACATGAAAAGTAAACAAAAAACCACTACTAGTAGTACGTACTAACAGTATAAGGCATTTTTCTCTCACATTGGCCTTATCTCGCTTTAAAAACTTATTAACAATTCATGTAGGAAATTGCGATAAGCAAACAAAATTGGCGAAATAAATGCCTCTTTTGAACCCAGGGGTCCTCCCTTGCGTGATTCTCCTTTCATTCTCTCAGCCCGAGGGAAGAAAAGCACTTCAGCAGGCAATAAGTGGATATTACGACAAAATCATTATGTGAAAACCATAGCTTTCGCGTAGTTATACGCTTCATTGAATTAAACATCGGTTTTCGGGGAAATTTGTATCCATCCGGAAAATTTATGTTAAATTCGGGCTTTGGCCATACGAAAAGCTCCAGCGCTGTTTAAAAGCTTCAAATAATGCCTTTATACGCTCTCAATTATTATTCGCCGGACATAATGTTTTAATGGCAGCTTTTATGAAATTATTAACTTTTTTTACCTTTCACTCTCACGAAATCATGTATATTAGTTTAGAATTAGTGCTTAAATTTATTTTATGTAGCAAATTTCACAAAATAAATAAATTCACAATATTTATTCATGCATTAATAACAAAAAACAATCATGTTGTTATACGTCTATTAGTTCTAAACGTGAACTCATAATAATACCTAACTATTTATTTTATTTTTATTTTATTTTATTTATTTATTTGAGACACAAACAGGATATTTATAAAACATTCATGTTGGTAATATAAAACAAAATTAAATACAAATATAAATATCCCTAGACTAATGTGTCTGCAGTAATCATATTTTAATATACTCATAAGCAAACACAAAGAAAAACAATGCCAGTATTTTTAAACTTAACTCTAAAAAACTTAATTATAATAATAAAAAATCGAACAAAAAGAAAATGTTTAGAAAAAATAATAAAACAACAAACAATCTTTTAAACAACAAACTCTAAAAAACTTAATTATAATAATAAAAAATCTAACAAAAGGAAAATGTTTATGAAAAAATAATAAAACAACAAACAGTTGTAAAATAATAAATCAACAAACAAAATTTTTTTTTTTTTTTTTAGGTGCACAAATTGTGGAGATACTTCTTGAAACAAGTTATATTATTTACAAAAATATCTATGAAAATGTGTGATTTGGCAAGATCATTGTATGATCTAGACATTCTAGAAATAGGATTAAAATATCCAGTATTATTGGTAAAAATTTCGGTCCAAAATATGTTAAGGTTTCTGGTAGATTTGGGCCTGGCGTATAACTTGATTTGATTGATTAAGTTACTATCTACCCGATAATTTACAATTTTATAAAGCATTAAGAGGTCATTTATGTTACGTCTTTTAACTAGACTCTCTAATTTGAAATATGTTAGTCTTTGTTCGTATCCATCTAGAAAATGGTACACACCTGATCGATAAGACAAGATCCGTGTAAATTTTCTTTGGACAGATTCAAGTCTAGATACCTGTGTAATATAATGTGGATTCCAGACTGTTGACCCGTATTCAAGAACACTACGGATTAACGAATTGAATAGAATTATTAGGCTATTAGAATTCTTGAATAATTTGGTTGATCTTATAATGAAACCAAGTAATAATTATTAAATTAATAATTAATTAATTATTAATTAATAAGTAATAATTAATTAATTATTATATGTATTTTTTCTTTTGCTCTTGTGAGGATTTCTTACTTTTTATATTTAAATATGTATACCTTTTAAAGATATATTATTTTTCTACATTAACCTTTTTTTAATTATTTTATTCTCACTTTAACTTTTTTATTATTTTTGCTTAATAATTTATAGATTGCACTTTATACTTCACACTTTAAATTTATACTTTATACCATATGTTCACTTTATATTTATATTTTACCTTTTACCTACTACTTATTACATTAAATTAATCAAATAACTTTGTATCTACCACTATTATATAATCACAATTACCTACATGTTTCGAAAACGATGGTTTCTTCGTCAGGGTAGTAATGGCATTAAATAACAAAAGAAACAAACGAAAAATAACAAAATCAGGTATAGACTAAAAATAACTATGGACAAAAATATTATAGAGAGAGATGATTAATTAATAAATTATCAAAACACAATAAAGATGTTTAAACAACCAAAATAAATTATTTTAAATATAAGTATTAATAAGAAAATAAATTTTTGAGATGGCTATTTTAAAAAAATATTTGGTTATTAATAATATTTAATTTACTATTAACACTTTTTCTAATTTCTAAGTTTGCTAATTGTAAATGTGTTGTGTTTGTGTGTAAAATTTTTAACCCTTTATTTATATCAAAAGAATGATTTGTTTCTAAAATGTGATTGGCAAATTGAGAATAATTATTATTATTCTCCTTAGCTGTCCTTAACAACACCTTAGATGTCCCTTAACTCTAATATTAAAATTTCTAGAAGTCTTTCCAATATAAAAAAAGTTACAATCGTTACAAATTTATTTATAAATTTATTTATAAATATTACTTATTACATTACTTTTTACCTTTTTTAAAAATTTTACTTACATTTATACTGTTATTCTTCATGTTGATTTATTTTTATCTTATGTCAATTATGTTAATGGTACATGTTGTGCCGTATATGTGAAAATAAATAAAGAAATAACGAATAATGAAAATAAATTAATTTTTTTTTTCCATACCATTTCTTTATTCCCTTTAACGATCACAATATTTTTACCCTTTCTTTAAATGGATAATCTTTAAATAACTTAGCATTTTATTGGTAAAATTATACCTATCAGTATTTTGATTATATAAAAACATCAGTCATTTAAAAAATAATAATGAGTAACACCTCACAAGAGGGCCTCTATTGTATTATATTCAATTATTATTTTTGATTTTTTTCAGGTTGGATTAGACTCAAGGAAGATGTTCTCGCTTTGTAAAAAACCGAAAAGCGAAGATTACGGTAAGTTTTCCCAATTAATACATTTTTTAAGAATTTAATATAAATCAAATTTATCAATTCTATTATGAAGTTCAAGTTATTCTGAAACTGCGGTTAGGCCACATTGGGACGTCCTATTTATATGAATCTATTTACCCTCCCATCCACAAATACAAAAATATAAATATCAAATCGTATGTTTCATACGCATTTCCCCAGATTTCAATTAAAATATTTAGATGTGAGTGTACGAGACTATAATATAAAATTTTTTTAATCTAAGTGGTAATAGATATGATAATCGGCTAAAAACGCTAATTAATTTTGTGGTATTATCTTTAAAAGGGAGATAAAAATGCAAAGTTTCGAATAATCATAAATTTCGCCGAATCACGGCTAATATATGAAAAACCCAACCCAAGACAAAAAAACCTTTGCTTAAATTAGTCTATTTTTTGTTGAGCACATTTTTATGCTACTTGAATAATACAATCATACGGAAATAGTGTATTTTCTCTGAAATCGTTTCCATTAGGAACTTTCTAGAGTACCATGGCGATTCCACAATAAATTTATTTATCTAATTTCTCAATTAGACGTGAAGTTTAGACATATTTCTTTGTAAATTCGACGTCGGACGTTCAAGAAGAAAATTACTTATGTTGGAAGTATTATTATGGACGTACCATATCGTGTTTCAAATTAGTTTGAAACATAAACATGTTTTCGGATTGTTTGGCACGAGAAGTAATATTGGCCCCGGCTTACAAGTTTCCATACACTTTGTCTTGGAAAAGCGAAGCTGTCAGTAGCGAAAGTTCAAACGTTATTGGATTCACAAAAACAAAGGGTTTTACCTGCTTCTTCCGATTCGTAATAATTTATTGTGTTATATGAATTCAATCGTAATGAATACGAGATGTTGGAGGGTAGAGAAATGTTTTAAAACATTTATTAATTTGTACCATACACGACAGAAAATTGATAGCGAGTAAAAATATTTAACTTGCTTAAAATAAAATAAGTAAAATACGGAGGGTTCGAAATTTTTTAAAAAATAAATGGATTAAGACAACTGATAGGATGTTTCATATTATGAGCCACTGGTTTATATTGTTCAAGGGACGTCATTGACTTACTTAGTTTTCTTAGTTTTCCTTGGATTTGGAGTAAAGAATGTAAATGAAATTTTCAACCAAAAACATTAAAAAAAAATCATAAGTATTGGTCAGTTAGGGTAGGGGTGAGGGATTAGCGGGTTTACTCGGCTGAGTGGTCACTGACGACATATTATAGAAATTGTTTTTTTTTTTTTGATTTTGTAGAAAAAAATTATTAAAAAAAGACAAAAAAGTCACCGGAGGCCTAAATTATGTTTTCCTTCAAGTAATGTTAGAAATAATAACTGGTCGTAAATCAAGTACTTTAGCAAGGTATTCGATAAGATATCTCATAAAATTTTAAATCATAATCTAAAAGTTCTTGTTCTCTCTAGTAGTATGTTAAACTGGTTCAAAAGTTAGTCATCTAGAAAAAATTCTGTAAAAAATCTGGATTGCACTTCAAAGCAATTTGTGGCTTCCGGTGGAGTTCTACAAGGCTCTCATTTGGGACCTCTATTATTTTTATTATTTATCAATGATTTTGCAAAAGTTTTTAATGGAGTGAACACACCCCTGCTGATGACCTAAAACTTTACAAAACGATTACCTCCATCAATGATTGTAATAACCTTCAATCTAATCTCGATCGTTTACAGAATTGGTGTAATTATAATGAACTGTTTTAAAATATTGATAAGTGTCAAATTATATCTGTCTACAGAAACCAAAATCCTATTATATCTCATTACATTATCTACAATATTTCTCTTAAAAAGATGTCTCATATCAAGGATCTGGGAATCGTTATGTCGGCTATGAGATGTTTGGGATTTATTTTTAGAACAGTAAAAGATTTTACGTCATTTTATTCATTTAAAATTGTCTTCACTGCCTTAGCAAGAAGTAATTTAGAATGCAATTCCACTATTTGGTTCCCATTCTATAAAGGACATCAAATAAAAACTGAGAGAGTTAAACATACATTCATAAACTCTCCATACTCATTGAACAAATTATTACGATAAATTAATGAAAAGGACTTAATTTAACTTACTTATCTTGTATAAGAACCAAGAGCGATCTGGTACTTTTATTCAAATTAATTAATGGCACAATTGGTGCACCGAAACAAAACTAAAAACATTCCGAGTACCAAATCGTAACACGAGGCTTCCAGAGCTGTTCTTTGTTTATCCATCGAAAACTAACTATTTCATTAACTCCCCAATCCAAAGATTACATAAGCTAGGAAATAAATTCAGCTCCGTTGATATTTTCGTTTATTCCTTACCGAAATTTATATCCCAAAAAGTAGATGAGATAGGTGAAGGTTGAGACTGGTCAATAAAAACGGTTTAAGTCATAATATACCACTGTTCGATCCTGAATTGTGGTCTCTCCAAAAACACGGTCTCTGGATACTTTTTTTCCTGTTATGACTACATAAATAACAGTCCAAATTGTAAAGATCTGGAAACTTTTGCTTTACGATAGCCATTTCAAGAAAAAATTCAAAACTAAAACATTCCACCTACTAAAACTATATTATGCTCTGAATTGGCGAAATGGCATAAAATTATTAATTACAACTATTAAATAAAATGACGTATAATCAATTTTTATAAGAACAACTCTCTTTTTATAAATGTTGAAGGTTATTCCCATCAATGTAATATATCCGTGAAGAAGAAGATAACACAAATAATCTGCCTAACTGACTACTGCTACCGTTATCTTTTACTTTTCTCTGTCTTGTTCATTTTCATATTTTTTTATTTAGATTATTAGTGTTATCTTCTTCTTCAATTACGTATAATCATTTATATTATCTCATTAAAATGCTCACCCAACCAAGGGAAGACTTTGACAATGCTTCTCGACCTTTCTGATTTTCACGGATGTGCAGGTTAAATCCTTCTCTTATCTTAAGTCGTCATTTTACCAACAATAATATTTTTCTCTTGTAATAATGGTGGTAGCGTCATTGATCCCCTCGGCACCGGTGCATAGTCGGGAAACACGCCAAACACTCGCCCAACATATGTACACGGTTGACATTTGTCACAGGAGAACTGGTCGTTTTTACGAGCTCGGCTGTGGAACGATTTGCCGGCCTCTGTGTTTCCTCCTCCCTACAACGTGGGTCTCTTCAAGACCCATGTTCACTCCTTCCTCTCCTCAAAAAGACCCTCCACGCCCTCCAGGCCCCGAGGGAAATTATTTTCCTCAGGGCCTCCTGTATGGAGTTAATATAAAAAAAAAGTTAGAAGAATTAAAATTATTTCAGGCTATTGCGATATTTGCCTCTGCGGTATTTTTAAATTATAAGACAAGAACATGGTTTGTCCACAATAATTATAATAAAAGGTCAGTATTAAGCTCTTGTGTTTTCACTTATACTTTTGTTGTAAGGTTTTTCAATCACGATTTACGGGTTGAAAAATCTTCATCATTTGGACTTTGATTGCTTTCGGAAGTTCTTCACTCCCATTTGATATCCGGCCCAAAACCCTCCATTCCTTGAGATAATCACCACCCTTCTCTACTTTCACCCGCTCCACGCTCACTTTCCATTATTTCCCCTTCCTTCTTCTTACGTACTAATATCCCCGCAATGTTCAATCGGGCCTTTATTACGTGTATCGATACGGCATTGGTATATCGCTCATGAACAAGATAATATCAGATATCGACCTATTGTTCAGGTAAATAATAAGAATCGATGGATGAAGCATTCAATAGAATATTCTCGAATGAAATGTTATCCGATCTTGCCGAAAGTGGCAATAAGAAATGGATAACACATTTTAAAAAATAAAATCATCTTTTCATTTGAGAAATAGTAGAAGTATTTTAACGTTTAGCTTATATGGAAAGCAAATCAATTTTTATGATATATTGCAAATAAATTTCCAAGTAACATTGTTGCCTGGCTACAACTAAAACTTTATAAAAGTTTTGTCTTAGAAACTTCTATTTGAACAAAAGAAAAATTAATTACACTTGACACAATAACGAGAATACTCTTTTTCCCAGACATTTAATTTCAACTTCAAAGCAAAACTGTTCAAGTCAAAACAAACATTGTAAATATTGCTATCTCTATGTATCATCCTTTTTCCTGCTCATAAAAATTTCATAACTGTACACTACGGGATTAGTACTTCCGAGTAATCTATTTTCATTTCCTAGGTACCAAAATTCTTAACCTATTTATTTAAAATATGTATAATTCTTGATTCAATTCGAAGTATTAGGCGAGTTCTTCAAATAAATTCACAAATTTAAATATTTTCCCAAATAGAATTTTGATTTACAATTATTGTTTTGCAAAATGTCATTCTCAAATTTTGACGTTTTCTATTAAACAATAATTATTATTTTCAATATATTGAAAATAAATAGCTAGCTCTATAATGTATAGCCTATATGTTATTCTGATGTATGAGCTATATTATTGTAAAGTTTCATTAAAATCCATTCATTAAATTTCGATTTAAAGAGTAACAAACATACAAATATCCATACAAACTTTCGCGTTTATAATATTAGTAAGATAAGATAAGATTTATCACAACTTATTGATGGCCAGAGCCCAGGTTTGCTAGCATGGTCGATCGATCGTTAGTCGACGGATTGTCGGTAACTTCTCATCGTTCCCTAGGACAAGTGCAGATCGCTAACGTACAAACGACAGTTGATATAGAATATATTAAGGACATTAAAGCCAGGGACAAACACAGCGTTAAAAGCGCCGGCGTTATTTGGCTTGACCTATTTCACCACATCGCTCGCCATACATTTACAATGGTAATCTATGGCGAGGGATATGCTGAAATAGGCCAAGCCAAATAACGCTAGCGCTTTTAACGCTGTGTGTGTCACTGGCTTTAGTCATTGTGAACTGTCACCTATTCATTTGCGATCTACAGTTGTCCTAGGGAACGGTGAGAAGTTACCGATGATCGGTCGGTAACTTCATATCGATCGACCATGCTAGCACCCCAGGTAGCCATTTTCTGAAAATGATTGGTGTAGATTTAAAGATATAGTATATTTTCATTCGATAGGTACTACCTTGATTATAAATATTTCTATTCGTTTATGTAAAATCATTCTTAAATATAGACATCGTGTGAATAGACAAGGTACTTGGCTTATGATTTGTTTATAACCTCTAATAGAAATAATCACTTTTTATAAAATAAAAGCATCAAATAATTCAGTAAAGTCAACTTTCTGAAAGACAAATTCACCGTTAAGGAAGGAATTACCCTCAAACATGGCTTTGTTTAAACTTTTAATTTCATTCTCTTTAAATTATACTAAAGTAAATTAATCGCTCGAGATAACTGTTTATAATATGGTATTTAACGAAACTTCAAATCTGAAGAAAAATAATAATTATGTTAGTGAACTAAAACTGTATTTTCGATTTATGTCGATTCATGTGGTATTATTGTGATTTTAATTTAAGTCGATATACGTCGATTATGTGGATGTAAGTCGATTTATGTCGAAATACATACATGTATGTTGAAATAAGTCGGTTTATGTCGATTTATGTAGATTTAAAGCTTAATTTGTCGAAAACATTTAGACACCATCTGTACAGCCGCTATATCCAAAAGCGAAATATTAAGAAAAATAATACGTTATTGAAGATTGCGCACTTTGTACCTACTTACAGCTGCTTGCAATAGGGTGTGCCATCCTATGTTTCATCTTTCATTGTCTCTATCTGCCATTACCCACAAACTAAATGGGTATGCATAGAAAGGTTAGAGTGGGTATTGGGGTAGGGTAGACATCTCTATGTATATTGATGTAAGTTAGGGTGGGTGGGATATAGCAGACACCTTTAGGTCTCCAGACTTTATACATCTTGGATAGGTACGCGATTCTTCTCAAAATTCACTAAGAATCTCTAAAGTTGTAGGGAAAGAATCCGAACCCTTAAAAACATGCAACAGTTATGGGTTACTAGCGTTTAAATGCAGTACTTAAAATGTCAAGACTCCCGTATGTTTGACGTTTTCAGAAGTATCAAAAACTATCATTCGGGATAATTATCATCAATTTAAGTGAACTCTCTGCACTTGCGTCATGGTGTCTGGTCAAGGTGCAGGCGCATTGATTTTATCGTTTTTTTTTCGTGTCAACATTCTCGTGAATGACCATTGGAGCCATTGACTAGCGGTTAAGAATAAAAGTTTTAAAATGATTGCAACTGTACAGGGAGGATCCGATGAGAAAGATTCCCCGTATCAATGTTTTCAAATAAAAAATTTAATATCGATTTATTTCATTAAAAACTTGCTTTAATATATACCTACAATCAAGTAAACAATAAAAATGTCAAATCGCATTATGATAAATTATTAAATGTCGTGTACTTCTTAGAAGTATTTATGATCTTTCAATAATGTCTAAATAAAATAAGGGGGTAAAAAATCTGAAATATTATAGTTTGTAAGACCTTAAATAAATAGAAAACTGCGGTATTTTCGTTACAAAACACAAATTTTATAATGGTTTTCATTTAACAAAAATAAAAATTCTGAAAAATGTATTCACTAGATTATGTATTGATTTATTTTGCTATATTTCGTTTGAAAATTGAACAAATCTTCCAACGACCAACGATATAACCTTAGTATTTTAAAAACAAACTTAGTTTTTCGAAATTTAAAAAGTGCGTTTACCAGATAAAATAACAATCTTTCAAAATCAATTTTTTTTTGTAAAAAATAGTCAATACGTCTAGAATTTGATTTAAAAATGGTAAAATTCACTGGTAACACCCTCTTAATTTATAGCCCATCAGTCCGCAAATACATAATAATATTACTCAGAAAAGCATGCTTTTCTGGGTAACGATTTTGACGCGGAAATTAATTTTGGACAGACTGCTTTTAAATTAACGGAAATACAATAAAATACATTAAACGGAGGTAAAGAAGTTTCGATAATTATTTATGATGTCATAATGGATGACGACTCATGGCAAAAATATATTTAGCAAGGCCTATAATTATTATTAAAATACTAATTTCGGTTGTGCTCAGATTCTTGTAACTCTCGAATTTATGTTATTTTCTCGTACTTTAAAACATAAATTCGAGACCATACAAAAACCCCTACCGCTTCTGGATTTGAACCCGCGATCTTCCAATTGCTAGTCGAGTGCCTTACTATATGTGAAGTCTGAAGTAGGGTATGATTTAATATCTGCCCTGATGATGGACACTGTAACGTTGTCCGAAACACTGCATAATACCCCAAAAATAAATAATAAAAAAGTCTGAAATAGGCTTTAAAAGCTTCGATCACCTACCCACCTCAATGTTTTTAAAGTTAGTTGGTTTTTGGAGACATTACTTCAATGAGTTATCACTGATCACTGTTCTTATATATGTATTTATACATTATTTGTTTAATGTTTTCACATAAGGTGTCCGCAGGAATAGTCACAATTCATCAAAATTTAGAATAATCAATATATGAATATCTAAATAAATAAACTATAATAATTATAAATTAAATATTACCTTAAATTTTGCAGAATTATTCAGTAATACTTACCTACATACCTGCATAAATAATATTAATATAAGGTAACGGCAGTACTATTGGTTTGCTTGCCAGCGAGAAACAAATTATTACATTTCATGAATAAATTATTGTTTTCTAGAGTCGGAGCTTCGAGTTCCATGAAAATGAAAATACATATCATAATAGTTTTCTCATATTGAAAATTGATATAATGTGTAATTTTGGTAATTGCCTTCACGGTTATTCCACGCCCGTGATATTACAATATCCAAAACTTCTGCCGAATTTTCTCCAGAATGTCTTCCACCATTCGAACATATTTAAGTTATTGTTCCCCTCCTTTAATACAATTCCTACCACTCATTCCCGTTCTCTCGCTATTGCCATGTAGCATTCGGACAAAAAGATCATTTACATGTGCCTCAACCCTTGGCCCTTGAATTCGACACTAAAAACGGGTAATATATTTCATTTACACAAAAACCTCTCTTAGAGCAAAAACATCCCCTTCTCACAAAAACTACCCCATTTCAGTCACACATAAGTACGAAAGGGTTAGATTGGGGATTGTGTTGAGTTGGATTCAATTGAAAAAAAATTACGACGTTTAATTTATTTTGTAGAATGTTCACGACGATACAAGCTATTTTATATACGTTAAAGCAATCACTTTATTGTACGCCAATACCAACAACATCATAAAAAGTTGTTAGTTTGATTAACACTTTGTTAAAATTTGGCGTGCCGCCTGGTTTCGCTTTGATTTTACATTCGTTCACACGCGAGGCCTTGGAGAAATCGCTTCACTCAGGATTTGTGAATGCTGTGTAAAGGATCTTCTTAAAGAAAGGAATTTTTGAGAAGGAAAAAGATAAGAAAGGTGGGCAGGATGTCCAGGTGTAAAAGACGTATGGATCCAACCTTCCTGCTGCAATGGGAGGGATGGATTTCCACTACTTTCGCTAATACTCTAGCGTCTTCAGGGCATTATAAATAATACTTTTCTAAAATCTATACATCATGTGCAGATTTTGAAAAGCTCGACTTAAATTGTTCTACAGGCCTATGTGCTGGTAATGAATCTCAATTTTTTTTTTCTTTTTTTTATATCATTGAAGAAGAAGATAACAATAATAATCTAAACAAAAAGTTTTTCTTATAAAAAATTGAATATTTATTTAGACTTTTATTGAAATTCAATAGGTGTTCCATATAAATAAAACGGATATATTTATTCGAGACACTATATAGGTAACAAACACGTTCTTTGAACACTTGTTTCCAATGAAAAAGGTAGCTGCCGATAATATGGAAAAAAAACATTCGTTTTTAACATTAGTCAAACCATCACCACGTAAGTTATTCGAAAATGACATTTAATTGCAGAAATATACATGCACCGGTAAAATAGAAAACATTATTTGTTCAACGTAAGGGAATTGTCCGACAGGGAATAGGGTATCGCCATGCATCTCAATTGCCATTCGCTTTTGTAAAATCTCCTGTAAATTGGCTAAATATGATTTACACAGTGATGGATTGCCATTCATGATATTATGAGCGCTGTTTTTAACTCCTACCTAATGGGGCAAACCATGAAAATACTTTAAAATATTATCTTAATACAGTACCGTAAACGGCCACCATATCACGGACATTATTTACCTAGCATAATGGTAGTAAAATCCACAAATTTTATAATTACTAAGCAAAGAATAAATAAAAAAAAACAATTACATACTCGTATAATCGTAATAATAAATATAATAGGCCAGTGTAATTAGCGCGGATAAGAGGGTCGCGATCGTAATTATTTTAGTAGATTCATTTTTTATAAACTGTTCCCCTATTGTAAAATCCAAATTTCCGACCTTGTGCTCGCGTCACCGCACCATTTTGAAAAAAAAATTGAATATAAAGTTTTAAACTGATATATATTAATAATAGTTATCAGGAGAGTTAATGTATCATTCCCATGTAAATTTCCTTTACATATCATGTATTTTATCTGTTTATATGGAGGAGAGTGTATGCGGCGGACGGGAGGCGTGGATTTGATTTTTCAGGGACTGAACATCAAGGACTTCAGCTAGTAAATAAATAAAACGCAAAAATGTTTCCTGCAGCTGATACCACCTAGTCAGAGAATTTGAGACGCCATTTCTAATGGTTTCTCTCTATTTATTCGTTCAATACAGTTTGGCAGGCGGGAATGGGTACCGCCGCCCCGGAAACCATTTTTTGGATAACCAACACCTCTGCCATAGGTCACCCCAAGTGGTACGCTACTTTTGGTGGCTTAGCAGGGGTGCCCGGGTTCATGGGGTAAGTTTTGTCTGGGTCTTGGCGGCGGATGATCTAGACACACTCAACCTCAGATTCCTACCCAACTCTCATACCTTTTTCTTTCCCAGAACTTCCTCTCCTTCCTTTCCTAAAAATACCCTCCACATAGCATCCCCAAAGATGACATAAGCCCTGAGGGAAATTATTTTCCTCGGGGCCTCCTGTGCGGACCTAATGTAAAAAAAAAGAAAAGAGGGATAAAGTAAAAGTTCTTGCGAAGCCAGAAAATTAGAAAATCTATGGAATCCAATCGGATGAAATATGTTTTAATGCAATACCAAACAATCTATTATCTTAGCTCTTGAAAACATCCACAACTCTCTCTCTCTCTCTTTGAGAGCTTAGGAATTATATCTAAGGTATTAAGTATTAATAATTGTAATTGTAAGGTTTTTTTGTAATTTCTCAAGAAAAGTAATTTATTTCATGAAAGTTTCTGAATTTTAAACGGCCCGATTACAATTCATAAAAAAAGCATTTTTTCGGAAAACCTTCATCAATTATCCACATTTGTATTTTCCAACCGTTGTTCACGTCGAAAGGCTGAAAGTTGGTATTACGCATAATTTGACAGAAACACGACTCAAAAGACATTAAGCCTTTTGACATCTGAAAATGACAGGTTTGTTTGAGCACCGGGTTACATGTAAGCTCTTTTAGCAAATTTTCTTTTTCAACAATTTGATAAATAATCTCAATGTTTTTCTACAATACTTCAAGGTAGACCTTCATTTTTTACTTTATTATAAACATATAATTGTTCCCGTTTTTTTTTAAAAAGAAAGACGAAAATTCCTACTACCATCACGGTGAGCGGAAAACGTAGCTTGTATATTGTGATGAATCGCTTAGCCAGCCGCGGAATTGAACTCACGACGCCGGAGTGGGAACCGGTTTTGGGTGACACGTTTTATTTTAATACTTTATGGTTATCGTACATGCACGTAAAAAGATTCACATTAGCTACATAATCATATACAATTTGCATTATCTCTATAATTTATTAAACTTTCGGCGGATTTCGGTTCGAACATTTATCGGAACCGAAATTTAATTAAGTAACAGAAATATTTCATTATAATCTAGTGTAACACATTTGTTGATAAAATGTTACTTATTGAAGGTAAGTTCACAGATCACATATAGTCAAAATAATCACAATAATAATTAACTGAGCAAGGGATCGGAGGGAACCTTGCTGATTAGTCTTTGGGAACAACAAAACTGACTCGTGCCGTTATGGTAACGGGCGGCGGCGACTGTGTTCTGCTTAGAGGGTCGTACCATAGGACGAAGCGCAACTAAGGCAGCAGTCGGGGTCTGGTTGGTGCTTTGCTTATGGAAGTAGAATACTCCTTAGAGGGTCGTGCCAAAGGACGAGGCGCAACTAAGAGAGTGTACTAGCCAAGGGCGAGCTGCAGACTAACTGGCTGAATTAGGGCGCGCAGCTCTTTATATAGGCCATTCCTTGTGGCGGGGCGTGGTTTATGGGGCGACTCGAGGGTAGTAAATGCGCAGAAGGCGTCTGCGCAGCCTGGTTAGCCTAGGTTTGGGTGAGCAGGATGGCGCTGTACGGGGGAAAGAGATGGTGTAGTGGCAAGCGTAAAAACGGTGTGCTACACTAGTTAATATGCGTTTATATGGACTAGGTAAATGATATGCATGGGAATTTGAACGGATTACCAGGAAAACGTAGACTCTAATTAAATGTTGGCAGCAAAGGGCTTCCCCTGTTAGAATGTGTACTTCTGAAACCGACCGACAAGTGGTTTTTTTTTTTTAATTTTACTTAATATATTATTTATCTGGAGTTCTGTGCTTGTAACAATTATTATAAGCAATAATTATCAGTCTGAAACACTCATCCACATTGAAACAATCTTCCGAGAAAAGGTACATGCCGCCGACGGGCACTTACAATGCCTTTCTCATATAAAAATAAAATTGGTTGTTTGCGGTGAAAAAAATGTAATAAACCGTAGTTGTTGAATGAAACACTAGTAAATATTGAATCATTTGTAGCTCAGTGGATAAGAGCACCTGACCGGACATCTAAAGGGTGCAGCGGCGGCATGTATCTTTTCTTGGAAGATTGTTTCAATGTGGATGAGTGTTTCAGACTGAAAATTATTGCTTATAATAATTGTTACCCTTTGTGATATGCATAAAATCTTGTCTTAAAATTAGTTTATCAATGAAAAATAATTCTGCTTTGTCGTTATTGATTCCGTATATCCGCTAAAAATTAACTACTGTGTGTTATAACATGCTTACTATCCACATAATAAAACATTACGTACGTGACAAAGAAACGTATCCATAGGTTCAACGGATAAACATATGCATCGACACGTATCTGAAGAAAATCACAGATTCTGATCTCATCATTACAGATACTGATCTCATCATCACAGATACACAGATCTGTAAAAAAATGAGAAAGGTTTTTTTGACCCTATGGTTTTGGAAATTTCCCAAATGTGGATACCATACTCCATCTAGATCCAAACTATGCTTATATAATAAAAAACTATTTTTACTGTATTTTTTACTGTGTTTTTTTTTTGTTACGTTCAATAATTAAATTGATTGAGACCACCCGGTGATAGCATTACGTGAAACCAGAACATTACAAACACAAGAAGTAGAAAATTTGGTCGAGCTTTTGTCGGCGGCAGAATGTCATGTAAGGTGAAAACACTGCCTATCGTGCGGTAAACGAAAATAAAACAATTCTCAGACAAGCGGAAAATACTTATCTAATTAAGTTACGACTAACAAATATTGAGGCACGGGAACATTTATTCATTAGGGGAATGTGTTGGGGCGAAATCGTTAATATTTGTTTTTAAATGCCGATACCTTATGACATACCTTAAAAATGCGAAACCAAGCGAAATACCTTATCAATGGGATCAATTATTGGAGCATCTTTCAATATTATAAGAACGGTAAAGTATATCTTTAGCTCTCTAACTGAACACCATGTTATAATGGTGTTCAGTTAGAGAGTATAACTTGTTATATGTATAATAATATCGAATGTTACTAAATGGATATTTACGCAAACAGTTATCAGTCTACTAACACGACGTATCGTGAAAAATTGTTATATTTTAATTGGAATATGAATGTTTGTTATTTACTTAATTTATTATTATCTTTTTGCATCATATTTTAAGCTTTATATTTTATTTTTATTATCAATCTCTCTTTATATTTTTGTTTTTTTCTTGTTATTTTAAATTATTGTTAACATGTCTACATAGAGAAATAGGCACTAATCTTAACATGTGAACATTTCTAAATAGATTATTAACATATATATCGTCACCTTAAAGCAATAGTAAGATATCTTCGAAAAAAACACTTTTGAGATAAGTATGCAGTTCGATGTAAAATTGTGAGCTCTACATGATACATTACTGGGATATTTTGAAAAAAATAATGCCCGAGTTACAATTAAAATCTCAGTATTGAGTAATTTTTAGATTTACGTATACTTTGTCAAAGTTAATATGAAAAAAATAATTATGTATCTATTATTACAAATTTGTGTGGATGTTAAATAATTTACGTATCTAATACCATATCATTAATCTGCAACATTAGTTAATTTGATTGTGCTAGAGCTTACGCAAACCTAATAGTCCTATTATCTCAGAACAGCATTTTTTAAGATATCTCACTATTGATGACGATATACTGTTCAATGTTAATCTTAAAACTTTTTCGTGTTAATGATCTGTAAATGTTCCAAAACAATATATATGTAATAACTGATTTAAAGGTTGTCTGTTTCCTTTTTTAAAGCTCTAAATCTTAGGCAAAATACACTTTTCTTGGTTTAAAAAGCGCGATTACATTAAGATGTTCGAATGTTTCACTCACGTTTTTTTTATTTTTTTATTCTTCATTTGAACACCCGCTAAACTGCCAAAGAAGTTTGTTCAATTGCGTAATGAAAAAAAAAATAGAAAACGAAAAAAAATGAGACAATTAAAGAAGTCATAAAGTATTTCGCTCGATGACAATGAATGACAATGAAAAGCAAGACATGGAGGACTCTTCGGGTCAATTTTTTGTCGCAATGTCGCGAACGGAACATCCAAAACTCGTATATTATATTGTGTTGACAGGTGATGATGATTCATCAAAAAATGTTTTACGTGGAAAAACTTTGAAGGAAATGAAGAAAACCCTTTTACGAAATCGTACTTTTAAAGGATAAAACCCATTTTAAAACACGATGGCTCACATTAAGATGAACATTGGGATCTAAAAATATTAGCGATAGGTAAAATCATAACAGAATATCTGTTTCATGAAGTAATTTCTCTCTTGAGTTCGGTAGTCTTTTAAAAAATGTGTATTTTTGTAATTAGCTCTAAGGACCATCTGTTTTTTTAAATCAAAGTCAAGTCGATTCCCAACTGCTCCCGACCGCCTGAAGCAAGTGAAACTATCGCATTGCCTGTTGGGATATGTTACGAGGTTAAAAGTAAGTGGGGAAGGAAAGGAGATGGAGAAGAGGAAGGCTGGGAAGTACCTGGCTATTCAGATCCAGTCGTCAAACAATTTTAAAGCCATTTCAAGGAACGTTTCATTTCTGATTGGTGATTTTACACCACAGCGACACCGAGAGTATCTTCCACTCCGGAACGCGCCATAAATATATCTCATATTTTTTTTAATACAATCAAATTTTGAAAACATGAATAAATCAAATAAATTTTATTTGTGCACATCGGGATTAAAACCCGCGACCTTCGGTTCACTAGTGGAGAGCCTTTTCCCCCGACAAGGGAAACCGTTAATATCAACAGTAAACCTTTCCTAAGCGTGTGATTGTAACTCGATTAAAACGTGAGAAGAAAACAAACTCGCTTGTCTGTTTTCGAGTATCCTGAGAAAAATGATTCCGAGTATCCTGACCATTGGAGATATAAATCATTTTATTTATCATGGCACTGTATACGATTCTTTCGCTTTTTGATTGTCTTATTAATTCATCCAAGGTATTATCGCAGATTTCTTTGAACAAACATAAATTTAAAGCTTTACTGTAAACAACTGTGCTTAGTGTCCCGACTAACCAAAATTGCCAAGCGTGTTTATTTCATTCCTGCACGAAGTGGTCATGTGACTGTAACTCTTTCTCAATAACGGTACGAAGGACGTTTACAAAATATATATGTTCTTCATAAATAAATATTTCAGCTAGTACAAAAAAATACCCTTTTATTTTACTCTAAGTATGACTACAAACTAAAAAAACAATGTGTACAAACCAAGCAGTGCTTTTGCCTCTGAGATTTTCGGAGGGTAAATATTGTGTTGCTAATATAAATTCTAACCCGTTGGACTTGTACCATTTTTTTGGTTTCATTAAGTCAAAGCGTACACAGCAGATGCTGCTAATTGTCTAGATTTTTTCCTACCCAGTTTCATACTTCATAGTTTCGCCTCCAGATGGTGCCTTCTACATGAGAAGAAAACTGATTTGTATGCAGGGCGCCACCTAAAAAGGTTAAATGTTTGTAATTGTTTGTCGTTATTATGCAACATATTTTGCCAAATTATCGTTAGTTCTTGAGAATTCACTGTACATAACCCCTATCCTTATTACCTTGGTATTATTTTAGTTAGTTTGTATCGAAATAGGTTTTGCTCAATGAATTTTGTGGTAAAATAAACGATCGAGAGGATGGATAAGTGATATTTTATAAAATCTCTATCGAATATTCATCATATACAATGAGCTACGCATAAAATCGGTATGTTCCTTTTCTCTGGACCCACAGGCCAAACATTCAAAAAACGACATTCTATAACAAAATCGAATAAATTTACATAAGTATTAGAGAAAAAGAAGGATTTGAAAATGTATGGAAGTACCTACATACTTTCAAAACTTCATGTTTCTTTACGTCTTTCCATGATTGACACTGTAATGCTGTCCGAAACGTTGGCTAAAGAAGGAGGTAGCGCAACACGACACGAAACCCCACAAATAAATCACAATATTTCATGTTCCCTTTATCATTCCCTTCACTAATTTCTTTCCACCTAACAATATTCTGAATCTGTAACAGTGCTATAATTCTACTTTCTCCAGACACTAATATTCGAATTAGAAAAATATAATAGAACAATTTTAATGACCTATCAAATTTCATTCTAACCCCATTAAAGAAAATAACTGAACCTTTTTATGGGCCATAAAGTATAAATTTTGCAAAGAAACACACAAAAATTTCTCAAAGAAGTCATAAACTGGTTTTCTTTTATGCTTGTAAAGCAAAAATACCTCAGTGAAGTCCGGAATGTCTTGTCGTAAACAACAAAACATTGTACCTACATAATGGAAGAGTAAAACAAAATGTTGAATTTTCTAAAATTGTTATTCAGTACAATGTTGTTTTTTGCTGGTCAGTACAAAGGCTTAGATATGAAAATTATTAGATATTAAATTTACGATGTAGCCTTAGAAGGTACTCGTATCAGATATCTCAAAGAACATGCTTTATTTATTAGTGAAGTGGTTCATACTGAAATAATGATTTTGCTTAAATGAAATTATATCCAAGTGCTCAAAGTATAACAAATATGTTTTTTTTATTTGCCGAAGAAAAACAAATACCAATTTTCTGGGACTGTACAATTAAAATTTTGAATTTTTTTTGCAAGAGAATTTCGACATCTTGGACCTTAGGATGTTGTATAGTTTGTCAATGCAAATAATATTCATGTAAATAATCATTGCTCACATTTTATTCAGGTAAATAAGAATTGCTCACATTTTATTAAGGTAAATAAGGTTGCTCACATTTTATTCAGGTAAATAAGCATTGTTCACATTTTATTCAGGTAAATAAGCATTGTTCACATTTTATTCAGGTAAATAAGCATTGCTCACATTGTTATTCAGGAAAATAAGCATTGCTCACATTTTATAAAGGTAAATAGGCATTGCTCACATTTTATTCGGGTAAATAAGCATTTCTCACATTTTATTCGGGTAAATAAGCATTGCTCACATTTTATTCGGGTAAATAAGCATTGTTCACATTTTATTCAGGTAAATAAGCATTGCTCACATTTTATTCAGGCAAACAAGCTTTCTTTGCCCACATTTTATTGATGTAAATAAGCGTTGCTCACATTTTATAATTTTTGTTTAAAGAGAGTAGAACATTCAGTTGTTAAACTCACCTGAAAATATTTGTTTTCCTTCTGCTTATTTATATATTAGCGGAAAATGTTGTTTGTGCAACGATGAAGAACTAAGCAGATTGTACCAAATCCCCTGGGTGGCAACCCAGAAGCATTTGTTCGCTCGGCCACTACGTCATTGTTATCTTTTTGAATTGGGTATATGAATGCCGCATAAAATGCATACCATTCTATTCACCTAAAGAGATAAAATTCGATAATGTTGATGTAAAGAATAAAAAAACAAGTAATTTCATCGAAGAACTAACGAGATGTGATAAATATGTTCATTTTACTGTGCATAAATTCACATAGTATGCTCATAATATATTTTATAACGGGTTTTTTATGACTAACATTCTATATACTATACACGCCATAATCGAACTAATTACTTTTAAAGCGAAATGTGCAAGAACGTTTATTAAACGTTTTTACTTTTATCACTTGCCGAACAATTTTTTAATTCGGTTAATTACATTTAACATTTTTGAAAATATTTTGACAGGGAAGCTATTTTGACATTGACGTTTGACCATTCACACGAGCCTTTAACGGTTTTTGCTATAAGCGAGCTGTCAATTTGAGGATACCAAATACCTGACATCAATGACTGTCTGATGCGATTTGATGGAAGCACCCTTTCCAATAAAGGCTCCATTGAAATTCTCGGAGTAAATATATCAGACCGGCTCAAATTTCGGGGATCCATAGAAGATCAAGTATATCTTGCGTTCATAAATTGAGATTCTTGTATAGGGCAGCAGATTCTTCTATAGTGACTATCTTCTAACCCTATAAAAATCTATTGGTGGCACCCAAATTAAATTGTTTACCCAACAATTAAATTTGGGAGCCACTTCTGCACTGGAGCCCCACAATTCTTAATAAACTTACTTGATTCTGTGGGCGGTCCGTCTGATTGACAATCCGTTGATAACATTTCACGGGCACGCTGAGTCTGTTCCACAGGTATTTTAATGATGCCTGATTTATTTTTATTTTTATTTTATTTATTTGCGTTATAAACAGTCTATAATATATGACATATATATATGACAGTGAATAAGTATGTTTATGTCATTGACCAATAAAATAACGACATTTAGATACAGGACTATAATAAAAAATGTGCAACAATATACCTAATACAAACAATTCTGATTAAGTGCATCTTCAATTTACAAAGTATTTTATGATATACATATTTCCAAGGTTTACACTTACATTTTAATGGATATCAATAATATCTTTGAGGAAAAGATTTCATTAAAACACAAACTACTAAAAGTAAAAGAGAAAATGTGAGGAACTAATAAAAAGAAAAAGAAATCAATGAAATTAAGTTTTTGGTTAAACATATGGCATTCGATGGAATGTCATTTTTTATGAATGTTGTGAATTTAGCAAGGTTCGTGTTAAACACATCGATGTTTGGGCATAATCTATTAAATGTGCTACAGCTTATTCTAATAAATACATTTTCAAGGTAATTCGTTTTGCTCTTAGGAATATAAAATGTATGCAGCTATCAGCATTGATCTCCGGTACACGTGCGTGAAACTTGTCACGAGCGGAACACCTGCTCACAGTTGATGTTGGCTTCATGAGAACGAATCGTTTCTTCGTCACGTTTTTGTGTAAGTTGGCTCGTGTGTAGAACGAGCCACCGACATCCAATTTTCCTCCTTCATTTAATCCGGGCTTCTTCAAGATCCGCATTATGAAATCCTTCCCCATCCCCTTCCTGAACCCATCTTACAACGTTACCCAACCGGGTGGCGACACAGCTCTCCTGCCTCATAATCGTGCAGAGAGGCTCTTGTAGAATAAAAATTTAAAATGAGGATAAACAAAAAACGGTTACATTTTCATAACAGAGTGCCAATGATGTTATCAAAATAATAATAAATTTAACATATTTTTAACACAAGTGGGAAATAATTAAATCCTGGGTCGTCTTTGGTGATGCTGTGTGTGGGTTCATTTTTGAGAAATGGAAGGAGTTGATCCTGGGTCTTGAAGAGCTGTGGGAGGTAGGAAACAAATATCAACTCACGCCCGTTCGCATACTCCGCAGATATTAAAAAAACACAAAAAAATTTCAAAATCAACCTTATTTAAATATGGCAAAACCGATCGACAAAATTGGTGAATTTTAGCTTTGTGATCAGTAATTTCTAACAGATTCAATATAAAATCAGGATAAAAAAACTCTCGAAAATGGGACGTACCTTACCTACAAAGCGGAGATCTGATTGTTTGAAATATGAATCTCTCAAACGGGGTTTATAATATCATCGCAATAATTTTCAGCCCCAAAGTAAGTTCCACGTGCCACCGAGCATTGACGTATTTGTCAAGCCTTGTTTTAGGTAGGAACCTTTTGTGCCGCAATAAGTGAAACTACGGAATAAATATTGGCAACATCAAAATCATCTCCTGAACATTGTAGACTTAATTTGCTCTTCTGGGGTCTAATAATTGAAAAGTCTTATATAAACTGGCAAGATAAGTTTTCATTCAAAGTGGTGTAAATTACACTTCTTGGAATAATTTTCTGTTCTGTCAGAAGAACAAACAAGTTCCAGTTAACAATAGTATTTTTTGTTTGTTGGCTATAAAATGGAATGCAGCAAATTACAACAATTTATTGTCGTGTAATATCGACAAATTACTCGACTTCAATTGGCATTAAGTGAGCTTTCTTATTTACCTTTTTCAAACGAGCCTTAGAATGCACGTGAGCCGCTCTAAATAATTAAGATATCAAAATTGCAAACAAAATTGTATGAAATCAATTCAATGGTCACTATACACTTCACTGAACACTTTTAAAAAAGTTGATTTGGGCTAACTTTACACCTCGTTTTTAATTTAAAAAAGCTCAAATTGTTATGATATAAAAATTTAAAATTCTTGCTTAATGTTCATGTTTTCATTATTTTAATCGCATACATGCAAATGCTTTTCTATATTGGTAAAAAAGTGCAGGTGGGAAAACCGCTCTGTACGTACTGCGATATAAAATTGCGAAAAATCCTGAAAAGCAATGGTCGCAACTCGCAACACGCGACGGTGGTAAAAATAATAATAAGTTATATCAACTCATGACAGTCGCTAATCAACCGCCTTGCGAAAAACATCTCCGATGAGCCTATCATATTATGTATTTTACAGAGCATAAAATTAATCTCGCATTAGTACATTATAAACTGAACTAAAATATTGGTCACAGTGCTCGTCACCAGGGGATCCTACCCTGAAGCAAATTTCTTGACCCTTAATAGAGTGTTTTCTGAAATTTTTCACTTTTACGAAGTTTTTTATAACCGTTTAATTTATCTTCTTTAGTTTCTTTATGCCAGGCTCTTACTTGGTAATTCACTCCTATTGTCCGTTTTATTTATTGCACGATTTAAGTGAGTTATAGAGCTTACTGGAGAGGCTTGAGTGTTCATAGTTTCTTGATGATTTTTTACAAACATTTGTATGTATTCATTTTCTCATTCTAGTTACGTTTACATAGATCTTGTTTTACAAAGGCGTGGTTTTCTTGCTTTCTGTGTTCGAAGTGTTCAATAATGCAACTTGAATCATTTCATGTTTTTTACTTGATTAAAAAGAACTTTCCTCTTATCGGAGATTTTGACAGAACTTATACCTTTACGCAAAGCAATTTATTCCCCAAATTCAGACATATCTTCTTCACAGATAAATGCTCAATTCGCTGTCTCTCGCATAGTTTCCTCCGTTGTTCACCAAATCGTGGTAAGAATAGGCCATTGTGTTTCCAATTTGCATTACCAATTTTAAAGTGTGAGGATATGTGCTCGAGAAGAGTGTGAGAGGGATGCGACTGCGGGACGGAATGAGAGGGCAGGTGTAGACTGGTCCATTCATGAAATTCCAGCCTAGTCCGCGGATCGATAAAGCGAGTTGCTTTTCGGGGAAAACTGTGACTCGCTGACTTTTTTCAGCGGTTTTTATATACCTGCATATAATAGGGTTTTGAATATCTTCAAATGATTTCATTTGGTTTTTGTTCTTGAATATTAGACAATTTTTTTCTTGCAGACCATGGAGAATAGTATAGGTGTCTGGAAAGGAATTTGGGTACTTCTTTGGCACGTAGACAGGGAACTTGTACTTAAAGTTATCGTTTTTTATTATTTTTGGAATATCTTTGTGAGTAAAACCTCAAATTGTAATATTGTTATCATTGAAGACATTATTAGAAATTCTCAAAAGAAAATTTTAAATAGAAAATTAGAAAAAGATTTGACGCATCTCGACAGAATTGAACCCAAGACCTCGGCCTTGTTCTGCGCTAATTCGACTGTACTTCTTCGATTATAATATATAACAGTATAATACTACCACTAAGAACTGCCAATATTGTCTTGATTTTCTTTATCGCATATTTTTATTTGCTGCTATCTTTATTTGTGATTACAATATTCTCCCTAACATTTTTAACCTCAATACAGGTTTAGTCCTAGAGAAATAAAAAAAATTAATTTACCGTGTGAAGAGAAAATAAACAAAAATAATTTACAATAAATATAAATACTTTATCTCATTATTTCGTATTTTCATCAATTAGAATGTTTTTGCGATGAATTTTCATTTAGAACTTTACATTAGGCAAATTTCAAATTAAGTAAAATGTATGTTTTTAAACCAATTAATAACCAGTAATCTTACAACTTGTTGTACAAAGAAAAATGACGTATTTAGCCAAAATAGCGTTTCTGGAAAAATCTCGGTACTTTGTGCAACGCAAGTCTAATATAACCGTGCTATGACATAGCAATATTACTAGTTTAGAGAAAAAATAATATAGCCGTGCTATAACAAAGCAATATTACTAGTATTGAGAATCAGTTATATAGCCGTGCGATAACATAGCAATATAACTAGTTTTGAGAACCAGTTATATAGCCGTGCCATAAAATAGTAATATTACTAGTTTTGAGAACCAGTTATATAGCCGTGCTATAAAATAGTAATATTACTAGTTTTGAGAACCAGTTATATAGCCGTGCTATAAAATAGTAATATTACTAGTTTTGAGAACCAGTTATATAGCCGAATTTTAAAATAACAATATTACTAGTTTTGAGAACCAGTTGTAAAGCCGTGCTATAACATAGCAATATTACTAGTTTTGAGAACCAGTTATATAGCCGTGCTATAAAATAACTATATTACTAGTTTTGAGAACCAGTTGTATAGCCGTGCTATAACATAGCAATATTACTAGTTTTGAGAACCAGTTATATAGCCGTGCTATAAAATAGCAATATTACTAGTTTTGAGAACCAGTTTTATAGCCGTGCTAAAAAATAGCAATATTACTAGTTTTGAGAACCAGTTATATAGCCGTGCTATAAAATAGCAATATTACTAGTTTTGAGAACCAGTTGTATAGCCGTGCTATAACATAGCAATATTACTAGTTTTGAGAACCCTACTTACGGCAAATGAATTTAGCCAAAATAGCGTTTCTGGAAAAATCTCGGTACTTTGTGCAACGCAAGTCTAATATAACCGTGCTATGACATAGCAATATTACTAGTTTAGAGAACAAATAATATAGCCGTGCTATAACAAAGCAATATTACTAGTATTGAGAACCAGTTATATAGCCGAGCTTTAAAATAACAATATTACTAGTTTTGAGAACCAGTTGTATAGCTGTGCTATAACATAGCAATATTACTAGTTTTGAGAACCAGTTATATAGCCGTGCTATAAAATAACTATATTACTAGTTTTGAGAACCAGTTGTATAGCCGTGCTATAACATAGCAATATTACTAGTTTTGAGAACCAGTTATATAGCCGTACTATAAAATAGCAATATTACTAGTTTTGAGAACCAGTTGTATAGCCGTGCTAAAAAATAGCAATATTACTAGTTTTGAGAATTAGTTATATAGCCGAGCTTTAAAATAAAAATATTACTGGTTTTGAGAACCAGTTGTATAGCCGTGCTATAACATAGCAATATTACTAGTTTTGATAACCAGTTGTATAGCCGTGCTATAACATAGCAATATTACTAGTTTTGAGAACCAGTTATATAGCCGTGCTATAAAAAATAGTAATATTACTAGTTTTGGGAACCAGTTGTATATTACTAGTTTTGAGAACCAGTTATATATCCGTGCTATAAAATAGCAATATTACTAGTTTTGAGAACCAGTTGTATAGCCGTGCTATAACATAGCAATATTACTAGTTTTGAGAACCCTACTTACGGCAAATGAATTTGAAAGTTAGAATTAGGTTATTATTCAAAATGAAAAGATATTTCACCCTCAAAATGACATCATGAATATAACGCTGGCTGGCAATTTACGTTTTGAAGTTGCAGCGTAGCTGGGGATTGGATGGCGTGGCTTACAGAAAATTGCTCTGGTAGCTTCAAAAGGAATCGCACATCGTGAAATTGGGTCATATAGACTATAATCGCTTCTAGCCAAGAGTCCTGTCCAGATACAGGAAAAGTCAATGACTTCTGATTTCGAAATCAAGAATGACCTACCGTTTTTTCCAATAATGGTGAGTGAATGCCATATAGATTTTTACGATATTGGTGAGTCGAAGTCGATCCGTCGTATGTCAGTCGAGAGCGTGGCTACCCTTCTCCACTGCCTCACAATGAGCTTTCTTTTGATTTGCAAGATTTATGTGCTGCCTGCAGGTTTGGCAACAGTTCAGATCCAAACAAAAGCAGGGATGGCAATCTGACCAATGCACAATTGATAATCCACAATTACTGAAGGTGACACACACCGAGACTATAAATATGGTGTGCGTAAAAGTGTGCACACACTTTGTGCTTTGTATAATAGTTTTTGAAAAATCCACCAGAAAGCAGTTCTATATTATATGGCATTTTATAAGCCTGGCTTTATAGTCCAAAATTGGAGCTAATTGCTGGAAATATCTTTCGTATCAGTAAGACCAAAGGTGAACAGGAGGCGCGTTTCTGATAGTAAAGCTACATAAACTGGTTGATAATTACCACAGCTGCAGTGGCTAAAAATTTTAAACTTTTTGAGCATAGCTATATACAACTCAGCTATGTATAGCTCGGCTATAAATACCCAGCAGCATACCTCGACTATGTTAGATAGTGTAAACGCGCCTTAAGTGAGCTGGAAATTCTTCGTCAGGTTATTATTATGTTCGCGTAATAACACTTTGTCTTCAATTTATATACCTATATTTATAACGTTGCCAAATATTATTAACATATCACGTTAAAGTTTCATATTGCCCAGGGGAGATATCAACACAATCGAAACGTTCCAAAAGTGAATTTTGCTAAATTTAGCTTCGGTATCTGATCAGATATTTATCTTTCCACTTCTCCTCCCCTTCTGATTCCTTCAGCCATCCAAAGTCATTTTAAAAAATGGGGCTTGCACCAAATCCCACCAGATCAGGGCAGTGATTAAAATTTACTTTTATTTTTTCAACGGTAAACAAGGGGAATGCTCGATCCACTCGAACCTAAAATGTTGAGAACGATTTTAGCAATTTTTATAATATTTATTATTCAGTAAGTTGTAACAAGTTCCTTGAAACAACTTGGGAAAAAATTACTTTTGTCTGAAACATATCAATTACACTGAATACACATTATTTTATTTTTATTTTACAACCATAATATTTTACGTGCTATAGATATGTAATCGTAATATTACTGTATCTCTCCTGAGAAAACTTTACTTAAACTTTGTTGCGTAAAAATGTCCCTTTTTAAATTAGACGTTTCAGTGCGTCGTCTCAGTATTTACTGATCAGTATACTGACAACAGCAGTCAGTATTTGTAAGCCATTACACGATTTCCGTATACTGAAGTCAGTAGTGTTGTCAGTGCGTCAGTATTTGCCATTACATGCGTCAGTATTCTGACATTAATATTGTCAGTATTCGGACAGTAATCCTGACTCGTGTAATGGTACGATTACACCCCTTTCCACCGTTTTGTCCCTGTTTTTAACGTTATTTATTTATTTTTATATTACAGAAACAAACAGTACATTGGTTACAGTGATGAGACAGTTTACATATATTAAATGATATTTCATGGTGGGTACCTATGATATGTTTCTTTGAATGTCTTATTTGTAATTACCGGGTGATGTGCGTAGTGAATATGTGTGTGAGTGTATGTGTGAGTATGTTGGTAGGTGTGAGAAGTGTATGCGCATTGAATAGTTTATATCATTGACATAATGCTCTTTTTAAATTTGGGCAGTGAATCGGAGAAAATGTCAATGTTAGAATTTAGGCAAATATTATTGAATGTATGAAGAGCACGGTTAATTGGCGAATTAGTTGCTGCATTTGTTTTGCAATTAAGCGTGTGAAACAGTGCAGTATGTCGTGTACGTCTTAAAGGTATATTGAAATTAATTAAGGATAGTAGTTCGGTACAGTCGATATTATTATTTAAAATTCTGTGTATAAATGTTAAATCAGCTAGTGCCCGCCTTTGTTGCAAAGTTTGAAATTTAAATTCAAAGTTATTGTTGAATTTGAAGGTAAGATATTTTATAAATCTGTTTTGAATGTGTTCGATGCTATCAATGTATACTTTATACTGCGGATTCCATATTGGCGACGCGTATTCCAGTGTACTTCTGACTAATGCAAAGTATAGCATTACTATTGTACGTGGGTTACCAAAAACTTTACTTATACGAAGAACAAAGCCAAGCATTTTGTATGACCTATGAACGATTGAGTCGATGTGCTTATTAAATATAAGTTTGCTATCAAGGTAAACGCCAAGATCTTTACAATCCGTTTTAGAGATGACAGGTTTATTTTGGAGTGAATAAGAGTACTTAATTATATGTTTATTCCTGGTGAATGTCATAGTATGACATTTCGAAACATTTATATCTAAACAGTTAACTTTACAATACTCGCAAAGCCTATCTAAGTCACTTTGCAAGGCTTCGCAGTCAGAAAGAGAATGCACAACTTTGAAAATTTTCATGTCGTCAGCGTACAGCTTATATTCGGAGTTTTGAAAGCATGATCCAATGTCGTTTATATAAATATTGAACAAGAGCGGACCTAGGTGAGAACCTTGCGGGACACCAGATAATACCTCTAAAGACTTTGAGAAGACGCCATTGATTAAGATTACCTGATTACGATTGCTAATATAGGACTTAATCCATCTAAACAGGTCACCATGTATACCAAGTTGGGTGAGTTTTTTCAAAAGAATTGAGTGAATTACGCGGTCAAAGGCCTTAGAGAAGTCTGTATACATAGTATCGACCTGCTCCTTATCATCCATCTTGCTATGCAAGAAGTTAATGAAAAGGGTGAGGTTGGATGTTGTAGACCTACCTTTCATAAATCCGTGCTGATTCGGTGTAATGATTGAGGAAATGGCCGAGTACAATTGATCAAAGACGATTTTTTCAAGAATTTTGCTTAGAATAGGAAGTTGGGAGATTGGACGGTAGTTTTTAACATCATGTTTATCACCAGTCTTAAAGATTGGTGTAACAACAGCTGATTTCCATTTGAGAGGAAACAGTCCTTCTTTTAGTGATTTTTTATAGATGACCTATTTAAAGTTTGGAAATCTTTGAAATGGGGTGCGGGTGCGGGTGCCGAATACACGGCGTAACGCGTCCCGCCAGGCACCCTTTCCGGTTGAGATTCGATTTCGGAACAGGAAGATTCCGAATTTGAAATTCAAATCCGGAAACTACCGCCGGAATTCGACTTTCCGTCTGCCAAGGCAGGTTTGAATCTTGAATTTGGAATTCAGATATTCTAATTGTTCCAACTTTAAAGCCTAACGACGGCCCAGCGACTTCCGTTTCCGGCGAAGGTATTTTTCAATGCAGGATGATCGAATAAGAGAGTAAATCTAATTTCACGAGTTTTCTTGTGAAAAACTTTTCGCTTTTTTCAATACGGTCAATTTGGGCAGCTTTATTTGAGATTATTGCTCAAATCAAAGATTTTTTATGCTTAAATGAAATCCTGATTGAAATTCACTGAAACCAAAGATATATTAACTTTTCAGAGAAACATTTAAATTTATATGAATTTTTCTGAAATTTTTGGAAAAATTACTTTTAATGTTTTTTTACTAGCTGATGTCCCCTGCGTTGCCCGGGCTTTATAAAGATTTTTTAAAACCAGATGTAGTCAGTAATTTTCTTCTTATTTTGAACGTCAAGTGCACGTAATTTCATCAAACTTATCATAACTCTGCTTTAAGGGGGTGGGAAAGGGGAATATTTTTTTTGTTTGTTTTATAGTGAATACCTCACAAGAGTCCCAACTGCTCCCGTCTAGAGCCAGTGAGACTATGACATCCCCAATTGGGGTATGTTATGAGGCTGAAGGTAAGTGGGAAAGGGAAGGAGACGAGGAAAAGGAAGGTGGGGAAGTACCTATCTATTCAGATCTAATCACTAAACACGGCTAAAGCCATTTCAAGCAACGTTTCAATTCTGAATGGTGGTCTTACACCAGGGTGATACTAAGAGTATCTTCCACTCTGGAACGTGCCGCAAATATACTACATATTATTCTAAATAATTGATTGTGAAATAACACAAATCAATTAAATAAAATTTATTTGCGCACGCCGGGTTCGGAATGGCAGACAAACGCTCTACCGCTGGACTATGCCGGCCGTACGGGTAGTTTATAGTAAATTTCTTGTAAACATTGACCTTTCTCTTGTTTTTAAACTCAAATGTGCAAAGTTACTTTAATTTCAGTATAAAACTGTAGATTTGTATAACAATCAAATGCACGCCGCCCGCCGCAGACATACTTCTTTATGTAAAGAGATGCATATGTTTCTTCTTCAAACTTCGCAAAATCACTTTGTGGCGTCATTTTGAATTAAATTAAAACAAATAACTTTGTTTAAACCACTAATATAATCACAATCACCTACATGTTTCAAAACCGATGGTTTCTTCGTCAGGGTAGTAATGACATTACTACCATTAATGTCATTACTACCCTGACGAAGAAACCATCGGTTTTGAAACATGTAGGTGATTGTGATTATATTAGTGGTTTAAACAAAGTTATTTGTTTTAATTTAATTTTAGATGCATATGTACTTAATATATGTAAATGTACTAAAGATATGTATAATATGTATCTAATATAATAATAAATAAAATAAATATATATGTAACCTAATATATTAATGTACCGAATTTCATATATTTATTTCAGAAGCTCAGTACACTTAATTAACTTATTTATTATTATTATTTTTTTTTATGAATATCATACTACGGGCAGGCAAATGCCCGTATTATGATATTCATAAGATATAAACCCAATAATTTGTTGTACCGACTTTTTCAATATATAGCATACCTTGTGACGACATGAGTAAAAAACTGCTATGTGATAGTAAAGCGTCCTACCAACAGGTTACTTCCAAATTATACCGCCTCGAAATTAAATAGTTTTATCTTTGCATACCAGTCCCAGCAAGAGATCGTATGTGATGTCATATTTCTAGTATCTTCTGTTTTCTTAGTTTTCAAACAATATGCGAGATAAGGAAGAGAACAAATCTCGATGACGTCCGTACGTTCTCGGTGAGTTTAGTTTAACTTTTTTTAGTGTTTTGTAGCACACGGAAAGAAATCGATTTTAAAAGGTATTAATTATAAAACATTAATTTAAGGTTTTTTTTATCAAATTTTATCATGACTACACAAAGAAAAAATCATTATAACAACATGATATACTTACAAAATTTGATGATTGATAATTTATTTTAACAAGGTATACGGACAAAATTATAATATTGTCATTTATTCTAATACTCCGTTGTTAAACAAAAAGAACGGAAAATTTGGGCTTGTAAAATTCCCCCTACTTTGAATGTAATGAAGTGACTAGTAAGATATCACGAAAATAGCCCTACATTATTCATGTTTACTGTTAAATTATTCGTAGAGAACTGTAATTTTACGGTGACGTTGTTCCTTAGGGAAATAACCTAATAAATTTTAAGTATTAGAACGAACCGACTTAAAGCAGGTGGTCAATAATGCCAAAAGATAGCGCCACTTCCGTTTACAGCTAGCATGTGGAAATAAACTCGGGTTTACTGTGGTTATGGAAATCTGGTCTGTTGGTTAAGACGAATCTGTTCTTATCAGCATTTTAAACAATAATTTTATAAAACATTATGTATTGTATTGAGTACATTTCCTTAAGAGTTTTTTTTTTTACAAAAATGACGCTACATAAATTATCCAATAATAGGTGAGTAACTACTAATAAAATATCATAAAAGCGAAAAAATATGAGTTGCTTACCATAGAATTATCAGGAAGATGCGTATTGTAATTCAAAATATTAGGATTTTCGTGCAGATGTATTTCATTGTTATGACAAGTAATTTACTAAAAGTTTATCAGGAAATCCTGATAATTCATTTGTACAGTCCTGTTTTTAACTGGAATTACGAATAGTTTGAATAGAATTCTTATTAAATTAGCAATACCTTTTTCCCCGTGGTAAAAGAGATTTGTGCAATCTAACCTTCACTAGAAATATGACGAGCAATTTTAAAAACTGAAGATTTAAAATTAAATTTAAATTAACATCATTTAAAATCGGGCATTTGAGGTCTTCACACTATCTTGTCTGTTGGTGGTAGTTTTATTGCCAATATAGTGGGATGCCACCAGACTATATTGGATTTCTAATGGTCACCACGACGCGCTCAACATTGTTTCACTTTAGTTTTGAAATTGTGTGGATATTTTTGGGTGCCTTTGTCTTTCATGGTTAAATGGGTGATATCCATTTTTGACTTCTTCTAACTTCTAGGTAGGTTTTTAAACACAATATTTATAATTTCAGAAAGACTATGTTTGTGTTATGAGGACCTGTCTTTGATTACAAAAGCCGATAAAAAAGTCTTCACTTTTTTTTTTTAATAGTGAATACCTCACAAGAGTTCCAACTTCTCCCACCTGGAGCCAGTGAGACAATGGCATCCCCAATTGGGGTATGTTATGAGGCTGAAGTTAAGTGGAAAAGGGAAAGAGACGAGGAAGAGGAAGGTGGGGAAGTACCAGGCTATTCAGATCTAGTCATTAAACACGGTTAAAGCCATTTCAAGCAACGTTTCAATTCAGAATGGTGGTCTTATACCAGGGCAATACTAAGAGTATCTTCCACTCTGGAACGTGCCGCAAATAAACTGCATATTATTTTAAATAATTAATTGTGAAATAACACAAATCAATTAAATAAAGTTTATTTGCGCACGCCGGGTTCGAACCCGCGGCCTTCGGAATGGGAGTCTAACGCTCTACCTCTGGACTACGCCGGCCGTCAAAACATTTGCATGTGCAAAAGATTTGCCTAAATGATTACAAAAGCCGATAAAAAAGTCTTCACTTTTTTTTTTTTTTTAAAGTGAATACCTCACAAGAGTCCCAACTGCTCCCACCTGGAGCCAGTGAGACTATGGCATCCTCAATTGGGGTATGTTATGAGGCTGAAGTTAAGTGGAAAAGGGAAAGAGACGAGGAAGAGGAAGGTGGGGAAGTACCAGGATATTCAGATCTAGTCATTAAACACGGTTAAAGCCATTTCAAGCAACGTTTCAATTCTGAATGGTGGTCTTATACCAGGGCAATACTAAGAGTATCTTCCACTCTGGAACGTGCCGCAAATAAACTGCATATTATTTTAAATAATTAATTGTGAAATAACACAAATCAATTAAATAAAATTTATTTGCGCACGCCGGGTTCGAACCCGCGGACTTCGGAATGGGAGTCTAACGCCCTACCGCTGGACTGCGCCGGCCGTAGTTCTCAAGTTCAATAGTTTTTGGCTTTATTTCTATTTTTTTTTTTGTATTTCTTAATGTATAAATATTGTGTTATATCAGTATACATACATTTTCGTAGAATATTTCCCTGATGCTTACGTGTGGATTTTGAAGGTACATCATCTGAGTGTTCTTGAAGTTCACCTGTAATGGAATATTACTTGAATACTGTTCAAGTTCATTGAATTCGGGTCTTCGTTAGTGAGATTATCATCTGCATATCAGAATTTGCTCAGCCGTAATCCATACCTTAATCAGGCCTTTGTAACTTCTTGATGGAAGGTTATTATTAAATATATGTATTACTTATACCGAGTTTTCACACATATTCTCATTTACGTGAGAACAATCGAATTGTAAAAACTCAGTTAATACACAAAGAGGTACATTCAATTACAAAAATCTACTCAGTCGTAGGATACATTCATTTGCAAACATCTAAATAAAGAATAAATCCAAAAAGAAAACAAATAAAAATACATCTTAATAATTATATTAAAGCTCACTTAAATGACAAATAACACAAAGAGAGGAAAGAGACACAAGATACACAAAAAGAGACGCAAGGTGCATAAATAGTGACATAAGTAATATAATTGGCGCAGCATATTTTTTAGCAACTTATCTTAAATGTCAATTTCAGCACACTCTATTTTATTAAATATTCAACACATTTGGGTCAGAGGGGTAAAGTAGACGATATTATTTTTAAATGTAATCAGGTGAAACATGCTGTGGCTTAAACAATGGGAATTAGGAACATTTATTTCAATATTACTAAGACATAACGTAGTATCATGATGGCATTGGATAATTTTATATAAACACATTAGATCAGTCAAAGTATTCACGACTTACGTAATATGATCTAAGATGGTCATGAAGACCCCGTTTTAAAGATAACAGTCATAGATTATACTTGGTCGAAGCAGTCTAGTTAACCAATTCTACAATGTTTTCGTTTGTGGATTCACGATGGTGCTTCCATATTCAAGATTAATATAGTTTTCATCGTCAGTTTGATGAAGTATGAAGTATGTACGAAGCAAATTTTGATATAACGTCAGTTAATTAGGTAAAATTTTGAACAATATTAGTAAAAAAATGGAAGAAACCTACAAGAGCTAGCTCATTTAATTAAAATTACCTAACTAAAAAAATACTATCCTGCCGACCGCAATACCTACTTTCTCTTCTCAAAAATACTTTCTCTATAAATAATAATTGTAATTTCTCTATTAAATATTTTTATGTGATTTAAGTTTAATAATTTTTTTTAATGTGAATACCGCACAAGAGTCCCAACTGCTTCCGCCTGGATCCAATGAGACTATGCTATCCCCAATCATAGCCAATGAGACCATGAGGGGAAGGAGAGGGGGAAGAGGAAGACGGGGAAGTAGCTGGTAGCTATTCACATCTGGTCACCAAACACGGCTGAAGCCATTTCATGCAGCGTTTCATTTCTGAATGGTGGTCTTACACCAGTGCGATACTGAGAGTATCTTCCAATCGAGAGTGTGCCGCAAATATGCTATATATTATTTTTAATTAATTCATTGTGAAATAACACCAATTAATGAAATAAAATTTATTTGCACACGCAAAAGAAATATGAAGCGATACACAAAAATGATACATACGTTAATTAGCCCATCCATTGTTACGTATTTTGAGCAATAGCGGTATATTGGTATATATATTCTCTGCGAATTAATGTGCATTTGTTATCAAATTGGTAAGCATTTGGATATTTGTAAAAAAATTAAATGTTGAATTACTGATCCATTATTTAAAATTATTATATTTTATTAATTTCATCATATATTTAGGTAGATACCTAACCGTGACTTTTGTTAATTACTCCTCTAAAAATTGATAGACTTCAAAGTTATCTTTATTTTATTCCAATCTTATAGGACGCCCTCTTTTCCAATTTTTTGAAGATGCTCTCAGAATCTTCCAAGGAAAAAACAACCATTTAGAATGGAAAAGTTTGCTTGATATAACTTTTGCCATTTTTAATGACCTGATCTAAATAGCCAGGTACTTCTCCACATTCCTCTTCCTCGTCTCCTTACTCTTCCAATACCCTTCAGCCTTACAACTGTCTCAATAGTTGGAGATGTTGTTGTCTCTGTAGAGCTGTTGTGACTCTTGTGTACTATTCACATTTAAAAAACATGCTTAATTTGTTTGGGCAAGTGTTCTCTACTTATTAGCAACTTTGTATCATTCCAGTTCGTTATACAAGACTTTGAACACAACACGAAAGTTGAAACTCAATAGACTATAGTTGCAGCCAATTAATTGCTCGCAGCAGGAATTGAATTGCAATTAGTCTGTCAATAGTTAGTTTCGATCGAAAATTATTAAATGTTTCTCTGAAACTTGTAAAATGAAGCAGACGTGAAAGGTAAATACGATGGATTGACATTATAAAATGGTTAGAAATAATAATTTGTTTAGGTATTAATGAAAAATATAACTTCGACGTCGTTTTAATCACTTTTTATTGTTTACATAAACATCCGACATGTTTTGTGAGCAACGCTCACCTCATCAGGGTTTATTCAAAACTAAATTATAAATATAAACTTAAAGGTGTAGTGGGTGAAGGAATCGGAAAAGATGAAGGGGTGGTTGTAATTTTGTTTTAAATAAATCCTGATTTGGTGAGATTTGCTCACAAGTCTATCTTACCTAAATAACAAAGAGTTATCAAATGATGATATTAAAATAGTGCCAAAAAATTAGTTTACTGTGTTTTAAGAAATAATATTAAAAATATGTAATTAGCTATAATATCATACATGTAATTTGGTATGATAAAATATTTTATTTAATAACTTTGCAAAATAACTTTGCAAAATCACTAAATGTTTCGAAACCGAGGGTTTCTTCGACAAGGTAGTAATTGTTATTATTACCCTGACGAAGAAACCATCGGTTTCGAAACATGTGGGTAATTGTAATTCTATAATGGTGGTTGATACAAAGTTATTTGTTTCATTTTATTTAATTTAATATTGACTTATAGCCTTCATTAAATTGACATATACACTTTCAATAAATAGGGGGCTGGCGATATTAATATAATACGATTAACGTAAACCTGTTATTTTATTTGTTTCAGAACATGGAGGCGCCCAAATTAAGGGAGGTTATATGTTACGCTATAAAAGTGAGTACTTACATTATATTATCGTAAAAAAGGTTGTAATTTTTTATTTAAAAAAAACGACCAAATATACTTTTGAATACATCGTGACAATGCTATTCAATACAGTAAAAATTAATAAGTAAAGAAAGATTGTAGGTAGGTACCTAAAAATATTAATAAAATTGAGAAATAGACATCCCAAAACTCCCATCGAATAAAACAAATCATTCTCACACTAAACTTAAGATATTTTGTAAATTATTCATGGCATCAGTTATTATTTAAGGGTACATTTTCACAAAACAAAGTAATATCATGCATTTCCCATCCACGGAGAAAATTTTTATTGTAAAATACATTATTTTATTCGTAAAAACAGGACTAAAGTTCTTACGAACAAATTAACAGTTTTTCAATGTTTATTGGCGGGAAAATGTAAGAAAAATTTGTTGGTAAACGTACGCAATTACGTTATTCTAAAATACGATAATTTTATTCGTAAAAATGGTTAAAAACGGGACTGAAGTTCTAACGAACAAATTAACAGTGTTTCAATGTTTATTGGCGGGAAAATGTATGAATAATTTGTTGGTAAACGTACGAAATTACGTATACCAACAAATTATTCTTACATGTTCCCGCCAATAAACATTGAAACCCTGTAAATTTGGTCGTAAGAACTTCAGTCCCGTTTTTAACCGTTTTTACGAATAAAATGATCGTATTTTAGAATAACATTTTACTCCATGCAGGAACTACTTATAATGCTTTTTCATATCAAGAAATTTCACAAACGTTTTGCAATCACAATCAGTTTCAATATATTTTTGTTAGTGTGGTTGTTTATTGATATTGTTAATAATGCTTACTTGATGATTGAAGTTGTGATACGATAAGATAGTGACCAATAATGATTATAACTTACAGATTAACCTGCTTGACCTGCGAATATTTAGTCCATGGCTGATTTCAAAAAGCTTTTAATTTGCAATTAGTAGACAGTCTGTTACAGCTTGATACTAATAATTTTGCAGGCCGCCAGAATAGGAATTACAAATGACGTGTTATTTTGTTATTCGGTCCTTTAAATCCTGACTGTTAATTTAAACATCGATTTGGTTATTTTAATGCGATCCGATTAATAATTAATGTACGAAATTACGATCGTAATGTTTTGGCATTCACGTACTCTGAAAATCCATAAAACACTCGCTAAATCCAGTAATATAACGAGCATTCACCAAATAAAACAATCATTGTCTATCATATATTCGTCGTCATCATAACGCTATCTCTCTGGGTTAAATTTTGTTGAACTTGTGCAAATATCCTTCACCGGTTTCGGTCCCTGGCCATTCTACCTCCAAATCTTTTCCATTGGGGCACTCTCAACCTAACCTAACCCAACCTTTCTCTTTTCCATACAACTTTCTTCTCCCTTTAACCTCGCAAAACACCCCAAATGGAATAAGGAAGTTGAGTCCTTTTTTTTATTTATTTTTATCAATGTTCACATGCAAACGTAAAAACTAGTTTTTTTTTTTAAAGTTCGTTTTCATAATTAAATTAATTCTACAAGTTTGAATTTTATTAAGCCCACGAAAACGCCGGCAAGAGTATAATACCGTGCGGGAGAGTTCGTGACGTCACCCGGTCTTTGATTGTGTGAAATATATGATAAAATATTTACAAAACCGGGTCACGCTTAATATGGATAAAAAAAATAATTTTAAAAAGTTGTGGTAGTTAGATATTAACTTGCACTTTTTTCGAAATTCCGGAAACTGAACTGATTAGTACTAGTTAATATCTAACTACTGCAACTTTTAAATTAAATTTTTTTCGTTCATATTAAGCCTGTCCCGGTTTTGTAAATATTTTCCCGTATATTGCACACAATCAAGGACCGGGTGACGTCACGAACTCTCCCGCATGGTATTATAATCTTGGCGGCGTTCTCGCGGGCTTTAATAAAATTCAAACTTATAGAATTAATTTAATTATGAAAACAAACATTAAAAAAAAATACTGGTAGTTAAGTTGGCTTGTCATCTACATGAACATATATATATAAGTCAAAATATTTTTCACTCAACTTTCCTATTGCTATAATCCCACTGGCATCCTCTTGAACGGTATTCAAATAAGCAAATCTTTATGAATACTGTCTTGAATTATTTTTGAAGTGTTTTTCGCTAAATATCGCTTATTGTTTAATTAAGGGATTTCAATACAACAGAAACACAATAACGTTCTCCTTTTCGGATTACAACATTCAGCATTATAATTTAGCTTATCATGCGAACTAATTCTAAATCCTTAATCAACCCATTGTTAAACAATTTCCTTATTCAAGTTAGAAATTAAATGCCTTTAAATTAAATTTATCCTAAATCTACTACAAAGTAGTCTTGAATACAATAAATTATTGTACAACCTTCAACTTGGAACAGTAATTCAAATGCGTACACCTTAACCTTTGATAAAGGATGTTTATACCACAGGGGTTTAATTCTATAAGGGTACCTGGTATTTATTAACGATCTACCCCAATGGGAACTTGTATAGTTTTTTTTAAGCATTATATCTTTGTTGTACTTAGATGATTCGAATTTTTTGATTTTTAGATTTCTTCGTTGTAGATTATTTTATTTTATTTTATTTTATTTATTTAGGAGACCAACAGTATAAATTATTAATAAGGCAAAATTAATTAGGTTACATTAATTGTACCATTTACAGGTTTCCACATGGGTATCATATATAAGTGAAATGATTTTAAAGATGGTATGAAAAATTACAAAGTTAAAAATTACAATAAACAAGTTGATTGAAAGGGATTGGGGAGAGGGTAGGATGGGGGGGATCAATCTAGTTGAGGTATAGTAGTATACTAATAAAAATACGGATTACAAGAAATACAAATAAAAGAATGAGAAGTTCATGCGATGGTTGTAGTATTAGATGAGTATGTATAGTTGTTAAGTATTGTGAGATCGCCTGTGTAACTTTAAGGAGTGTGGTGTAGAGTTAAAGATGTCAAATTGTGAATAGTAAGTATTGAAAATATGTGATGCACGATAAATGAAGGAGTTTTGCTTAGAGGTGGTGTTGCATCGAAGGAGGCTAATTATACTTTGTTGAAATAGGGAGGGAGGCTAATTATACTAGATTATACTTTGTTGAAATAGGAAGGGAGGCTAATTATACTAGATTATACTTTGTTGAAACAACGCAAATGGTTGATAATATTATTTAAAGGGATTATAATATTAACTGATAAAGTTATTTATTCATCTTAGTGTTCAAATTTCCATCTGACACGGGTTATGTTTCGCAATTATTTCAATGTAATTATTTCATTGAAAGCAATTATTATTAATTTATTAAATTAATTTTTTGGTACTTTAATGTTTTAATGGCGGCATTTAAACGTTCATAAAATATGAGATTAAGTTTCAGGTAAATTGCTTCAATTGATAATACTTACTTTTATTGCATTAATTAAAAGTAATAGTCATTAAGTCCAGGCCTCCTAGCATACTCGATCGAAAAAATTGATAGGATAACTTTCGGTAACTTCTCACCGTTCCCTAGCATGACTGCAGATCTCCAAGTAGCAGTTCACAATGACTAAGTGTCCCTAATACATTTGGTATCAAATGTTGTATGTATGCTAGCGATCTGCAGTTGTCCTGGGGAACGATGAGAAATTACCGAAAGTTGTCCTATCAATTTTTATTGATCGAGTGTGCTATGGGGCCTGGAAGACTAGTATCAGTCGTTTCGACTAACACTGTGTGCATTTTATGCTATATCTCTGTAACTAATACACCACGTCAGCTCAGTCGCCGACGAGAGCTTGCAGTTTGTGACCGGAATATAGGGGGTGAGTGCAGCCATTTTCGACATTCGAAACCCTTGTTAGTTCAGTCTGCAGTAAACACAAGATATTTTTATGGTTTATTAGACAAATAAAATGTTAACGTTAGTTCAGAAAAATAACAAAATTTCGATCTCGTGGTTATGTTAAAACCTCGGGTTTATATATATATTTTTATTTTTTTTTTTTTTTTTTTTTTATATTAACTCCACACAGGAGGCCCTGAGGAAAATAATTTCCCTCAGGGCCTATGTCATATTTGAAGATGCTGTGAGGAGGGTCTTTTTGAGGAGAGGAAGGAGTGAACGTGGGTCTTGAAGAGACCCATGTTATAGGAAGGAGGAAACACAGAGGCCGGCAAATCGTTCCACAGCCGAGCTGTTGAACACAAAAACGAGTCGTAGAAGCGTCCCGTTCTCATGTGACAAATGTCAACTGTGTACATATGTTGGGCGCGCGTTTGGCGTGTTTCTCGACTATGCACCGGTGCCGAGGGGATCAATGACGCTAGCTCCTCGGAGCATCTTCCATTGAAATACCGGTAGAACAAGGATAGCATTCCCACCCGACGCCTGTGCTCTAAAGATTGCAATCCGTTTGTTAAGACAGGAGAATCTATCAAGCGGACCGCCCGTTTCTGCACAGAGTCGAGGGTGTTTTTCAGGTACATCGGGGCTCCAGACCAGAGATGGCTGCCAAATTCAACAGTGGGGCACACTTGCGATTTGTACAGGGTTAGCAGTTGTGTACAATTAAAGTATCTGCGGGCCCTGTACAGTACGCCCAGTTTCTGAGAGGCTAACTTAACTCTGGCCTCGATGGAGCCCCCGTACCTGAGCTGGTCACTTAGAGTTACACCGAGCATATCAATGGAGGACCTGTTTGGAAGAATGCTACCGTTGAAGGAGACTAGATTGTCATTTCGATCCCTTTTAGACGTAATCAGACATGATTGGGTCTTTGAAACATTGAATTCGACGAGATTATTCTTACCCCAAGAGAAAACACTCTCGAGGTAACCGTCCATTCTTTGCTTCAAAGCCCTCCGAGCCGTTGGAATTTGTGCACCCTTTGGGGGCTTGTCAAACAAAAAGCTATCATGGACTGTACTGTCATCCGCGTAGCAATAGCAATATATAAATATATATATATAAATATATACTTTAATATAAATAAGTGTAGGCATAACAAACTACACAAATGTATTTGATTTGTTACCATTATACGAGTTGTTTTATAAAAAAACCTTTATAATGATTTTAATTGCAATCACATTTTAATCGCACACAAGGCCGAATTATCAATTTACGACGCCAAAAATATTTTTATTTGAATTTCTGATCAGAAATACGTATGTGAAGATTACCTAACAAAATCTTCCAAAAAATACCTTATCAGAGTTAGTTGGGGTCAGGTGGTCGTAGTATCTTAAGTGAAAAATATAAATTATTTCTCACTGAATTATTTCTGTATTTTGTTATGCTGGTAGATAAAACATAAAAACACGATTAAATTGTAAAAATATGATAACTTATAAAATTTTTAATTTTTTAACATTATAAATATGTGGTTCTTCTCTCCTAACCACTCGAGCGCTTTTTGCCACATTGTGGCACTATTTCCAAAACCTCGGATTGCTTTGTTGCCAAAATGTGGCAAATTTTCTAAAAAAATTTTTTTTTTTAAATGACTATATAATATATTGTACATTCAAAATAAAACAAAATAAATATTCTCTAGTTTCTTTAAAATATTTTAAGGTTAAAGATTTAATTATATTTTTTTTTATAAATCCTACAAATATGTGATAATAGATAAAAGATAGGAGAATCTATTGGCTACACAGAACTATAATCAGTTTGTATGTTTCCATATTCAAATTCGGAGGCATGATTTTTTTTAATGTGGGCGGAAAAATTTCTTTAGCAATCTGAGAAAAAATATTTTAATTGCTCTGTCGCTCCAATGGTTAATCCCCATTTTCTTTAGAGCGGGGTCGCCTAGACTACCTGAAAAGAAAGGTCTTGATTTAAGAAAGGGGGACAAGGGTGGAAATACATTTTACGTTTTCACATAACTGATGAAGTATATTTTTGAACTAGTAAAATAATGTCGTAGTTAAAATTTCAAATAATTTTTTTTTACAAAAATAGTGTTTCATAAAACATAAATTATATCTATGTTTCATTTAATTTGAGAACGTTTTAAAAATATATAGGTATGATTAGTTTGAAGACAATGCTTTTTTCTATTTTTGGCGACGTAATTCCCTTTGGCCGGCCTTGTGTGCGTCGTAAACAACAAATGCAATTTATGAGGGTTAAAAGTAATGTTAGTCAAATTGACAAATTAATACTAGTAATCGGATACGGTTAGTCTGAATCGTCGAAAAATCAGTTCTAATTTAAAAAAAGGTAACTTATATTCAAAGCGACAAAGGAACGATATGCCGGCCTCTATGTTTCCTGCTTCCTGCAACATGGGTCTCTTCAAGACCCATGTTTAATCCTTCCTCTCCTTTAAAATACCCCCCACATATCATCTTCAAAGATGACATAGACCTTGAGGGAAATTATTTTCCTCAAGGCCTCCTGCGTGGAGTTAATGTAAAAAAAAAATTAGTTCTAAAAGTTCATTGAACTGGAGTTACGAGAACAGACTGAGTAACAACAGAAATCAGATTTTTTAATATTTACCAATAAATAGTCTGCATGGTGGTCGTAAAATCCCCAAAACATGTAACTAACAATTTAATGAATGAATAAAAATTTAAAAAAAGTCTAGAGTAAAGATATATTGTTAGTTAGAAAAGTTATTATAATAGTTACCCTAGTTCAATTCCATAAATGCTTATCGTTTCATATATGGAATAGCTTCTACCTGGAAGGAGTAAGATAAATGCAAAGTCATGTTATTTAAAAGAGAGATTATTTGCGATGTAGTTGTTTACGGTGATTCCTGCGAACAAGTGGATGACTTTGTGTTTTTGGTAAGTGAGTAACCAAGAGAATCGGTAAACTGAAAGGATAATGTAATTAAATACAAATAAATACTTTGTGACGAAATCCATCTAGGCACTTAGGTCAATTTCAAATGGAAATCTATAGTTAAACTAAACTGTCAGAAATTATAAAATTATAAACTGGTGGACCTATATAATATAACCAATGCAGAAGTAATTATTATAAGCTTAAATTGGTATATAATTATGAGGTAGATATGTTATTATAGCCTTTTTGTGATTATATATTTTCCAAGCAGTTGAACACCTCTGCTATTTCTAAGAAAGTATTGGCGACCGCTATATCTAGGTACAAGCAAATATGCAATTACAAATAATTGAATTTAAATTTACTAAAACGGGTAGTTTTAGTTGGTACATGTAAGGTAAATAAGCAATAATTTTGAAATTAATTGTAATACGTTAATTAATATTAATGCTATAATGATTTTAGTACGTTTTTGTTAAAGGTTACATTATTTTGTGGTTGTTATTGTTAATTTATTACATTAAGCCCACACCTATGTCATAGTTGGAGGATGCTGGTTGTAGTGAACCTACCCCTGGCCTTACTAAACTTCTATTGGGTCTCGGGACCATTTGTGATGTACCTGTGGGGATACCCGGCACCCGTTGTAATGATCCGTAGTCGTCTATCCTTGGTTTTTCTATTATTTCCCTTTAACACTAGCTGTCGGGATCTACTGGCTACGCTACCCTTATCTTTTGGCCTTCGATCAATATACCCTTGCATCTAGCTACACCTAACTTTTCCTTAAACCCCTGCGATTTTCTCACAGTAAATAAGATTTAAGATTTTATTGCACATTATTCCTATTTACCACGTTGTGTGATTTTTTGATTCGGTAATTATATTTGCATGTGTAAATTAATACACATACACATGTAGAGGAAATAATGTAGTGTGTGTGGTAACCTCAAATTCTTTCGGAGTAAAGTGTGAAAGAATCTCGTTTGATAAACTAACCCCGTTTTTTAGATTGTTTTATTTTATTTTCAAACCTATACTCGTATTACCCGCCTTTTCTCAACTTGAACGGAGTGTGTCATTGATGCTAATCCTACAGTGAATTGTCAGCCGGTTTATAAAATTCAAAGTCGTAGTTTTTCTTACCCGATTTTTCCTGTCTAGATTTACATTGGATTATATTAACATGACATGGACAGTGTGAATTATGACATGCATGCCAGGATCCTTGCGAAGTCCTCAATGTCGTCGTACTGCACCTAAATGGTCAAGTTATTTTTGTTATTAGTATACACTACATGTACTGGGGAAGAGGAAGGTGAGTAGAGGTGATAGGAGGATCTGGGGAATGTTGTTTCCTGAATAAGTCGGCTCCTCCACTAACCAAATAGATACTGGTGACCAACATTCCGGACAAAGACTCAATCATTACGTTTGCTAGGATGGTCCTTAAGTCCTGATTTTGTTCTCTTGCATGAACTTCATTGCTACGAAAGGGTCCCTTCACGCCAGATGAAAGCGCGCAGAGTCCTCATGTCACTTCCAGTATTATCCCGACTTCCTATCCTCCAGATTTGATTTTAACTCGACTGATTCTAGAAGGGGTATGTCCATTTCTTCCCTTATCATGACTCTACTCGCGTTGAGTGCGTACGGAGCCGTTTGAGATGATCCTTTCGTCTCCTACGAGGATAATCATTGGCTTGCGTTCCTCGCCTCCAAGAGCTGACATAACTTCTACCTTGTAAAAACTATGTTTGTTTTCAGGTCGACACTACTGGTAGTATGCAATAGTGCTACAGACTTATTCTCACGGAATACCACGCCGACGTCCCCTCCACATAACTTCGCAAAACTTGGGATACCTTCGGTCGAAACGCCTCCGTCAGCGAATCATACCCTACCATTCCAAGTGGCATTTTCTTTTTATTCTGTCTTTCATGCCTTTTCACTCTGCATGACCCCGCGAAAGGGATTAACTTCCAGTACCCCGCGTGAATGCTCAGTTTACGTTGACATCCCCTATCGCATGATAGCGTAAGAAAAAAAGCCCTCTTTGTCTCATATCTTGTGGGGATATAATTTCAGTGACGCTATTGCATTCCCCAGTCGTGAAGTCTATATTTCGCAGGTCAAGCGGGATTTTGGAAGGGTTTGATTGAGGAAACATTACCGAAATAATGTTGATTTCATTTTTTGTAAGGAAGCCTGAAAGAAATTTGACATGATAATATTGTTGTTAGTAAACAATTATAATGTTTAAATTCAATTCTCCAAATTTCATTTTTGAACTAATATCCAGTATGATATGGATGTTCCCGTCACTCCACTTTGGTTCGGCATACCTCAGAAAAACCCTACTAATCTGGATGACCGTACGGCTACGATTTATGGCCGGGACCTTTTTTTATGCATTCACCTCATCCTTACTAGTACGCAAAAATATATAAGTTCGTTGAACCCACATTGATAATAGATTTAATTTGGGACAAATCTCGTAATTACACATTGAGAATAATATTTAAAACACAATTATATCCTGGAACATAAGCTTCTTTTGTTATTAGTTATGGTAGAATGGCTGGACCTCTCAGGCATCGGGATCATGTACGACCTGTAATTAATTTAAATTGTTTCTTTCACTCACCTGAACGAAGCCTGATTTAGTGCACTAAATACCTGTGGAGGAAAAATAATAAAGAAAGAACCTTCCTATATTTATGATTCGGTAATTTAGTCCCCAGAAGTAGTAACACCCATGACTCTATGTCACACTTTTATTTGAGTTTAAGAAAATACGTAGGTTATTAATTATTGAAGATGACATTCATACGTAGGTATATGTTGATATTATTTTGAATATTTGTATTATCTTGATTATATGATATATTGAAGAAACTACAATCGCGTAGGTATTGTTTTATATTATTATTATTTTTGCGGGAGGTTAAAGAAAATATAAACTTGTGAGTATTACTTTATAATATTATTTTGTTTTCGGAAGATTGGAGGAATTTATAACCATGTAGGTATTTTATATTATTATATACATTATACTTAATATTATTATTTGTTTTTTTTTGTTTTTGCGAAAGATTGAGCAAAGCATTATTACGTAGGTATTTGTAGGTAAATTTTGTATTATTATTATTTTTTTGCTCGGCGCACATTGAAGGAATTTTAAGTACGTAGGTGTATCTTTAAATGTTGTTTTGATATTATTATTTGGTGTGTGGAAGATTGAAGATGACATTAGTACGTAATTATTGACTCCGCTAATTTTATATTTCAAATCAAAATTCGCGCGATGCACACCCCTTCTATTTTTAAACACAAAGTTATGTTATTATAAACTCACTGAAGCTAAGTATTTCATTCACTTTGATTATTATTTTGGTTTTGATAATTCAAATTAATTTTATTATTTAATTAATCCACTCGCGGCGCACTGTCATTCACTGCAGTTAACTTTCAATAAAGCATCTTAACAAGCCAGATAATCAATTTATGTACACGAACCATTGTTCCTCACGAAGTCACAACTTAAAATCCCTTAATATTACGATGGATACTTTCTCCCAACATTAACAAACACTTGTCACTGTTTATCACGACTCTATTAATTCTTCGGTGGATTATGTCTTATCACTCGTTTTTATAATGTTGATCAATTGTTTTGCTAAATACGAACGATATCACTGTTACTTGTTAACTCCCTTCGACCCTCGCCCCGACTCGACTGCCCCCTCGCCGGTACCCAGCCCTTCGAATATCTTGTCCAAAAAAAGGTGCCAGGTGTGGACTCAGGACGCACACCTCGTCTTCCGTAGGGCGCTTTATAATTGCAAATTCGGACAATTTCAACTTTCATTTGGATATTTTTTTCCTGATTCTCTATCTCCAAAATTAAATATGTCCGTTTTAATTATTTCTTTGTCTGGCCGCCGATAAGTGTAACTCACCCTTTTGATGCAATTTTGCTTTAAACTTTTTCTAGAATTCTGCAATCGGTCTTTCCTTAATAATCGGTAAATTATCTCGGCTAATTGTGACTTTACATCTGAAATAATTATCACTCTCGCACTCTCCCATTTATTTTTGTTTAAAATTTGCGGCAGGTAAAATTGAATTCAGTAGTATTTCGGCTTAATTCTCATGGTGACATGAAATTGTTTCTGTCATTTACTTGATTCACTACATTCCTTGCAGTTTCGTGCAAATAATTCATTTTCCGCGTCCGTAGATGTTTACAATTATTTTTTTATCTTTCGTCCCTTTTCATGATCAGATATAATATTCGTAAAACTTTGTCTGGTAATAACTAATATCACCTTATTAATTCAGAATTCATTTTCTTAATGCGTTTCAAATAGCTCTAAAGTCTAGTACGTACCTGTTTGGCTTCATTTTTTGTGTACCCAAAAGTAAAAATCTTATTTACTTTTAATCTGAGTGTGTTGTTTACCTTTCGAAAAATCTCGATCTATAGCACTAATTCATAGATTGTATACGTCGTTAATTTTAATTGGTTTCCTCAATACTTCGTCTGTATTCTGTAGTGGTAATTTGGGCTTAATTACCCCATTTATTCCTCAAAACCATGTAAGTTTTTTTGTTACTAAACAAACTCTCTTCGACAAGCTCTAGGATTTTAAATTTATGGTCGGTCTGAAGTGTCGGCTTACATTCAATATTGATAAATTTTAAACGTGGTATCGATTTGAAAACTACGAGCTCTTCATTATGTCATCACCTTTATTTACCCCAGCCCTTCTCAGATTGTGATTTTTCTGTCCTTTTCAATAGCGGTCGCTAGTGTAGTCGATTTGAAATTTCGTTTAGGTGGGAAAAATTTTGTATGAGCTCTTCCGATAAAGAAGATGCTTTTTTTTTTCTTTCGAACGTAGTGTCGAAGCCATCACATGGTGGATGATCGTTTTAAGGAAAATAAGGATGGAAAGGAAAACCAGAACATCCCAGAACTTCTCTTTTTCCTTTTCAGAGGATTTTCAAAGATAACATATTACCCGAGGAAATTTGATTTTCCGTAGGGGCTACTGTGTGGAGCTAATAAAAAATAAGAAATAAATACCACAAGAGTCACATCTACTCCCAAATGTCTGGACCCAGCGTAAAACGTCATCTGAGGCTAAATATGATAGGGACGGTAAAGATATGTGATATTAGGGCAGGGAAGAGCAAATTTTTCAGATCTGGTCACCAAAAACGGGTAAAGAGCCATTTCTAGAAACTTTTTAATTCTGAATGGTGATCATTTTAGTCAACTTTGTAAATAAACTATCGTTTTCTTTCACATATGAAAATCAAAAATTAGAAATTCTAACTTTTTGATTTTATTTTAATGTCTTTATGTGAATACCGCACAAGAGTCCCAAGCGCCGAGAGCCAGTAGTACTATGGTCTCCCCAATTAGGGTATGTTGTGGTGATAAAGTTAGTAGGAGGGGAAGGAGATTGGAAATAGAATGTTGTGAATGTAGCTGGCTATTCAGATCAAGTCATTAGTAACAAACAAGTCTAAAGCCATTCCAAGCAAAGTTTTAGTTCTGAATTGTGGTATTACCCCAGAGCATTACTGAGAGTTTGTACTACTATGGAGTATGCCGCTAATATACCTGACAGTATTTTTTTTAATTATTAACTTCTGAAATAATACAAATCAATCAAATAAAAATTACTTACGCATGAATCGATTTGAACCCGTGACTTCTGGATCGCTAACCGAGAGCCTTACCCATCTACAATGGAGAGATACTAAAGTGGATTTTTTTAATAGAAAAAGTTATATGTCATTTGAACACAAGATAAACTGCTTCGATTTTCCTTTAGATTAAATTCAATAGCATCGCATAATGGAATTTCACGAGTTTATTTCGCTTTATATAAGTTGTTATAATATAACATACTTGGTTTTGCTTTTCAGGAGTACGATATAGTAATATGTTATATGTAATGTCTCTTAATATTCTCTCCAGAGAATATCGTAATATCGTAATATGGCACGTTCTGGAACCTGTATTCTCCAGTAGATACTTTTATATGGATGCTTATTGAAAGACTTGGGTTCTTTATAATACAGTGACTGTTTAACGTATTGTAAATGTAATAATTCTTCTGAGGACAAACGCCCTTCCAGAGGCCCTAGCACACTTGCTCTTTAACGATCGATAGGATAACTATAGGTAACTTCTCATCGTTCCCTAGGACAACTGCACATCGCTAACGTACAAACAACAGTTGATGTCGAATATGTTAAGGACACTTAGTCATTGTATCACTTTTTTGTTGGCGATCTGTAGTCATGCTAGGGAACGATGAGAAGTTACCGATAGTTATCCTACCGATCGTTATCGAGCGAGTGTTCTAGGGCCTCAGGCCCCCTAGCATAATCGATCGATAACGATTGATAGGATAACTTTCGGTAACTTCTCATCGCTTCCTAGCATGACTGAAAATCTCTCACGATTAAGTAACAGTTCACAATGATTAAGTGTCCTTAATATACTCGACATCAACTGTTGTTTGTATGTTAGCGATATATTAAGTTGTCCTAGGGAATGATGAGAAGTTGCCGAAAGTTATCCTATCAATCGTTATCGATTGAGTGTGCTAGGGGCCCATGACCTTTCGAATCTAATGACTTCGTAAACCTATCTTCAGTCATCTTCGGCACAACTCGGCAACGTGACCATGTGATCTAAAGAGCTCATAGACTTCTCTGGTAAAATATGTACTAGATCATAGACAATTACGTTAAATTACATTATCTAATAATAATAATTACGTATTGATGGAGGTTGTTTCTTTTTACAGAAAGACTGCTGTGGGGGAGTTGGTCAGAAGAATGGGTCGTCCTTTATGACGACTCGACGATGGCGTGGTTTAAGGTAAATAAAATCATCTTATATTATTTATTCATCATCTCGCTAGACATCTAAATATAGGAAACTTATGAGTGAACCCAGTGTGAACATGTAATGTAATTACGTAGCTTATATTAAATTTAAAAACCTTTATAGAAACAGGTACCTAGTTGAAATGAAGATGCTAATTAGAGGCAAAAACCAATTTTTTTAAATCGATAAAAAAATATTTATTTATATATTTTTTCTTTATTATTCTACTGCTCTATAAGTTTAGCTCTCAAGGAGCTCGTGCTTAAGGGAGGAGTATTTACATGCAAAGAAAATAATTTTCAAATGAACTGATTCAATGAAATAAAAATATACGAGTATAATATAATCTATACCGTGCCTAGGGACATCCCATATCGTGACAGGCTAGTTTACAAATGTATTGATATTTTATTTTGACAATAAATACATTTTTTGATAAGGAAAAGTTCGGTAGGTACTTTTTTTCATAAGTTGGAAGCAAAAATATTTGACAGAATTAAATTTATAGAATTTTGGACTGGAAAATTTTAATTATGATTATTTTTTTTAAATATTCGGTTAAAAAAAATATCTTCAAATGAAAAGAGAAATATCTTACTAATCTAAAAATCGGAAAGAAAATTGTTTTTTTTTTTTTTTTTCGAAAACCATACCGAACCAAAGTTAATTTATATTTTTACTTATTATACATAAGTTCATTTTTTTATAGAATGAACAATAGTGTACAATTTTATAATTATATTATAAATTTAATAACAATACAATCGAGGATTATTGCATATCTGCATATTATGCTGTAAGCAATGTCTTTATAGTTAATTATGCCGGCAAATTTCATTGCCCACACGTCGCAATCTCAGAGAACAAGAATTGTAAATTAGTGCGAGAAGAAACTACATTAAATGGAGCACGGAGTAAATTTTATTTATTTATTGGGTACACGATTAAAAATCATATTTACTAGGTAGGGCCTGTCTAAATGTCCGTTAAAGAATTTAGAAAAACTATTTAGATATGCACAGGCTGCCCCTTTGTGGATTATCTTTCTTATTATTATTTAACTGTATTGTCAAATGTAAAAAATTACGAAAAAATTAAGGAAATAAAAAAATCTATGATAGTAACGAAAAAATAATAGTAACCTAATCCTACATAATATTTCAATTCAAATTCAATACTCCGTTTGTGTGAAAGTACTATGAAACATAAGTAAGGTTCTGCCATCTAACAATGTCCTCGAGCTTTGGCAGTCCAATTAAGAACCTCCTTCTGCTAAGTGAGAGTCCTGTCTGGGACAAACGACCATTTCTTGTAATCATTTTCTTAGAGTCTGTCGAGCGAAGCTTTCGGATAGAATTTTGTCGACCTTCGAAGACTAATAGATGACCTTTTGATATTCAAAATTTTAAGTTTAGTTGGATTATTAGTAAGTCCCAACTAAATATGTTTTTCAGCAAACGAAGAAAAACTCTTGTTCATCTGCTTGCAGGAGATTTTCGGGAATGTAAAGATATTTCTAAAAAAGTATACTGGAACACAATTAACAATTTATCACATTGTCGAACACAAAACATGTCTGTAAGTTTGTTCAGAAATCCACGTGTAGTTAGTCTAAAATTATAAAAATCTTAAACGTTAAAAAGTTTTCAATGGCGAGCTATAACGTCATGGAAATGTTAATTAATTTGTGTTATTTCACAATTATTCATACTAATGTAATATAAAATAATGTTTTTAAAATTTCAAACAAGTGAAACAGGTGTCCACACTCAACAACCTTTGTTGCGAAACAGATTTGTTTCTGTGTTCTCCGTCGCCGGAGGGAGTAAAGATCAGAAACAGAAACATGGTCGGAAATACGTACCCCCTTACTGATAAACGTTTTTTGAATTTTACACAACTGACAAATAACCATTTTGTATGGTAAACAACTGTTTATCAGTTGTGTAAAATTTAAAAAAACTATTATTATTAAGGCCTGTATATACCGCGTAGTTGTAACTATTTCAGAAACATATGATCAGTATATACCGCGACAGTTGTAACTATTTCAGAAACATATGATCTTGTTTCAAAAACATCTTATTTTGTATCTGAAACACCTGATTTTGTATTTGAAACAGTGTTTATAAACAATCGTTTCTCGGTGAAAACATGGCTTTACCTTTAAAAATCTGTTCGAAAGGGATAGGGTATGTTGAATTTCAGGTATCAAAAAATAAATACTATTTTTAAACTATTAAGTTCGAATTAGCAAAAAAATAACTTCTACCAATTTAACTGATTACATTTACACAACTAAATTTGAAATTCATGGCCTCCGACCTGGATGTCGCGGGTTCAAATCCCTGGCGTGCGCAAGTAAATTTTAATTGGTTAGTTCATGTATCTTCAATTTATTAATTTAAAAATACATATATTTATATTTTCGGCCCGTTTTCGAGTGATGTAGTTACTTTCACTGTCGCCCTGGAGAAGTGACGCCATTCAGAATCGAAATTTTAATTAAAATGGCTTTTACCGTGTTTGATTACGAGATCTGAATACCCAGGCCTTTCCCCACCTTACTCCTATCAATCTCACTCCCCACCCTACTACCTTCAGCCTCATGACATACCCAAATTGGAGATGCCATAGTCTCACTGGCTTCAGACTGTTGGGAGTAATTGGAACTCTTGCGCGGTACTCTCATAATAAACAAATGGTCCGTAATATTTTTTTACTACAAAATGGGCAAATAAATTTTTATTACTGGGTTGTTTTATTAAAAGCAAAATTGAAATTCAAGTCAATCTCGGGGACCACAAAGGAAAAATCCATTAGAATAAATCGACTTGCTTTTCGTCCGAGAAAGTTCTCTCTGGCTATTGTGGCCATTTTTACGGGGTGTAACTCTTTTGGAAAACAAATCGTATTCTAGATTCTAGACTTATAGAGAAGATCTATGAAGAAAATATAACGGTTTTTCATGAGTAATTTTCTTATTGACAAAATTTGTAAGCCTATTTTCATGGAATGACTGGAATGCCAACTGCATTATGTAATTGCGTACCTATTAGATACGTACGAAATCGGGCCGCTAACAATAAAACTTCTGATGTAAATGATGATAAGGTCGAAATTACCGCTTGATACCAGCCACCTCTTTTGATTCACACAAGAAAAAACCATCGGTAAAAAACGTGTTTTATTTTCAATTTTGCAATATATTTAAAAATTAATTCAAAAGGGGAATTAAGTAGGAGATTTTAAATATGCATGTTTTATTTAAAAAGCATGTTTTATAGGCCTGATACTTTATACATTTCTGGCCTTATAAAAAGACTTCTAAAAAAATACTCTATCTTTTAATTACCAAAATGTGTTCGACTAGCAGTATTTAATTAATGCATCCAACATATTCATAAGCTATCAAGTTATCAAACCAAAAACAAATGATTTTTCATTACTTCGTAGTGCTTGGTCTTAACTTTTAATGATTGCAAATGTGTATAGGTATAATTAGTAGTGATTACGTATCTACCTGCACCACACTTATTTGTTTAGCAGTCTCTATTATCCAGGTGTTCCTACATATTTGCATAAGTGAAAGATCATAGTTGAAAAATTGGACGATTAACAAATTGCAGTGTTAGATTTTAATTTGTTCTACCACTATATCCAATGGAAAATGCTCCAAAGAACCAGTCAGAACTAGAATAACTAAGTAGACACAGAAAAATTTATAAAAAGTTCTACTTTGTAATTATTATAGCGCGTGACAACTGTTTAGCCTTTACGACATTTTCAAACTGTGGTGAAGCAACATTACAGACAATATATTTATAATTATTAAAATAGTTTTCTAGAAATTAAGCTAAATGACAATTAAAAAGGCACATGAAATTAATATGTCACGTTAGAAATGAAATTTTAACTTGCGATCGTGCCCTTGCAACTGTACAGGGCGGTTCCGATAATGAACTGATTAATATCTTTACCAAAATTTTTAACTAATATCGACTTTATTTCATTCAAAAAGCAACAATAATTCTTGTAAGTATTTTTTGATCATAAGTATTTATGATTTTTCAATAATGTCTAAGCAAAATAATTGCTTAAAAAAATTGAAATGTTTTAGTATGTAAGCCCTTAAATAAATAGACAAACTGAGATATTTTGGTCACAAAACACGTTCTCGGATTTATTTTTCAATCAGTTTAACTAAAATTAAAATTCTCAAAAGTTTATTTACTAGATTATGTATTGATTTATTCTACTTTATGATTATATGATTTGAAATTTGTGTTGTGTAATACAATATTTCGTCTGAAAATTGAACAAATGTGCCGACGAACAACGGTATAAACCTACTATATTCAAAATAAACGCGGTTTTTCAAAATTTGACTTTACCAGATAAAATAACAATCTTTCGAAATCAATTTATGTTTTTTTGTAAAAAAGTGTCAGCCAAAGAAAAACAAAAACAAATTTACTAGGTAGGTATTTGAAGGCCTCCGTTGTCGAGAGGTAAGACTCTCCACTAGCAATCCGGTGGTCTCGGATTCAAAAGAGTAAATAAATTAAATTTGATTAAGTTGTTAATTGTTTAAGTGTTATTTCACAAAATATTTATTTAAAAAAAATAATCGTCACATTTTTTCACAACCCACAACATCAACACTAGCGACCCCACTGCAAAGTCAAATATATTAAGCTATTCATGTATAATGTTTCAAGTATTTCACCCTGTAGAAGGAAAAAGGTTTAGCCTTACGCTTCTCCTACGGTTCATATAAGAAAATCCGAGACCAAGCGAAGGAATGTAATTTTTTTTCTCTTCGCTCTCTGAGGCTGTACTTTCTGTCAGTTATTTATTGTTCGACACAGAGTGAAATATATTGTATTTTTAGTAGAGTGGAATGTATAAAAACTTTAGATAAATTGAATTTATTACCTTTTTGTGTGTTGAATAAATAACTTTATACAAATTAAAATTTGGTATGCGAGTTGTCATTGTACTTAAGGTGTTTTATGTGACCGAGCGAGATAACTCTGTCAGTTTACTCCAAGGGCTGAAATCGAAATAAAAATTCATTTCGTCAATGTGATGTCAGATAATAATTTCTTTTCTACTTTTTTTATTTGCCTATATTTTATGAAGTAACACCCCATTTATATAAAAACGAAAATTTCTTTCGCACTTCCCTTCAAAAGTTTTGCTTAGTTATTTCATATTATGCAATTTTTGTATATTCGTATGAACGTTAAGTATTATATATTATTTCAAATTTTTATCAAAACATTTAATAATTAATAATTATGTTTTACGTGTAAGTAAGTACTCTGAAAGGTAAAGCAAACAATAAGTTTATTAAACATTATAATTTTATTGTATAACTAAAATGAATTGACATTTCGTTTCGTGATTTTTTTAAAAAATTTTGTTATGACTATTTCTCTTTAGTCAAAATTCTCAATTATCGACTTTCTTTTTCAATAATGATGGCTTTTCACAAATGTATTAATTTTTCTTATTGTTAATCATGTCTAAGAGTTAATTGAATGTGCTTTTAAAGATTATCATACAATACCCCGAAAGATTTTTCATGCTGTAAATACATGCTTTTAAAAAGGTTTTAATAAAATCTTTGATGTTTGATCTGTCTGTGTTAAAGATCCAAGACTTATTATCTCATTTATATTTCAAATAATTTATGACCTGTCTAATTGCCTGTGGAAGTGCATTGTATAGCTTTGTTGCAAAGTGCTATATATATATATATATATACACATATTTTATACCGATTCTTTTTTTACACATTTTATTAAAAAATGTAGAATTATGTCATAATAAGACAAAAATTATCCAATCCTTTTTTTACTGTTTCCCGAATATGTTTAAATGTCTTAAAACTGTCCTATTGATCTTTTTTCCTGTTGAATGTTCGTCCTATTGAATCAATTCGGTCTAAGTAAATATTTAAATTACTTTATTATTCAAAATCGAAAAGATTGTTTTACTAGAAATCGGCGATAGTAAAATCGGTGTCATGAATGTTTGTTTCCAAAAATCAAATGTAATTGTTTACGTAGAAGGAAACCGAATTAAATATTTTTGCTTACACAGGAAACTAGGATATTGATATAGAGATAAGGTTTTGTTGGATACGAGCTATGGTTGAAGGTTAAGTAGATAATTTTTTTAAATATTTCAAGTTTGGCAGATTTATGAGAAAGTCTTTACCGTGGAAGTAAACTTAAAAGTGACCTTACGATAATTCAAAACTTCAGTTATTTATTTATTTATATGTATTTTACACCCTGCTGGGCTTTTACATGTTATTTTTTTTAGTTAACAAAGTAGGTACATCTAAATCAACATTACACACAATTCACACAAAAGCAAAAAATAAAATTAAAAAGCAAAGTACATCTAAATAAGCATGACAAACAATTCAAACAAAAGCAAAAAATAAAATTATAAAACTGGATCTAAAAAAAACAGAATTATAAAACAGAATCTAAAACAAAATCCAAAACAAAATCATAAACAAAGTCAAAATCAAAAACACAATCAACAACATAATCAAAAACAAAATCAAATACGCGTTAGATAAAAGCATGATACCCTACCATGCAAGGTAGAGCAACAAGTTATGAATGTTATGTATTGAAATTTGTACATATTATAAATAATCCATACGTACTACAATCCTTAAAGTTCATCACTCAAAAATGGCAATAAAACATCACGTTGCCTATGTCAAAAATCCCCAAATCTAAGATTTTCAACTCTATGAAATAGATACCAAAATATCTGTAAGTGGTGTAGTGTGAAAACCAGTCATTTTTTAATGTTTTACTTAAAATTTCATATTATTTCACATAGAACTTAAAGGTTTAGGCCCAGTTGTTTCGCAGAAATTTACGCGTGACGGAGTCATTTTTGTTGAAAGGTTCCTTTTAATATTCCGTTCAATCCATTTCAGCTTTTGAATAAATTGTGATCAAAAGATAGGGATAACTGTTATATTGTTAAGCTTGTCATCTTTCTAAAACTTGAGGAAAGCTGAAACGGACGAAATATCAGAGTTTTACGAGTACGTTTCGAATGTCAAAAAAAACAAAATGGCTTTGAATAGCCATTTGATGTCGATATTACATTTGAATTTCTGCGAAACAAATATGCTTTAAAGTACAAGAACTTTTTTATTAGAAACCTTTTAAATTTGACTAATTATGGTGAAATTATTTTTAGTATTTGGATTATAATATGTGAGTCTGGGACATGTAAATAGTCCCAGATCTCTCTGAGCGTAATACTCAAAAATATATAATTGTGAATTTATTTGCGCGAATAATATTATCACAGAAGAATGGCTGTCTGCACAATTTCTATTGAAAAAACAGAAACACTATTCTTTGATTGTCGTTCTCTGCAAAAGTGGAAGGCCTCCCAATGATTCCAATTCACGTGCAGATCACTAGCACAATTCTTGCTAATATTTGGATCCGCAAATATTCCGAAGTCAAGATTACACGACGGAAATATATCCACAATCATAAAATGCGACTTGCTCAAAAACCACAAAATGGAGAGAGTGTTTTTTTCATAATAACAATTTCCGTGACCTCAGTTTCCAAGAGAGAATTTCCATGACTACAATTCATTATATTAGTGTTTCTATTATCAAAAAAGACTGTCAAACAACCATTTATGTAACATAAAAATATTTTAATTATTTTTTCGAACAAACAAAACAAAACATATTATAATGCCTAACCAGTATTCATTGGAATAGCAGACTACAAAATATTTATTTTTGAGTGCTGACCTTTAATAATCAATTAATTAAAATTTATTTTTTAAATGTGGTTACCGTGCAAGAATACCAGCTACTCCTAACAACCGCCTGATACCATTGAAACTAACATCCCAATTATTGAGTTATACCTGTGTTGTGTGGCTGAGGTTGTGGGGAGGATAAGGAGACGTGGAAGGAAAAGGTTTAAAAGTACTTAGCTAGTTAGATCTGGTCACTAAAAACAGCTAAGCAACGTTTAGATTCTGAATTATGATCTTACAGCAAGGCGATACTGAGAGTATCAAGCGGTCTAATGAAGAAAGAGATTGTAGATTTTTAAGTGTTTACTTGTCACTGCACTATGAAAGTACATCTTTGATATGTGCACAAATTTTTAGTTTGAGAAAAGAGGGTATGAATTTTTTTACAAACTTCTTGTCACTGATAGGCTTGTGGAAAGGCAACAGTCGTAAAACAGATTCCGATCTGCGCCACTAAATATCTCCAGCAAACGACGCGAAGAAAATAATATGTCCCAAATGAAACAAATACTTTGTATTAAACCACTTTATTTTTATTTATATTGGTCGACCGGTTTTGGTTGAACTCAACCTTCATCACGACAATGATATATAAAGTTTATATATTAATGTCCTGATGAAGGTTGAGTTCAACAGAAACCGGTCGACCAATATAACTAAAAATAAAGTGGGATAATACAAAGTACTTTTTTCTTTGGTATAATGTCAAGCCACAAAGTGTTTGCTTTCTTCGATAAAATAATATGTATGTAGGTATTTCGATTGACGTACTTTCTTGCCACTAAAAAAAACTAAACTAATAATGTATTAATCGATTTTCAATCGAAACGTGTCTTTGCTCACTTCGAGGCCGGTCATATTGAAATGAGGCTCCGTCAGCTATAAAATCAAGATAATTGAAAAACTTTGCCAATAATGTAGTTTAACGACCGCTTCCAACGAAGGTGGTAGAAGCTTTACTTTCGCTATTTCTTGCTGTTTCTCTTTTAACCCCATAAGCCTCGGATATGCTCTGTTAGAAGGTGAAAACATTTCCGCCTTGCGTTAAAATAAATTAAATCCGAAAACTAATAACTGTTTTTGGAAGGTGATAAAATATGCTTTCAATTTTTTTAATTCGATATGAACATATCTTTTTGAAATATAAAAATTTTGAATGCAAACATACAAAAGTTTTTAAAATGGCTCACCTAAGGCCGGTCATACACGAACAGCTTGAAGCAATTGGGATCGACTGCTTCAAGCTGCGACTGCATAGTGGAATACAGACTTCTACGTGAATACATACATGAACCGCTCGAGCAGTTGCAACAGCTTCGGGCAAGTGGCAGCTCGGTGAAATTTCATCATGCAGTCAAGCAGTCGCAAGGCATACACTGACTGCTCGAGCCATCGACGGCTCTCGCGCAGTTACTTTCTTCATTCCTTCATTCAAACCCATGGTGCTACTGATTTGAATTTAAATTGAAATTGCCAACTGCTCGAGCAGTTAAGCCAACTGCTCGAGCCGTTATCAATGGCAGCTTCAAGCTGTTGACTCTGACTGCAAGAGCGGTTCGTGTATGTTGATCACTGGCTAACTGCTCGAGCTGTCCGTGTATTGTCGGCCTTAGGTTATTTCCTAATTGAAATGACTGTTATCGAAAAAACACACCAAAACATATTTTTGTCTGATAAAATAAAAGCGTGGTGTTTTCTCTTCCTAATACCGTATAGATCATATTTCTCACAATTGTAGTAAAAGAGACACAACGATCTTTATGATAGCGATGTGAGTTGTTCCCAAAAGCCAAGAAATCAAGAGGGGTTAAAAGCTTTTTTAGAAAAGGTTTCAGAAAACCTCATTTTGCAATAATTATTTCAATTCACGAGAATGCGTATTCTTTGTTCCTAAAAAAATCTAAATGTGGAGGAAGCATTCTGTGATAGCAATTCACAATGGCTTTACTTTTCAGAGATAAAACATAAATAATCTAAATTTTGACTTACGACTTTTCGTGCGATATCTCATTTCTAAAAAACTTTGACGTTATAATATGCGTGTTTCCCCTTTCAAACAAAATAATGAAGTCCCTTGTTTCGCCCCCATTGTTAATAATTAGAATATTCTTGACAAAGTTCAAAATGAATAACATGGAACAGCCCTCAAAGTTTTCTGACGTTTAATTTTGATGTGGAACATCACAAACTGATTCATTTTAATAAAATGTACCCTTAAGTTTGCCCTTACTTACCCCCACGTATCCCTACCTGTAGCAACTTTGTTCTGTTGATTGTGTACCAAACATTATCAAATTCTGTGTAATTATTTTCCATTGAAATCCGAATATCCTTTCATTACTCAAGTTCGTTGGATTATTAAAAATAAAATTTCATCTTGGAGAATTCTGTGTGGAGTGTATTTTGAGGAAAGGAAGGAGAGAAAGTTCTGGGAAGGAAAAAGGTATGAGGGGTGGGTAGGAATCTGATTGTCAGTGTCTCTAGGAATGACAAACATATGAATCCATCCCTCTGAGAGCTGATTTCGGAGAGTCCGGCTGGAGAGATCAAAAGGTTTCCCTCAACCAGTCCCTTCCGATCTGGCCCGCCACGCAGCTGGCGGGCCGTTGCATACACCGCTAAGACCCGGACAAATCTCACTCCCACTAAGTCACCAAACGCAGCGAACCACTTGGGGTGACCTACATCAGAGGTATTGGTTATCCAATAAATGGTTCCCGGGGCGGCGGTATTAATACCCGCCTCCCATATTGAAAATTCCCCAAGTCCTCGTTAAAGGCTGATTCTCTGTGCATTTCAGCTTTCTTTCTAATTGCTGTAAGCTGATCACAATTTGATGAAAAGATGAAACAGACTAAAGAGGGTTGTTTCACAGAATTGAATTGGCCATTTGATGATAATGTTACATATAAATTTCAGCAAAGCTATTGGGAATTAGAAAAGTACAATAAAAACTTATGTCAATTATTGTTTGTTCCCAGGATTCATCCGGCAAGAGACTGGCAACGCAGAAACACCTGGTCAAAGAGTCACCTGAGATGCTTGCCATGGCCAAGTGGACGGGCCAGGTACCGCGCAGGCCTCCACTGCCTGTGGGCACCTCTCTGTCGCAGCTCATGGCGGTGGGTTCTCGCAGAGATACGGCCTCAGTAGTGTGGATGCTAGCCAAATCTGAGATGGAGATGAGGTCAGTATGATATAATATATAGAGGATTCAATGTGGCAAGAGGCCTGCAATGCAGAAACATTTGATTATGGAGTGCTGGTCAGACCCAGGTAGACGACCTAAGTACCGCGCAGGCCTCTACTGCCTGTGGGCACCTCTCTGTCGTAGCTCATGGCGGTGGGGTCTCGCAGAGACACGGCCTCAGTAGTGTGGATGCTAGCCAAATTTGAGATGGAGATGAGGTCAGTATAATATAATACATAGAGGAATCAATGTGGCAAGAGGCCTCCAATGCAGAAACACCTGGTTATAGAGTGCTGGTCAGGTCCAGGTGGAAGGGATTAGTACTGCGCCTCCACTGCTCTTGGGCTAGTCACTCTCGCAGCTCACGGGCTCACAGGGAGTTAATTAAGTAATCAGTACTTTTGTTATATTTTAACCACTTTTGTTTTTCGGAGGACGGGGGAGGTGAAGGCGGAGAAGGTGGAAGGGGAATTCGTGAGGGGGGAGGTTTGCGAGAAAATGGAACGCGGGAGGGGAAGAGGACGAGGGTGGGGAAGAGGTGGCGGAAGAGGAACGGGGACAAATAGGAAAAGACACGCAGGGAGAAACAATTTCTTTATTTAAGTGGCAATGCAACGCACGCCGGGTATCAGCTAGTAGCTACCTTTTAGTTACCCTTTGTGCTATGCATTAAAAATCTTTCCTTAAACATTAGTTTATTAATTAAAAAATAATAATAACTGAAGTATTAGCAAAAAAGTTCTGCAAAGCTGCTACATGCAGCTTGTCTGCATGTTCTACCATTACTCTTAGTTTAAGACACATAATATAGCATTTTAAATCTCAAATTCAAATAAAATGTCTCTCAAATTGGGCGAGTCCAATTTTATTAAAAGTTGGTGAATTCGGTATTCTGAACTTTTGAAGTTTGAATTCTCCGTGTCACGGGTTTGTCGAAGTTTGGGTCGGAAAATTGTGTTTGCATAACATTTGAAAATGTGGGTCATTACAAGAGGGAGTCAGAGTGTAATGCGCCGAATGGAAGATACGAAACTCTTTGATTTCAGTTGAACAATATATATAGTACTTAAATAAATGATTTTCTCTATGATTTCTTCTTACTATTTACGTGGGTGAGTACTTAAATAATGTAAGCACGTAAATATAAAAAATATAATAAATGTACGTACTGGAAAGCCACTTCAAGCTATTTCAAGCCAGAAATTTAATGTATCTGGTGATTTGAGTGATTTTTGAGATCATCGTGGCCTCCTCAGCCATCTCAAGGCCTCCTGTGTGGACCTAATGTAAAAAAAAAAAAAAAATAGATATATTATAAAGCTCCATAACCCTTCGTGCAAATGACTTTGAAAGCTGAAAATTGTTATCTGATCTAGAATTTGCAATAGGAGAGGCTGAGCATATATGTATATTATAACTACTTTTATAAGTGGAGTGATTTGAAATATTACATTATATAAATTGTAAATATTGTAACACAAACATGTTTAAACTCTTCAATTCCCATGTCAAAGTCAAAACGATTTTTTATTTCTCTTTAATTTTTCTTTTCTCTTTACATAAAATAGCTTATATATATATATGGTAAAAACAAAAACATATATAATAATTAAATAAACTATCCCCACTTTTATATGGGTGTGTCACCTACAGGTGACACTGGGCAATGGGCAGTTAAGACTCTGAGGAGACAAAGCGTTTTTATTGTTCTTACTGTAGGATTAGTTTAAAATAATATTTAATTACATAAACTTTTAGACTAATATGTATTTATAAATAGAAAAAAAAATACGAGAATGAATTTGAGAAATTATGTGCGTAAGTGTTGCCGAAAAAAAATAACGAATATAGTTACCTACTTGCCTTTGCTATAGTAGTAATAAAATTTAAAAATAAATTTTCGATGTGGTAGAATTTTTTTTAAACTTCTGTCACCTACAGGTTACACTGGGAAAAAATTGTCACCTAGAGGTGACACAGTTAAAAAAAAAAATTGATATCATTACCTAGAGATTTTGCAGCTTTAGACCAAACACTTTTAACATATTTTACTTTATATTTTACAATTATCACAGTAATTAAAGGCGATGAAAAACAACCACCTATTTTACTATCATATTATATCACTAACATTTTAGGAGAACATTCCGGAGTTTAGCTATGCCACAGTGTTTTAAATCGCTGTTTGATGGGTTTTTTTTGTAAGCTATGATTACCACTTTAGACTAAGTTAAAATATTTACCTACTTCTTCAAACACAACAACTTACATATGTTATGGCACTATTTTAATTCAAAATTATTTTCCAAACGCGGGGAAGAGGGGATGTCGATGCGCACGGCTCCGATTGGTAAGTACACGAAAATGTACACGAAATTTACACGACGTACATTTTCGACTGAACAAAAAAATGTATGCATATTAATAAAACACTCGGGTTTTTTATTTCTATTTCACCCAATATTTATTAATGTATGTGTATAATCCGTCATTGTATTCAATTCCTAGGAAATGTATGCAGTTCCTAAAATCGCCCGTAAATGTGTGAAAAAAATTATATTAGACACTTTTCCTAGGAAATCTATACAATTCCTAAATAGCAATCGGAAATGTAAAACATTTAATAATAATATAAGTATAAAGGGGCACTTTCTTTTGTTACACAAATCATGATACACAAACCTAGCGTAGCCGCTAAACTACTTACAACTGGGATGTTTTTCATGCCTTGACGCGAGCAGGCGCTATAAAGGGGGCACTTTTTTTTATCACAAACCATGTTAATTACTTAAATAATAGACTGATTTCTTACCAAATGAAAGTTTAACTTTATAAGAATATAACAACAAAAAAACAACGCGTTTTAGTTTTGTAAGAAAGCAATCTTTTTATACATTTCCTAATACGATATTGGAATTATATACAATTCCTAGGAAATGTATACATTTCCCAGGATATGTATGAATTAAATCATTTTTAAAACAATATTTTGTACATTTCCTAAATAGCTTAGGAATTGTATACATTTCCTAGGAGTTGTATACAATCCCTAGATTTCATACATTTCCGGTAACATTTGCATACAAATAACATATCACGTATCTTAATCATCGATGTTCCTAGGTACTTGTCGATACTACGTTAAAAATATAAATATATTTTATTGTAAAGGACACCGTCATCCATCAATATTATAAAAAGCATGTTACGACGTACGTTACTTTCGAATGCTCCATGAAGACGTAGATACGAGCTCTGCCTGTGAATACTATATCTTGAAAGAAACAATGTAACTTGTTTAGAATGATTGCTAAACTTGGGAACATATTAATAAATAAGTAATGGTTTGGAAGTTGAACTCGATTCCTACGTCTTAACAAGCAAATTTATGACACCAGCTGTAAAAATGTTTTTCGTGTTGGACACATAATGTGATGTTTTTCGTGTTGCCACATAAGAATTACAATTAAACTGAACCATTAGATCTTCGGGTGCACCATTGTTGCAAATGTTGTGATACTCATAGAAATGGGAGAGCAGAGTTGAGGAAGGGGAAGGTTTTATTATTTTCCCTGATACTCAATTAATACCGACATCAAAAAACATGGACATGCGTCATTTAAGTTGGTGAAGTCTTTAATAGATTAATGACGTCAAACGAATCTCATTATAATTATTACGCTGTCGGCTCATTACAATGGATTATGGATGAGATAAATTATTTGCCGGTATTATTAGGCACGTGTTGGTATATATCGTACATAAGTTTTTTGATCGAAATGATTTTTTAGCATTGCAAAATCTGATCACATATATGGTACCCTTGGTATTTATTTTGTTTTGCGACTGTTTCATTTTCGTATTGCAATTTTGCCTGGTCTTCGTAGAAATATAATTTCTAATTATAAGCAACAATTATCAGCCTGAAACACTCATCCATATTGAAACAATCTTCCGAGAAAAGATACATACCGCTGACGGGACTCGAACCCGCGCCCTTCTGATGTCCGGTCAGGTGCTCTTAATCCACTGAGCTACGGCGGGTTACTTCTTACCCGCCAAATGATTCAATATATACTAGGGTTTCATTCAACAACTACAGATTATAACATTTTTCACCTGCAAACAACCAACTTTATTTTTATATGAGAAAGGCATTGTAAGTGCTAACTTTCTCACTAGGTGGCGTCGAGACGTATCATGTCTACATTTTTTTCAATTTTAACTCGTCAAATATTGATTATTTTTAATTGATAAACTAATGTTTAAGACAAGATTTTATGTATAGCACAAAGGGTAACAATTATAATAAGCAATCATCAACCGACTTTTCTTGTCAACAAAGCCTCGTCCTAAATGTACAATATAACTTATTATAATTATTTAAGGGTTAATATTACAACCCTTAGAGTAAGCCACCTTAAGGCTTGAATATCTTAGACGTAATAAAGTAAATTACACCATACAAAATTATTAAGCTGGCATATCTCGCAACATCATAAAACCAATTTTATTGACCAATAAAGTGGGAGAATGAACCGTAATATTAAAATTTCCACCAGAGTAAGAAAGACGTAACACGTAAAGAGAAAAAAATTATGTCTGCTATTAAGAACTCAAATGAAAAATTATTATGATTTAGGAAATACTGATTACGTTAACTCTGAAAGATAAGTAACACTTTGTTACGTCTCTTAATTTGTTCGTAAATATTACGATGAATATTAAACTGGACAGACCTCCTTACTAGACTAGGTTCTAAGTAGTTCTGCCGCTGAGCTGCTGAAAATCTTTCGGAAATCATGTAAACGTTCGTACCTAAGACATAAACGACGATATAAGGTACTCTTTTGATAATATCTTTGTCGTAGAAGGTACCCTTCTGCTGTAGCATAACTTCGTAATATTTACTATGCTATCGACACGTTGAAAGAAGCTGAAACTTCAGAATAATCCGTGTGTTATTTATTTATTATATATAAGCTTTTAATATGCTCGCTGCTTCATTTTTAATAAGCCGCTGTTTAAAATATCATCATCCAAGAAGTTACAGCATTTATATCAACAATTTGTGTTTATAGTTTTAATACTTGTGTGTGTGTTTTTTTTTTATCTAAATGATTAAATTTCCATAAAACATCCTCAACGAAATGCACTTATATTACGCTGTTTATCCAAGGTTTTCTTTAAGCAGGTGAATAACAATGATAATAATTAATATAACATGCTTTTTTATTTTTTTATGCTGCTCAGAGACTGGATGACTGCAATTTCAAAAACTGTAAGTTGCTTTATTTATTTTCTACCTTATATATTAATAAGTTAGTCATGCGATCAATAGCGGCTAGACGTGTTTATTATGTAGGCTCCATGTTTTTTTTACTACATATACCTACGTTATTTGTTGCTTTGTTTCTACAAAAGTTAACTCGTTTAAATTGTGTCGAGAAGTTGAATATTTTGTGTTTGTTTAGGCAAAATAAATATAAAATCAAAATTGCTACTCAGATCAGTCGGCGTGCCAAAGGAAAGCAAACATTTTCTTTTCGAAAATCGAAAAATTATCAGTGTCAAGAAAAAGTATTGCACCCTTGAGATGATGTTATTTATGTATTACTAAATAGTGTGAGATTTTTAAATATTGTTAGTTTATTTGTGTGTATGTAATTCTGTATGTTTGTCATTCTTTTTTAGTCAGTATTTTCGTAAAAAGATACTCTCGCTTCTAGTACCTATGTTGTAGCCAAGTGGATAGAATTTTAACATAATTAGTTTCACGGTCAGCACAGTTTTATGAATATTTTTTATGTTCTTTCACTAGTTGCCCCCGCCACCCCACATAGAGCTAGTGATGACCTTACCACACCTCCGGACAGCATTCAAAAGACCCATGGTTCGAGTAAGACGTGAGTACATTGATTTCATAATATTATTACTTTGGCTATAAATATGTTTGGCTATAGATCTAGCAACCTACCCACAGGGATATCGATATATATTTTATCCACTCGAACGCTTTTTGCCACATTATGGCACTATTTTCAAAGCATCGGATTGCTTTGTTGCCACAATCTATTTAGAACTATAATCAGTTTGTATGTCGCGTATGTGGGCGGAAAAAATTCCTTTAGCAATGCGAAAAAAAAATTTTAATTGCTCTGGCGCTCCAGTGGTTATATATACTTTTACACAATATGATAATAGATATAGGCTACAAATTCAATATTTATCACGACCCATTTTGATGGATCATGATAAATAGATCGGAAGGCTACCCTATACGTTCAATATTTATTGTGACCGCAGATATATCAAATATCGTGATATTTATTAAACGTGTGTCTACACGTTCAACTAGCGTACTGACGGATCACAATATAGATCACAGGATTTCAAGATTCCTGAATTCCGTATCGTGATACAGTTCGTGATAAATATTAAACGAGTTGCCTACGCCTTAATATTTATCGCGATCCGTGGCTTCACGACACGGAATTCAGAGATCTGGATATCCAATAATGTGATCCGTCAATACGCTAGTCTTCATGTTCAATAGTTAACACGATATTTCATAAATATCTGCGGTCCCAATAAATAATATTGAAAGTGTAGGATTTGCCTTCACGTTCACCAACAGACTAGCGCGAACGAAAATTATTGGGGTTCTAATCTGTCGGATTTCAAAAAAAATTCACTAATCATTCGAGTTTATGTTAATAAACACAATAAACAATAGTATAGGCCTTTAATGGCAGGCGGGCATGGCTAGTTATTTCCTTCATAACTTAAAAGGGTATTACCATAGAATACCGGAAGTTAGTCATTTTTAAATCAAATTCTAGACGTATTGACTCTTTTTTACAAAAAAAACATAAATTGATTTCGAAAGATTGTTATTTTATCTGGTGCACGCAGTTTTAAAATTTTGAAAAACTAAGTGTATTTTTAGTATACTAAGGTTATACCGTTGGTCGTTGGCAGATTTGTTCAATTTTCAAACGATGGATTCTATTAAACAACACAAATTAAAAATCATACAACAAAATAAATCAATACATAATCTAGTCAATAGAGTTTTAAAAATTTTAATCTTACTCAACCTAAAATCATTAAAAAATAAATCCGAGAACATGTTTTGTGACAAAAATACCTCTTACAAACTAAAATATATCAATTTTTTTTACACACTTATTTTCTTAAGACATTATTGAGAAATTATAAATACTTGTGATCAAAGAATACTAACAAGAAGTACACTATATTTAGTAATGAATCATCGTGCGTTTTGAGCATTTTTATTGCTTGCTTGAATGTAGGTTAAAAAAAGTTTTTAATGAAATAAATCGATATAAAATTTTTAATTTAAAAAAATTGATACGTGGAATAATCGATCTTTCTCATTGAAACCTCCCTGTACAGTTGCAAGCATTTTAAAACTTTTATTCTCAGCTTCGTCAATCGCTCTTAATGGGGTAAGCGGGATTAACGTTATTGAGAAATGAGAAATTAAATGAAAGTAATTAAAATTTATTCGGACAAACATCATGGTGACGACATATTAATGGTAAAGTTTTTTGTTGTTGCGGCCGATACCAAACAATATTCGTCTAAAGTGATTTGTTCCTTCGGTACCTATTTTATTCCTTTTTTTGCATACGAATACCCCGCCCACTTCTCGATAGTGTGTTGAGAAGTTTTGAAAGCTCTTTTCGATTTCTTCTTCTCCACGGTCCAACTTTGAGCGCCCAGGGAATTAAAAATGGAAATCTTCCCAAGATTAGATGTCGGAACCTACTTACTTTGTATCTTTTATTTTTCTTCCCACCTCGCGTAAAGTACAAATCTCTAGGCGTTCTCTTTCGATGGAAAGTTGTTTGAAAAATCTTGCGATGATAACATTTGAAATACGGTGAAAAGATAAACGTATTTTTGCTCACTAAATATTTTTACCCCGAGGACTTTGTTATATCTTATTTTATCCTATTTCAAATCAATTTTATATTTCGTTTATTAAATAAAACAATAAAACACATTTTTAAATGCTGACAACACCAGAAATACCATTTTTGTTGCTCTTTACGATCCTCTACTGGCGTGTATAATTTTGATGCAAAAGTTCTGAATGAAAAGACTAAATTCCACCATACTAGCTATATAGCGCAAGAAAATCGAAAATGCAGCTTCCTTGATATAAATAATTAATTAAAAATAATATATAGTATATTTGCGGCACGTCCCAGAGTGGAAGATACTCTCGGTACCGCTCTGGTGCAAGACCACCATTCAGAATTTAAAAGTAGCTTTAAATGGCTTTAGCCGGGTTTAGTGACTATATCTGAATAGCCAGGTACTTCCACACCTTTTCCCCATATCTTTCATTTCTCCGCTTACCTTCAGCCTCACAATATACCCTAATTGGGGATGCCATAGTTTCATTGGCTCCAGACGGGAGCAGTTGGGACTCTTGTGAGGTGGACACTATACATTTCCGACTTCTATAATATTATGTTCTTCTTTTGGTCCACCTATCCGCTGTGTATGCTACTAATAAGTTTATTTCTTATTCTTACTTTTTATGTGGGGATTTGAAACAAAATTATATGTCTAAAAGGGTAGGGGAGTATCAGTAATATAAATTCAGTGAAAAAAAACAGTTTTCAAATATCCTAACCACAAAAATAAATATTATAAGCAATGCAGCCTGAAATACTCATCCACATTGAAACAATCTTCCGAAAAAAGATACATGCCGCTGAGGGGACTCGAACACGCGCCCTTCTGATGTCCGGTCAGGTGCTTTTAATCCACTGAGCTATGGCGGGTTACCTCTTACCCGTTAAATGATTCAATATATACCCAGTGTTTCATTCAACAACTACCGCTTATTACATTTTTTCCACCTGCAAACAACTAACTTTATTTTTATACGAGAAAAGCATTGTGCTTATAATAATTGTTACCCTATATGCATAAAATCTTGTCTTAAACATTAGTTTATCAATTAAAAATAAACCAAAATAATTATTAAAAGTGTAACTCTCTCCCATAAGCAACTATATTTTATAATCACTTCCCACTCCACCCAGAAAACTTTTTAAGGCAGCGAGTACACGGGGTTGGCAGGTGGCCCACAGGGGAGGATGGGGTAGGTAGAGGTTCTACTCTGGTCGAAGTAGGAATCCTATAAACAGGTAGATACTAAAACTTTTAATTGCTGCCGAAACCGAAAGTTTCCGTTGACTCCGCAATTCAAAGGTCTCTTGGTCGGAATTAGATACGTTTCTGTCCGAGATCTTGTCTTTCTAATAATGATTTATTAATATAAATACAAAATTACCTTCAAAATGTACAGGTTAACTTTTTATATTTTTCGTGGGAAACAATCAGTTGGTGGTTTCATAAAATATATGAAATTAAATAAAAAAACACGGAGAAAATTTTTATTCTAAAATACGATTATTTTATTTGTAAAAACGGTTAAAAACGGACTGAAGTTCTTACGAACAAATTAACAGGTTTTCAATGTTTATTCTTACATTTTGCCGCCAATAAACATTGAAACACTGTTAATTTGTTCGTTAGAACTTCAGACCCGTTTTTAACCGTTTTTACAAATAAAATAATCGTATTTTAGAATAACATTTTTCTCCGTGTATTAGTTATAATTTTTTAACGTCACCGGCATTTTGAAAGATAGGTAACCAGAAAAAAAAGATAAGATAATATTTCAAAAAAGTTGATTTCTTAAGAGAGAATATAGTATTTTATGAGAAATAAACATATAATTATCAATAATTCTCTCTGACAAAATGAAACCGAAAAAAGATTGCCATCATTTGCTACCACCTTCCAATTGAGCTACCGAGACCTTATTTTATGTAGGTATAGGAAAGATAGAGTCGAAGTGACCACTAATGACATGTGAAAGGATTTGTTTGTACGGTTTCGAATAAAAAATAACAAAAAATAATAGAAAAAGTTTAGACGAAAAATAATATCAGGAATCACTCGTTAAAATGACTTAAATACGCCCCTTGACACCCTGTATAATTTATTTTTCCGGTAGATTGAATACCATAAACTAGTGGACTTAAGTGTAGACACTTTTCGAAATTTCTTGCAGCTCGCTTTTTGACTTATGAAAAAACCACTTATTTTTTTATGCAACTCTTCTAAGTATTTTTTTCGTGTTCCTTATGCTATATTTGATTAATAAACATGCCATTTGATATGCCAGATGGTGATTATTTCTTTAATTATAATATAATAAAATTTAAAGATAAAATTTCTTATTACTGTTTATTAGAAATTGGAGCAAACACCTTGAAAATAACGTAATTTCCAAAATAATGTTCTTGAGTTTTGGCGACACTTTCAGTTTAAACCTACTTGTTCAGTCTAAACCTATCACAGATCACTTAGGATCGTCATATGCTTCAATCGGGATACTTTAGGATGCAACATGATTAGTTTGACACTGGTGTTAATCAGTCACTGCTTAAGAGGGCATTACCAGAGAATACCGGAAATAAGTCTTAAAATTTAAAAAAAATCAATACATTTTTAATATTTATGATCAAAAAATACTTACCAGAAGTACACGATATTTAATAATTTATCATCGGGCTTTTTGAGCATTTTTATTGCTTGCTTAAATGTAGGTATATATTAAAGCAACTTTTGAATGAAATAAATCGATGTTAAATTTTTTATTTAAAAAAATTGTACGGGGAATAATCGATCTTTCTCGTTGGAATCTCCCTGTTTAGTTGCAAGCATTTTTAAACTTTTATTCTCAGCCGCTGGTCAGTCGCTCTTAAAGAAAAGTTTTGAAGTTTTTTAGTTCTCACATTGTCGAAAATGGCTCCTCGGACGCCAAAACGGAGCTTATGCCTGCATGAAGAAGGCTACACATACGAAGAAATTGTAAAATTATTGGTTGGAGGAGTTTGAAAATCTCTGGCGTTTAAACCAACAAAAACTGCCTCAAAATCCGGCCTTAGAATTACATATTGATACATTTTTGCCGTAATTGTGCCTTCTACCTGTCACAGTCATCCAACACCATCTTATTTCAATATCCTGCAAGATAGCTTATCAATCAAGCCCACACCACCACACTCCAAGTGTTACGTTGTCGCAGTAGTGCATTCTGGTAGCATATATTTGCCTTGATGACGACAAACAAATCTGAAGTATATAAATTTGATTAGGTGAATAATTATTAAAAATAGTTCTTTCTGATATTTTGCATATTAACTTACCTAATCATAATTATCATAATTTACACTTATCGGAATTGAAATGTTGCTTTAAGTTACTTTACATCTGAATAGCCAGGTACATTCCTACCTTCATCTCCCCCATATCCTGCCCTCCCCTCACTAACTTCAGCTTCAGAACATACCCCATCTGGGGATAATATAGTCTCACTGGCTCCAGACGGTTGGAAGCGATGGAACTCTTGTGCGATAGGAATCTATCTACTCACATAAAAATATTATTGTGAATATTTTATATATGCGGATTTCATTCTGCTTTTTAATGTAAATTTATGATAATCAACCTGAGAAGAAGGTTTTAAAAATGGCCATTGGAAAGCTGTGAAAATTATCTGCAAAACTGCACATTAGTAACTTAAAGTTTTCTCAGTCTTAGTTCTTTGCATTCGATGACATCGCTAGTATAGACTTTGTAGATATAAAAACATCTAAAAAAGTTGTTCCATTGGCAGCCTGAAAAAGTTTAGTGTGTCAAGTATATTATATATTTAAGGACAGGCATTAGTGTACATTGAAACCCATTGATAAACTACTAACCCATTGACAAACTACTTAAAAGTAGTTTATTGGGACTTTTTCTCTGTTTTTGTATTATGTTTTTATTTGATATGTATGTATTATTCTTTGTTTTAAATATTTCTTTAAAAAAAAAAAAAAAAAACCCAGAAAAAAAAAACAAATAAAAAATAAATAAATAAATAAAAATAAAAAAAATGTATTATCAGGTGTCAATAATAAATTGTTTGTGTAAAATAAAAATAAATAAATAAATACACACATATCTATTTTTATTATATGTAAGAATACCACACAAGGGTTCGAACTGCTCTCGTCTGGAGCCAATGAGACTATGGCATACCCAATTGAGGTATGTGGTGAGGCTGAAGGTAGTGGGAAGGGGAAGGAAATTAGAATTAGGAAGGTGGGTTACCTAACATGACCAAGCCATTTCAAGCAACGTTTCAATTCCGAATGGTGGTCTTAGACCAGGGCGATACTGAGAGTATCTTCCACTCTGGAACGTGCCGCAAATATACTATGTTTCTTCAAATTATTTTCATATTAATACTTATATTTATTATAATTTATTCTTGTTGTTTTGTTGTTTCAACAAACTGATTTTATTTTGTTAATTTTAAAATATATATTTCATTTTATATAATTATTTTTTATGATATTTTTAGATAAATAATCACTTCCCTTTAATATTTTTGTCTATACTTGTTTTTTTCTTTTTATTATTTTTATTCAAGTTATTATCCTGAAGAAGAAACCATCGGTTTTGAAACATGTAGATATTATAATATGTGATTATAGTCGTTTACACAAAGTAATTTATTTCATTTAATTAAAATAATGCCACAAAGTACCTAATGTTGCAAAAAATTTATTTACGCACGCCAGTTACTTCTCGACCACACTGGCCATTTTAATAATGCTTCGTCACAAGGACATTTTTTACCAAAATAAATAAAAGAAAAATAATTATTATTTTATATATTTCCTCATCGCAATAACATCGAAAATTATACTATCTGATTCCATAATAATTATTTATTATAACCCCGTGTAAAACTTTCAAGACAAAAGTCATGGCCGAACCCCAAATCCCAAATCTCCACAACCCCGCAGTTATAGTTCCCGACTCTGATTCGACTTGAAAACAATATTTAATAGCGGGGAACTGGAGTAAACAAACAAGATTTAGGAACTTTCAATACACATAAATATTTATGTATGAAATTATTTGATAAACTTTTGACTTGATAACTAACTACATTTCGCCCAAATGGCTATAGTTTATAAAATATTTATGTATGCTGTGAGATTACAAGGTTTTGCTTTTTTAGTAAACCAAGGATAAATACAAAGTTAAGCATGAAAATGCTTAGATTTCCAATGTGTTTTTGGAAGATAAAAGAAGAATGTTTCAAATTCAGACAAGGATTACAGTTGCCAAATTGTTTGTCAATAACTCGCTGTATTTGTTTGTTTTAAATCATGGAAATAAAATCCGTAGGCATTGTATCTTAACAACTCTCTTAACATCATACATAGAGTACTGCATCTTTGAAAAATATTTATGTATGCTGTGAGATTACAAGGTTTTGCTTTTTTAGTAAACCAAGGTGAAATAATATAAAGTTAAGCATGAAAATGCTTAGATTTCCAATGTGTTTTTGGAAGATAAAAGAAAAATGTTTCAAATTCAAACAAGGATTACAGTTGCCAAATTGTTTGTCAATAACTCGCTGTATTTGTTTGTTTTAAATCATGGAAATGAAATATTTTTTTCTTTTTTTTTTTTTTCTTTTTTTTTTCTTTTTTTTTTTTCAATTTTTTTCACCTCTTACAAACAACAATTTTACAATTTTAATCATTGTTTAACTAAATAAAAACAAAATATAATAAAAAGGTATAACAAAAAGGTGAAAACATCATTTTTTTTTTGGTTTCTACACCAATTAAGAGAACTGGCTCTTGAGCTTGGTGTAGGAGTTATGTAAGAATATACAATTTTTAGTCCATAATTAATATAATATCAAAGACTAGATTAAGGAAGACATTATACAATATTTTATGGTTTGATTTATATGATTAAGGTCACATGATTTTATTGCATACAGTTTTTTAAGAATAGTTTGATCTTTTTCTGGAATAATGCTAAATCTCTTATTTTTTTTACTTCTTCGGGAAGGCTATTGAAGTAAGTTATCCCTTTATATACATAATTATTTTGCATTTATTGAGTTGAATATAATGGAATTTGGATATTATATTTACGTCTTAATGATTAGTTAACTTTATTATTTTTTAATGTCTTATCTTTGAATATTTGTAATATTGAGTCTTTTTTATAGAGATCTTCAATTTTTGGAACTTCGAAAATTTTGAACAATGTTGCAGAAGGGAATGTAGGTGGTTTTTTTAAAATAACTTTAATAATTAGTTTTTGAACTAATTATTAATCCGTGGACATTGTATCTTAACGACTCTCTTAATATCATACATAGGGTACTACAGGTTTGGAAGTATAATTAACATGTACCTGCTATATTTATATTCTCTTATCTCCAAATTTATTTTTTTTATATTTTATTTCGTATGCAAGGTTTTGATGGAAATGTAACAAATAATAAAATCAAAATAATTATGTAAATATACCTTTTTTTATATACACTTACATATATATTTTTTAAACATATCTTTAATAATATGTACATATCTTTTTAACACATATCTTTTTTGATACCTATCTTTTTTAATAAATATGTTATTTACCCGCCTCGGAACAGACTTTGTCTAGTGAGGCGGGTAAAAGAAAAGAAAAATATGTAAATTAATTAAAATTAATTAAACGTCCGGGTTGCTGGCACTGAAACTGAAACTGAACATCTGTAATGTATCTTAAAACCTATCTTAACATCTGTAATGTATCTTATCAACTATCTTAACATCTATAATGTATCTTAACAACTCTCTTAAGAGGAATATAAACGCCAAAAATATTTGACTTCTTACCCCTTTAGCACTCCGCGTGTTTTTGTATTATCTGCACGAGGAAAGTAGCGCCAAAGTTGTTCTTATTTTTTTTTTATGAATAATTTTACAAGAATGATAAAAAGTTAGTCAATGGAAATAGTCAAAAATAATCTTAGCCATAAAGCGGTATTATTTAAAAGTTATTTCTTATATAAATTTATATTTATGTAATGTCAAAACAATTTTTTTAGTTCTTTACACTTGTATTTTATGTAACGTAATTAATAATTTTATTTTAATACCAATAAATAAAGAAAGTAAGAAAAGCTTCAATGCATCAATGGCATATTTTTCATATTCATAATGTAAACCGATTCGTAGTAAAGATAAATCTAAATAGGAATTTGGCGTATGCTTATATAATTAATAATAACATTGTGGAAGGTTCAAACCTCAGTCAAACCAAAAATAAGGTTTTAAAAGTTATATTAAAATAGATGCATTATAATAAAAATAATCTGTTTTTTACGGTTTGTTTTTTTCTTTATTAAACAAGAGAAAATTGTACACACGATTGTTTAGACGCGAGGTCTACATCTGTTCCCAGGACTATTAGTGTAAAATGTATCCTTATTCGGGTTTTAATAAACGGATTGATTGTGTCCAAAAACAAACATTTACATGCATTAATTTTGAACTTAGAACGTTTTGAAACATCGATAGATTTTATATTATTTTTTAATTGATAAACTAATGTTTAAGACAAGAATTTTTATGCATAGCACAAAGGGTAAAAAATATTATAAGCAATAATTATTAGCCTGAAACACTCATCCATATTGAAAAAATTTCCCGGGAAAAGTTATATGTCGCCGACGGGACTCGAACCTGCACCCCTCTGCCCGCCGTAGCTTAATGGTAGAGCTCCTGACCGGCAATCAGAGGGGTGCGGTTCGAGTCCCGTCGGCGACATGTATCTTTTCTCGGGAGATTTTTTTCAAAACGGATTAGTGTTTCAGGCTAATAATTATTGCTTATAATATAGATTTTATATCTAGATTTTCAGGAATCACTGTTATTTCCATCATAAACTATGGTATTTAAAATATTAATAAACTTATCAAGTATTTATATTTAAAAAAAGTGTAAAGTTTAACCAGACCGTGAATTTATTAGTAACCTATTTACTAGTTTTAACGTTACCTTCCAAATTCTCTTATAATTTTTTTCTCTCTTTAGTTCACCAGCTTTCCAGAAGTAAATCTTCTTCTTGAACTATAAAACGATGCTTTGCCTCAATTTTCAAAGATTCCTTTATACTTTCTTTGAAGTTGCTAAAATAAATCTGAAAATATTTCACCATTATCGAAATCTTCTTCTCGACTGGAAAGCATTGGCTGGTTTTATATGTTTCAAAGGTCTAATTTTGACCAAGCAAAGTGAAATGTTAGTTTAACAAAGGCTTTTCGGAAACTAGATTTCAATTGATCAAATAAATAAAATTTTAAGGGAAGATTTCAGAGGAGCGAAATATGGCGACAATTTTTTATTTTATTTCATTCTTTCATTTTATTTTAGCATTTCTAATGATTGTTGTTAGTGTAAGTCTTGAATGAGTGTGCTAATTTACTTTACGTCACTTCTTTCACTGGTTTTTCTAACATAGATAGTTATATGACGTTATCATGCTGCGCAAACTCAAAACAAATTCTTCTTATTTCTTTAAATCTTTAAACACCTATTTTAGAACTTTTGTAATCTTAAAAATATTCTATATTTTAACCAATTTATCGAAATAAAAAGGCTTTCAATCGAGTACATTTTTTCGTCTTGAACTATTTAAGTTGATTGTTTGTTGCATTCTTAAAGCGTACCTCTTTTACAAAAAAAAAATAATGTGCGTATAAAACAATATTTCTTTACCTAGAAAATCAAAAAAAAGTTGGGCTTATCCAAAATATTGGTACACCACGCTTCACAATTGTTTGCCAACCAGATTTCTATTTCACAATTACTGTCTTCTAACTTTTAGACTTGACAACGTTCAATTGCAGAAAACGTGTACCGAGGAAATAGAAAAAAGTCTCCGTGACAGAGTAATCTATCAGTCTTAATAATCTTATATATCTTCCTTGAAATCAGTTCTCCTCCAAAGAAGGGTGAAGGAAAAAAAGATTCGGCAGTAACTTACAATTTTCTGCGACGACGTGCTGCCCTTTAACCTTCCTAAGCCCCTTTTCTGGGCCAGATTCAATATCGAAACAATAACCTCTATTGTACTGGCGCATAAGTTCCAAGTTTCCTTGACTGGCTACGTGTCGCGTAGTGTTGGAAATGATTTATGAACAAACCGGTTAATGTCCTTTTAAGATATTTCCATGACAGAAAAGTTAAATTTAGGCAAAAAAAAAAATTAGGAGACATTTTGAGAGACTTAATTTGAAATTTGAGATTTGTTCTTGCAGAGTAAAAAATTAATTTGTGTCAATATTTTTTAAAGTACGATTACTACAAAACTAATGAAAGATACGATCTGACTTTATTCGGAATAATTAACACCCAAAACTCTTTTTCCAAAATATTTTGAATATTATACACGCGCATAGACCATGAAGGAAATGGTGTTGAACGAAATGAAAAAAGTGTTGAAAAAATATAATATGCTACTTTAAAGATGTGCAAATTTCTGGAGCTTAAAATTCACTCCTCGAGATTTTGATGTTTCATATTTTCTGCGTTTTTCCATATTTTCATAAAATAATAATAATTATTATTAATTGCAAACAAATCACTTTATATACACTACTTATTTAATCAAAATGTTCAATATGTTCACAACCAATGGTTATTTCGTTAAGTTAAAATGAAAATATAATTTATTTTATATATTTTCATATGATTCTGACGAAGAAAGAATTGGATTCAAAACAAATTATAAATTATTATTTTTTAATTTTTTTTATTTATAAGAAAAAAAATTGACATTACAAGTGATTACATTATGCAAAGTTATACAATTATTCATTATTATTCTACTACTCCATAAGTTGAGCTCTAGGAGCTCGTGTTTATAGGAGGAGTATTTTCATGCAAACAATAATGTTCTAATTAAATATGAAAAAAATAATCAAAGACTTAGGAAAAAAAACAAGCATTATTTAACATAGGTTTACAATTTAGAAAAAAATATGTTAACGAAGGACAATACCAATATACGAGTATATTTATACTTTTTGATTAAGTAAGTGGTATATACAAAGTTATGTGTTTTAATTTAATTAAAATGACGCCATTTAGTGTAATTATTGAAGAAATAATACTTTTTAAGTTTGTTTCAGAAAATGTATGTAGAAATTTAATTTCATTTTCGGTTCATGATTAGAACCAGTGTAGAATCAGTATAGTTTAAAACCAAATATATGCTGCAAATAAAGCCAATATGATAGTGAATATAAAGAAAATGTTTTTAAATTAGCACATAAACTTCACAGGCAAGCAAACAGTGTTAGTTTAGACTTTAAAACGAGATTTCATACCTCTTTTATTTATAAAAATACAAAACTCCGTTGATATTTTACTTTAAGTAATGTTATTATCAGGAAAAGCCCTTATTTTTACTTCAAGAAAAGCAAATCAATCATCCAAAGATAAAGATAATTTGTAACAACATCCATGGATTTGGTGGAACTATCTATCTCAATTCACATCAATAATCCAGCCTTAAGTAAAAACTGTACACCATTCAGGCCTCTTGGTCTTCCCCATCCCACCCCACGCCCACCCCCTCTCAACGAACCCTTAAATCCTGCCCGCAAAGCCTTTACCCGCCGCCACAGCCTGAAAATGAAATACCAGTAAATAAGATAGAAGAGACGGCTAAACGACACGTTTTTCTCATAACTTGTATTAGGGTGGACTTCAAATATCGGGGTGACCGAGATACAGTTTTTATCACACATTATTAAGTGTTTTACGGGAAAATCTGAAAGGAAAATATGGAAAGGGAAAATTATGTCGTCAGAGCTCCAGAGATTAAAAAATATGAAAAATGTTTTTAATACAATTTTTCATTGACTATGATTTCTTATTATTCTGCAAAATAGATGCAAAATAATATTATGTTATAATAAACACAATAATACTTTGTTTTAATTCCAGTTTATCAGTTCTTTATCCAACCGTAGCGTAAGCGTAGACCTATCCCATTTCTGTGTAATACATCTATCTTCCTATTATAGATGTATTGCACAGAAATGGGATTGGTCTACAACATAATAATCTTGAAGCCCTTGAAATAAAAAAAGTCATTAAAAATAAATTAAACAAATTTACTTAATAAACAATTAGATTTGTCGAATAGTCCCATTTTTTAAATATTCCTGTTACCCCCGCCCACTTTCGAATCTGGTTTTTGTTGTTGATGTTCTCTCTCCCTCTTCTAATTTTCTTTTAAATACCATGTACATCTGTATTATGTTCAATATATTTTTATTCATCCCTGAGGAAGGTTTAGGTTGAACGAAACCGGTTGGATAAAGAAATAAAAAAGTGGAATCAAAACAAAGTATCATTGTTTTTATTATAATTATGTATTCCCACAATTGCTACACGTGAAAACTGATTATCATGTTGATTACTCTTAGAAAGGCTGAAGGAACCAAAAGTAACACCAGCAGATTAACAACGTGCTTTAGGAGCATCTGTCATTAAAACCGTGAATCGTGTGCACACGTGAACTGAATTTAGAGCAAAACTTAACTCATATCCATGATCACTGAAAACTATTCCTGCTATCCTGTGACCAAAAATCTAGTATTATTTTTTATTTCAATAGCATAATTGTATTACTCTGTTCCGAGTGTTTTCTGAACGCTAGATAGCTTTTTCAGTTGTGTGGGATACGTACTAACTACCGAATAACTTTATTTTAAAAATAAATAAAAATATTCTAAAATAATCATTATTTTTATTATGTTTAATTTTTTTTTTTTTTACAACTGTTTGTTTCCGAAAGTAAATTATGAAAATAAAATACATACTTTGCAGCCCATTTAAAATAAGTTTTATTAGTAGCATTGCTACCATCATGTAAAAATTGATTTGTTTACAATTTAATTTTTACTCTTATTTTGGATGAATACTAATTTTTGGAACGGTTTAATACACACTTTATCACACATATTGAACTATCACGTAATAAAATTCATATCGCCTTTTATAATTTAACAATGAATCGTAAATCACCGTGGTATTTTTTGCCATTTGTCGGAACAATTATTATTTATTTTTCATTCAATTGAGACCTTGAATTAAATATATGAAACCCTTCCCTAATCAGGATCATAAAGTATCCGTATTATTACAATTCCTTTGGCAGTTAATCAGCTCACGTGCGTGAACAAACAGTTTTGTTTTCGCACCCCTAGCCGCTCACCCTGGTGGAGATAAATATCCAGGGGGGTGGGATAACGGGAGTAATGTAAGCCGCGCAAGAAGCACGTGTATCGGGTTACCCAGTTTTCTCCAAGGCAATGAAAGGGTTTCCATTGAGACAACACGTAGGCCTCGCTGCTATGAATGAATATTTAAGCTCTAAAGATTATCGGTGAAACATTCAAAATGCTTTTGATTTAATTAGATCTTCGGAATATCTTCAGAACGTTAGGTTTAATTAGTGCGGATCATTCGGATAATTAACATTTTTATACCGTCTCTAATTTTATGTTATGAGCTTTATGTATTCCTTTATCCACTCGAATGCTTTTTGCCACAATATTTTTCTACAGTATTTCCAAAAACCACAGATTGATTTGTTGCCAAAATATTGCAAATATTCTATTAATATTTTAAAATGTTTTAAAGTTAACCATTTTATATTTTTTTTATAAATCCTACGAATATGTGATAATACAAAAAAGATAGGTGAAATTCATTGCCTATTTAGAACTATAATCAGTTTTTATGTCTCCATATTCAAATTCGGGGGTATGGTTTTTTTTATGTGGGCGGAAAAATTTCCTTGACAAATCCGAGAAAAAGTTTTAAATTGTCTGTGGCTCCAGTGGTTAAATATTTAGATATTTATACATTATATTTTAAATAAATTTTTGTGAAAGTCGCGTAATACAAATCTTCTAGATAAAATATATTCCCGAGGAACAGCTTTTTCGCCTTACGAAAGGAAATCAAGGGTCATTAAAGTGGCAGACATAAATATCCCTAGTTAATAGACATAAATATCAAGGGTCAAAAAAAATCAAGGGTCATTAAAGTGGCAGACATAAATATCAATAGTTGGTAGACATAAATATACCTGTGTTGTTTGTGATAATGTTTTCCGTACTTTTTACAACAAAACCCACTTGGTTTTTAAAAACTTTAGTTTAACCTAAACGATTTTTTTTAAAATTATTTTTAATTTTTAATTGTAGTACAATTTTTACATTTTAGGAAGATATGTATGTAAAAAGTAAATATAAAAGAGATGAAAAATATTTTATTGATCTTACTAGAAGATCCTGTGCTGCGGGAGAATTAGTGTTTGGGTAGAAGGTTTTCAGCGACTTCTATGGTACAACACCATGGTTAGGGTAGGGATTTTTCGGTAACTTCTTTGACGACGGGTTTAAAATTCTAGTTAGTTCTTTAAGGCCCGGTAGTAGAAGCTCAAAAAGAAGAAGAAGGTGAGATATGTAATGTGAATGTTAGAGAGAGAGCGCTCACATTAAAAACGATAATATTCAAGCAAAATTGAAAAAATGTTTAATAAAACAAGACTTGTTTAAAATAGAGCAAAATTCTCTCGACAAATGCTTAAATTGCATTTAAAGAAACACTTCGATTTTTTTCATAGCTATACCATGTTAAATAACAGAATAAAATGTGTTTCTAATAATTTTTGGAGCATATTCATATAGAGAGATTTTTTTTCTGTCGTGTGAATTTGACACAATTACCAGTTTGGCTCGACAATGTACAGAAATTATCTTAAAAAATAAATTTTTTTTTAGGAATAAAAAACTGAAAGTGTTAAAAGTAAAAAAAGAGAAATGTACTATAAATCGGTAGAAAATCCGGAATGCCGCGGCTTAAACCGAGATTGAATATAGAATTGAACTGAAGACGGGGTTTGTAAAAAAAATTGTATTATTTTCAATTCGTTTTTTTATATTATTTTGTGTATTGTCTTATTTACAAACAAATTGATCTATCAAACCTTCACACGTCCAAGATATGTATAAATGTCGCTGCGAGAAGAATTGGAGATAATAAGCAATGATCTTAGTGTATATATTTAATGAGGTCAGAACTACAGATATTATATTTGTAAAATGTATTATTTCCTTTGTGAAAATAGTTGAAACGCAATAACAAAGAAATAATTGTGTCGCAAAATACATTATAACATTTCGCGTAGTTTTGATCTCATTTAGGAGAAAATAGGCCAATCTTACAGATAACAAAGGTTGTCTGCCGATATCCGGCCATTAAGCATTAACCTACTTAAGTGTTCAAAACAATAACATCTTAGTTGAGGGAAACTCTAACCCAGATATATGCAGCACACGTGGTTGGAGACGTCCAATAAATGAAAATAATCATTGTGAAGGCTTTACACGTACGAGCGGGTGCGGAAAGGCTTCGATTATCAAACATTTCAGGAAACTGAAAGGCACCGTTGGACCCATTTGGCATTCGGTTCACAACTCTCATTAATATTAACGATGGAGTGTGATTCTATTTTTGAAATGGCTTGTAGTGGAATTCCATTGCTATTATGTCTATTGCTTTCCGATATATATCTCACATTTAAGTAAAAAAAGTTATTTTTTAGAAAATAAATTAATGAATGATGAACAAACGGTCCCGTCAAAAAAAGATTGGATTCCGGAGATGGAGTGATCTAACTTAAGACGGTATTACCAGAGAATACCAGAAATTAGTCCGTTAAATCAAATTCTAGACGTATTGACTCTTTTTTTACCAAAAACATAAACTGATTTTGAAAGATTGTTATTTTATCTTGTATACATAGTTTTAAAATTTTGAATAATTAAGTGTATTTTTAATATACTAAGGTTATACCGTTGGTCGTAGGCAGTATTGTTCAATTTTTAAACGATAAATTCTATTAAACAACACAAATTTCAAATTATATAATCATACAACAAAATAAATCAATACACAATCTAGTCAACGCAGTTTGCAGAATTTTAATTTTAGTTCAATTTAAAACATTAAAAAATAAATACGAAAACGTGTTTGTAACAAAAATTCCTCAGTTTTTCTTTTTATTTGAGGTCTGTCTGTCACTTATTTTGTTTAGACATTATTAAAAAATCAAAATTACTTATGATCAAAAAATACTTTCAAGAAGTACACGATATTTAATAATTTATCATCGTGCGTTTTGAACATTTTTATTGCTTACTTGAATGTAGGTATATATTAAAGCAAGTTTTGAATTAAATAAATCGATGTTAAATTTTTAATTTTAACAATTTCAAAGGGGAAATAATTGAACGTTCTCATTCGAACCTTAGTGTACAATTGCAAGCATTTCAAGCTTTTATTCTCAGCTGCTAGTCAATCGCTCTTAAATACAGTTTTCGTGGGACATAGATAATTATAAAAAGTAAAATAGAAAATTTTATTTACGACACTTCGCTATGGGATATGCGATATGAGTGAAAAGTTAAATTAATTTTAAATTAAATAGATGTGTTTAAAATGAAATAATATTTCACAGTAATAAATGTGAAAAATATAAACAAAACATATTAATTAGTAAAAATTTTTTTTTTTTTTTTACACAATATAATAATTTCCCTCAAGGCCTATGTCATCTTTAAAGATGCTGTGAGGAGGGTCTTTTTGAGGAGAGGAAGGAGTGAACGTGGGTCTTGATGAGACCCATGTTATAGGAAGGAGGAAACACAGAGGCCGGCAAATCGTTCCACAGCCGAGCTGTTGAACATAATAACAAGTCGTAGAAGCGTCCCGTTCTCATGTGACAAATGTCAACCGTGTACATATGTTGGGCGAGCGTTTGGCGTGTTTCCCGACTATGCACCGGTGCCGAGGGTAGTTCCTCGGAGCATCTTCCATTGAAATACCGGTAGAACAAGGATAGCATTCCTACCCGACGCCTGTGCTCTAAAGATTGCAATCCGTTTGTTAAGACGGGAGAATCTATCAAACAGACCGCTCGTTTCTGCACAGAGTCGAGGGTGTTTTTCAGGTACTTTGGGGCTCCAGACCAGAGGTGGCTGCCAAATTCAACCGTGGGGCGCACTTGCGATTTGTACAGGGTTAGCAGTTGTGTACTATTAAAGTATCTGCGGGCCCTGTACAGTACGCCCAGTTTCTGAGAGGCTAACTTAACTCTGGCCTCGATGGAGCCCCCATATCTGAGCTGGTCACTTAGAGTTACACCGAGCATAGCAATGGAAGACCTGTTCGGAAGAATGCTACCGTTGAAGGAGACTAGATAGTCATTTCGATCCCTTTTAGACGTAATCAGACATGATTGGGTAATATAAATAATATAAAGTGCCTACTTTATATTATTTATACGTACCTATTTTCTGACATGATTTATATACTTCCTTCAGTTCAAAGCTTTAACTGATAAGCATTTAATAATTATTATCTACTAATAATACTTTTATTTATTTCAAAGGTGCATTTCTTTTGTTAAAATTATTGCCAAATTTAAAACTGAATAATGATTTTTAAAGTTTACTATGGTTAATTTATGAATATCTCTAATATTTTTATTGTTGATTGGCAAATGCTTGTGGCCATTTTTTTTTAACTTTCAACCTCACAAATCCTAGAATAAATTATAATACGCCGTGATTTTTCAGGGATCTGCTTTAGTTTATTGTAAAATTTGTGGTAGATACTTTCCAAACTGTACATATTCTTCCATTTCTTTAATTTAATTTAATTTAGAGTGGAAGATACTGTCAGTATCGCTCTGGTGTAAGACCACCATTCAGAATTGAAACGTTGCTTAATAATGGCTTTAGCCGTGTTTAGTGACTAGATCTGAATAGCCAGGTACTTTCCTACCTTCCTCTTCCCTATCTCCTTCCCTTCCCCACTTTCCTTCAGCCTCACAACATACCTCAATTGGGGATGCCATAGTCTCACTGACTCCAGACGGGAGCAGTTGGGACTCTTGTGAGGTATTCTCTATAAAAAACAAAAAAAATTATTAATTTAATTAATAATAACTTTCGTCGGTTATTTTTAGACTGATCTCCCAAACAGACTCTAATCTGAAGACGATGCTCATAGCAAGGTGACTCCTTTAATAACGTATTCCAAATAATGTAATTTTCATTTTAGGAACAAATTTTTTTAAATGAACGAATAACGTAAGGTGAAATTAATTATGAAACTACCTGGAAAACACTACATACTCTGAAGCGAAAAAATAAAAACGGTTAAAGTTGAATAATGTTTACGTTGTAAATCTCCTGGAGGTTGTTTGTTCGGGGTAAAACGGCGAGGGGATTAAAAAAACCTTTTAGAGTTATTGCTTTTCTAAACTGAGTTATTAATTGTAAAGGTTGTGTCAGAAGCCCTAAAGGTTGTATGTAACCCTCTAATCTGCACCCACTTGTTAAAAGATATTTTGCTAGTTTTAAAGGGCATAAGATGGGAAAAAATATGTATGGAAAGATCTGTGGCAAACAAGGAAAAATTTTTTTTAATCATTTTAATTTAACTAAAATTAAAATTCTGAAACTGTGTTTACTAGATTATGTTTGTGTATGATTATATGATTTAAAATTTGTGTTAATAGAATCTATCGTTTGAAAATTGAACAAATCTGCCAACGTCCAACGGTATAACCTTAGTATATTTAAAATACACTTAGTTTTTCAAAATTTTAAAACTGCGTGTACCAGATAAAAAAACAATCTTTCAAAATAAATTTATGTTTTTTGTAAAAAAGATACAATACGTCTAGAATTTGATTAATTAATTGTCTTCAGTGATTAAAAATGATTAATTTTATTCGAAATTTCTGTAATGAATTTTTTTTTTACAATTAATTTAAATTCAATTTAATATTAGTATTATTAAGTTCTGCAAGTATTTTATATTTTTATCATTGTGACAGCTGTTTCGGCTAACTAGGCCATTTTAAAATTGTAGTTTAGAGATTGTGAGACTTCAATTTCAAAGGTGCGTAAAATGATGTATTACCGGTTAAAACGAATTATTGGGATAACAATTATGACAATATTCACTCAACTTTGTGGGGCAGTTTGAAATCGGTTTTACCACATTAATGTGTTCAATAATGACCTCACTGCTTTTGACTCAATACTTGCGGAATATTGCAGAATTCAATACTTACAGAAAAAAAATAACGTAATTAAGTTTAAATTATGTTAATTAAAAAAATAAATTAATGAAGTTTTACGAATCAAATACAAAACCAATTAATTTAATGAACAACACATAATCAGAATTATTTGTACTCAACAACGTATCTTGTATCATTTACAGCCGTTGTGTCCAATCGTAATAATCGACTACTGAGTCGAAATCTCGGCTCAACCCTACTCAAATGCATAAATATATTCTTTCCAAACCACAATCATTGCCATACACTACTCAACGTAAGAAAGCTACCCTGGTGGATTGGGGTTTCCTAAGGATGCCGTACTTATAAAAACTGCCAACAGAGTCTGACATCTGTCATCTCATTTACACCAATTCACACTCCTGCCGATTTTTTAGAATTGCGTTTTTTAATTTGAATTATGGACATATTGACTACAGTAGATATTGTGGGATGGACGAAAATGCATGTTGATTATATTATAGGGTCACACAAGAGGCAATAATAGGCAGATATTAATTATATCGAAATAAATAATGGGAGGATTTTCCAACTGTTTTAAGATGACATAAAATGTGTTTTTTATATGTTTTGCGCCCAATTTTGTCATGAAATCAATTGCTTGTAGCTTTATGATTCTCTGCAACTGGAAATGTTCACATTAGAAATCGAAACTGTTTCAAAATTTGCCCATCCGCGTCCAACAAAATCGTAATAGAACAGCTGTTAAACGTCAGACTATGGTCAAACTGTAAAATAAATAAGAAAGAAAGTCAAGCCAACACTTTATTTTCAACATATTAAATACGTTTGTTTAAAAAATATAAAATGTCAGTTTATGTATTACACTATTAAAAAGAAATAATTTATGTAAATAATAAATACAATTATTAACGTTTTAATATTAATTTAACATGAAAAGTGTTTACTTTGACGTCATTTTATCCTCTATTATAAACAGGAAGGTCCCACACACGAGTAGTCAAAGTTATTACGTTGGACACAGGCAAATAGGAGCGTTTCCTGAGGATCTCTATAGGATCACTTGACTGAGTGGCGCTTCTCGGTATACTCAGATTTATCAATTGAAAAGTTGGTCACAACGGCTGTTACACACGTTTATGGTTGATGTCCGGAAACTTTGGTTTAGATTTTCAATGGAAAACCGTCGCCAGGGTGTGCGGAGATCCGCCCACGCGCATTTTCAGGCCCCAATTTGCAAACGAAGTTCCAATTACTGGGATCAGTGCGTCCGTCGAACCAAATTACATTTTTAAGGATTCCCTCAAGTGGTAGCCGGTTTCCGAATACCTTCAGAGCAAAACACCCCTGAGATGAATAAAAAAAGTCGTTACTTATGAATGTATCTCACGGTAAGTTGAAGAATATTTTCCAAGAGTTTGGCAGGACAGTAATACCAGGTAATTAATTTTTATTTTTACTCCATAGAATTTTTCGAAACAATGATACTTATGAACATTATTTCTGAAAGCAATTTAGGGAAAGATCGAAAGAAACTGGTCCTGCTGAGTTGTTCGGGGTTTCAAAATGAAAAGCAAAGATTTCCTTGAAGTTAGCCAACCTCTGATAGGAGAAGGAACCAGAAGAAGAAGAATGAGTTAAATGAATAAAACTTGCATATAATAAATTTCGTTTAATTTCTTCCAAATAAAACAGATAGTATTGTTTATTTGTGGAGATATTTAATGAGAAATAAAATTTTTATTAGATATATAAAATACAAATAAATTGCCCTTCTAAAGATGAACCAAATAATGTTTTCACTTTTATTAAATCTATCTGCCAACAAAGTGTTTGAAGATTCTTTGAACGCGTTATTCGCGAAAGTGAGGAGTCCTGGAAAAATCACTAGTAAAGTGGAAGGCAAAGGTAGCAGAGTAAGTTCACCAATTCGCTGGAGTGACCAAGTATCATTATGGGTCGGTGTCCACAGCTCTTCACGCAGCGTAGAACCACGAAGAATATTTTCTTTTGGGAGGCGATAACCCCTCCCCAGGAACCATTTATTGAATAATCAACACTATTGCAATTGGTCACCCTAAGTGATTCGCTACGTTCCACTTAACAAGGGTGCTCGTGATCATGGACTGATCATAATTATCGAAAAACGACAAAAAATAGTAAAATAATGTAAAAAATTCCACCGTTTAAACCATTTTCATCGAATATTATTTTCTAATATTATTACAAAAAAAAACCGTTCTAATAAAGTAAGAGACGATATTCCTATCAATTCACTTTTGAAATATGTTTCACCTTCTGCATGGAAAATATAAAGCGTGCATTTTTAGCACTTCTTTATGAATACAGATAGTTCTAAACATGTTCCGATAGAAGCGTTCTTCGTGACTTTCTGTAAAACAGTCTTACTATCTTACACCTGACATTTTTCTACGATTTTTCTAAAAACTTTTTTTTATTGAGTTATAACTGTCCCGGCAATCTTCGTACCACCTCAAAATCAATAAATGTTTAATTTATTAGCTGTTCGAATTGATTCAAATTATATCGACCAACGCACATTATTTTGAAAGCCGTTCCATACAAAATATATGAAAAAATTTATTTTCTTCATAATTTCTTTTCCCGTGATTTTTTCAGATGTTTTAATAGTTATTCTGTTAATCGGGACGGAGACAAATCCAACAGATCAAAGATCATAAAAATCGATTCAGCCGTTCTTGAGTTATAAATGGTGTAAGTGGTAAGTGTAATGGTGGTGTTGAGTTATAGTGGTGGGTACATAGTTGAATGATTTCGAAACTGCCTGTTTATTTCTTATCGACTCATCTTTACTACAAAGCAGATATATATTTTTTTAATGTGAATACCACGCAGCCCCAGCGCTTCAGAGGTAGTGAGACTAGCATCACTAGTCGGGGTATGTATGAGGCTGAAGGGAATGAGGCAAGGAGAAGATAGTGATATAGATGAAAAAATTAAAATTGGAAAGTTTCTGGCTTTTCAGATCATTAATAAAAAGTATCTAAATTTTATTTTGATAAGTTGGTTTTTCTCATTTAAAATCATACTCTTATCCAATCACGTATCATTCAAGAGTCAGAATAATACAATTTCGTTTGATACGTTTTCATAAAGTTTCCCTGGAAAACAAATTTCTCTCGAAAGGGGAAACCAACTTTAGTCGAATGTTCATATTTGATCTCACGCTCTCACCCCTCCCGCCGCTACCCCTCTGAAACTTAAACTGGGATGAAACCCGCCCCTAATCTCTAAAACGCCCCTCGAGGGAGTCTTGCAAACATCGATATCTGGACCAGCCGGCGAAACGATGCTCGAAAACTCAATATTTTCATTTCAAATATTACTTTGATCCTTTATTAAAAGTTATCCAAAGGAACGGCCGACTCAAAAAGCATAACAGAAATTTGTTATATGGCATGAAAAAAAAATATGAATACTGTACTAATATGAATGCGCTTCCAGGTTTCTCTTTTACCGTGTGTTATATTTAACTCAATATTTTCATTTCAAATATTACTTTGATCCTTTTTAAAAGTTATCCAAAGGAACGGCCGACTCGATAAGCATAACAGAAATTTGTAATATGGCATGAAAAAATTTATATGAAAACTGTACTAATATGAATGCGCTTCCCGGTTTCTGTTTTACCGTGTGTTATATTTAACTCAATATTTTCAGTGAAAATATTACTTTGATCCTTTATTAAAAGTTATCCATAGGAACAGCCGACTCGAAAAGCATAACAGAAATTTGTAATATGGCATGAAAAAATTTATATGAAAACTGTACTAATATGAATGCGCTTCCAGGTTTCTCTTTTACCGTGTGTTATATTTAACTCAATATTTTCATTTCAAATATTACTTTGATCCTTTATTAAAAGTTATCCAAAGGAACGGCCGACTCGAAAAGCATAACAGAAATTTGTTATATGGCATGAAAAAAAAATATGAATACTGTACTAATATGAATGCGCTTCCAGGTTTCTCTTTTACCGTGTGTTATATTTAACTCAATATTTTCATTTCAAATATTACTTTGATCCTTTTTTAAAAGTTATCCAAAGGAACGGCCGACTCGATAAGCATAACAGAAATATGTAATATGGCATGAAAAAATGTATATGAAAACTGTACTAATATGAATGCGCTTCCCGGTTTCTGTTTTACCGTGTGTTATATTTAACTTAATATTTTCATTTCAAATATTACTTTGATCCTTTATTAAAATTTATCCAAAGGAACAGTCGACTCGAAAAGCATAACAGAAATTTGTAATATGGCATGAAAAAAATTATATGAAAACTGTACTAATATGAATGCGCTTCCAGGTTTCTGTTTTACCGTGTGTTATATTTAACTCAATATTTTCATTTCAAGTATTACTTTGCTCCTTTATCAAAAGTTATCCAAAGGAATAGCCGACTCAAAAAGCAAAACAGAAATTTGTAATATGGCATGAAAAAATTTATATGAATGCGCTTCCCGGTTGCTGTTTTCCCGTGTGTTTTTTGAGGCATGTTAGACTCTCCATATAGCATTCAGAATAATAACAAGAGCCCTGATAGAAAATATTTCCCTTAAGGCCTTATGTGTGGAGTTCATATAAACAAGGAAAGAAACATTTTTAACTTATCCAATTTTCATGGCATTTTATATGTTTTATTTGTATCCCTAAAAAGGCACTGTTCTACCAATGCCAAATGTTTGCGTAAATAAATTGATTTACGGGTATTTAGAGAAATTCAAAATATACCGAAGTTTATTTATAAAGATCGGATATTCAAATTTACCTCAAATTTTAGTCACCTTTGTAGAAGCTAGGGACTCCTTATTTAATGCTGTTGACTTTTTAAACTGCTGTTCACTGCTCGTTTTAGTTTTAAGGCTATTTGTGTTTCACTTTTGTTTGGCAAATCGTTTCCCATCGGACTCGTTAAGGGCTGAATGAAAAGTGACGGAAACCGACCACGTAATGTTTTTTTTGTCCTCCAGGTAATTACAAAAAAAAACTTTGATTTTATTTGCTTAACCACTGGAGCGACATAAAGAGACATACAAACTGATTATAGTTCTACATAGCCAATGAATTCACCTATATTTTGTCTATTATCACATATTCGTAGGATTTATAAAAAATATATTATTAAATCGTTAACTTTAAAACATTTTAAAGAATCTAGAGAATATTTATTTTGTTACATTTTGAATGTACCTACACCATATTATATAGTCGCTTTAATAAAAATAAAAAATATATATAAAAAAATGCCATATTTTGTCAACAAAGCAATCCGTGGTTGTGGAAATAGTGCCATAAAGTTGCAAAAAGCGCTCGAGTGGTTAACATGGTTTTTTAAATGTTGTAAAGGATATTAAAGGCTTGATGAATTTGTTTGTATAGAATATATCAAATTTGCTGGTTAAAAAATGATTGATTTAATTTCCGTTATGTCAATCATCGCTGAATCTCCTTCAGAATTTGATATCACAACATTTAAAAAAAATGAGAGAGTAAAACAAAGTTTTGAAATGCTAGGGTGGCTCTCAGCTAGTAATTAATACTACAACAGTATTTTTTTCGGCGATAATAAGGTAGCACCTAGTTCACATTATCATGAAATCTGCGCTCAAGTAATTTCAAGACATTTTAACTCACACATACACACATGGACATGCAGACATGGACAAAGAAATATGAAATGTACAAGTGTTTACATGGACAAGTGCATTTACGATTTAGTGTAATCTTCATCTTTTGTGTCAAAACTACGTGTACCTATAATGGATGTGCTAATTATTAAAATGTATGTACCTTCACGAAGTCATCATATTTAAAAATAATTTCGAAAGTTGCAAATAAATATTTGTACCTTTGTGAATGCTGTCTACAACTTTATGTTCAGTTATTGTAATGTATCATTTTAGATTTAATTCGTATATTACTATTTACAGCGCCCTTGAAGTGATTTCTCACAACTTATCCAATTATTATTATTATTTAGTTGCTCTTCGGGTCACATGGTCACGTTGCCGAATTGTGTTGAAGCTGACCGAAGGTAAATGTGCGGAGACATTATTGTTGTGGAGATTCACAGATCAAACCTCGCTTTTAGCCAGGAAGAACGTTTTCCTCCGAAGATTATAAATTACGATACGTCAGTAAATAGTCACTTTATTATAAGAATCTAGATCTTTTCAATAAGAATACTATATAGGTATAGTTCCGAAGAATTCAGAGGCCCTAGCACGCTTGCTCTATAACGATCGATAGGATAACTATCGGTAACTTCTCATCGTTCCCTACGACAACTGCAGATCGCAAACGAATAAGTGTCCTTAATATATTCGATATCAACTGTCGTTCGTACGTTTGAGATCTGCAGTTGTCCTAGGGAACGATGAGAAATAACCGACAATCGGTCGGTAACTTCATATCGAGCAACCGTGCTAGCACACCTGAGGCTCTAGCTTGTTCTATAACGATCGGTAGGATAACTATCGGTAACTTCTCATCGTTCCCTAGGAAAACTTCAGATCGCAAACGAATAGGTGACAGTATACAATGACTAAGTGTCCTTAATATATTTGATATCAACTGTCGTTTGCACGTTAGCGGTCTGCAGTTGTCCTAGGGAACGATGAGAAGTTACCGACAATCGGTCGGTAACCTCTTATCGAGCGACCGTGCTAGCACACCTGGTCTCAGTACTTATTAAATTACGAATGTCTCTGAAGATAATAAATAGGAGACATTACACTTATTTAGATATTATATACGTTTATTGTGTGCACTTGCCATATGCGCAGTTACTAGGACTTGAAAGAAGCGAGTACTTATACGATAAAATTGAACAAACTTTAAACATTTCTTCTTTAGAAAAACGGAGAAAAGACTCTGATTTAATTTGCATGTTCAAAATTATCAACGGTATTACTGACACATCTGTTTTGTTACAACTCATCCAGTTAAACATCCCTTCCCGTAGACTCCGAAATCAATTGCTGTTCCTCAACCAACATTCTACTAATTATGCTTTCTACTTTGTCCAGAATTCCAGAATGTCGAGATTTGTCAAAGCACCGAATTTTTTGGTGTAAGCCTAAATGACTTCAAGCAGTCGATACGAAATATGTAATTTTAAAAGCCTATTAAATCCTTCTTCATGCTTTGACTTGTAGTTATCTTCTATTTGTCGTTTTATATTATAATATTGTCATTGCTCTTCTGTTGTATGTGCTCTCCCTTCACTGTCATCTCTGTTTGTATTCTTTGTGTTATTACTATATTTTTAATGGACTATTTGTCCGTCAATAAAATAAAATAAAATGAAAAAGTTATCTGGCCATGATAACCTCCCAGCATCGAAGTGTTCCCCCATAAAGAATACCCCTACCTCCTGTTTGCCCATACCAAATGGTAACCGCGACCCGCTATTTCTCTACTCCCTGTCTTCAAAAATACTTTTATTGAATACTTAAGTTCAAGAATTTTCAACCCCACTTGTGGCGCTGAAGTATGTACGTAACGAAGACTTAAAAATTCCTACGTGTGGGCCGAATTTAAATTAATGAACTTATTTTTGTCTGGAGTTTTTCAAAATTGTTAATTTCGTTTTTATTGTCTCAAAGTTACACTATTATTGAAGCTCGAATAAAACAACAATAATATATTTGATTTTAAATTAACAACATTATAACAATGTATATTTTACAGAAAACTCTCCTAGTGTTTTTATTTCTTTTCGCTATTTTCGTAATGGTATTTTTTTAAACCGTATTGTTTCAGTAATTAATAATATCATGAAGAGTTAGTTATTTCATTAATTTAATTATTTTATTCCTCATCCACCTTTTTATCGTCAGGCAGGCGCAGAGTCAATAATTTCTGTTGTTTGTTCTTATAATTTCGTGAGTGATATCTTAACTCGTAAAATTGAAAAATACGTTAAATTATTATATTTTCAGTACCTATATTTAATAAATTTATGCCACCGTTCTTAAAATAGTTGTTGGCAGTGAGTTGTTTAGCTAGAGTGCTAATATTAACAAAAGTGGCTTGTTGATGTCATTGTAGCCGAAAAATTTTTTTTTTTTCGATTTTTTTTTTGTATGAAGATTTCGGGAAATCCGTGCGGCGCACGGCAAAACTGAAATTTCCAGAAAATATTCATACAAAAATAATACAAATATTTTTCTGCTACAACAACATTAATAATGCCATTTTTATTAATATTAGCACTCTAGCTCACCAAAAGTCACGAGCCGCCACTGGTTGTTGGTCAGGATAGTTGCCGTCCAAGCATTTCGATTCTCGGTGATGATGATATATGTAGATATATAACTCAGTCGTCGTGTGTTCAGTTCCTCGGCTGAAGAAGTCTTCCATCACGACACAAGCAACATTTTCCACTTACTGTGGTGAGAGTAGGAGATTTTTAAATGCTGTCAGGTTTTTCTTACCCTTGAATACTTTATTGTAAAAATAAAAAAATATATTAATTTAAATTTAAATTTTATCAATTAATTACTTAGATTTTTAACATTAGCGTTATCATAAGCAGACCCGTGAAATGTTACGGGATATTATAAGATTTAAAATAAGTTTTTGTTAAAATACTATATTATAGTATTATAGTTAGGTATCTGAATTTGTCGTATAATCAGTTCTAATTTTCAAAATGACACCTAAATTAAAAGCAAATGCGAGTTCTAGAGTTCATCGAGCCAGAAGAAAAGACAGATTCACAACCGAAATTTAGTATTTTTGACACTAATTTACTAGTTTCTACTAGGGTAGACAATTTTTTTTTAAAAGTGTAACTCATTTTTATAAAGGAAATAAACGCAATTCATTTTTTTGTCGTCAAATTTTGCTAGCAAATCTGGATTTGAGTTTCTGTAGTAATTTTCCTAGTCAGCATTTTTTTTTACATTAACTCCACACAGGAGGCCCTGAGGAAAATAATTTCCTTCAGGGCCTATGTCATCTTTAAAGATGCCGTGAGGAGAGTCTTTTTGAGGAGAGGAAGGAGTGAACGTGGGTCTTGAAGAGACCCATGTTGAAGGAAAAAAGGCCGGCAAATCGTTCCACAGCCGAGCTGTTGAACACAAGAACGAGTCGTAGAAGCGTCCCGTTCTCATGTGACAAATGTCAACCGTGGGCGCGCGTTTGGCGTGCTTCCCCATTATGCACCGGTGCCGATGACGCTAGTTCTTCGGAGCATCTTTCATTGAAATACCGGTAGAACAAGGATAGCATTCCCACCCGACACCTGAGCTCTAAAGATTGCAATCCGTTTGTTAAGACCGGATAATCTATCAAGGGCTCCTCTGACCACAGATGGCTGCCAAATTCAACCCTTGGTTTTCACTTGCGATTTGTACAGGGTTAGCTGTTGTGCACAATTAGTGCTCATTCACACTTCCGTTTTAAAAACGGAGGCGGGTCCCGTTTTTAAAAACGAATCCCCACGGCACTGTTCACACTTCCGTTTTAGAGACGGATCCGTATTAATAACGGATCCGTTGAGACGGATCCGTTTTTAAAAACGGATCCTACTCTACGAGAACAAATAATTGTCGATTCAATCAAAACATTTCTGCGGGCCCTATACACTGTACAGTACGCCCAGTTTCTGAGGGGCCTATTATATCTATTAATATATATCGATAATTATTCTAATAACATAGGCACGAGGGAAATTATTTTCCTCTGAGCCCGGAGTCAATGTAAAAGATATCTAAATATAAATCTAATATAAAACATCCAGCATTATATAAAGTCAGATATTTTAATGAAAAATTCTTTGGTCGGATTTATGTCTATAAGAACTTTATTTTATTTACATGATTTGCCCTTAGTGGTTTGCTCAGTCGAGTTATTGCTGTTTATATTAATCTAATCGAAATAACAATAATGACGGCAAAAAAACATGTTTACGAGTTTTACAAAGCAGTTATAATCATTTCAGAGATAAACAATAATAAAAAAATTGTTCACATATTATATTTTTTTGTATTCCGTTTTAGAATGGAGATTTTTTTTTTATTGATTTCAGCAGCTTTTTTTAATCAAGCGAAGAGAAGAATATGATCTTCTTGAATACACATTATAATGTTATAAAAATTTATTATGCGTAAACTTTTTTTGTAATGTTTTTTTATAACTAACCACTGTTTAAGTCGGTATATTAGTCATTTAAGCCAGTGTTACTTAGAGTAATCTGGTGTGATGAAAAAATCCCGACTTGTAGCAATCTGGTGTGATGAAAAAATCCCGACTTGTAGTAATCTGGTGTGATGAAAAAATCCCGACTTGTAGTAATCTGGTGTGATGAAAAAATCCCGACTTGTAGTAATCTGGTGTGATGAAAAAATCCCGACTTGTAGTAATCTGGTGTGATGAAAAAATCCCGACTTGTAGTAATCTGGTGTGATGAAAAAATCCCGACTTGTAGTAATCTGGTGTGCTAGCATTGTCGATCGATATGAAGTTACCGACCGATTGTCGGTAACTTCTCATCGTTCCCTAGGACAACTGCAGAACGCTAACGTACAAACTACAGTTGATATCGAATATATTAAAGACTCTTAGTCATTGTGAACTGTTACCTATTCGTTTGCGATCTGCAGTTGTCCTAGGGAACGATGAGAAGTTACCGAAGATCGGTCGGTAACTTCATATCGATCGACGATGCTAGCACGCCTGGTGTTGATTTCCCTTTGTTTCCCTTTGCAACCGGCAAACATATTCCTATTGTGATGGGCCACAGTAGTTTTAGCTCCTATTAGGGCGACTTACTGGTTGAAACTGAAACACAAACACGTGAAGGTATCTTACACAAGCAGCTAGCGCACGTTCTATCGACACCGCCTTCGTTCCCAAAAACAAATATATTTTCTTTTAAAATAAAACAATTATTTTTATTTTAAATTATAATTTCACATCACAAAGTAACTTCTTCATACGAACAAATATATTTTCTGTCAGGATTTTTTCAAATCTAAACTCATTTTCTTATGAATCCGCTTGTAAAGGGTTATAACTTGTAATTAAAACGTAAAAAACGGAATAGAATACATAAAAATGATTAAAAAAACATGAAAAGTACAAATTGGCGAAAATGGACCAGCCTTGGAAGTTTTCTTCTTATTTTCTACCTGGATCTCCAATACAACGTATTCAAAGCGTTTATCCACGAGATAAATTTCATATATTTTAATTTCATCTTCATTGCTTTTCACGCCTGATAAACTCTGATGCCCAGGTGAACAACCGATATATCGAAGATCGAGGTGTCACTTCCCTGAGTTCGGTCAGAAATGGGATCTACTCGGGGGTGATGGGCATAGCCAATGTCCGCCCCCTGGAGGTTTAACTCCCTATAGAACAGTATACAGAAACCTTCAGGACCACTCTTACTCACTCTTTTTAGGATTATTTTCCTTATCAGTTCAGCCCAGTGGAGCCAGTGATATTGAAAGTAAAGAACTTACATTTTTGTCCCCGCCACCAATTTTATTTTTCAGAATCCTTTGAAAGTATTTAGAAAAAAAAAACAGTTTTTTATAGTAAGATCTTATTTTCTGGGTTGATGGTTATTGGAAAATTGTGATTTTTAAACTGATAATAAAATCACGCAAGCCTCTATTCCGCATCATTCCGAGGAAGGCAAAACTAATTGGTTTAGTTGAACGTTTGTAGATATGTAGATATCATTTCATATTAGCGTTTGTGCGTGTACCAATTGGCAATCAGATTTCTCTGTAAACTCTCGACTTACTGTTTTATAACAAAATTAACGAACTTTTACTATGAAGTTGTGTTTTTGAATTGAAATATCATTGCATATATCTGGTTCTTATGGTTCAACGATTCAACGAAACGAAATATAATTTCTTCAATTGTTGTTTGTGGCGCCATTTTTAATTAAATAATTTTAAAACACTTGTTTAACCAATGTATAGTTTTAGTAATATTAAATAGTAACCGGACAACTCAACAATGTGCAACTTCATCACTCCTTTATTGAAAAGTCATTAAAAAAACTTGGTTTAATAGGTTACTTTCAAATTTATTTAACATTTTTTTTACTCTAGATAATGTCACGAATCACTGGTTAAAGTTAGTCAAATACCTACATCCCTTAACATCCTGCGTATATTTTTGAATGTATGAGTATTTTTATATGTGAATATTAGAAAAATCGGGGAAAATGAGCATTTAATTATATTTATATAACATAATCCTTAAATGCGCAAGTCTATATTATCAATTTTCTACTCTATATTATAATTATTCCAATTTTCAGCATATTTGTATATTTATTCCATGTGTTTACACCAGACTCCATACAAAAATAATCATATTACAATCACCATGAAACAGGTAGCCTCCTGATATTGTGATTTATTGTATCTTTTATTTGTAAATGTCTTACCTAAATATCATGTATTTTACAAATAAATAAAACACAATTCGTACTGCTATCACTGTCTGAAATATGAACTCGCAGCAACGTTTCCGTTTAGAACTCCAGAGTCTAGAGTTTTATAGTATTCAATTATAGAATGATATACTTAACTTCTGTGTGCAGCCAGAGTCATCACTATTGTAGATTTCATACACAAACAAACATTTTGTATACCTCCACCTTGATCATTTTTTAGTTTAGATAATACTAATTAAAAATAAATAAAAATGTCACCTTTTCCTTAGAAAGGTCCATATTTTTAAATCGTTTAATAGGACAGAGACACTGAAAAATTTGTACACAATAAACATGTTTCTACACCTCGTTCTTGAGTACAACAGCTCGGCTGTGTATCGATTTGCCTCTGTATTTCCTCCAACAATATGGGTCCCAGGTTCACTTCTTCCTTTCCACAAAAAGACCATCCACACAGCATCTTTGAAGATGACATAGGGCCTCCTGTGTGGAGTTAATTTAAAAAAACAAAAATAATTTAAAAAATAATATTTGGTAGAAAATCTGTCGATTTTGGCAGTAAATAATAGTGTGTACTTACCTGCTATTATTAATATATTAAAATTATTATGATGGATTATCAATTCGAGTCGTAACTTCGCCAGTTACGAGTCGAAAACAAAACACCACTTCTCTGAAACTGATTAATGAACCCAGTGACGTAATCAAAAGAGATAATAATCCTACTTCATCTGCGATACAGCCGCCGATAACCGCCTCTCGCGGACCCACCCTTAGTGAACTGGCTGGGTTGGCGCGGACGCCAGGGACGGAGATAAATCTAGTGTAAACAGTTGGCCCAACGTCGTCGTGTTATAGTATCCTACCGGCTGCGCCACTGTTAAATCTCTCTGTAATTCTCTACATATTGTATTTATGATAAGTACTGGCCAGTATCTGAGTACTATTCTGCTGTGATAGAAAGACTTTACTTAAAGATAACAGTAAAACTCTATTGCTATATCGTTGGTATACGAATATCGTTTAAGACGACACACGTCTATATAACTAGATAGCTAGTTTCTGTCTGGCGTGCTCTCGCAATCAGCATTACTTGCATGTCTCCCTTCGGCTATCTTCGACACACGTCGTAACCGACGCCATGTGACCCGAGTATAGCATAGACAACGGGAACAATGATAAAACTGAACATAGACTGATATTAAAATACATTACAGTATCATATTAACAGTGAATAATGATTCAAATAGTATGTTCGAGACCATTATGTAAAATGAGAATAAAGCAATTAGTACGTGCCGAGACAGAGTTGTATGGCGGTTTATGCTCCCTGCCTGCTCCTGCCGATAAATGGCGTGATGGTTAGTTAGTTAGTTAAGAGGCTAGACTTTGAACCACACGCGGAACACCCGCGACTGTCATTCTGTCCTTATCACAATAAGCTCACGCACACTTACAATACATGCGAATGCGAAATGTGCGAATGAGACAACGCTCAAATTTACCTACAGAAATCGCTCGAAAATGGGTTTATGGAGAATACACTTTTCTACACCGAAACTTTCACGAAATTGAAATTTAAAAAAAAATATTTTTTTTAGAAAGAAGAAGCTACGTCGGTAGCTTTTTATAATTTTATAATTCTTTATGAGAGTTGAGTTAGCAGCACTTTTTCCTTAAATAATATTTTTTGATAAATCGTACATGTTTGACAGTGAATGTTTACGTTAATACGAAACACATCGAAAATTCGAAAACATACCGACATAGTTTTCACCCTCTAGAAGGCAGTAAATTTTCGATGTAGAAAAGTGTTTTTTCCCGGGCGTCCTTTTTGTATGGGCCGAAAAGCGAAGTCTATCATCTTAAGATATTATATTAACTAGAGACCTGAAATGCATACGAGTACATGGTGCATACGTAGGAATGTAACCTTCCCGATGCAAAGCTCGAAATTTTCTTCCATTTCCCAAGATGGTGCGCCAGTATGATCAACATTTCTCCTAAAAAAGTTAAGAAAATTTCACGACATATGAATATGACACACCGAAGATGGCAATTTTTACATCTTCTTTTGGGTCGACAGCACATTGCGTCCTGTTTTTGCTCATGGTGACGAAAAAACAAGGTTAACAACTAGATGAGGTTAGGTTAGTTTTTTGGGATACTTTTTTTTCATAATTTTTTACGACTTCAAATAACTAAATAAAAAATCTAATTTATCAGAAACCGACATGGGCATATTTCCAAGTGACGTGCCTATTTTTTCCGTCACTGGTCGCAACGAACGAACTTCAGCAGCCAAACTTTTCGCGACGCCTCCCCTCTGCGATACTTGCGCGAGTGGGGCGATGTAGGACATTTAAAGCCCAAAGCTCTTTGCCAAGTCAAATAATGCCAAACGCGGCGTATCTCGATCTACGGAGGAATAAAATATAATCAATCTCGATACATTTTAAGCCGGGATTAAAATTTATAAGAAATTTTTCATTTGTGGTTTTAAGTGCTGGGAGAAGATTTAATAAATTTATTGTATGGGTGTTTATATTTAATCAACTAACTTTTTTTAAACTCCAACACTTTCTGGCAACATTTTCTCCAGGGCAAATAATAATTATTTAATAAAAAAATAACATTGTTTTTGTCGACTTTTAATATCATAGTACTAGAATCTAGTAGATAAAACATTAGCTTCTCGAAAATTATTTTGTTTTATATATGTGTTTAGTATATAAATACCAAATTATTTAATTTTGTAGGTTATCTTAACCTTACATCTGTTGCTCGGACACCGGTGTCCGGAAAGTATTTGTATTTATTATTTTTTTTTTAATATGATTTTAATAATAATAATAATAATAATTGGATAATTTGTATAGCGCCGTTTTTCTGAGAAATCACCTCAAGGGCGCTGTACAATTTATAAAATAATTCTTAGGCTATATTTAAGTTTATTATTTACAATTGTATACAGAAACATACTTACCTGGTCGGTCACTACCGATAAACATACTTTAATAAGAAAGTTTATGCTTGGACAAGATACCAATTTGCACGCGGAGGACATTATATTGAAAACACTGGACATTGCATGATTTTACATTTACTGCCCCCCATCACTTTTCGTATTCACTTATAAGAAGTATAATGCCAAAGGTGAGTTAATACTTACTTTGAAAGACTTGAGAATTTAATGATTTTTTATGACTGGAGAATTTTCATTAAGTGACCGTTATAAAAGCTTACAAATAAGAATTAGCTCATATTTTCACAATTAGTTATTTACAATGTAAGGGTAAGTGTTTAAAGAAGCTGTACGTGTACAAAGACAAGGTCAGAATAGCTTGGGCAAAAATAATTCCAGACATTGCTTTTAATTTCAGTATGTACTGTAGCTTCTCGGAATGCTTTGATATTAATTTTCTATGGTACACATCATTTCATCCGACATGTCATCCGACGATGTCATCCCACATTCAAGCGGTTAATAAGATGTTCTATGAAAATTAAATGTGTAGGTACTCTATGAAGAACGTGTAGGTGTGTAACTAATCAAAGGTGAAATTTGATGATCTGTGATATCCTGGCATCATAAAAATCCTACAGCGATGAAGGAGGGGAAGATCTGGGGAGGAACATGGTATGAGGGGTGGGTAGGAATCAAGGTCACGGATTTGATTTCATCTCTCCCACTGCGGTGCAAAGCGATCGGTCGAGAGAGTCCTGCAGAAAAGGCAAAACCAGGTAGTAACTAAAGTTAACATCATTTAAAATACTTATTAATCTATCAAAGTCAAGCAATAAGTGTCAAAACATTTATAAAGCTCGAACTGCAATTAAAAACCCGAAGAGATTACATTATTCTATAATAAGGAATAATGTATTACAAGTATATAGAAATAGCTCCATTTACTTGCGAAGGTAAATTGTTAATATTTTCGTGAATCTTTTACAATCTTTCACAAGTCTCGGACTCGTTAATACCAAGCCTATCCTTCAATAGTTGACTTTTTCAAAATTAGATTTTTTTTTCAATTTTATTGTTTTTTTTTTTAAATTTTCGAAATTTCAAATTTGTTTCAATTTTAAATTTCGACAAATTTAAAATTTGTTTCTATTTTAAATTTGTCGAAATTTAAAATTTTTTGAATCTCAAATTTTTTTTCAATTTCCAAATGTTTGATAATTTGCGAACTAAAACTTGACACACTCGTAAAGTCATCGCATATCGCGATTCGTGAAGTTCACGGGTCGCGATGACATCACACGCGACGATGCACATAGACCTATGTAATTTAAAGGCTAAAGAGTAAAGGATTATGAGTCAAAGGCTAATCCAAAACCTAAGATGATCTCAATCAATGGACCTACATTAAAACTTAAGTAATTCCAAGGAAAAAAAATAGATTAATGAGTGTTTAAACTCCTAAAATTACCGCCAGATTTTCATTTAAAAAGCTTGATTGACATTTATCGGCATATTTCTGGGCTTTGCTATCGGAAAACTTTTATAAGCGAAGTGCTTAATCGTTTTAGAGCTTTATGAAAAATATATAAAGATTCTTCAAGGGGAAAAGTGACAAGGATCGCAGCAGCGGGAGGAGAATTTCGGGAAGTTTTCTGGACTTGGGGAGTTGGTTTTCATGTTTAATGAGAGAAATTCTTGCTTTATGTATGAGATTAAAGTCCAATTTTAATACGCCCCAAAGATTTTTAATTCCACGACAATGCAAAACATCCATAAAAAGTACCGATTGTATTATGTTCTACTTTTAGCAAATGAAAATACGAAGCATTGGGTATTAAAGAAAATCATAAGAGAAAACAGTTGAGTATTTTTTCGACTTACTTATAAACCACTGAGCTATCTGGATGTAATTCAGAGCCTCTGAGATTCGAGAATACAAAAATTAAAAAACCTTAATGAATATTGTTTCATATTTTGTCTGTTAGAGGCTATTTTTCGTTTCTTTTTAGTATCATCTAGATCCTTCTAGAGGTCATAACCTAACACCTTCAACGATTTTATTAAAACGTTTTGTAACCTATATTGGTTTAGCTGTAAGGAATTTACTGCTGATACCTGAACCTTTTCAGTGGAACATTTTATCCTTATCCGACATAATATTAAATATCCCGTCCAATATTTGTTGTGTTCAAAGCGTAGGTGAAGACAAAATGACGTACGAACATGTACCTACGTCACATGCTATTAGTATTAAATTTACCATTTCCAATTAGTGAAAAGGATGATCTTAGCCGTGTGTAGCTGGCATTTGAATTCCTGGGCAATAGTCGATAAATCTTCAGTTTGAAGATTATCGTGAATGGAATTTTGAGCTGGAAAAGAGAATTTTCCCGCCTCACTGAAGAAACTAATCGAGTTTTTCATCAAATACACCCCACTCCTCTACACTCCCACCCCATACCCTCAAAGGATAAGCATTATTTAGGCAGTTACTAACATATCCAATGTATTTTTACCTTACAATAACTATTTTAGGTATTTCACATCATTCGTAAATTAAAAGAGTGTTCTCAATGTAAATTCTTATTCGGAACCGATGAAATTTTCTCTCCAAAGGTTGTCTTCTATTTTTATTTTTTATTTTGATAAAAATGTTTTATGTGTATTACCAGAGAATACCGGAAATAAGTCCATTTTAAATCAAATTCTAGACGTATTAACTCTTTTTTACAAAAAAAAAATTGATTTTGAAAGATTGTTATTATGTATGTTATTATAGTATGTACTATTATCTGGTATACGCAGTTTTAAAATTTTGAAAAACTAAGTTTATTTTTAATATTATAAGGTTATACCGTTGGTCGTTGGCAGATTTGTTCAATTTTCAAACGATAGATTCTATTAAAAAACACAAATTTCAAATCATATAATCATGCAAAAAAATAAAACAATATATAATCTAGTAAACACAGTTTTCATAATTTTAATTTTAGTTAAATTAAAATCATTAAAAAATAAATCCGAGAACGTGTTTTGTGACAAAAATAACTAAGTTTTTCTATTTGACAAAACTAAAATATTTCAAAACAATTTTACACACTTATTTTGTTTAGACATTATTGAAAAATCATAAATACTTATGATCAAAAAATACTTACAAGAAGTACACGATATTTAATAAATTATCATCGTGCGTTTTGAGCATTTTTATTGCTTACCTTAATGTAGGTACCTATATGTTATAGCAAATTTTTATTGAAATAATCGATATAAAAAAAATTATTTTAAAAAAATTAAAAAGATTAATCAATATTTCTCATTGGAACCTCTCTGTACAGTTGCAAGCATTTTTAAACTTTTATTCTCAGCTGCTGGTGTAAAGTGGTTTTTCCGATATCTCCAAAAATAAGATACGAGCAAACAAAGTAAAATATATACATTGGTGTTTCGTGACGTCACAGGAGATACGATTCAGCACTCATAATATTCGAATAATGCAATTCGCATGTACCGTGATACATCATCATTTAGAAACTTATATCTTCGGTACTATTCGGTATTTTCTTAAAATTCAAAAAGTTCTGTCCACAGCCTGCTCTAATAATTAGTAACATGATATGATTGAAGTGAATGACATGAAATAATTGCGTCACTCTAAAGAGACAATCTCATTGCATATGGATAGGGAGAGGAAAAGGTCTCAAACAATTCAGAAAGTACAGTAGTCATGATTTTAGATTATTTTTTAATTGATAAACGAATGTTTAAGACAAGATTTTATGCATAGCATAAAAGTTAAAAATTATTATAAGCAATTATCAGCCTGAAACATTACACTTCATCACATATTTCTTTATTTTCTCTGAAACCAAACTGATTGCTATAGAGCAATTTATATATTTCTAAGAATGATACCAATTTTTTTGAGAAGTAATCTATGGGAAACCGTTTCAAATGCCTTTGATACATCTAAAAACACAGCTAAAGCTTTGTTTCCATTGTCCAGGACACTAGTGACTTTGGACAATACACTGAAACACTTCATCACATGTTTCTTTATTTTCTCTGAAACCAAACTTTTTTATTTTTATTTTTTTTATTTTATACACTTTTACAAATATAAGACGAAAAGTTCCGATAAACTACTTTTTAGCAGTTTGTCTAGCGGGTTCTTTAAATTAAATATCTTTTTATAGTGATTTAATAGTTACATTTTTACAATTATAGATATAAAATAAAATTAAAACTTTTTACAGAAATAAAGATAAAAGAAAAATTATGAAAACATAAATAACATATATGTCATCGAACCTAATACAAATTAATTCTTTCCGTAAGCCAAGTCTTCAGTAAATTCACCAATTGTTGGTGTTGGGCACAGTTTTTAATTTCAGCAGGTAACATATTTAAACAACTGGGAATCATGTAATTTTACGTTCTTTGTCCATATTTATTTGTACACTTAAGTACAATTAGTCCTTTATTAAAGTTAATACGAGTATTAAGGTCACGTTCCAGCCTGTTTATTTATAAAGGGTTATTTATGCGCTAAAATACAATTTTGTACCACAGAATTGCTCTTACTGAAAGAATTTTGAGACTCTGATAAAAGTATGGAATATTATGCTTTTCTTTATATACATTTTTTTCAGCTAATAATTTAACCGATGAATTTTAATAAACTGATTGCTATAGATCAATTCATATATTTCTAATAATGATACCAATCTCTCTATTACTTGTGAAAGAGTGTTGAGTAAGGATATAGGTCTGTGATTGTTGACATCTAGTTAATCTCCGACTTTAAAAAGAGGAGTTAAAGCTTTCTTTCAGTGAGAAAGGCACATCCCCCACTTGAAGCTAATATTAAAAATATGCGATATGGATCCAGCTAATTCGGATACATGGAGATAATATATGATAACACTTATAGAATTAATACCATCCAAGAAAGGCGTATAGATAAAAAAAGTATTTTATTTGTAATAAAGCTGTGAGTTTCAAGTCACCAAGGAATATTCAAGAGTTTTTTTTTTCTTTTAAATATCACATAAGTTTTCGGCATTAAAATTAATGATGTTATTTTGCACATCACTAACTCTATACATTCAATAGCCGAGGAGAGATACCACCCTTCAAGATTTACCTGTGCAAGTTTACCAGATCTGAATACTTTCTTCCTTTCATATGTCATAAAGCCCTCCATATTATTAAGTCTTCTAACTTATATAGGCCACCTTTCAGAGTCGGAAATTGCTTGAAATTACTTCAGTCGTATTGGGTTTCCAGTAATAACATTAAAATGGTTTAATTTAACTTCTATAGTTTAATGATATTTAACACAGGTTTGCCATACTGTAATAGCTTTAACCCGTAATATTATTCAACCTTCTTCCTTGCACTGTCCCAACTCATTGCCTAGGTAGGCTGTTGGGGTCGGCTCTCCTCGTTCTCAGGTTGTAGCTTCTTCGGTTCTGGGTATCGCTCTCTTCCAGGCCGTTTCTACTTAGGATTTTGGAGCATTGTAGAGTCATCCAGGAGTTCTTTGGTCTTCCTCTGGATGACTGTCGATGAAGCTCCATCGACATTGCCTGCTTCACTGTGTGGTCTGATGGTCTCCGTTCTATGTGACCATACCATCCCAACTGTCGTTCCTCTAGCTTATTGTTTATGTCCGTGACACCCAGGCTACCACCAATGCGTGAACTTTTAATTTTATCTTTTACTGACACTCCTACCAACCATCTAAGTCGTAATATTATTCAATACAGGTACTTACTGTACTGGTACACAGATAATCCGTTCCGAGATAATTACTCCGAAAGCGATGGTTTACCCACACCTCTCTACTATAATACTGGTTTTAATCAATGTAAATATCTAGGCATCTTAACTAAACTAATTAGTAGTTCAGTGATCAGTTAGTAGACTTAGCGTCCAAAAAGTACGTTACAATTATCTCTCAATTAATAAATCAAAACCAACATTTCCCATGAAATGATTTAAAGATTTACCAATGGGTAATTTAATACCTCTTTACTTAATTATAAACCGTTTAATATTTTAGGTAACATTAGAAACCAACGTAAAATTAAAATTTTATAATCTGGAAGTGCCATAATGTGGCAAAAAGCGTTCAAGTGGTTAAAAGAATAGATTAAAACGAACAAAGAACTGAATTCACAGAACTAACCAAGATATCGGCAGAGGGCGCGTCCTTTTGTCAAAATATGTAAATTACACTTGTCCTGGTAAATTCAAAATCCTTCGTTTAATACAGGAATTATTGTTGAACAAAGTTTTAATTGGGATGGACCTACTCCTCAACCCATGCGCCGTGGAGACTCAGAACCCTAAGTATCGGTTGTTAGCAATAGTAGTTGTTGACCAAATAGGTCCAAACTTAATTGTGTTAAATCATTACTAAACAAAGATTTAGTGATCCATGACGAGCCTTGAAACTTAAGTAAGTTTCACGATGGGGAGTGAATTTCAATTTGTCGCAGTAATTGAATTTATAAAAAAAGTTTAGAAAACAAACACTTTGTTGGGTGAAATTTTAAATAATGTGAAACACAATTATTTACTTTGTTTCACACCAATGTTTTGTGTAATATTTAAAAAAAATTATACACATCGCTTTAAACTCACAAATTATTAAAATAACACTACGATTCGTCTAGGTACAAGAAACAATTATTTGCGTCAGGGGAGATGATAAAAATCAGTCATGGTCAGGTCATGGTCAGTCAATATTCAAAATTTCACCTGTTTTGACAGTCTCGACAGCCATGTTTTTTCTTGTTAACATAATCAAGTATGATTATTACATTTGCCCGTGGAGTAGAGAAGGAAACTAGAAATTCCTTCCTTACAAATTTTAATGGAAAGATGTGTTCCATTTAGCCTAATGTTCTGCCTCGCTTACACTCACCTGATATCGAAGATCTCCATCCCACTTGAATTAACAAAAACGGTTCTGTAATGGAAATTTAATTGCCGATCGGATAAATATTTTTATCACGAATCACGCCCACGTGGCATTTCTTGTGATATTCTTTATTGTATTCGTTTTTCAGGGTCCCGTTTCGATCTAAATGGGCACAAATTATTTAATTAACTCAAACTATGAACCTAATAACCTATTTGTGTTTTTCCACGTCTCCGGCGTAAATAATTGTTTCTAGTAGTAATTACGTTGAAACGAAGTGTTATTTAAATATTTTCTGAGTTTAAGGCCTCATGCGAAATTCTAGAATTTTGCCAATATTTTTAATGACAAATGGGTTTCATTTTACCAAGAACTTAACAAAAAGTTAAGAAAAAGATATAACAGAGATGGGAAAGCGAATGCAATCAATAGTTGTGTGGATAAAATATTATTTTCTTCGGACATTTTGTTGGTTTGGACATATTATAAAGCGGATGAACGTAAAATAGTCTAAGGAGAATATATGACGCGAAAGTGAATGATAGAAAAAAATCGGGATTACCAAGGAAGTTGTGACACGATCAAGAGACTCACATACTATACTAACTACTGCAAGATGGTGGATGATTGCTAATGAAGCTAGGAGTGTGCCAATACAGAATTGTGAGAAATGTCGTGAAGGTTTGTTGATTAACTGACAATAGCCAAGTCCTGTTTTAACTCGACAATATATATCATCTGCATGTGAATTTGTTCGTTCGTGCCGTTTACGGTTTCTAAAAGTTTTAATATTACGTAAGTACTATGTGCCTGAAGAAATTGTGTAAAAATAATTGTCATTAAGATAGTCACGTTTCTTTGGAGACATTTTATAATTCCTTATTTTTTTCTTCTTATGTTACCTAAAATATTAAACGGTTTATAATTAAGTAGGTCGGTATTTTATTACCCACTGATAAATCTTTAAATCATTTTATGGGAAAGTTTTGTTTTGATTTATTAATTGATAGAAAATTGTAGTGTACTTTTTGGACGCAAAGTCTACTAACTGATCACAGAACTACTAATAATTAGTTTGGTTAAGATGCCTAGGTATTTACATTGATTAAAACCAGTATTATAGTAGAGAGGTGTGAGTAAACCAACGCTTTCGGAGTAATTATCTAGGAACGGATTATCTGTGTACCAGTACAATAAGTACCTGTGTTGAATAATATTACAGGTTAAAGCTATTAGAGTATGGCAAACACGTGTAAAATATCATTAAACTATAGAAGTTAAATTAAACGATATTAATGTTATTACTGGAAACCCAATACGAATGAAGTAATTTCAAGCAATTTCCGATTCTGAAAGGTGTTCTCTATAAGTTAGAAGACTTAATAATATGGAGGGCTTTATGATATATGGAAGGAAGAAAGTATTCAGATATGGTTAACTTGCACAGGTAAATCATGTTCAAGCAATCTTTTAGTTCTGAAGAGTGGTATCTCCTCTCGGCTATTGAATGTATAGAGTTAGTGAGGTGCAAATTAACATCATTATTTTATTGCCGAAAACTTGTGTGATATTTGAAGGAAAAAAGCCTCCTGAATATCTTGGTGACGTGAAACACACAGCTTTTTTCCATATGAATTATTTTACGTCTTTCTCGTGTGGCATTTATTCTATACGTTTTATGATATATTAACTCAGTGTATCTAAATTAGCTAGTCTTATATCTCTCATTATTAATATTAGTTTAAAGAGTGGGATATTTCCTTCTCACTGTAAGAAAGCTAAAGTGATTCCTCTTTTTAAAGGTGGAGATCTAAGAGTATGGATATTAGAGAGACGGCATGTGAAGTGTGCCCGCGCGCTCCAAGTGTGCCTTTTCGAGAATTCGACCCACATGGCTGACATTGGCTGTCACCATGTAAAATGGCTGCTATTGGAACGTATTAAACGTCAAAAAACCAGCAGCTAATGTAAGCCGTTTGGGTAAAATTCTCGAAAAGGCACACTTGGAGCGCGCGGGCACACTTCACATGCCGTCTCTCTAATATCCATACTCTTAGGTGGAGATCAACAAGATGTCCATAATGACAGACCTGTATCCTTGCTCAACACTGTTTCAAAAGTAATAGAGATATTGAAAGAGATATTGATAGATTCGTATCATTTTTAGGAACATATAAATAACTCTCTATCGGTTGGGTTTCAGAGAAAATAAAAAACAAGTGATGCAGTGTTGCGGATATTGTTTAAAGACACAGTCCTGGACTATGGAAACGAAGCTTTAGCTGTATTCTTAGATGTATCAAAGCATTTGAAACGGTTTCAACTCCTCAAAAAAATTTCTTCTCTTGGCATTCATAGTACAGCACTATTTACCTCTTATGTAGGTATCCCAGTTTACGTAGTTTTTAGCACAGTTTTATTGTCGGAAATAAAATGGTTCGATCAATTATCGCCAGGAAGGAAAGGGCTCCTTAAGAGCAGATCAACATTCAATTAATTGAGACCCTAATAAATCTTTAGCCTCCCCAAACATCCAACTAACTTCTCTGATTGGAGGGTAACTCATTTATCCATATATTGTACATAGTGTATAAATCACGATCTCGCAGCTGGACCAAAATATGCCAACATGAAATAAGTGTGTTTTGGGCATGTCTTGCAATTATTGTTTAGCTGCTTCTTGCATAAAGACAACATTTTTTTACTTGTGAAATCCTGTTTTAAGTCGACAATCAGTCACCTCATCAGGCTGTAAATTTGTTTGTTACGTTCCAGTTCCGGTTTAAGATGGTGGCCATGTTAAAAACTATATTTTTATCCCACCAGAGTTCGCCCGTGAGTTTTCAGTGAGCTAGAGTTGTAAAATTGAAAAATTATACGACATGATAGATGTTGTTTTATCTGAATTTTTTTTTTATAAACTTCATTTTTCGTAAGTATTTTTATGATTCTTTCAGTTTGGTGGCTGAGCCTCATATATTTATATTTTCAGCTCCAACGACATCAATAATGTCGTATTTTTCAATCTTAGCACTTTAGCTCACTGAAAAGCCGCGGACTCATATTGCTCTGTTCTTGCTAACAAATTGGAATAACTAATCAATATTATTATTATTACAATTTGGGAGATGGGTATGGGTACCGCCGCCCCGGGAACCATTTATTGGAAAACCAACACCCTTGTCATAGGTCACCTTGTAGTGGTTCGCCACGTTTGGTGACTTAGCTTAGGTTCCCAGGTTTATGGGTGTGGTTTGTCTAGGTTTAGGTTTCGAATGCGTTTGCCCACCTTCCACGTGGTAGGCCGGATCGGGAGAGAATGGTTGAGGGAGACTTAACCTAGACCTCTCCAACCGGACTCTCTCGACCCATCGCCTTGCACCGCAGTGGAGGGATGGATTCATATGTCCGTCATTCCTAGGCACATAGATCCCAGATTTCTACCCACCCTTCATATCTTACTCCTTCCCAGAACTTTCTCGCCTTTATTTCCCTAAAAAAACTCTCCACACAGCATTCCCAAAGATGACATAGATCTCATTATAAAAAAAATATGCCCACACCTACTGGCCTGTGTAAAGTTAGGAAATGAATTGTAATTGAGATGGTGATAATTATTTGGACAATGCAATTTGTCCAAACTCCGTATTTGAAATTTTTTTAAATATCACATATTTAAAAAAAATATGATTTGTTATTAGGAAGGTAAATAATTAAGAACCTGCTTATAAAACTTATGATATCAGAGAAAATTTTGGTTTTGAGACAAATATACAAACATACTTTTTAACTAGTCCTAGCGAGAGCTCGCATGGACGTCATCGACGTTCTTTTTCTTCTCACGCGTCGTGTTTGAAAGCAAAAAAGGAAGAAGATTCTAGAACGATGATGTCATATACTATTTCACGCTGGGACTGATATAGTTTAGATTTGTGAACAGCTACAGAACTTGTTGTTTGCAAGGTAATTCATCTAAAAGATGTGAAAATCGATGTTTCGGAAGCATACCTAGTTATAAAAAAACATAAATTTTTTCCATGAAACATTATTGAAATTCGTATCAGTACATTTATATGCACATTTAGTTGTCAGAGAAAATTATTCATTTGAATGAAACTTTTTTTTAAATAAAATTTGGAAAAGGAAACTTTATCACTCAAAGTTAATGGTACTGAAAACTCATCGGTCGATGAAAATTGATAAATAATTCTACGTCAAACTTTTCTTTTGCGAAAATTTACCAAACAACAAATTTTCTACTTGCATAATTGATTCCCGGGATGAAGTTAGGTACTTCGAAAAGCGAACTTCTGCAAGTGAACCCAACGTTCCACGTGTAATCTTTATATATAAAAATTTCGCGTCACGATGTTTGTTCGAGATAAACTCCGAAAATACTTAACCGATTATGATGAAATTATGCTTACCCTGTAATTTGTTCCAACTAAAAATTAGGATAGTTTTTATCTCCATTATTGAAATCAGTATTTATTATTACGAATTAAATGTTCACAAAATTTTTGATAAAGGACGATGATTTAAAATTATTTGATAGTTCCACAAGTTTCTGACAGATGGCGGTGTGAGTTAATTTGCATTTTTTGGTTACCTGGGTAATGCTGTTGGTTACAATTGGTTTACCTAGGTAATGGCGTTGTGTTTAGATTTCACTTCAGTCTATTCCACGTTATAGTTATGTTTCGTTAGCCACAGCACCAGCGACGGTGTAGTCCAGCGGTAGAGCGTTGGACTGTTATCCCGAAGGTCGCGGGTTCGAACCCGGCGTGCGCATATAAATTTTATTTAATTGATTTGTGTTATTTCACAATTAATTATTTAAAATAATATATATCTAGTATATTTGCGGCACGTTCCAGAGTGGAAGATACTCTTAGTATCGCCCTGGTGTAATACCACCATAATATACTAATATACTAATATTGAAATGGCTTTAGCCGTGTTTAGTGACTAGATCTGAATAGCCAGGCACTTCCCCACCATCCTCTTCTTCGTCTCCTTCCCTTTCCCACTTATCTTCATAACAAACCCCAATTGGGGATGCCATAGTCTCACTGGCTCCAGATGGGAGCAGTTGGGACTCTTGTGAGGTATTCACTATAAAAAAGCACCGCATGGCCGGTTCATCTAGTAATACTATACAACTCTGTATGTCAAAGAGAGAGCTTTAATGATTGTATATAAGTACATTAATTTGTGGAAGTCTTTTCAGATTAAGTTGGTGTTCTAATTCCGTTTAACTTATTCCAACGCCCTTAGTTCTAAGATAAATCCTTATTAACTACAACAGTATCTCTTACGATGGTGTTGCCAGGCTAATTAGCGCGTAAATAAGTACTTAAAACCATTCCCGCTTATCCAGAAAGGGTGGCAGAAATGACAGAACGGAAGGGATGAAAGTTTTTACAGAAAACCCATTTTCTGAAAGTATTTAAATAGTGAAAATATTTACTAAAAGCATGGAATAACAGAGAGAGTGGAGGTTGCCAGTCGTTCGTTTTCTTTTAATAATACCCATTCAAGCGATCGCGTTAATAAATAATGATATACGATGATATATTAGTCCAGCGACCGAGAATTCTGAGCGTACCATTTAGGGAATATTTAGTTTTAGAAAAATCTATCGATATCATGGTCGAAAAAATGAACTGTTTAAATTCAAATTACGCCCATCGTTCACGTAGCTACTTTCAAGCGACGCTACCGCTACCTGTCATACGATTTTGTACTATCCCTGTCCTGTACCTGTCGTAGAAAATACAGACGAGCAGCGATCGCGTCGCTTGAACGTAGCTCCATGGAAGAACGGCGTAAGTGTTCTCATTGGCTGGCAAATCGTCTCTTATTCGACAATAAACATAGGCCACCATCTTTGGGCTGACAAAAATAAATCAAACTTTCTTTATTTGATGTTAAAGTGAGCCACCATTTGATATTTTTAGGTTGGTGAAGTGCCTTCGCAAGAGCCACGCCAAAACAAAAATTTATTGATTATTTTTGCGGATTCCCAAAAGTCAGGAAAAAGTTAATTTTTTTTTTTATTTAGTTAGATTTATGGAAGATACATGTTATATAATATACAAATATAAAATAGATGTAGGTTATTTTCGTAGTCCTCCTCACTAGGAGATCCTTGTGCTGATGGGGACTAACTATATTTTGGATTTTTTGGAAGTTTTGAGCGACTTCTATGGTACAACATGTTTTAAGTAAGTTTAAGTTGACGAGGCAACTCAAACCAAACTAAAACCGACTGATTTTTATGTCTTGATTGGTCAAAAGCTTGTTTAACCATAGACGAAGTACAATCAGCTGACAGCTGGCAACTAGCAACGGCCGGCCGGTGGGGGATTATTGACGGGCCATCGCATTGTCAAACAAAGACAGTTGTCAGTTGGCAGTTTTCAGTTGCCTCAGTGAGCGGATCGCCAAAGATTCTTTCAGAAACTTTGATGACAATGTTTTTAAAACAAAAGTAATTTCTTTTTCCGATAGTTCCTACGTGTTTTTATTATTTTCATAAGTAGGTACACAACATTTAATGGATAATTAAAACCAAACTTAATTTTTTAAACGAGTCTATAAAGGGTTCCTATTCGCAATAGTATGGATTCAAAATAGTATTTTTGTTATATAACATTATTAATACAATTCCAATGTAATACGTAATCATCGTAATATCTCTCCTTCTGTCATCCCCGACCAAAAGTAAGTTAACTAATTAAGTATGCTCTCTGAGACTAGTGCCTAACCGTCTGTCACAGGTGTCGCTCGTTTATTTTACACCTCGCCCTTTTCCACCCACTGGGGGGAGCTTTCAACTATTGGCGTTATTTATATTTTATTTTATTTATTTATTTTTATTTAAACGCCCATAGGGCTTTTACGTACATAAAGCAATACATGTTTTGATTAATAGAAGTGAATAAAATACAGGTAAGTAACAGAAAATATAAAGACACATAATATAGGTTAGATAAAATATGAGTTGACAAAATGTAGGTAATACAGAATATAAATTAATTAAAAATAGATAGCCTGCCAATATCCTCCAAATCAATAATAATAGTTATTAATAAAAATGTATAACATTGGTATTTACAATAGTTTTAATTTGGGATTAATTTGTAGTTAATACAATAGTTTTAATTTGGGGGGGGGAATGGGTACAGCCGCCCCGGGAACCATTTATTGGATAACCAACACCTCTGCCATAGGTCACCCCAAGTGGTTCGCTACGTTTGGTGACTTAGCAGGGGTGCCCGGGTTCATGGGGTTCATTGTCTAGGTCTTGGCGGCGGATGATCTAGACACACTGAACCCCAGATTCCTACCCGACCCCCATACCTTTTTCCTTCCCAGAACTTCCTCTCCTTCCTTTCCTTAAAAATACCCCCCACACAGCATCCCCAAAGATGACATAGGCCCTGAGGGAAATTATTTTCCTCAGGGCCTCCTGTGTGGACCTAATGTAAACATGTAGTTTATGAATTTAGTAGAAATAGTTCGCACATTATTGTCAAATACATCAATATTGTTTATATATTGGTTACCAAGACTATGTAATCGTTGTATTGGGGAATGCAATTTATGGTTACAATGAGATGTGTGTATATAAAATGTTAATGTTTGTCTGGTAGTTAGTGTAGGTACACGTAGATTTATTAATTGCAAGAGATCACAGCAATTAAATTTAGAGTTTAATAATTTTAATAAAAAGGTTAAGTCGGTTATTTTTCTTCTGTTTTCTAAAGTTGGAATATTTAAAATATTCATCAATGATAGGTAATGTATGTGCTCTAAAGGGACGTTAAGTTTAATATTTACAAATCTTAGAATTTTTCTTTGAATTCTTTCAATATTATGGATATGAATTTTCTAGAAGGGTGACCAGACTATTGAGTTATGTTCGATTAGGCTTCTTACCAGGGATATGTACAACAATTTTACGATTCGTAAAGATTCAAAGTTTATAATTGTTCTTAAAATAAATCCTAAAAACAAGGTTTCATAAACTGCGTAGAACCTCGTTCCACATTATGGATATACAAACCTTCGTGAGCCAACTAAATACTAAAGGATAATTCAATAAAAAAAAAACAATAATATTTTATTCCCATCGACCAACAAAGTCAAGATAGGGCATTTGGATGTTAAAAATGACACTGAAAGCAGAATTATTTGTTCCTATGGGTTCTAATTTATTCCAAATGGGTTACGAAAATATTTATCAAAAATATAAGATCGCAAGAAGCATTTTTTCCTTATCTTTCAATTTTTAACGCAGGTTACCACTTATTTACCCTGCGTTTGTCAGTGTATGGCAGGGGTGGTAGGTTATCTCATAAATAACGGTTCCCAGGGTGGCGGTAAACATGTCCTCCTATTAAATTGTAAGTACATATAGCATTTTTCCCTCAACAGACTGCTCATATAAGTATGTCGTATTTTATTACTCGACCGTATATTGCCACCGCATGCTCCTTCGAAAGCGGAATTATTGTTAGTAAAAAAAATTGTAGATACAGCCGATATCCAGACAAGACGCCTAAAGATATAAGTATTTCGACATACTATCCTCTTTGCATACTCATTTGAATAAATAATCGCCTAAAATAATGAGGGGATGACCTGTCCGACGGATGAACTATCGGCGGATGAAATGTCGGGGGATGATTTTTCGCCAATTGAAATGTCATGGAACCATCCCAGCCAAATGTATCGAATAGTTTATGAGTTATTTGTTTACTTAAAATATTTTTTGTCAGATAAACAGAACGGCATTTTCGAACTATAGTTTAAATTTACAATTGAATTTTCAATACTTATTAAACATTTTAGTCGCTAGGATTGGGAACTGTTAATTAAATCATTCCCATGCATTACAACTGTTTTAATTTTTGGTTTAGTCTTTGATAATATTGACCGATAATTCGTTTTGATCACAAATTAATATTACAAGCACCACTCATTGTAACAAAATACAACGGCATATTTGTGGGTATTTGAATACGGAAACTCTAAAACAAAATGAAATACGAAACTAATTGTAAGACCACTTGTTCTGAAATGGTGAATATATTTGGTCTCCTTCTAATTAATAATATAATTAAATATGTTACATATTTACTTGCCTCACTTAATCGATGTTTAATGGTTTTTACTATTCGGAACTCAACTAATTAATCGATTCCCAAGCCAATCAAATCTAACTGTGTCCCATATAACTAAATCCTTCCAAACCTAACAAGCAAATTAATGACTAAAGTAATTCACTAATCGTTTAGCCCTTTAACCATATTCCTAGAATATCCGTACACGTAAATGCTTCAATAACTAATAGTATAATTAATTTATTAAATACCCAATTATTAAAGAGATAAATCGACGTGAGTACGATTTATTTAATCCATTGGTTTTAAATTTCAGCTTCTCTTTATTTCAACTGTAAGGTAGAAAATCTCTATGTTTAGTTCTAGTGTCATGAACTTGCACAGCGTCTGAAATACATAATCATTTTTAATTCATAGTAGGTACGTCATTTCCGTGAGCGTTTATAGCGTGAGCTATAAAAACTTACGGAAAAAATATGATCGTGAAATATTTTTATTATAAACAATAATTATTAGCCTGAAACACTCATCCACATTGAAAAAATCTCCCGAAAAAAGATACATGTCAACTGCTCTATCCACTGAGCTATGTCGGCTTATCTCTTACCCGCCAAATAATTCAATATATACTAGTGTTTTCATTAACAATTATTACTGCTTATTAATTTTTTTTCATGCCCATCGGTGGCGTGTATCTTTTTTGGGGAGATTTCAATGTGGATGAGTGTTTCAGGCTAATAATTATTGCTTATAATAATTGTTACCCTTTGTGCTATGCATAAAAATCTCGTCGTAAGCATTAGTTTATGGATTAAAAATAATAATTGAAATATTTTTCACTAAAATAAAACCAAAGGTAATTTTTTTTTAATAGTTTTCTAGTGCCATTTACATACATATGTTTTTTTTTATGCAGCATAGCACAGTATTAAAATTTGATGAGTGAAAAATTATGGGAATAAAGAAAATAAAATATACTTGTAACAGTTTATGAAAGACAGTGAAAAGAAGCATAAACAAAATACTGTTAAAAAGTGAAATATGTGGCATCAAAGTGTTTAACTAGTGCAGCTTTAGAATTCACAAGAGGAATATTAAAAACATTAACGATTTTAGCATAAGTGTTCCCGATGGTATGTTATCGAATTATATCCTGAGACTGAGATTATCATTATAACTTCAAAACAAAACATAAGTGTTGGCACAATTGCAGAAAAGTATTTATATAATGCATTGTTCCCGAAGAAATGTCTGGATATTAGCCAAATTATTGTATCAATAAAGCCAAGGCGACCGTAGATAATATAAATGCAAGGATGTACAATAGTTTTGTGTTCTTCCTCGAAGGTGTTAAAATATGTATTTTATTGTAATTACCGTCGTAGGTTTTTAATTAATGTAATAATCAAGTACTCTTACCTATTGCTGTTATATATTTTGTATTTGTAAAGCTGGGAAAGTGTCATGTCAGCGGGAGGCGTTTACCGCCGCTCCTAGAACCATTTATTGGATGACCAACATCCCTGCGATAGGTCGTACCAAGTGGTTCGCTACGTTAGGTGGCTTAGCAAGGGTGCCCGGGTTCATGGGGTGAAGTTTGTCTAAGTCTTGGCGGCGGATGTGTTTGCCCACCTGCTGCGTGGCAGGCCGGATTTTAGATAGCCTGGCTGCGGGAAATCTTTTTATCTATTCAGCCGGACTTTCTTGACCCATCGCCTTTCATCACAGTGGGAGGGATGGATTCGTACGTTCGTCACTTCTGGACACATTCATCCCCAGTTTCCTACCCACCCCACAAATCTTTTTCTCCCCAGAGCTTCTTCTCCTTCCTTTCCCTAAAAAGATCCTCCACACAGCATACCTAAAGACTAGACCCTGAGGGAATTTTTTCCCCAGGCTCTCCTGTGTGGTGTTTTTTTTTTAAATATTTTATTAACATTTTTTTTCTTTTTATTAACATTGCTAAATAACATGAATATTCTCGATACATCTAAGGAAGAATATACAGGGTGTTAAGCATCGTACTTGACTTACTTTAACCAGTGATTCCTGACATTATTTGGAGTAAAAAATGTAAATAAAGTTATTGTCTCCGGTGACATTTTAGGTGTCTTTTTTTCAAAATTATTTTCTTTAAAATCAAAGAGATAAAAAAGCATTCACATGTCATCCTGGTCTCTAAACCATTTAACCAACTAACCCCTCACCCGCCCCTAACTTCTTAATACCTACTGATTTTTATGTTTTTTGTAGAAAAAAGAATCAAAAATGTCACTGGAGGCCAAAATTTTACTTACATTTTTTACTTCAAATAATGTTAGGAATCACTGGTTAAAAATAAGTCAAGTACGATGCTCAACACCCTGTATATACCTACTCCCAAATGTTACCTGAATCCTAAGACGTTTATTTTTCTCACTAAGGATATTTCATATTGTTTTATTCCGTGCATCTGACAGCCATTTTCCAAAATTACATCGTTAGACTACCAGCTTACCTTGTAATAAGTAATAAACATCCCTTTTGTGGGTCTCGTTCCCAAGAACAAACCGTGAAAGGCCCTTTGTTGCCGCTCTAATGTTCACAAAATGCCGTCGTATTAATCGCGTCAATTAAATCCCAGAATCAAAAATTAATTACGCAGGAGAAGACGGCTGTGGAACTGTAGAGGCCATTGAAGAATACGAGCACTCGAGGCACTAAACTCGATGCCTATCCTTTAATAGATCCTCTTAGTAAGGTACATAAACAGTTTATTTTTGTTATAATACTGATAACCTGCCAATGCCAGGTCGGTTCTTTTGTTAGGTGTTCGCGAGTGAATGAACATTCTGTTGTTATTGCTTGCGTTTATGAAAAATAAAGGCATTGTTTTATTAGTTAAAAATTTCATAAAATATTTTGTTTCAATCAATCGTGTAGGACGTTTATGTTTACAGGGAAACTAATTAATTTAATGAAAAAATTAAATACATCCAAAAAAAAAATTTTCTTTAAATCCTTTTAATAACTCATTTATTTTGTATTTACTATATTAAAATATACAATCAATATGGAACCGTTTTGTAAAGCACATAACTATTCAGAGAAGATAATTAAGCCACTAATTTTCCAGCGTCAAAATTTAAGTTGTCATTGGAAAAAATGGAGTTCCACAAGGGTCCCACGTGGGGCCTATTTTATTTATTATTTTTATAAATGTATAGAATGATTACCTTTATGTCAAAACCACTCTTCATATAACTTCTAATATATTTTTTTACATTAAGATTACAGAAATATGGTAGAATGTGCATTATTTTGTACACGTTTCATAGTAAACTATTTCCGTACTTTGTTACAGCCGCAACCGCCACTGAACTAGCAGCCCGAGAGGTGAGGCGTTGTCACACAAGCGCTGGTGGAGATGGAGTCACTACCGGCAAGAACCTGGTTGCACTATTGAAGAGACAGGTTCCACTGGCTGGTCAGCTGCACAGAGAACTAGAATGGGGGCAGGGATGGGGCTGGGTCACGCTGCCTAACGGGGTTTGGAGTGGAAGTAAGTTCATTATTTATATATATATATATATTGTTACAGAAACTCTTTTACTAATATGTAGTTTTTTTAACAGCATGGTAATTTTAGATTTAATCTTTTCACTGTAACCACCTTCCTTTTTTATAAATTCTTTTTGATACAAACCGGATTAACTGAATGTGAAGCCGAATTTTTGTAATTTTAGATGTGCCTTTTTTTCCTTTTTGGTAATTTGTAATGTTATTTTTGTTGAAATGCTGAAATGGTAAGTCAGACTTATACAGCCAGTTTAATAAAAACCCTTTACATTTACTTTTTATAATTCCCGTGTAATCATAATTCACATTTCGTATGTTCATCAAGGGAATAAGGAGAAAAGTTCTATGAATGGAGTCGGAGTAAAAGCTGATTATTTGATATGGATTATTCAAATGTTTAAAAATAAAGCCGAACATAAAACCTTCGATCGATTTGTTTTTGGAATTTAAATCTGCAGAAAGACATATCTGTCTAGATTTGAGATTATACGGCCAAAAGTATTATCGCGATTGATTTTCGGGTATGCCGTGTTGCGCTATTTCCTTTCGGCAACGTTTCAGACAGCGTTACAGTATCTATCATCACGCCACACATTACACATCTGCCGTGATGGACACTATAACGCTTTTCGAAATTCTGGCTAAAGAAGGAGGTAGCGCAACACGACATAATTCCCAAAAGATAATCACAAATATAAAAGACCTTATTGGTTTAAGATTTCTTAAAAGAGATTTTACTTGTTCTATGGTTACATGAAAAATGAGAATTTATATTCAATTGTTCCTTCCCAACTGGCATGCCACTATTTCACCTGGAAAGTAATATTAAACCTGGTCATTTTTGGTTCGGCGCAGTTCCTCTCGGCAAGTATTGTTAAAGAGAGAATTGTCGAACACTTCACGTTAAGTCTGAGCGTTTGTCAACAGATAGAACGCCGCCTGAGAGACAGGTTCCATTCGCAGGACAGCTTCACGGGGAACTGGAGTGGGGGCAGGGATGGGGGTGGGTCACGCACCCCAACGGCGATTGGAGTGGGAGTGAGTTTAAATTTAAAACCTTTTGAGACAATGACTGTCCGTATATGCAACTTACTCAATGACTATTTGGCCTAATTCTGATGGTACCATAAGCAAAGGTTTTTGACTTCACTTGCTTAAGTGTTCTAAAGCGATACCTTCGTTAGAAGTCGCTATATCAACTTTTTCCCGATTAACCACACTTAAATTTGTTTTAAATGTATCAAGTCTTCATCCTCATGAAACCAAAAAGATATCAAAATACCTGTTTGTGCCGATTCTTGCTTTAATAAAAAAATATATCCAACTCATTGGAATTATTACCAATTCGGCAGTAAACATATTCGATTTCTGACATTATTGTTAAATCCTATCTACATCGAATTTTATTTTCTCTGAATTGTAATAGATTGATCCTCATTAATAAAGTGAAGTTTTCAGAATTTACAAGAACCTTTGAAAATGGTATGATCACCTTCAAGAGACTATTAAACACTCCATCGCCGTTCTTTACACGAGCCCTGACTGCCTTTTTATGTTAATTGACTCATATTTTTTGTCTGGACATTAAAGCTAATGTAAATTAGAAAAATAGGACCCTTGTGGGAAATTGTTTTATATGTTGTTTTTTATGCACCAACGCCTGTTTAACCCGTAAATCAAGATGTATGAACATTATATTCTTGTATAATTTAAAAGATTCCTACGTTTTTCATATTTTTTTTATTCAATAGACACCATTTAAATAAAAAAAATTGAACTGTGCATGACTAAACTAAATATTATTTAAAAATTCTGTAACAAATTGTTTAAACCGTTAGGCTTCAAGCTCCACTTCAGAAAGCATTTTTTTTAAATCCATTTACAAAATTGACTTCAGGTGCGCCCCAAAGACAGGGAACTGAATTTTCAAGAAATGCAATAAATTTTATATTCGAATTTTGACATTTTTAAAACATATTTATTTGTGTTATTAACTGGTATTAAGGACACTCGGGAGTTACAAGTCAATAAAGAAAATCAAATGATTTAAACTCTGCGTTTCTTGTGTTATTTTTGAGTTTATTTGGTAAATGATCCAACTTTAGCCAGACCCGACAAGGACTCGTCGTTAAATATTACGTAAACCCAAAAGAGAGTACGGTTAAGATTATAATCAAAAAGCTTTCAACTTCCAGCGTGAACTTCAACATCAATAACGATATACTTGCGTACACGTGTGCCATTTGATATTAATTCTTGAACATGGGTGTAAAGTAAAATCCATCTGTTTAACATCTCGCTATTTCCCGTACGATTTAGCCGAGTGGTCAACATAATTGAGTTAAATCAACGTATCACGGGTTCATTCTTCTGCTATTTAAAACCTCCATCAATGTACAAAACTTTCTGCTTTTTATTATAGGAGTAGGGAGAATACAAATATGATCGTGTTAATGAAATGCCAGGAAATATTCGTCTTACTAAAAAAAAACAATAAATAGTCCTTATGAAATAAAAAATGAGGGGTTCCAATGGAACTTTCAGCGGCAAGGCCATTTTTGTCCTGACACGTTTCTCACTCATTCTTTCTCATTAATTACCAAAAACCACGGTTTCAACTGATCTCTCAGCGGCAGTTTTATCCTTGCCATATTTCTGATGTATTATTCTTCTGCAGGATTAACCTGGTCACAGGAAGGGGATGACTTTGCGCTGCACGCCATGCCCCTGGTGCATCACAGTAACTCCGTAGCGGCAGTGGGTGCCTGCGCCGGCCCTGACGGGGCGGCCCTCTACGAGGGATCATACGAACGGAGCTACGCCGACTACGGTGGTGTCAATATCAACGATTACGATGATGGGGGAGCCGAGGACTGGGATTTCAACGTTGATTGTGGGGATTTCATGATGTAGAAAGGTGAACGGATTATTTCAATAAAGAAGATCAATTAACTCTGTTCGGTAAAACCACTAGATGACGTTGAAATCTTATCTTATGAGTGGAAAATTCATTTATAGAAACTGGAATTCCCGTTTTATGCTGTAGTGGTAAGTCTGTATATCTTTCTCTGTAAAGATGTAAGTATACCTATGACTACCATATTTTTTTAAAGAAAACAAATATTTTCATTGATTATTTCACCGATGGATTTTTAACCCATCGTGAATTATCAATGTTTCAGAGAGATTGGAAGAGGGCGATAAACACGTGAAAATATAAACATTTTTGTAAGATTTGATGATTTCCATTGTATTGTATGAAAAATGTTAAATTTTTTTTAAAGTCTACGAAACTTCTATACGTTGCAAAATGTTTCTATCAACAAAGATATTTTTATCTTTTTTAGCAAATTATTGCAAAAATTAAAAATGAAAGTTTATTAGTCGCACACGAAAGCCGTGTAAATGTGAATGTATTTCGTTAATAAACAATGAAAAACAACATCAATGATGTATTTTGTCATAAAAATATCAGGACGGTCGTGGTTTTTTTTTTATTAAATGAAATTAATTTGCAGTGAATTATATAATTTCCGACAAAAATTGAAATATTTGTAGAACATTCATTGGATTTGAAAATTCTGATTTCCATTTTCCAAACATTTTCGATAATATACCTAATTGATTAATGTTTCGAAAAAAATAAATGTTTGTCGGTCGAGCTTTGAATTGGAAATTGATAGATATTTTTCATGTAAAATTTGTACAGTGCTTTGTAGGAGAGCTCATAATCAAAATGAGTAAAAATGTATGTTTTAGAAAAAAATCGAACCATAGGTAGTAAATTTTAGGAGTGTAAAATAAGAAAATCATCCATAAATACTAATTATTTTCTAGATATTCATTTTTTATATTTTTAAAACCACTTAGCATTATTTAAAATTGAATAAATCTCCATGAGACGAATTCGTGTAATAAATTACAGGAAGATGAACTAAGGAAACGTAATTAATTATACGATATTTTTCGTTGTTTGTTTTTGGGGTGTTATGCCGTGTTGTGCTACCTCCTTCTTTAGCCGACGTTTCGGACAGCGTTGCAGTGTCCATCATCAGGGCAGATCCGGCAGATCCGTCGATAATACGATAAATCGTGCATTTTAATTTTGTATCAACTTCAAACTTTTTCACCAAATTAAGTTGCAGTTTGTGTTGACATAAAAATATTAAATCATTATGTATTAATTTTTTTTAAATTTTTATTTTTAATAACTAATAGCCGGTTAATAAGTTTATTTCCAAATTGATAGCATTTAGCACATTTTGTCAGACGTTTTTGTTCTGGCAAAAAACACTTACTTATCGTTTTTTGTCCGTTCGGTATTTGTTAGAAATTGACTGCTTCACTTTCTTTCCAATGCACTACATATTTGCATTACTTTTGCGTTAAAAATAATATGTAGAACCGTCAAACAAACGCAAAAAACGTATAGTAAAATATATGTGACGTTGACAGAAATATAGCCAAAAACCATTAAGTAGAGTTAAAGTTTTCTGCCAGAAATTATAAAGGCAGAAAAAAGTGCGCATTCATAGATATAATATACGGCAAATTAGTTTAACTTTTTTATCAGCAGAAAGATTTTAATTTAAGACTTGATTTATTAGAAAATTTCAATTTATAACTAATGATCTGCCAGTTTAAAGAGCGTAAATAATATCATAAAACTGCATTATTAAATCAAAATGTTAAATTTGCGACAATTTTGGCTAGTATGCCCATGATATTATGTTAACTATTTTCATAAATGTTAAGTACCTAAACTACGTGCAATAATTTGGACCGAGTTTTTTTATTATTTCGGAGGTCTAAGACCTCCTTACAAGTGCAACAAAAATCGGCTTGAAAAAAGTTTCTCATATCAATTAGTTTTGTCTCTTCTCTCAATACTTGCATAGCTGTGATAACTCTTTTTAGTAACAGAATTATGAAGGTATTGAATTGCGAAACTATGCAAGTAAACTTTGACATTGGTCTGACTCAACATTAACCTGGCATGACAGAGAGTAAAATTTAGCATAGACACGTCATTTTTACCAATGATAACGCCACATTTATGAATGTCTCACCGTAATAAAACTAACAGAGAAACTTTTCGAGACTTTTAAAAGTTATTAAGGGGTCGCTTTCCCAATTTCTACCGATTTCTCACATATTTTCCTTAAAAGTTTGAAGTTTTTAAGCACTTAAAAAAATATTATTCTATATATTCCCCACGACGAAACGGAAATTATTTTAAATTCACTCGATAGAATTAAATCGCAAAGTATGCTCCGAAAATTATTATTTACACCTTTGTTTTTGTTATTTTACAAGTTATATTTGTGAAAAAATGCACAATGTTTCATTAAATGCTAATTGACACAACCCTCACGAGATTTTTGCTCTTTTTGAAAAGAATCGTGTTTTATTAAACATTTTCACAACTTTCGCATGAATTTTATAGTTATTAATATTACTGCGCTCCCTCCGACGTTCGAATTGTCGTATCTCTCCTTCTTCTTCTTTTTGAGCGGGTTAGCATAGCCTTAAGTGTAACTGTCAATTCGGTTTATAATTTTTAAAACAGCTTTACTGTACTATGCCAAACACTCACAAGATGTGTATTGTTGTAATTTTCTTCTCTCTTGATGTAATCTGTAAAAATATTTAAGGATTAGTTAGTGCATGAAAATCATCGCAAGTCGTTTGATGATAACCTGAATGTAGAAGAATTCTAAGTAGAATAAGATGTAAAGATTATGATAGAAGATCTAAGGAGTTTTATAGAATATGATTACAACAACGTTTTGTAAAACTCCGTTACAGTTTTTTTTTTTTTTTTACATTAGGTCCACACAGGAGGCCCTGAGGAAAATAATTTCCCTCAGGGCCTATGTCACCTTTGGGGATGCTGTGTGGAGGGTATTTTTAAGGAAAGGAAGGAGAGGAAGTTCTGGGAAGGAAAAAGGTATGAGGGTTGGGTAGGAATCTGGGGTTCAATGTGTCTAGATCATCCGCCGCCAAGACCTAGACAATGAACCCCATGAACCCGGGCACCCCTGCTATGTCACCAAACGTAGCGAACCACTTGGGGTGACCTATGGCAGTGGTTATCCAATAAATGGTTCCCGGGGTGGCGGTACCCATTCCCGCCTCCCAAATTGATTTATTATTTGAAATTACGTAATCGGAGTTCAGCGGAATACGTTATTACTTTGTGTAAACTGTAATTCACATAATATTAATGCAAATATTTAAAATAATTAAAAAAACACGTAACATGTGTAATTTTTGTGATATAATTTTTTAACTTTGAAAATATAAATAGACATAAAATTTAAATCTCCTTCATATTCTTTGTTAGGGACGTAGAGTTAACATTGTAATTTTGTGCGTAGGTACCACCTCCATTATGTCGAAAGAATAAATCACTTAGCAGGCATTAAAATTAGATTTACGGGGCGTTTTTATCGCACTGTAAATTGGCGCCAAGATTTCATTATTTGATACCGTTTTCCATTAGTTATCATAACCGTCGGGTACTTTTTACTGAAATAAACATTTTTCATCTCTTAAGCCCATGACAGGGCCATGTGACATCAATGTAAATAATTGAAAAAGAATTCACCTTTTAATTTTACCTCAAAACTCCGATCTGCGGACCTTAACAGTCAGAAATATCATTTTGAGGTGAAAACGTTTTTTGAAATTGATTTCCGGTAGGAGGAGGCAATCGCGCCCAAATGAATCCCAATTTCTGTCTCGAAGTTCTGACTTCAATAACTCAGCTAAAAATAGACATATAATATTTATACATTTTAATAATGCATACTAAGTATATACCTAATATTTCGAAAAAAGGTGTTTTTAAATAATAAAAATATACAACATGACCGGGGGTAAAGTACAGTAAATTCAGGAGCTAAAATTCGACCAAAAATATGGTTAAAAAAATTTCAAGAGGGAAGAGAGGCGACGTCGTACAACTATAACTAATGTTAACCTTTGGAGGGCCAGGTTTTTTTCAACAAAAAATCAAACGTCACTTCAGAATTTTTTTGTGTCGCATTTTATAAGTTTACAGTAACATTTTTTTCAGATTTTGGTAGTTTATACAACTGTTGTTACTAACAATATTATTTTGTAATAGAAACTCGTAAACAAATAATCCTTTTTTTTTAATTTTTACCGATGGCCCACCGGAGGGCAAACGGCCAATTAAGGGAATTTGTTTATGGGAACCGCAAGGAAACAATAACAACCAATGATGGTTTTTATTTCAAAATTTTCCTGAATAGTATCTACCATAAAACGTTACTATTTCGTATTTCTTGTTATCAAGGATAAATTTCATCATTCTCGGAAAAAAACTATAGATTTGTATAAAAACTCAAATCCACGTCGCCCGCTCGGGTTTCCGCCATGGACGCTCATCTTTATATAAAAACAATTAATTATATTTGTAACCCCCGGCACCTTGTTTGGTTGGTTCAAAGGGTGATGTTTTTGATACCACAACTAAACTGAAAGGTGATAAAACGGAATATTTTTGAAAAGCGATATACCTAACCAAATCTAAAGTGGGTGATAGACGCAAGAGATATAAAATCGCGGTTTTAAAGTTCGCAAAATTAGTCGGCTCGACGTCGGTGACATACGACAGAACGCATACTGTAACGTGATGTCGTCGACGGAGGGCGCTCTATATAATTTAGGAAATATATTATATTTCATTGTAAAAATCAAAAAAAAATAAGACAAATCAGCGAGTGAGATTTTCGTTTTTCAAAAAGAGAGCTTTTTTCATATTTGAATTTAGTTAGAGATTTATGTGAAGAGAACTTTTGCACTGAGTTACACCTATTGTAGCTAAACGCAATATTTGCTATTTCAGCTCAAAAGTTGCAATTTTTGGTAACTGGTGGAACCATAGAATAAAGAATATAACACTAAAAGTAGCTTTCGTGTGAATGGAAACAAACGGGCCTCTGACTTAGTACCTTTTGATTCTAGGCTATTTGGCACACGGTTCGTCAATCTTATACTTGCCTGAAATTTTATCTCGCCATCTTATTTGAATTTCGTAATCACGGTAAAACACAGTTTTGTATGGAAAATAATTGAATTACGAAACACGCGCATAGGGCACTCCTTGTGTTATCCTTTATTCTATGAGTGGAACATACACAGATTAAATGTATACCTAACTAAATCAGCTATTAAGACATTCGGCACATAATTATAAATAATTAATTAATCACTCATTTTAAAATCAAAGTATGGACATAGACAAACACGAACGAGACGCGTTTTCGCGGCTCGCGGCTCGCGGCGATGACAGACGTGCGAGCCTAGGCGGGTTACAAACAAAATTTCAAACCGGTAGGAGGCCGACGAACTTATTCAGCGGTTTTAAAGTTAGCGTACTTCAGGGTGACATAAGGGTTAAAAAGATCGCCGAGCCATAAGTACGCGTAATTGCTCTTAAATCTATCACCCACTTAACCTAGTTTGTTTTTTAACCAAGTTTCGTGACTTAATAAAGTTTTTTTTTAATTTTGCTATTTGTCACTGTTCTTTTTGGACCGATTACTGAAAACTATTAAAACATCAAAATAAAATGATAATATTTTTTATTAGCGGAATATATTAGAACAATGTTTGTGTTATTTTATTTTCTATCGTATAATTAATGCGTTACATTTTCTACATATATTTTACAAAATATTATTACATTTATTAGGTAATTCTTGTTCATGTTTACCTTATCAGAAAAGGGGAGCTCTTGTGCCTGAAGGGAGCCATGATTATTTTATTATGTTATAATTATATTCTTGATCGGTAACAAAATTATAAACCGAGCAATCGAATGTACTTTCAATCATTTTTTCGTCACCCACACTGAAGAAAATATTTTCTGTTAGTCTCCCATTGGATAGTGAAAATTGAACATAAATTTTAGGTTGTACAATGTACATAGTATATTAAATGATACATTTTGTTTATGAACTCCTAGTTAATAAAGTAGTAAACATATAATTTCAAACAAACCTTTCAAATGGAAAATTGTTTTTATTCTGCCTACGTTTACACTCACTTTAAGAACTTTTCTTCAATCTAAACATCACATCACAAAACAAACTTTTAACTGAATTTCGTCTATTTTTCATAACGTTAGTAGATATTGCGACGCTTGGTTTGGAGGTTAGGTCATAAATATTGTTCTGTACAATACAATATAACCATGAGAAAAATACTTTTTCTTTGGCATTCTTAATGCTAAGATCCTTATTAAAAAAGTATTTAGCGCTCACGAGTACCTTTATAATGTAATGGGTACAGATAATTTATATGGAATTATACGTGTATATGAATGTGGTGTCAATCAAATAAAGTATTATGTAATTAAATAATAATATGTACGAAGAGATAGGCATTTACGTAGTTAAGAAACCATGTCGATGTTAAATCCCCCCCATCCCTCCAACGCCCACCCTCCTACGATTATTAAAATTATGAATTTGAAACGTAATATTTAGAAACACCCATTTCCTTTTGACGCCTTGTAATTGTATGTGGATCATGAAAGATAGCCCCCATAAGCAGTCATAGACACTGGCCGTATGCCAAATGTGATATCTATCATGTTTCACGTTAGTCCTCTGACAGTAAACCTAATCCTTTTTAGCACATCATCTCTCATACCTTGTTAATCGAACGAACATCAGTTTATTAAAAAAGTTCGATTAAGTAATAAAAAAAAATTCCCTCTCTCTAATTTGTTATGTATTACGAAATAAAATAGGCACCATGAGAGTATTTTCCTAAAAGCACCGTAATAAATGAGAAATTTTAATATCACATCCACAATTTCGAAAATTGTTTTATTAGAATTTTAAGTGTTAAGTACATTTAAAATAATGCTTCCAACCTTCCCAAAGACTGCCTGTTACTCCGACAGTTTTGTCACGAATCCCATTAGTTTTAATAACCAATCGATTAATGTTAGTGTAAACTACATACGAGTTTTGTAATATTCGAAATAGTTATTAGCAATTGTGAAAGAATCGATGTCTATAATGTCAACTCTGCATGTTTGTTAGTCATATCTACATTATTGTAAAGAATAATATGTGTACCCTAAGATGGAAAGCTAATTCTAAGAAACGTAGAGAAATTACGCTGCCGCCTCTAACGAGAGCGAAGAAGCTAATTTATTATGTAAGCTTACTTGTAAAAAATTGCTGAAAAAAATCATGCACAAATAAGACGTATATTTTTAATGAAAATGGCTGGCAAAGGATAAAAACGATACTCTGACCCGTATACATAAAACAAAAACACGTCCAATCTTAGGTTTCCGTGACAAATTATTACCTACCAGTTATAGAACAGTATTATAATATATAATTACATTATATATACGGTACCTTGTGGCTCAGGCTCCTTAGAGATCTCCTGGATCGGAAGGCTCCTTCAAATGATGACCTTTTTATTAGGAAGTGATCCTCTAAAGGAATTCATGACTCTTGATATTGCGGCTTACTTCTTACTATCAGAAACTGCATGGTGAGAGATCATACCAAAAAAACAGTGGGTTAAAGTTTGCTTTTTTGAATTTCATGGGAGAAAAAATAGTGACTTTTGCTCCACAGCGATAATAACCATAAGCCATTGTCACTATGTGGAAAAGAATAGTTTTCCTAGAAAAAAAATATTATTATCGTTGGTGAAAAAAAATATACCCTGTGAACCCGTGTGATAACGTGTCCATTATAAAGCGTTACATTACGACGATAAAGTAAAGTTTTACTAAACCCAGTGTAGGCACTAAACCAAATATATTATGACAAGTTAGGAATGGAAGTTCAGGTCCTAGAAGAAAAGACGTGAAGCCTGCTCGCCAGTGGAAAATCGATCCGGAAAACTTTTAGATGGATGTTGCCTCCACGATAGTTTCGTTAAAAGGAATTGCTCTTTGGTTTCTAGTTTTATAACTCCATAAAGATAAAAATGTTATTACGTACTTTCCAGATGAGACGAAATGGATTATATGGAAAAAAAGTTAAATACAATCTGCCAAGTAAAAGATTACAACATAAACAATTTATATGACTAGCATAATATCTTCAAATCGATTTAAATTTGTGAATTTTGTAAATTTTTTATGAGAAATATTACTTATAACATTTTTTTTTTTATTTCTTGCTAGAGCAATCCCGATTAGTTACAAAGCACCTTTTACAATGGGAGGAACTTACAATTCAAAGGTAGGAGGTAGTAGGTTCAATATTACAAAGGTTTTTTATGTGAATACCTCACAAGAGTCCCAACTGCTCCCGTCTGGAGACAATGAGACTATGGCATCCCCAATTGGAGTATGTTGCGAGGCTGAAGGTAAGTGGGGAGGGGAAGGAGATTTGGAAGGTGGCGAAGTTAGGGAAGTACCTGGCTATTAAGATCTAGTCACTAAACACGGCTAAAGCAATTATTAAGCAACGTTTCAATGCTGAATGGTGGTTTTACACCAGAGCGATACTGAGAGTGTCTTTCACCCTGTTACGTGCCGCAAATATTTCTTTTTTTATTTTAAATTATTAATTTGTGAAAACACAAATCAATCTAATAAAATTTATCTGCGCACGCCGGGATTTGAACCCGCGACCTGCGGATCTTTAGTCAAGGGCCTTGCTCCTGGACCACGGTGGCCAAAGTATTTTGATATCAAAAATATGAGTTTCACATTCAATACATCATAAAAAAATAAAGACGGTTAAGTAGGACAAACAACAAGAGAAAACAAGTAAATTTTGAATAAATAAAAAAAAAAAGATATACTCGTATAAGAAAGAACAAAAAATCACAAGGCGATTCTAATCACAAGGCGAAAAAGAATCACATAACGTGATTCTTTTTCTACACTGTTATATACTTCTTAAACATTTTTCTTTTCCTTTTAAAGCAAGATTGACAAATATTATTTTAACTCTAATAATGCTAACTCCCTTCAAGTTTATTTTCACGGAACTCTCTCGAGCTTTGAGATACCAGAAAAAGCTTTTAAATTTTCAAACAGCGCAATGGTACAGAAGACTCGCATTTCAGACTCTACGGACTTATTAGATTTACTAATAGGCTGTGAATCTTGATTTATTATTGAACCCGTATATGACCATGCAATCGCTTAATTTTATTATCAAGGTGGTAGAAACTTCGATAAGTATAACGCTGGACTACCAATAATTGTACGGATAGTTGGAATTGGTACCAACTAACTCCTTTTTCACAGGTTATTAATGGGTAATAGTAAACACAGGTAAATTAACCCGAATAAATTAATTCAAGTTTCTATGATTATCTACCGCAGGGAAACAAACATACGACAATTCTTGAGATTTATTGCTATTTTTTTTTTGATTTGCAAATATCAAAAAAATCACGAATAATGGCTGTGCTGTTTAGCGTAAAAGACGGTGAAAGTGATACTGGTCTTCTTGTGATGTTATGTTTAGTGCTCACAAATCACTTAGTTTGCAGTCTATTTGTCACACTAACATAATAAATATGCAATTGTATTTGAAAAGTTAAAAAGTAATTTCTATTTTAAAGTTTTTGTAGTTCAAAAGACAAAGTATTTTCTTCCTCTGAAACTTAAAAAAGAATGTGAATTGCAAGTGCACAGTGTGCATTGCAATTGCACAAGAGTCTCAACTGTCTGTCTGTCTGGAGCCAGTGAGAAGATGACATCCTTAAGTGGGGTGTGTTGTGAGGCTGAAAGTAGTGGTGAGGTAAAAGTGGTGGGGGAAGAGGAAGGTGGGAAGTATATGGCTATTCAGATCTGGTCACTGGATAAAAATGGCTGAAGCCATTCAAGCAACGTTTCAAATTTAAATGGCGGTCTTACACCAGGGCGATACTGGGTGTATCTTCCACTCTGGAACGTGCCGCTTCAATGCTATATATTATTTTTAATTAGTAAGGTTGTTAAATAACACAAATTAAATAAATAAAATATACGATGAAAAAAAAATAAGACGTGAGATCTGAGTTCGAGTCCCAGTTGCGACCATTAGGTTTTATTATTTTTCTGTCTCTTGTTCATTTTCATACTTTAATTTAGATTATTATTGTTATCTTCTTCTTCAATGATATATTAGGGGACTAGACCCCCCCCCTTGGTGAGATTAAGTAAGATTTATTGGGACCCCCTCACGTGAGATTTTATTCTTACTCTCAAAATAAATGTTTTTCATAATAGCCATATTTCAGCGGGCAAAATGGGACACTTTAAAAGAAGTGAAATGGGTATAACCTTAAAAAAATAAAAGCTACAAAGAGAGTTTTTCTTATAAAAAATAAAATTTATTTGCGCACACCGGGATTTGAACCTGCATCCTCCGGATTGTTAGTCCAGAGGGCATCGATAAATAAAGTTTAAACGATGAATTACTCTAACCACTGTTTCAACATTAAATTGTGTGTTACGCTTACCAATTAATCTAATTCCGCGTGGATAGAAGTCATTGTAATTGCCCGTAAAGCAGTTACAGAGAGAGATCCTACGTGACGTCATCGTTCTACTATCTTCTATCTTTTTTTGTTTTCACACAAGACGCGTGAGAATGAAGGAACGGTCGTACAACCGTTCGTACGACCTCTCTGGGGACTACTATAGTACATATAATTTAACCAAATTATTCAAGCATACCAAAGCACTACTGGTAACTCTCGTCACAATAGCTGTAGGGGACTTTACTTCTCGCGGAGATATTTTCAACTTGGAAACTGAGAAAAGGGCGGAGTTTCAAGACAAAGTGGCAATTTCATAGGCAAAGTGAAAATTAGTCCCCATATGTTATTCGTCTCTTAAATTAGGGGCATATTTTTGAAGGGTTTATCCATAGACATATGAATATACATAGACGAGAACATAAGGGAGAGGGGTACAACTCAACTATAGCAAGACGAAGAGGGGTGAGTTGACTGTAATGATATGTGATTCGTCAATAATTCAATCTGACAGTATATAGGCATCTCGCATTATAATATCACCATTTAGTTCTTAAAAGTAAAATCTGCTTTTGAATGAATAGACCTTTTTACATGGGAGCGCGAATTGTTCGCCACGGTTTGAACAAACTTGCGTAATCCATATATAGCAAAGAAAATTTCGCTTGTTTTGAGAGTCGAATATTTTGTTGCAGTATTTAGTTAAGACACTTTTACAAATGTATCAGTTTTATCACACCGAGAAACATTGAGCGTTGCCAACTCGGAATTCCCGGTCCCGATCATATTATATGATGTGAATAAGCTTAAAATAAAGACCTATGGAATGCAATACGACAATTGAGTTTATACTCTTTTTCACTTCTATTTTTACACGTTTTAATAGCACAAGTTACCATTTTTGTCGTGTTATTTCGTAAAATGTACCGATGATAGCTCGACGCTAGTCCGCACAAGAATGATGACGTCACATTTTCTAGATTCACGCGAAGCTATAAACCAGCCCAGCCGGTTCCATGGAACCCGTATTAAGGAGGGGGAAATAATACGCTTTTATCACTTAGGGCAGGTCTAGACATATTCATATGTCTATTGGTTTATCTTATTCTTGTCACGCTAGTGACTAGAGTGGATAATATCTAGAGTGGAAGATACTTTCAGTTTCCCTTGTGAAAGACCATCATTCAGAATCGAAACGTTGCTTTATACGACTATAGCCGTTTACGTTAACCAAAAGGTCTGTCATGGACGATCGATAAAACCCTATATCAAAATGATATATAATTTATTCATGCTGATAAATTTTAGCGCCGCACAGTGGGCTGAAAATCGCCTTTCATAGACATAGAGACTTGAATTTTCAAGGCTCTTTTTTTGGCTAGAAATGGATTCTGCTGATCATTACTATGCTATAAAATTTCGTATGAAGCAATTGCATGTACAAATGAAGGAGTTTGCATTAAAATAAATCATCAACTTAAAAAAGTTCTTTTTTCAACTTTGAGGATTTAAAAAAAGAGCAAGTTGCGCCAATATGCGAAGTATGTCAAAAAAATAAAAATAAATAGTAGTATATCTGTGTGTAAGGATATAATGGCCAACCTTATGATTCCAGAGATATCCTCATTTTTAATGTCAGTGCCATACAATTTTTTCTTTAAAAAATGATAACTCCTTCATTTGTATAAGCAATTGCTTCATACAAAATTTTATAGCAAATTAATGATCAGAAGAATCCATTTCTAGCCAAAAAAGACCCTTGAAAATTCAAGTCTCTATAATAATAATAATTGTATAATTTGTATAGCGCCGTGTTTGTGAGAAATCACCTCAAGGGCGCTCTATGTCTATGAAAGGCGATTTTCAGCCCACTGTGCGCCGGCTCCATGATATCAGAAAAATTTCGGTTAACTGTCAACATAAACACATTGTTTGCAAAATTTCTGGCTTATTTTATGAAGGTATTGAACTGAAGCTCATAGGATTGAAAATAGTAGTATGGAGAAGTTGTATTTGCGATCCATAGACTTAAATAATGCATCTAAGATGCGACAATTTTATTCCGTTCGTTCTTTGAGAATCGAAAGTGGATGAAATATGACTAAATACCTCAATAACTAATTAACTCCCGTTTAGTGTCAAAAATTAAATGCAAACCGCCAATGCATTTTTAGGTTATTATTTCAATTCGTTTGCCAATTTATTTATAATTTGTACACAATTGGTTGGCGTTTGACGTTTCGGAATGCTACATACAATATATTGATTTTTTATTTATTCCCTCTCATAATAGTTTCGACTGTCAACACTGAAAACGTGCTCAGTATATCGATGTAAAATCTTCGGAAGTTACGCCTATCGATCCGGTATTGTAAAGTTATGGATTTTTCTATGCTTGACTCCCAGATCTTAATTAATCAAAACATCCCCTTCTCATCTTCTTCCCTTCCCCGCTCCCTTCAGCCTCGCGACATACCTCAATTGGGGATGCCACACTCTTGCTGGATTCGAGCAGTTGAGATCAGTTGAGAGCAGTTGAGACTCTTGGTGCGTAATTCGCATAAAAATGCAACGACCTGATAATATGATTTTGAAAGACACCGTCAAAAGAAAAATTATTTTCGAAATGACTGAATTGGATATATTTGAAATATGTTAACAATATTTCTCGGATCGGTTTACAAAACATAGGAAATTCTAGAAAAAACAATATTATTGTGACGCGATCTATGAAATTTAATCGGCAATTGTCGGTTACAACCAAAATAATTCTCAAATAAATGATTTTTTATCAAAGGAAATTAGTTAACGACTTCGCAGAAATAAATTACAAGCCTCAGGTGAAGAAAGACGAGTTTCGGAGGAAGCTTAGTACTCTAAAAACAAAGTGGACACACACATCAGAGCAAACGAACCAAAATAATTGTACGTTTGTAAACTCAGATGGCTCGGCGTGGCTCGGCGCGAACCGCTTGATATTCGGCGAGTCCGAAATCCACCAAACCAATTTGAAAAACCGTGGATCGGTTCGACCGTAGGCAATGGCTTGCCGGCTCTGCCGTGTTTGTGCAATTCCCGAACCAAAATCCGTTCAGATCTTTAGTCGTAAGTACGGTCTCTTCAAGCGGAAGTAATTTTTTTCTGGAATGAAAAATATGTATATACTATATATCTATTATTTACTACTACCTATATTATTTTTTACTATTTAATTTTAAATACACCTTTGTTGATCATTTGTGGAAAAACAACCTATTTTATATACCAGTGAAAAAAAAAGATTTTAGTTGACAAGTTCGAGTTGTTCACGTAGTGTTAGTGACGTAGATCAAATTGGCCAGGCTCAGCGTGGCTCGGCTTGGACGTGTGTATTCTCCAAATTCGGACTGTGTCTAAATTGATTCAGCCAAATGGCTCCGCCGTATGTGTACAGCTATTCTGTTTCAAAAATTTACAACGCCTGAATTATCAAGCGCAGGCAATCGGTGTAGCATCTTCCGCGTATGTAAGAAATTTCTAGGAATAGCAAATTTGAACCCGTATTAAAACTATTGAACTCGGAAACCTATGGTTGCTAAAAATGAGATATTAATTATGTGAACGCACTATTATTAGTTTAATTAGAATATAATAGATAAGAGAAACAAGGAGAGATATGGAATCAAAGCGTGACGACTGTCGCTGAGCTACGATTAAACTGCACGGACTATGAACATGGCGGAGCCAATGCAAGTTAAGCGTTTGTTATTTAGGTAGAAACTGAGGTGGGGTGCAAGATGCGATTTACATTAATATGGGAGAACCATGTTGGCGACACTTGCGCGCGCGGATTCAGAAATAATGGTTAATGGCCCATCTCTTTTGTCTTTCTTATTTATTCCACATGATTTAAATTGTTTACAACCTACCCTTCACTAAAGAGAATAAATAGTTTATGCATACCAAAATAATTGTAGGTAAGTATTAAATCTATTAGATAAATACCTACCGACTTGAATAGTTTATATTCGTATTTGCATGAATAAATAAATAAATGTGTGTATGTCTGTTAGGATGTTTATAGGAAATGATATTCTATTGTTAATATAAAGTCAATACACTCAATTATTATTTGTAAAGTATGTTATCCTAACGATGCGACATCTCTTAATGGATTTAGGAAGTTTAGCATCAAATATGTGTGTTCTTAAACATAAGATTAATATAAATACTGTGTGTATATTTTATATGAGTGTTTTAGAGTCGACGTATGTTATAGACACCTATGAAAAAATATGTAATTATATACATAAATGTATTAAATTTTTGTTTTCGTAGTTCTCACTGAGCGTGTTAAAAGGTGGAATTCAAATGTACCTTAATTTTTATAACATTTTATTTTAGTCACAGTATTAATTAAACCTTTTGGCGGATAGGTTATTAACGTACTTAATTGATGAAAACAAAATTGATGAAAAAAAATTTCATTTTAAAATGATCATTTAATCGATTTTTAATAATGCATAATCAACCCTTGTAAAAAATCACATACAAAAGACTTTAAATTATAACGTCCCTTAAGAGGTGATTTTTTTAAAGACATAGAATTTACAGGGATAGTTTGTCAGGATCTTGGCGGCGTAAGGGGCTGTTCACCAACTGCGTGGCAGGTTGGATCGGGAGAGACTAGTTGAGGGAGAGCTTTTGACCTCTCTGGCAGGAGTATCTCCTAACAACGCCTTGCACCGTAGTGGTGGGGATAGTTTTATATGTCCGTCACTCCTGAACACATTAACTCTCTGACTACTACCCACTCCTCATACTTTTTTCTTCCCAGAACTTCCTCTCCTCCATTTCCTAAAGAGACCCTACACGGAGAAAAATGTTATTCTAAAATACGATCATTTTATCGATCGATCGTAAGAACTTCAGTCACGTTAAAAACGGGACTGAAGTTCTTACGAACAAATTAACAGTGTTTCAATGTTTATTGGCGGGAAAATGTATGAATAATTTGTTGGTTTACGTACAAAATTACGTAAACCAACAAATTATTCTTACATGTTCCCGCCAATAAACATTGAAACCCTGTTAATTTGATCTTAAAAACTTCAGTCCCGTTTTTAGGCGTTTTTACGAATAAAATGATCGTATTTTAGAATAACATTTTTCTCCGTGTACACACAACATCCCCAAAAATGTCATAAGCCCCGAGGGGAAATATTTTTTTCAGGGCCATCTACATGAAGCTAATGTAAAAAAAAATCTTTCTGGTTTCTAATATACAATCTTAAATAAATGTAGATAGGCACAAACATAATTGGAGAAGAAGACAACAATAATAATCAAAATTAAAATATGAAAATGAACAAGAACAAAAAAATAATAAAACCTAATGATCGCAACTGGGACTAAATTTAAACTAACTATATTTGTATCAGTTGCGACCATTATGCTTTATTATTTGTAAGTGTCTTGTTCATTTTTATATTTTAATTTAGATTATTATTGTTGTCCTCTTCTTTAGTGATATATTAATTACATTGATAGGAATAACATTCAAAGGTTAAAAAGAGAGTTTTTCTTATAAAAAAAATAAAAAAAAATTTGGCGAAATTATAGTAAAACGTATAAATTTTATGTATTATACTGGCTTCCCATTGACCAGGAATTTAAAAATGCATATTTTATAGTGCATTTGAGAGTGAATCGTAAATCACAATATATTAAGGAAAAATACAGTTCATAAACTCTAACAATTGAAACACGTTGTTTTCGGAGATATTGTAAATTGAACAAAAGGATTCCGAAAACAATCCTCCCGACACTGCTTTACAGGTTGTAGAAATCAATAGAATTTACTATCAGCGCTCTCTGGCATCTCTTTTGAATTTTCATTTGTGTTTCGTTAAAAATTGATATAATATCTTTTTTGAATCCGCGATATACATTTGAATTCCAAAGCCCGAGGCAATTCCATTGTCTCGTTTATAAAGAAAGCTTTGCAAGTGTTGAATCGACGTTTGTTTACATTCAAAGTTTCTACATGTCAGTGAGAATCGAACTTAATATTAGCTCTACAAACAATATTATAATTTTTACTATTTTAGTAGCGTAATAAATTGAAAGCTTTTATTTCAAATTATAAAAGATGCCGGTCATCATTGTTAATAATATATTTGTGCTAAATACTATTGAATGTAGACATTATGATACAAGAAAAAATATGTTCTCATTAAAAACGAAAAAATATATTGTTTAAAGAATTTATAATAAAAAGATAATTTCACGAGTAATAAACCCACGCACTGTGTAAAAATATGAAAACCTTAGTTGATCGATTGCTTGGAAATAAAATAAAATTACCTGCAACTAATTTTCTAGCAATCCCTTTGTTTTAGAAAATGCTAAACAATCTGAGTATTATATAGAATCATATTGGTATTATTTTTCGTAATGTAAAAATATAATGTACCTACCTAATATAATATCATAATATTATACATTTCTGAAAATAATTTTTTTAGACTACCATCTAGATTGAATAACGAGCATAATACATATTTATTTAGTCAATGATACTTAGTATAATAACCATCCAATTGTTTTACAATTATAATGTACGAAGAAAATTAAGTTAATATTATAATGTTTGATTTTTTAAAGTGCCAAAATGCAAAACAGAATTGATTTAAAAATATATCGTGAATAAGAAGTAATGGTGTCAAAGATAAAAACGATGTGTTATTTTAATCGCGCCGTATTTATACATAGAAAACACCATAGCATTAGGGGTTTCGAATTCTCATAGTTTTATATTTAATAAAACATTTTCTGTCCACGTTTTTTTTTGCTAAGATGTTTGTATTCCCTATAGGACAACCCTCAAAAGTGATAAATTTGTAATTTTGGTAGGTGCTTGCAACTTTTTTACCTGTTTTATTTTCCAAATGTGTGTTATGTAATTAGGTAGAAATTTTATTAATCCCATGACCATAATATGTGTTTGTACTGAAAATAAATGAATAGATAAATGTATAACTGTGCCGTTGTAACCATTGATTTATTTGGTATACAGTTGGTAAATTATATAAATGTTTGTATGTACATTTTATAAAAAAACGTAATAAAAACTATTAGACTGAAGTAATTGGTTTTATTGGCTCCACTTAACCTAGTTTGTGACGGTACAAGATGTTTAAATAAATTGGTTTATTGGATTCAATTTATTGGAAGAGATTTTTACCCCCGTCATGAGTTTGCCCTCAATTGATTTGGGGTGACATAGGGCTTCGTGTTTCTTAGACTTTATATTTTACCTCCATAAAAAGTCGTAATTTATTTTTCCATCCACTCGTATTGAATTACATTTAGTGAATACCTACTTTTCGTTTTTTGATGTTGTTTAAAAAGTTATCAGTAGGTACCATTGGTTTTTAAACGAAAGCCTTTATTTAAAGTCTTTCCTTTACTATGCGACTTTAAGAACCCATTTTTTCCAAAAGATTTGAATGTTTATTAGGCGTCTAGTGTCATATATTATAAACCATAATATACAGGGTGTAACAGAACGTACTCGAGAGATTTTAAGCAGCTATTCCTGAAGTTATTTGGTGTAAGAAATGTACATGTCGTTTTGCTCTCCGATAATATTTTTTTTCTATTAAAAAAAAAAACCTGTTTTTCAATCACACGTCGCCACTGGCAGTTATGATTGGCGTAGTCGCGAGACAATGTTACGAGTCAACACGTGCCCGTGGCGTGTACACAAGAGAAAGGGAGCGAACGCGCGATAGGCAGAGCAAGAGAGTGCGCTGCCAACCTGAGGGGGGGTTGGCTGGCGGATAGGGGGAGGGGTCAGCGGGGACGTGTGGAAAAACATTAAAAAAATATATATTTGAAAAAAAAATGTCAGCGTACAGCAAAATGATATACGGATATTTTACTCCAAATAAGCCCAGAAATCGCTGGGTAAAATCTCTAGGGTACGTCCTGGTACACTCTGTTTATACAAATCCTACAAATAAAATATACGTGATTATATACATTTATATACATATAGACACGAAAAATTCGTGAATATTTTAATTGTGGGATTTGTGAAGCTGAAAGTATTAATAAAATATTTGCCTCAGGATCATTGCCCATGTCTATCAGTATTTTATGAACGCCGTTAGTAAACTTACTCAGATTTTAGATTTGTCAAAAATGTTAATAAAAGAAAGACGCATCCCAATTACCGAATTATTATTATAATTGATAACTAAAATAAAAATACATCTGTAACTAATAACTTTATCACTTTACATGTATAAAAATATATTTTTTTTATAAATGTCACGAATGCGTATGAATATTTCACATCACGCATGCACGCACCGACAGTCAAAATAAATATGAGCGACAAACATTGAACCTGACAATCAGGATGGTAGTCCAGGCAACGAAGACCAAAAAACAACGAATAGCGGGAATAATTCATGTAGAAGCCAATTTTGGCACAATCGTAGAGGAAGGTGTCCTGAACAACATACTAAAAGTACCCGGGGGTGGGGGTGGAGCTATGGGTGGGGGGGGGCTCCAAATGTACCTTTTTTCAGTTTTTCGTTAATAACTCGAAAACTACTGCCTCTACCGAAAAAATGTGTATGTACTAAATTATCTACATAAAATTCTCTACAAAAAAAGTTCAATAAACTTTTTTGCTAGGATCAATGCTTAAAGAGATATGGAGGGGGGGAAAGTAAAATAAACAAAAAAAATCAGTTTCCATTGTTAAAAACGAAATTTTTATTGTTAAAAATGAAATAATTAGTGTTTAAGGATGTATCTTGACCATAAAATTTTGTCAAAATTGTTGTAATGTCTGGGCTCCCCTCCCTCACCAGTCCTACCAACTTACAATGCTGACCAACATGGAGGAACTTACTCCAGACAAAGTTGAAGAGAATGCTTCCTAGGTGTCAGCTTTGACGAAATTTCAGAATCATATGAAATCCCTTTAGGATAATGGGCCCACCGCTGCTTTGTGGGTTCAGTACTTCCACGTGGTTACCCTGATGAAGAAGTTCATTGATTCTGAGCGTTGTGGAGTTTGAGACGACCACTTGGGGTGTGTACAACAGATGACCCCATTCTTCCATGCAAGTGGGCACTTCCAGTAAGCAAAATGTGCCCATCTCTACGAGCAAGATATGATACAACTGAAAGTTAGCCATCCGGAGGCGTAAAAGGAGTTTGCAGAAAAGGGGTACTTCACTATTAATCGCACAGGTACACCTTGGGCAGGTGTTTGGTCGCATATGGTCATAGAACAAACACTTATTCGCTCTATGAAAAGTTCAGATGGCCTGACCCGAGGAAGAGGAATTACTGATTCTTTACTTGCTAAATGGCTTTGTGGATCACCAGGAGGTACCGCCATCTGCACGTCATTGGAGGATTTCGCTGAAGTGGTTTTGGCAACTGGAGAGCAGCACTTTGATTTCCGGGTATCACGGCAAACGAGAGATTCACGAGATAGAGCTAAGGTTCACGAATGGTTCAATGACCATCCCCCTTTTCCAAAGTTGGATTCGCTAATGTCGCTGTCAGCGGGCATCCTAAGGAATTCCAAAATAAACTGCCACAAAGCCCTGGATATTGGAACCAAAACTATGCAACGTTTCATTGGCAGCAAATTTGGTGACATGAAGCAATCTATAGAGAATATGGTTTTGTCAAAAGCCAGTATGAGCAGCACCATTTAAATCAATGGTGCGAAAGTTACTAAATAACTCAGGTCCGGGGCATACGTCATTCCTATGTCTACCTACGTTAAATTATCGTGAAAACAAGCTTATGTGCCCTACCGGTTAACCCTCCGACAAAATTTCCAATGAACTGTGATAGCAAAAAAGAACGACAAAGATGTACTAGAGCTTTTGACATTTGAATTACACTCGTACACCCTGGCTCTGTTCAGCTAGGGCGGAATGCGAAAAGGAAAACAATCATCCCTCTACGATGTGTTGCCAGTAAAGGACAACACAACTCTCGATATCACTCAGAGCACCAATGTAATAGATGGTGGTTTCCTTCTCCACCGCCTGAAATGGAAACAGTTTTCCTACATTTTTTCAATTTGCCATCAGTACATTGCCTATGTACATAAACATTGCGGTAAAAATTGTACGGTGGTTTTTAATGGTTATGGTGATGTCAACAGCACAAAACGAGCAGAGAAGAAACGAAGAGGGCTCACAAAACTTCTGTTGACATCAACTTTCATGGGAACATGACCATCACAGTTCAACAAGTTAGTTGGGGATGTGGACTTGATTGTTCTCCTCATTGGATTGGCACCACCATCGATCAATTTGTACTTCAGGAAGCCAGGCCGTGGGAATGTGGAAATCAACTTATTTTCGGTGCGACAACTTCAATAGCTTCCAATCGCCAAAACGATTATCCTTCTCCATAGCTTCTCCGAATGCGTCACCACCTCGGCGATACATGGAAAGAGTAAAGTGGGAATCGCTAAGCTCTTTACAGAAAATCTTTGTCTCACCCAAGACATTTCAGCAATATTCACAGATGCCTCAGCATCACCTGAAGATATTGATCAGGCTTGCGAGAAGCTTTTTTGGCTGTATACATACAAAGCACCTGCTCATCAAGACAACCTGAACGAACATCGGTACTCGCATTTTTGAAAGTGTCAACTAAGCCCAAATCAGACATGGCCACTAAGGTGGGTCACGAATGTATGGGGAAATTTTTTTTCTTGTTTTGATTTGTTTAATAGTGAAAAAAGGGTGCTAAATGACGATGAAAAATCACCTAATTTTTTTAATAATATTTGGATATCATCTTCTTCCTCCGGATTGACTTTGAAATTTCCCATATTAGAGAAAAACCCACCCTTGTTAAATCTTTAAAAAATGTTAGATAAACAAGTAAAAGTGAACAATTTTTCAATAAAACGCAAAATAGAGGGAATTTTTCGAATTATTAACTAAAAACATATATGAATATAATTCAAATTATCTCAAGGTAGTGTATTCAAATACGAGCAAAATTCTTCTTACTCTGAAATTTCGGCATTATTTTGAGAGACTCAATCTTCACCTTAATAAGACCATCTCTTGCAGACTTCGTACATAAAGTAGTCAAGGCTTCAATAACAGTCGTTACACCTCTTTCAACTGCTTGAGTACGACATGGCAGACGCAGAAGAGGCAATCTACCTTCTCCCCCTTGAGCTACAAATAATTGAAGATCTTCATCCGAAATATTCTTCAGTATTAAGGGTTCGGTTACATTTTGCTTCCAAATAATATGATGCATCGAGGTTTATGTTTGGAAGTTGGAACAGCCCTGTTTTACTTAGTTTATTACTGCGTGCTTTTAGAACACGACGCGCAGCTAATTCTCGGATATGCTTGTGAGGGTCATTCAAAATTGCAAGTAATAAATTTTCGGGGTGTGCGAAGAAACTGTTTCTTTCTATAACCGGATCAATTAAGTTTTCAGTACAGCTGATAAGTATCTAGGTGCTGAGATTAACTACCAAAGGTGACGTGCTCCATCTTTACAGGTGGTATGAGTTTTAATGCTGAACAAGCCGGAGCATACACTTTAACAACGTACGTTTCTAAAATAATAAGATTCTCTGAAGGAGCTTTCGTTGAAACATAAAGACGAAGAATTCGGTTAGCACGCGTAAGCTATTAGGCATGAGACATTTTTCCAGGAGATTTGTGGCATAAATCTTCAGGTAATTCCCCCACTGTAACTGCAGATACTATTTTATACAAATATAACTGATCTGTATCCTCGTCTTTAGTAAATAATTCATGCAACTCTCCATCAATTTTCAGACAATGAACCATAGACTTTTTTTCTCAATTTTCCAAAGCTAGTCCCATTGTGCCTGAACATGTTTGAGGTCCAGATGTCTTACTGTCAAGATGTGCGAACAAATGCCGAAATGGTAACTCGTTCATGTGAAGCAAGCAAATTATCCATTGCAATGGTTTATAACTTTCGACGTGCCAGAGTTTGGTGCAATAAAACCTAAATATATATTGAGTCTGGTTCTTTTATCAATGAAATATGCTCTTCAATGCATCATTCTCTGAATTGAGTCCCCCCCCTTTCCCTGATAATTAATGTTTTATCTTTCCAGCCATCAAAATATATTTGGGGGTTTTTATAAAACCATGTGTTGTGCCCTTAATATTTCCTCTTGTTTTCTTTCGTTCTATGCGAAGTTTACTCTTGTCAATAACTGGAATATTAGACTTGATGTCATACAAAACTGCTAAGGCAATGGCTGCCGCTGCCTTATCCGACACTCCATATCTATCACAAGTTTTAGAGAGTGTGGAGTGATCAATATTGACCGCAGCCTGCTTCTGAAGCGTTTGAGGTAAAACATTAGGTTTGAAAACATCTTTACAATCGGATTAATTTGATGCAGAAGACGTGGAAATGTCGAGTAGACAGGTAGTTAACTTACCTGTGCTTTCCTTTTTAGACGGGCACAAGGATTTTTGCTTCAAAAGTTTCCCTTTCAACGCAGTCTTCATTTGTTTTGTTGAAGCGATATCCACGTTTCCTATTATCATTTTTCGTGTAGTACGTTGGTCAGTAATGAAACTCTATTCATTTACAGGTATTTTTTGATCTCTAGGACAGTCACAATTACTGAAATCATTGCATTTGCAAGACGAAATATCAAACAGCACTTTACTTTTGCGGCGGAATTACTCCATTTTAGTGCAATCAGTGCTTCCCCGCCCTCACCTCCCGCCTCCAATAATCAAAACCGTGACATTTTGTAAATTATTTCGTAAATATATACTACATTTGCTATGGAAGATAACAAAAAATATGGTTAAAAAGATTCGTAGTAACTTTTATACACACTAGAAATAACCTCTAAAATTTCAAATTTTCAAAACTTTGAAGTGAATCCGGAGGAAGAAGATCGTATCAGAAAATTTTAAAATTTTAAACACGTCGTTTTGAACCCATTTGGCACCCTTTTATCGCTCTTAGATTTGGAAATTAACACATTTTTTAAAATGACCCACCTTAATGGCCACTCTTCCTCCCACCAGAGGAGATTCAAAACAACACTCGTTCAGAGTATATCTACAGGTAAATCCATTTACTTATAGTTTTAAATACTGCTTCCTTTAAATAACAAATATTAATCTGTGATGAATTCCTACCATGATCTCATTACTTTCTTACAAATACAACAGTGGCTCGGCAACCCCCTACCACCCATCCAAAGGGGTTAGGTCAAGAGAGAAGATGGGATACTGAACCCAGTTAACACAAACGATCCTGTGGCACCCGATTCCGTTTTTAACATGATCTTTTGCCGATGCACGACTGGGTGTGGGATGCGCTGCGGTTGCCGCAAAGCAGGGATTGCCTGCGGCTGCCTCGGCTCATTTACGACCGCAGCCCCGGTTGAAGACAGCATTAGTGACGATGCAAGTTTAGATTTCGACGATTAATGTTCAAAATACATCCTTCAACACAAATTATTTAATTTTTAATAATAAACATTTCATTTTTAACAATAAACATTTCATTTTTAACAATAAACATTTCACTTTTAACAATAAAAACTGTATTTTTTTTTTAAATTTTACTTTTCCCCCTCCATATCTCCTTAAACATTGATCCCAGCAAAAAAGTTTATAGAACTTCTTTTGTAGAGAATTTTATGTAGATAATTTAGTACTTATACATTTTTTCGGTAGAGGCAGTAGTTTTCGAGTTATTAACGAAAAACTGAAAAAAGGTACCTTTAGAGTCCCCCCCCACCCTTAGCTCCACCCCCACCCCCGGGTACTTTTAGTATGTTGTTAAGGACACCTTCCTCTACGATTGTGCCAAAATTGGCTTCTACATGAATTATTCCCGCTATTTTTGCTTCGTTGCCTGGACTATGGGTTGTTTAAAAACAATTTAAACAGTTCATCAAAAATTTTAAGTGAATTAAGTGAATTAGAGTTAAGTTAATTTTCATGGTCTGTTTTTTTTTGTACGTTTTTTTATTCTAGAAACAAAGAAAATAACATTTTCGCTTACTTAACTTGAACTTTGAATTATACATACTTTTATTATTATATCTTAAATTTTCTGTGGAAGTTCTGTTCACGTTCTGTTATTATATCAAGGCCAGTTGCTTCGTAAATTTTTCTAAAATCACAGAACTTGAATAGAACTTCCAAACAATATGAAAGTTAACCTAAAAAAATTGATGAATTGTTAAAAAAAATGTAAACAACCCGTCCTTAATGTAATTCATTTTTCCGGCGAACCTTTTGTGGCTTTCATGATGTTAGTAAAAAAAATCATATCTTTTTGTATATATTGTTGTCTCTCTTTATATGTATATATAAGCACACATTTTGTATTTATTGTTTAGTATTTATTTGTACCCTGAAGATGCTTGAGTAGAGCGAAACCGGTCGGTAAAGTAAATTAATAAATATCGTTGTTTTAAAACAAACAAAAAAGTGTTTTATTTTTATTAAATATGTCAAAGCACAAAGTGATTGCTTTCAATAATATAAAAAAAAATCTTTTTTTGTGGCAGATTTAGAATAAACATTCTGGCACGCGGACGATTGGTATCCATAACATATTATTAAAAGAGGTGTTTTATGATCAACTACTTATTGAGGAAAAAATCAATTATTTAAATTTAAAATAGTATAATAAATCTGAATAAACTTAGATACGTATGTAAGTAAATCAGATCAATAATTTGAATAGTGGTAGGTAGCTGTTGCATAATATAATAAATTAAAATTAATAGAAATGAAACAAAAAATACTTCGTTTTAAACCGCTTTATTAAGTAAAATAAATAAAATTAAGCACCTATTTGTTTCATTTTGTATAATGTCAAGCCACAAGGTATTTGCTTTTTTCGATAATTTTAAATTAATAGAGTTCACTCGACACGCATTTTGCTCCAAAAAAAAGAAAATTGAATTAATCTTGGAGGTATAACAACTCCACCAGGGAATTAATAGAGCTTGTTAAAATAATTCTCATTTATACTTAATTTTAATGGTACCAACGCAAAATAAAATCCATCCTTGACCTACCTACGTAAACCGATATAATATCTAGAACAATAAACGGGTAATGATATTATTATTTAGGCTTGATTAAAAATTTGAAAAACCGGTCTCGAAATTGAGCGCCACTTTTCCATCACACTTTACAGATGAATTATTCGTCCTTTTCCCGCCCGCGCCTGCGGTTTCAGTGAATCAGCTGCAATGTTTGATCGGTATATTATAAATTGTATTTAAACATCGAACACACCGGCACTCTAGTAAAAACCTCCATATCGAGTCATTATACGCCCGAGTAAAAATTCTAGCGAACGCATTGAACGTACACTTAAATGAAAACACTTTTTTACGAAGCCGCATAATTTGAATGGCCTTGCTTTTGTTGCCAAGTCTAGTTAGAACAGCGCGCCAAACAAAAAGCAGCGAGCCGTTAGTTAAGGCTGCGAATCTGACGACGGCGTACATTTATAGAACGGTACCTAATTATTATAAATCAACCATAAAACTTTAATTTAGGAACATAAATGAACGACCTTATATTTATTTAAAATTCGTGTATTTTACGAACATTCCGATAGTGTTCTAACGGGTGTTCGCTCCTAACTTGAATTTTGACAGTCTGAAGTCGGTAAATATTCGAATGGAGAAACAGTTGGGATTTTTGCTCTGTAGACGTAACCTCAAAATTGCAACTTAATTAAATAATAATAAAGTGATGTTTTATATGGATTAATATTAGTGTTTGTGCGTTATTAAAAGTTTTTGGTTATTCTTTGATATCAAAGTGGTGTTATTTTAGTATCGAATAGAAACATTGTTTGAAATAAGTGTTGTCAACAGTTTCAAGATGAGCAGATTAAATCAAATGCAGGTAAGACCAATAAATCTGATATAAAAATATGAGGTAAAGTTGTAGTACTCTGCTTTCTTTTGGATGGATTTGATGTTTGCGAAATTTTGTTTCAATCTAAATACAAATGAATTACTTAACCATTTTAATCATATTAACATTAACTTATAATAAGCATTAATCAGTTTGTTATTGATTCTGCGATTTTGGAGTTGGATAAAAGATTAAAAATTATTATTCAGTTTTTATGGGGTAGGGGGGGTGGGTGAAATTGCGGTCATTCAACGCATAGATAGAACCAAAGTATAAGTGAGTGTATTTATGAATATTTTTAAAGAATGAAGACAACACTGGGGAAATCGATAATCCCAACTGTTCATAGCGAATGCGTAGACAAAAATACTATCGCATAATATTTAAACATAGGTAATGTTGACAGACAATAAACACCCAGAATCGCGCTCATTTACGAGCGTACCTTCAAGGAGTGTCAAGAAATGAGTAGGCAGAGAGGATACAGAAAAATGAATGCGGTTTCTTAATCCTGTATCGAGAATTTCGATTCTTCTGCATCCTTACGCCATCTGGTACAAGTTTTTCTGATGTCACCATTTGGTTTCATTGGTATGGATGCAGGTAGAAATAAATATCTTACCAACCAACCATCACGACGTTCCCGCTGGGCTAGTCAGAGAGGATGGAACGCCACACAAATCTGTCTTGGCACACACTCCTTTTTTCATACATCGTCCCATGCTGAGTAAATATTCAAAATTACAGGACATGCTTAATATGCATAAGGTAAAGTAGATACAAAAGGGCTATGCTATCTTATATTTTCGATCAATATTAATTCAATCTCAGTTTACCTTATTTATACTATAGAATTTGGATATATTTGTACCTATCTCTTGCTCATATCTCTGATGTCATTTCACAATCAAATGCCACAGTTAATTTGTTATTCTTTATCTAAAATGATTGCTAATATTTTCTTATGGTTCTAATTGTGTCATGTAACTACTGTTTATGGTTTATTTTACCGTAGAAATTAAATAAATAAATACATTATTTTTGAAACACTTATGAGTTTATAACAATGATAAACAACTATTTTAGTGACCGAAAATAGAAAATAATGAATTTCGCCCGGCGTAACACGTGAAAGACGCGAAGGATATATTATTGTTAACAATAAGAAATATGATATTAGTTATTCATCACTATTTTCACTATAACTAATATTCCTTTTGATTTTTACAAATTCCGTTACGTTAATTATAGGATAGATTATTATATTTAGGGGGTTTCTCACCTTTCTCCTAATAGCTTATCCGCGCTATAACGAATATTATTAAAAATAAAAATAAAATACTCGCAATACTTAAAAAAAAACTCGGCCAACTTATACAATATAAAGCCACTATTCATAGGTTCGAGTGATGAATAATAAACTCCGAGATAATAAATAAATAAACCGTAAATCTTGAATCCAAAATAAACTTTAGGTATTCTTTGGATAAGCTATGAAGAGGATGATGAGAAACCCCCTTAGATTATAATAAAATTATTTAATTGTAATAATTACAAATTAATTGCTTTCACAATCTATCATTAAATGAGATGTTGTTAACATTTTATTATTAGAAAAAAATAAAACATAGTTAATCGGTAGAAAATCTTTCGCAAAAATTTCTCTAACGTTGGACTCAAGAGTCATGAAATTATTTTTTACTTTTTAGTCTAAAGGACATCATTGCACCTATTTGCAGCTTTCAACGTCAATTCCATCGGAAAATGGACATTTCATTTAAATATCCATGTAACTGTCGGAGATGACCAATTTGGTAGGCGTGTATGGGTACCACCGCCCCGGGACCCATTTATTGGATAACCAGCACCTCTGCCATAGGTCACCCAAGTGGTGCGCTACGTTTGGTGACTTAGCAGGGGTGCCCGGGTGCATGGGGTGAGGTTTGTCCGTGGGTCTGGGCGGCGGATGCGTCTGCGCACCAATTGCGTGTCAGGCCAGAGAGAGACTGGTTGAAGGAGGCCTTTTGACTTCTCCAACAGAACTCTCTTGGAACATGCACCGTAGTGGGAGGGATGGAATCATTCATCCGTCACTCCTGGACACATTGACCCCCAGATTCCTACCCACCCCTTATACCTTTTTCCTTTCCAGAACTCTCCTTCCTTTCCTAAAAATAACCCTCCACACAGCATCCCCAAAGATGACATAGGTCCTGAGGGGAATTATTTTCTTCAGGGCCTCCCGTGTGGCGCTATTGTAAAAAAAAATGAGACAAAAAATATTACTTTGGTCTGATACTTTTTTTTAAGAAATCGTTAATGATTTTATTTTATTTTAATATATTTGATAGGTGACCTTGTGCTTAACTTACTTTTGACAAGATTACTGGTTACTACAGTATTTTCAGACCTTTTCATAAATGCATTAAAAAATCGTTTCATTTCATTATCCCATTCAAAAATATTTACCAAATCTTTGTGCATTATTATTACGTAATAAAAAATTCAAGTTTTGTTTTTACAATTGGTTTGGCAGTCATTTGCATGATCTTACCCACTTGCATTGGTTGTTGCACGATGTCTATTCTTAATTCTGACATCATAAAAACTTTTTCTTCTTTTGACAAGTTATGAGTCACACTCTTGGAGAAACAATTTATTTCATATTTTAAGAGTTCATAAAAATTGTAGTTATCCGATAATATCTTCACCGAGAACAAGTCATTTAAAAAACAAACGAATATTATAAAATACAAAGACTGTCTTGCAATGTTAATGGAATATACTTACGCAAAATTACTCATTTCAATTAAAAATAATTATAACAGTTTAATTCAACAAAATGTCTATCGTAATAGTACGACACTTGGAAATAATTGATAGTAAGTAATATCAATCAATGCTTTACAATAATTCCTTTGCTTACAATAATTATTTATCCTTCTTTTTCTTACAAGTTTGACAGTTCAATTTTCTTGTGTTTTTACAGTTAAATTTACATTTTTCAAAGCTCCATCGATCGTGTTGGAAACGATGTAGCAAGCTCGTAAAATATACATAAAAAAAACTTTTTTTAAAACTGTGCTAATTTCATAACACCAGCACTCACCGTACTAGAGTTCTTGCTGAGATAAAGAGATTTTCTGTTTTGTAGAACATAATTAAAACGGACAATATAATATGCCTGATTCCGCGTAAAACTGAAATCCGAGGGTTTTTGGTTTTCCGCTTAAATTTATTATAATAATTTGATTTATGATTTTTGTCGATTAATCAAAGATTATATATACCTTTCAATAAAAATACTGCGTGGCTGGTTTTATAGCACCATTTTTGTAAAAAATCGCTTATAGGGTGTATCATATGTCTGCGAAGGGGGACCTCTCCTTGTAACCTTCGTAGACCAGTCTAAGTTGCAAAGTGGTTTGCAATTAGGTATGGTATGACTTAAATATTATAGTATCTATTCCACAAGTCTAACAAGGCGTTCAACGCACCAACTGAGCATGCGCACATCGGAACGCCCCCCATCGACGTTGGAAAGTCTGGAATTTAAGGATATTTAAGGAATTAACTCGTTAGTGATCACTGTAATTATTCAATTAACTTAACTACATGAAATTAGAGAATTCACGGTCGACTAGCGTTGCCGGGACTATAAGGTGACTGCAACTTAATGAATAGGTAACTATGGTTTCTTTATGCTCTCTCTTGAATCGGTAGTTGTCTGTAATCGGGAGAATGCTTCATCCGAAATGTAATTTTTCAACGAAACTTGCAACAGTTCCTAACATAGCGGTCGGTGAAAAATGACATTTCGTGTTTTTAAATTTTAAAAAATAACCATTAAAATGCACTTTTTTCGAAATTCTGTTAACTGAATTGATTAGTACTAGTAAATATCTGACTACTACAACTTTTTAAATTTATTTTTTTCGTCCATATTAAGAGTGTCGCGGTTTTGTAAATATTTTCCCCTATATTTCACACAATCAAGGACCGGGTTACGTCACGAATTCTGCCGCACGGTATTATGCTCTTGCCGCCGTTTTCGCGGGCTTAAATAAAATTCAAACTTTTAGAATTAATTTAATTATGAAAACGAACTTTGAAAAAAAAAATACTGGTATTTAAGTTTGCATGTCATCTACATGAACATATTTTTTATAAGTCAATATATTTTTAACTCAACTTCCCTATTTTGGCAAAATGAACTGTTTCAACTTTATTAAAATGGGTAGAATGTTTTTCTCTCATTTCTCCAGTCCATCGTCGAAATTAGTTAAAACTGCAACGAGAGACGTTTTCGAGAAATATTTTTCACTCAACTTCCCTATTGTTGAGAATGCCATTGCCACACTGGCTCCAGGCAGTTAGAAATGCAGTTGGGAAGACGTACGTTCGCCACGCTACGCTTACAATATCCTTACTACTTAGAAACCATACATTTTCTATGGAAATAGATGCTTCAGAATCACACTGGCCACACGTTTCGATGCGTGTATGTTTTCTAAGTAATCCAGGCCCCCTAGCACACTCGATCGATAAGGATTGTATCGATAACTTTCGGTAACTTCTCATCGTTCCCTAGAACAACTGCAGATCGCTAATGTACAAACAACTATTAATGTCGAATATATTAAGGACACTTAGTCATTGTGAACTGTCATTTATTCGTTGGCGATCTGTAGTCATGCTAGGGAACGATGAGAAGTTACCGATCCTAATCGATCGAGTGTGCTAGGGGCCTAGATATTGTTATACGTAGCGTAGCGTACTTAAGTCGACCCAGTATGTATCTACCTTTACTATCGTGTCATGACAACATTTAGTAAAATAATGTAATACATATTACATTTAAATAAATGATCGAAAACTTTATAGTTTTACATTTTAAATAAATAAAAATATAGATTAGAAGGGGAAAAATCAATTAAGTGAAAATACTTGTAAAAAGAGCAAAACAACTTGATTAAATAAAATAAAGCATTCTTTGAAATAGTTCCTTCCCTTTATAACTTTATTAACCAATTCTGAACACTTATGGTATAAATATCATTAGTTGTCGATTTCCTAGTATCAATCAATACTCAGTGAAATTAACATTTTGAGAGCAATATAAGAGAATATAGGTGTCTCCCATCGACCAAAGATATACTTGGTCTTTGGTGTCTACCAAAGAGTATGGATTAGTATCTAAGCATTCCTCTTTTTACATATTTTAATAATTGATTTTTTTTTTGTATTTTGAGACTGTTTATATTAAACCACATTTCAAGAGCTTCAGCAATTTGTGTGATGACAGGTTGGTAAACCCAGATTTTGGATTCATCTCTCATCCACTTTAAAGGTTACGTCCTATTCCTCTTATCATTGCTTCATGTTGTAACATAGAAAGTCTACTTTAATTTTACATGATTACAGTTCATTTTAGTATTCTCGATGGTAATCATTCCTTTCTATCATTTAATCTGTCCCCTTTCCGGATTTTGTCTTTGCGGTTTCGTCAACTTCCGGCGATTCAGTCATTGTATCAACGGACCGTGTCCAACAATAGCTCTTATTCAAATCTAGGAAATCACAAGCGGTGTCTTATCTCAAATCTAAATTATAAAGGATCTGAAAAAAGTTTAGTTATCCTTTTCATGGATTCGTCTATAATTACGCCGTTAATTATGACTATAGAACATCAAACCTGGGAAAAATGCTTGCAACGATCGTATTAATGAATCTTTATTAAAGAAAATTAGTCTTAACATAATAGGCAATTTTTCTAAGTATACAAATAGAGGGTCCGCGATATCTAAAGCTATGTTATTTTCAGTTACTTTTGGATGAAATCCTTCACAAACTGCAACAGTATTAGCAGACTTTTATTTTACCTGGAATTTTTCCGTCAAACCCTCTTTGAAAAAGATGTAGAACCAGCATATTATTTAAGTAATTACTTCTTTACGAACTCTTGACTTGAGGGGTAAGCTGTCGAATGTATAACGAAAGGTGAAATGCTGTATTAACGATTATTGTATTATTATTAAATTGTCCGAAAGGGCTGTATCACATTGTAGAAGCAAAAGAGAGCAGTGCACGCGCACATTTTCTTTCTCTCTTCCTCTCATAGCCAGTGCATGAAATATTTCAGTCGGTATTTTGAAATACCAGTGACGCGCCAAACGTGGGGGGGGAGCGGACGTCGACGCGCACGGCTTGATTAGGCGAGGCGAATGATAATAAATTTAAATAATTTTTTTTTTTTTAAATATATCTAATATTTAAAGGTGTTTTTTACAATAAATACACAGTTTTTACATTTTATACAGTGGTAAAATAGCGGATAAGAATAGCTTTTCCTCACCATAAAGAGACAAGGCTCTTGTGTTTGGTGAGGGAATTTTAGTTCAATTATATAAAAAACAAGGAATAATGAAGAAAATGCAAGATTTATCAATAAAGGATTTGAAAGAAATAATAATAATACTGAGATATAGACTCTTATAGTAGTTTTAGGTATTTTTTTTAATTTTTGCTGAAATTCTTGAATATTTTCGATAACTTTCAGATATAATGGTAATTTGTTATAATATGTTGTACCTAGATAGAGATAAGTATCTTGTGTGTGCTTTGTACTAAATTTAGGGATTTTGATAGTATTCTGATATCTTGCTGATGAATGGAATGGTAAGTTATTTAACTGTACTTCTTTGTAAATTTGTAGAAAATTAATATATGTATATACATGTATATATTTTATACATATAAACATATATATGGACAAACATATAGATGGAGCTTAATAAGGATTTACTTCAGTCGTGAGGTCTAAAGCATACTCGTTTTTTTGTTTAAAAAACCTTCAGTGAAAATATTTTTACTACACCACCAAAGAGACTTGCAAAGTGAGTTTTTAAGGCACGGGGAACTAGAAGAAGACAACAGGGCCTAACAATAACAGCGTCAAACATTGTAGTGCCGATAAGGTAGATGATGACATTTAGTTAGAAAAAAAGGAATTTTATACCAGTTTTAGAAGACGCAATGTGACAAAAATTGATCCAACGGTCTACATTGTAGTTATCATGTATTTGGTCATACCCCCCAATACAACTGAACAACAAAACGCTGTAAGTTGTATCCAAAGTGAAATACCTGAGACATGCCTTCACAGCGGATCTTAACGGTGGACCCTACATGACGTCAAAGACAGATAATCAGCTATCGAGGAGATTCCATAATCTATAGACACACCAGCCTTCGAATCCGCTATACACATTTACAATAAAATTCCATTAGAAAGTTCAATACAACCACGTTTATAGACAATTGTTTCAGTTACCGAAGTCTTGCAGTGCCAGCGAAATGTTTAAGTCGATATAGTAAATTGTTTTTTATGCTACAAAGAGACAAAAAGCGGCCAACTCCCGATGCAAGCTAATATAATCCCAAAATAATTCTCTAATAAAAGTCGCTATCGGTTGGTAATGGGGGCGTTACAAAAAATGGGTGCGTCAAAAACCTCCATAAGAGGTATTACATATTAAATGTCAATAATATTATTTTTTTGTTTTCTCTTTTGTTATTCTTCCCGTTAACTTTTGTTTTGTTATTTTATTGTACCTATACCTTTTGTCATTTCATTATATTACTCGTAGTTTTGTTATGCTTTTTTATGTCCTTCCATTCTTATTTTTCTATATTTTACTATTTGTTGTTGTTATGCCAATAAGGATTACATTTTGTACCACCCTGTGCAGCCCGGAAGAAAATAACTCTTTGTATTATTATTATTATCAATTCAGGGTATTATTTTGATATTTTTCACGCTTCATAAGTCTGATGTGTGGTCTCAGATATGTCACTAAATCTTGTGTTGTCGTCAGGTCGAATTGGGTTTTTTGCTCAACCGACCATGTAACAACTGACATCCATGTCCCAGTGTGCGGAGCATTGAGCAAGTGGTCACTGAACCGTTCAACCGATAGATTATAAAACCAGGCAGATATGGCATGGAAGAGTGCCGATTGTCGCCGTCCTACGTCCAAACTTCATGTTTGGTGTGTTTGTGCATGCGTAGATCTAATTTGTAGAAGCCATCATACTTAAACAAAATCATACAAAAGCATTTATTTTTGTTTTGAAAATTTGAAAGCTTAGAAATATTACAGTCAATTAATTACTACGAGTAGAACACACCTTGGCCTTGGAAATAATCGAGGTCTTTTTATAATTCTGCAAAAAATTAATAAAAAATATAAAAAATACTTTCCAATTGAAAATCTTCTACTAATGAACCCCTTTCCGGATAAAGTTTTATTTTACTATGTGAAAAAATATTTTTTTTAGAAAATTATTGCAATTTTTTTTTTTTTTAATTATTTTAATATTTGTGTCAGAATTTCACAAAATGAAACAAAACTATAATTTTCCGCTGTTTCTTACGGCATGAATCGAAATGGAATTGAGAATTAAACGTTGTGGCGTTCGGCATAAAGACTATCTGCATTTTGTTTCAGTTTTCACCCCATTACGGTGACGGGTGGACGTCTCGAGACTTAACGTCGCTTGGTTCCGTGAAATCGATATTAAATTTTCTTGTTCTTATAAGATAGGAGTGAATGCTTCTTACAGGCCTTTGCGAAATCAACCTGTAAAAAAAACTCTAAAATACCTTCACAAAAAAGTCTTCTCAAGTATTTTTAAACCCCTCCCAAAAAGAGGCGGGGATTCCGATATCGAATTTTTAAAGGACTAGTCGATCACCGTTAATGATTTTTATTATCATGTTTCAACATAATGAATTACTTTTATCTTCTCAACATTCAATATTGCAGTTTTCTAGTCTTTGAACCGGGAAATCAATAATTATTGCTCCACTGATCGCATGACACGTTCCTTCACATGCGATGGGTCACACGTTATCTGTTAGATGTATGGTTGTACCTACACTTAGTGTGGCGCGTGGTTTACTGACCGAAAGCATGAACATTTTTAAACAAAGAGGTTCAATAAATTTTATGTTCACCTTTACAGTAGAAATATTTGAACTAATGAATATTTATAACAGGATTAAAGAAACCTACGTAAACTTGAGTCCCCGGAGCGCGGGCATTTCGATTTGTATAGCACCTGTGGCCCACCTTAATTCTCGGATATACTATTTTTGGCCCTACCTAAACAATATCTTAGTAGGTTTACGGGTACATTCGAGGGTCAGTCAAAAAGTAATGTCTCCTATTTTTTCTACTTAAATAAAGTTAGTTATGTTAAAACTTTGAATTTGGCGCTATACCTCCAATCTTCTTCCACAATCTACTCCAGTAATAACTTTCTGCATCAACAAATGGCAGCACTGCAGTCGTTTGCAAAATGGCCGATGTCGAGGTTCGTATCAGACAGCGTTCTGTGCTTGAATTCTTGAATGCAGAAGGTGAAACGCGCATTCGCAATCATGAAAGACAGAAAAACGTGCACAGTGATGCAACAGTGGATGTCAGCACTGTTAGATAATGGGTTCGTCGCTGTAACGAAGCTGAAGAACAAACGCCGTTGGCTGACGAAAAGCGTTGCGGTAGGCAGTTCACTGCAGTGACTCCACGCAATATTCAGCGAGTCGATGACATCATTCCTGGTGACCGTCGGATAACTACAGATGAATTGTGATGCATTCTCTCCTACAGTAAAGGCAGTGTGATGTGAAGGTCATCGTGAGATTCACTTTTAAAATGCGGAGGCCGTGAAAACATCCGTGCGTCAATAGCTTATGTAGGAAGCAGGACTGTGCTTTTTACCACACTGGAAAACATGTCCTTGTTAAAAGATGGAACAAAACTAAAAAAACTGGACTGAGATTATATTGAAAAGTGACAAATTAATCGTCAATAGTATGGTTTTCAACATGTGGAATTGCATTTTAATTTCTCGACAATGAATTTTTTTAGGCATTACTGACCCTAGTAGATAAATTTAAAGGAAAGTTCTTCGAAAATTCAACAAACTGTAAATTAGGGTATGAAAATATTAGGATTTAATTTAAGAACAATTAAAAACCTTGAATCTTTACGAATCGTAAAATTGTTGTACATATCCCTGGTTAGAAGCCTAATCGAACATAACTCAATAGTCTGGTCGCCCTTCTATAAAATTCATATCCATAATATTAAAATAATTCAAAGAAAATATCTACGATCTGTAAATTTTAAACTTAACATCCCTTTGGAGCACATAAATTACCTATCATTAAAGAATATTTTAAATATTCCAACTTTAGAAAACAGACGAAAAATAACTGACCTAACCTTTTTATTAAAATTGTTAAACTCTTGCATTTAATAAATCTACATGTACCTACACGAACTACTAGACAAACATTAACATTTTATATACACACATCTCATTCTAACTATAAATTGCATTCCCCAATACAACGATTACAATACATAGTCTTGGTAACCAATATTTAAACAATATTGATGTGTTTGACAATTATTTGAATTTGGCAAACTTTAAACGCTACTTTATTCATAAACTATTGTAAATACCAATTTTATACATTTTTATTAACACCTATTATTGTTGATTTGGATTAATTTAATCAAAATATGTATTGCTTTAAAACATGTGTTGCTTTAAAAATAAAATCATTTTATTTACGGCGCGGGATAAAAAAAGAATCTCATATGTAATTTTGGTACGCTTTGTGTAAGTCTTTCAAAGAAGTGAAGAAAGAATTGGGCAGGTAAAGAAAGGGGAAAATATTATTCTAATTAAAACGCGTAGTCTGAAATAATCTTGAAATTTGAGTATCGACGTAGGTACTCCTTGCATTTGATCGCTATAAGGTTGAATTTGCTTCGTTGCGTCAACTGCCTCTTGCGAAAACATGCCTTCTGGTTTAGTCATACACGACTTTATATTTATTTATTTATTTATTACGGTGACTTCTCCAACAACAGCATAAAATCAGCTCATTCACATATTCAGCTAATAGATGCTTGTCAGGATATAAAGAGAAAATATTATTATAATGTTTGAAGGTAAATAATCTTATGTCACTAGCTGGTAGATAAAATGTTTACCTCTATGAATAATTTCTAAATATACCTGCTTCAATCGTTTGTTATAAAACCGCGATGGTGATAAATGGTTTACTTCTGTAATAAAAATATTCAATAATTATTGTATTCAATTACTGCTTACAAAAGAATACAACATTATTATGAACACAATGATTTGAATCTTTCTTCTGTTAACACTTGGCATCTTGCTCACCTTTAACAATGGATATGTCTTACATTTGTTATGGACACTTTATGTGGATATGTATCTACGTAATATGTTGACGATGATACTTTAAATATATACCTTTACCTACTGAGTTTCTGCCTTCCGGGAATTTTACCTGATCTTTACGATTGATACCAAATTTTTACGTTTGCCAATTTATTATCATTCGGATCCTAAGAGATGACACAGATCCTGAAAGTACACCTGAGGACTATATATAATAATATGTGTGTAGTAAATATCAAAAGTTGTGGTGGTAAAACTTTGAAGGACCATCACTGCTTTTACAGCTACATTATAATATCATATCTCTCAAGCTAATTTAAGATGCACTTATCATTTTATATTTATAGAACCGAATTTGGACTCAACTGGACTAAGACACGGCGTATCGTCGTTGCGTATTTAATATGAACAATGTGACGATTTTTAGGAAAATAAGTTAAATATACAGTTATTTTTCTTTATTTTTTCTACATCTTCTACAATATGAGCCATGTAATAATATCAAATATTTAAGGCGATAGAAAATAAACCATGTGAGGACAATCAAAATTGTACATAATAAAAAATAAATAAATAAAAGTCATATCTTCTGCGTACCACTATAAAATTCAATTTCGTTGGTATGTACATAATATAAATATCATTTTGTGATGCCTAGCTGTCAAATTTTAATTAATTAAAATTAAATATTTTGACATAATATTGTATTTAAAATTACGACGAAAACTGTGTATAGAATATGAACCATGTGAGAAAAACTGTGCATAGAAAGCATGTGAGAAAAAACGCGTTAAAATTCAATTTTCTCGCATAAAATAATTAATTTTTGCCATAAATATATTCTTATAATGAACGAAATATATTTTACCTACTTTGTCCATAAATAGAATTGTTATTTTCCGTTTCGTTATTTTTTTAAACAGTTTTTTATCGATTTTCTCAGAATGTAATCTCAAGTGGTTCATATTTTATATGCAATGACGATATATTATTACATACTCGGTGTAATATTCATGACATTCATTACCTTGGGAACTGAGTTATATACATACGCGGTGTAATATTCATTACCTTGGGAACTGAGTTATATACATACTCGGTATAATATTCATTACCTTGGGAACTGAGTTATATACATACGCGGTGTAATATTCATTACCTTGGGAACTGAGTTATATACATACGTAGTGTAATATTCATAACCTCGGGAACTGAGTTATTATTATATACATAGATAATTGGTGTTATATTCATTACCTTGGGAACTGAGTTATATACCTACGCGGTGTAATATTCATTACCTTGGAAACTGAGTTATATACATACTCGGTTTAATATTCACTACCTTGGGAACTGAGTTATATAAAAGTAATATCAAGCAAATAATCAAAAGGTGGCACTAGAATCAATGATGATTCCACTTAAATGTGACTATTTCATTGAATGAATTCATTAAATAAAATAAACAGTTTATTTGCGGCATGTTCCAGAGTGGAAGATACTCTCAGTATCGCCGTGGTAGCCTAAGTCCACCATTCATTATTTAAAGTAACTTGAAATGGCTTTATCCGTGTTTGTGTAGAAAAGACAGCTACTTCCCCTCCTTCCATTACCGCGTCCCCTTTCTATCCCAACCACCTTCAGTCTCACAACGGCCACAAAACATTATAATTTGGGGATGCCATAGTCTCACTCGCTCCAAACGGTTGGGACATTGTGGGCTCTTGTGCAAAATTCACATTAAAAATTAAAGAATAGATCTTTGATTGCTTCTTAGAATTAGTACTACTTTTGCAGGAATTTGGTCACCAGTGTGGAGGGCCTTTATTATTTAAATATTTAGGTATAATATAAAATCATGCAAAACATTTATACTGAATTTTGTATGCATTGAAAATTCTATTATCGTTCCCGGAATGAGTTCACTCCAACTCATTGCAAATAAATAATTACGTATCTCATTAATCCTTTATGATCAACGATATAAAGTTCACTGGAAGTCAGCGAAAGATATTTTGTACACTAGCTGGAATAAATAGTAATTGGACCAGTGAATTGATATAATCAGTGACTCTAGTTTGATGGAGTTTGGAACATCCTCCTGCTAAGTATCTCAACAATTTAGTTAACTTACGATCATCGTCGGCGTTTTTAACGTATATGCCTTTATCGAAATGCCTTGGTGGTGCTTCATGCATAACTGCAGCATGGTAGAACGTGTGTTCTACCTATGTATTTTCAATTGAAGATGGTCCTAGGAACTAGCGTCATTGATCACTTCGGCATCGGTACATAGTCGGGAAACACGCCAAACGCGCGTCGACATTTGTACACTTCAGTGTATCTTTTTTTTAAATAATGTTTTTAACTACCTCTTTATAAATATATTTTTTTTTTTTTCTTTTTTTTTTTTTGAACAAATAAAGAAATATATAATAAAATCGGGTCTCTTCAAGATGACGACATGAGGGAAATTATTTAACTCAGGGCCTCCTGTGTAGAGTTAATTTTTATAAAAGTAAAATTTACTTAGAAACACTCCCGGGAAAATATATTTTAATATCACTTAAATAACTGTTATTCGAGAATAAGTTTTGTCTAAAAATTGAAGTACCCTCCCAACATAGCATTGATAGCGACTAGTAAGTTAGGCCAATAGCTGTCGGCAAGGGCCGCGAATATCGTTCGACTGGCCAACGCGAGAAACCCCTATCCATAGCACCACATACCTCCTCTACCCAAATGGGTTCAAACAAGGTAAACTATCCATCGTACGGGCTACCTACTCTATTTTATATAATTAATATGCCTATAACTCAATGTCGGAATCTATTTGCCTTCATATGGTATACTATTTCCGCGGTGATATGATACTCCTCTGCGTGTCATTGGCAATAGTTGGCCGCATATCACGTGTTACCTTGTGGCCAGAATATGTTTCACTACCTGCTGTTTTATTTCCCGCTGAGTAGTATCTATTTTTCGTTCAATATTCGCCTTGCTATCAATATAATTTTCATATAGATAAGATAAAAGAACCACCCAAATTGTTCTAAAAATAAACGCACATTATTTCGGTAGAGGTCATTAGTTTGTTTGTCTTGGCACGTTATTATCAATGTATTGTGAAGCGAAATATATGACCTACTACTTTTTTGCATAAAAGTGGAGAGAGGTTTTATGAGATAGAGTCAGCGATATAATGATCTCATCGCGCAAGGACGTAATGCAATTTTGTATTCAATGGCATTATTCGAATTATACTCCAAACGCAGATGTTTTCTATTGTGCTTTAGAATAATTTTAAGGGAACAATTTAATCTAAAAACAAACTTGTTATTTTTGTCGAAGGTATCGTCTGCCACTGTAGAGTATACAACGACAAAACTAATTAATATTTCTTCAAACACAGTAAACTTATTTTGTGCTTCCATTTAAGTACAACCCTGGAGAAGTTACGCCGTTCTTCCCGTAGCTATTCACATGCGACGCTACCGCTACCTGTCAAAGAAATTTGCTAGTGTAGCACCTAGCGGCGTTTTCAAACACTAATAATAGTATGGAAAACACAGACGAGCGGCGATCGCGTCGCTTGAAGGTAGCTCCATGGAAGAACGGCGTTAGTATTGTTTACGAAACATGGTTTTTTAAACAATAAAGAGGTGAAAAGAAAGTGTGAATTATTTTTAATCAAAAGAATATTATCTGTAAATATTTAGTAAACGATTTTCTCAATTTTTATTAAAAAATATTTTTAGATGGTATTAATACAAAGCAGAACATATTGTTATTTTTGCAATGGTGTCTGAAACTACAAAATCTCTATAAATGGTGTGCTCTGCGGCGTCACCACATTTGCACAGCTATCTCTCTGGAAATACAATCTCATCGCAATGAAATATTCAGAAACTATTATAAAAAGTAGAAAACTCGTCATAACACGTTTACTCCTTTTTTTTTCTAAAAGTTAATAAATGGTGTTCGAACTTGGGTAAATTCGGGTAGTACGGTTTGTAAATTTTCAATCTTCATTAGTGCGGAAAAATAACACATTTCTAAATCCTTAATAACACATCAAAAAACCAATCTGTCAATGTATTCGGATCCACCAAGTAGAAAACGCTTAGCCTTTTCAAAGTCCATCATTCGTCAAAGCTTTGTTTTGCCTCCATTTCATACTCAATCGGTAAAACGATTTGGTGCTTGCCTACTGTTCAATGCCTCATTCAAACTTAGTGAAACAGCGACGAACTGGCAATGCGTAAAAATTATGGTAAAATTAAAAAAAGTCCTTCATCAGCCTTATTTGGCCACAGCAATGTTTTGATATTACCTCTCGAATATTTACACTTTGCCGCATGTGAAACATTTCATAATTTCGTAATTTTTATTGATATGGAGGTTGTCTGAATAGATCCTTTATGCACTAAGACCAAACGCTCATTACGCAGTTTCCCAAGTTTCACCTAATTTATTTTACTGTAACCCAGTCTCCATAAAGTTCACTAGTGTCGTCTTTGTTCGTTAGTGATATCTCCTGGTTCCACAACACGGTTTCTCTGGTATATGAGCCATCTTTTCATCTAGACAAGTTATTGGCACCATAGACGAATCACTGATTATTTCTTAAAACTTCGCAAAATCACTTTGTGGCGTCATTTTGAATTAAATTAAAACAAATAACTTTGTTTAAACCACTTTGTTTTAATCACAATTATCTACATGTTTCAAAACCAATGGTTTCTTCGTCATACTATAGTCTATACTTGTTTGCTTATTTCGTTATTAATGTCATTACTACCCTGACGAAGAAACCATTGTAGGTAATTGTGATTAAAACAAAGTGGTTTAAACAAAGTTATTTGTTTTAATTTAATTGGAATCACTGATTCTTCACCCTCTTCACATTTTCTTAATTTAACCAAAGTTTATCGCACAAACATGCAATAGTGTTCGATTCCGTTTGTCTTAACTTATACTGAAACGGTTTCATTGTGCGATGTGTAAGCGAGTTTTACACGGAGATAAAAATTTTGAAGATAGATTCGAATAAAAAAAACTACCCTCATAACATAGAGTAGTCTAATATTTGATTGTCAATCGGAGGATTCGTTTTAGATAATAAACTGGCGAGGCAAAAATAATTAACTGAGCAACGTCCTGTTTTATCTCGACCGCTTTGCATGTGGCCTATTTGCATATTTGTTTGTGTGTTCCGTATCTGGTTAATCCGGTTATTCCGCAATATTTCGAATGAGCGTTATGAGCTGTCAAATCGGAATAATCAATATTACGCAAGTTCTAATTAATAGTTCACAGAACTACTAGTACACTAATATAATATGCATATTTACAAATATTTTTTATTTGCTAGCTCTACCAGTTTGTGTACACTTTGCATAAAAGGTTTTATCGAAACATTTTTACGTAAATTTCTCGCCAGGTCAACGGAGTTTGTAAACTCTACCTTGTTTAACGTCCCTGTGGTATACCTTCCTCTTTTTTCATTTATTTGAAACTCGTAGAATGTATCTATTGACGCTGTTGTTTTTTTGTGGAATATATGTTCTGTCCAATAGGTACTGTGGGTCCACTGGGAAATTCCCCTTTGCCCACAGGGCCGTCCACCCCTGTGGTGAAGCGGGATGGTGATTGGAGTGCAAACGCATTAGGGGGAGTATCACTTCATCGGCTTTGAGTGTATATGGCGATCAAACCATTAGAGTTGGAAATGTTCATGATTGATTTTTGTGAATACATGTTATTTTGTTGTAGCTGTTACATAAAAAAATGATTCACATCCGCCCGAAGCCGGTAGGACTATGACATCCCAAATATTATCTGGCAGAAAGAGTTGGGAGTGGAAATATATGAGGGAGAGGAGGGTACGGAAGTTCCTGGCTATTCAGTTCTGATCAACTCGAACGGGTCGTTTTTACGACTCTTTCTTTAGTTCAACAGCTCAGCTATGGAACGATTTGCCAGCCCCTGTGTTTCCTCCTTCGTTTATGTAACATGGGTCTATTCAAGACCCATGTTCACTCCTTCCTCTCCTCAAAAAGACCCTCCACGCAGCATCTTCAAAGATCACATAGACCCTGAGGGAAATTATTTTCCTCAGGGCCTCCTGTGTTAAGTTTATATAAAACTATATATATATGGATGCATTTCAAACAAAGTTTCGATTCGGAATTAATGCGGGTTTTCACCAGGACGATGCTAAGAGTATCTACCACTCTGGAAAGTGACGCAGATAAACAACTTTAAATAACACCATGTTTTACATAATATAATTTTTAATGCAATATTTAAACAAAATTCCATAAAATAAAAATGATTGCATGAAAACATAAATTTGAAACTGTAGACAATAAAGCAATACCTGCATGTTGCATAATGTCAGAGCTCTCCTTGCCCAGAGTTTTTGCTTCTTAATCACAGAGGTTACCGTTAATTTATCTTGATATAACAAAATATCGATTCTCATCCCATAACCAAACATTTTGACTCCTAAAATCTTAAAATCTTTTAAATTGTACAAACAGTTGAAATTCTTCAAAAATAAGTGTCAAATATGTTATATGCACTAAAAAATAAATAAAAATTAGTACAATCGTAAGGTGGTCACCTAAATGATGTAATATTTATCATATATGCTAATATGCCTACGATCGCTTGAAAAACGCAAGGTGATGCAATAAAAGTTTATTAATGATTATGTGAATGCATATCGCAAACAATGGCCATGCCATATGAGTCACCGGAACGTACACACATTATTTATCGCAACAAATAAACAGTCTGCCAATTATTTACTCATTTAATTCTCTGTGCGGTCTTGTAACACCTCCACACTAGCGACCAAATTCTACTTAAGGTATTTCGCAATCTACGATTCAGCTGATTTATCTGTGCTGTTATCTTTTAACATGAATACATTTTTTTTGTCAACTTTCACGTTTTAATTTTTAAAAATTTTCGCCAAAAATCTTAAAAACACATTTGCAAAAAATAAAAGTGTGTGATCATTACTGATTTGAAAGATAACTGAAGTCAACTAATTACATAAGACCTTTCGACTCTTGGAACCCAGAATAATGTATGCGGTGAGGTATTATTACAAACTATGGAAACCGTTAATTATGTACAGAAGATTTAATGATATTTTTTTCTAATTCTGATCACCGTGCTAAAAATGTGTCATACTGTAATATTTTCATTCATACTTACTGATTCCGAAACGGTTCCAACCTGTTACAACGTCATTATGACGTAGAAACGCCATTGACTGGTAAGAAAGCTATCAACGACGTAGGCCGGTGTGACGTCAACAACGCCATTTTTACAAACTTATCATTTTGGCGGCAAATTTAAAGTGATACATTTAAATCGTTCTAGAGATGTTTTCGTCAACATGAAATTTAAATAAAAATGCTATCATAATTGAAATTTTACGAGAATACAAAAAACAATGAAAACCAAGAGAGAATTTCGATATTTCAAAATGTTGAATAATTTCCTCGGAAGTGAGAAATATGCTACCTTACTTGTGGCATACAAAAACGCAGATGCAAAATTCAGTAGCTTATTGCCTTATAAAGAACATACAAATATATCAAGATTAATTAACCTAATTCAGTCATTCTTAGATGTTCTGTAAATATATTGAATGAATATAAATTCGGAATAATTAAAATAAGTAAAAAAAAATTTTTTGTGAGAGCAGCAGAGCTGCATTTTCTAAGTTTACGTTTATTAGCTTCAATCTCAGATTGAATTACATATTTCGTATACGTATTTGGCTGATAATATAGATACGAGTAACTGTTAAACTAGCTCAGCCATACTCAACCTGCGGCCCGCGGGACGTGTTAATCTTGTGTGATCATATTTTATGCTAATCTTTTATACCCGCTAATCTTTTATGTATAAAGCATCTGATAATCGACATCTCCACATCTTTAATTTTTTTTTAATAATAGCCTTTTTTCTGTTTTATATATATGTAGGTATTCTATTTTTTTATATTATTTCATTAACGCAATATAATCCCCTTTTGAGTGAAACGTCCTGTATTTCGGTGGATAGTCTGTGCTGGTTAAAGCACTGGAATCAAGGTTTATTTTAATTTAAAAAACGTGCAAATAATATGTTTTTAGAAGGGTGTGTTCCTGCATTCCGAGCACTACTCAAAAAACGGATCAAAGAACGGTCTTGTGATGGCAGCACTGCACTTCTGGCAGGGTTCTATTTACAAGCGATGGAGCCAACTCCTGATGACATAGATTTAAAAAAATATATATATTTTAATTTTGTTTTTAAAAAAAACTTTATTTTCATGTTGTTTCTGTATTATTTTTATTCTGTTTTCTTTTACTATGTGTGCAGTATCTCACAATATATATATATATATTTTATTTTTTATTTTTTTTTATTTTATATTATTTTGATATGTTCTATGTATAATACGGAGCTCGTGGGATTGCACCACCCTCCCCGAGATCTGGAATAAACAAAAAAAGTAAAAAAAAAAAAAAAAAAAATATATATATATATATATATATATATATATATATATATATATATATATATATGTCTCCGTTTTGTTAACTAATTAAAATTGAATACATCTATAATTCAAATTACACTACTACGCTTCTCTTTTAACTAATCCTTAAGTAGACAAGATATTATATTATCCCCCTTCCGCGTAATATCGCAAATGGTTCCAAGACAGATGATTCCCCTAAAGTTGCCCTCCCCGGCACTCTTATATACAATTAGCAGTCGGTTTAGGGAAAAAACGGTATGCCTATTTACACAAAATGTAACTAAGTGTAACAAAATAATAAAACATATTTTTATTCCAATGTATCAAGGATAAAACCACTTGTCTTTGTACTGTACATACCAGCGTATAAGTACAAAAAATCTACACTGCAAATAAAATTGTTTGATATCGATACTAACTTATTATTAGGTAGATACGTTTTTAGATTTTCACGGCCAAAAGCATTTTCGTTGTTTGTTTTTGGGGTGTTATGCCGTGTTGTGCTACCTCCTTCTTTAGCCGACGTTTCGGATAGCGTTGCAGTGTCCATCATCAGGGCAGATCCGGCAGATCCGTCGATGTTATTATTAGGTATTTTTAAAGTCGATTTTAAGTTTGAAATTGACAAATATTGCACAAAAACTTATAATTTTATAATAAAAATCATTTTGGGGGGCCAACTCACGGGGATCAACTGTCGGGTCACCATTGCAAACGTAGTAAAACCGCGAGTAAAGCCGAGTAGAAAAAATGTTGATTATGGCTGAACTGGCTAGTTAGTCTGGCGTTGCAGACGCTACGTCTAGTTTAGACAATAACATTGATTTTCGTTGTTTGTTTTTGGGGTGTTATGCCGTGTTGTGCTACCTCCTTCTTTAGCCGATGTTTCGGACAGCGTTGCAGTGTCCATCATCAGGGCAGATCCGGCAGATCCGTCGCCCCAAAAACAAACAACGAAAATGCTTTTGGCCGTGAAAATCTAAAAACCAATAACATTGATTGTTATTTCCTTTCGTTTTCAGTGCTGCTAATTATTATTTTTCGTATTCAGAGATTAGTCTGGGCCTTCCTTTTGTCTACCTCGCCTGTGATTGCAACATCATTCCTTGTAATTATTTTAGACATCTTTAGAGATGACGCAAGCAGAATTAGTTTAGTTTATTTGCGATTCTCCGATATCTATTTGGATATAACAACTTAGCTGTTTTAAAAATCAAAACAAAATGGTTGACTTATTATTTAATTAATATTAGGTAAAAATTAAATGTTTTTATTGTTTTTGAATTTAATTCGTAGAACTACATTTTTTTTTAAAATGCAATTATTAAGTGAGTAAAAAAAATCAGGTAAGTTCGTTGAAGACTTTAGGTGTTCATAGAGGTCCGAACGATGTGGTAACAAATTTCTCTTATCTGCTGACTCCAGTACTTGGCAATATTCCTGTACCGATTTGGTTAAAAATTGGTCTAGCGTATAGGTATAGGGTATAGGGAATGTTGAATTTTTTTTTTATTAACGGAACAAGACACCATGCCTTGATTTGTGTCAATAATTTACATACAAATGACATACCTACAAATGCTCAAGGTGAAATAAATGCTAGGTATTTGGTTCCAATTTTAAAGGAGCATAGAAATTGTAATACTTTTTTGGCACTTATTTAGGCATTTATTTAGGTTATTGACGATACCACAAAGAACATTTTTGCTTATATAATTTAGTTTTTTTTTTGTCACTGAGCGCTTATTTTATTTTGTGTATTCAGTATACCATCAGTCATTCCTTCCCAAAACTTCCTCTCCGTCATTTTCATGAAAAAAAACTTCCATACAGCATCCCCTAAGATGACATATGCCCTGTGGGAAATTATTTCCTCAAGGCCTTCTGTGTGAAGCTAATGTAAAAGAAAACCAGTCCAATATGTCACTGATCTTCCTCTGGGTCTGTTGCATTCTACTTTTCAAGTGACCTAGAATTTATTCACGCTTGAGTTCTCCAGACGCCAAAATGGATAGATAAGTACATCTCCCTGGAATGGCTTTAGCCGCGTTTGCTGATTAAATAGCCAGATCTAAATAGCCAGGTACTTCCCAACCTTCCTCTTCTCATCTCTTTCCCTCCCCACTATCTTCATCCTCACAACAAACTTCAATTGGGGATGCCATTGTCTCGCTGGCTCCAGACGGGAGCAGTTGGGACTCTTGTGTAGTATTCATATAATTTTTTTTTTTTAATTACCTCAATTCGACGATCGACATTTGAAAAATGAATATTTACTGAACGACCACAAACTTTGACCATAAACAAATTCATAGAAAGACAAAATGCAAAACGCTCGAGTAGTCCGACTTAAAACAGGACTTTGCGACGCCAATAAGTCTTCAAATTACAAGGTAGTAAGTTGTACAGAAATGAATCGTATACATATATATAATTTCTAATGGTAGAATGCTTTTCTAATCAAAGGGTAGATGTCCCTCGTAAACTCTGTGATTATCTTCTCTTCATACTCATCCTTGGGGCATTTCTTTTCCAATAATTCAGTATAACGACTGCAATAAGGAATAGTTAATAGCCTGACAACATTGACGAAGAAAAATTTAAATTAGAAAGATACTGATCTATCTAATGATTAGAAATGGTTAAAATCAAGGTCGTACCGATTATTACCGAAATGTTTCGAATCCTAATAATCGATTTATAGTCGACGCAATTTTAATTCCGCTCGAAAACGTGTTTATTTCTTCCGAAACACATCAAAAATGATAATTTCATTAGGATATTTGGATTCCAGAAAAAACCTCACAAGAATTTAAATTGATTTGAGCCAGTAGTAGATACTATGGCATCTCTGAATGGGGTATTTTGTGGAAAGTAGAAAAAGGGGATGTTGAAGAGTACCTGAACATTCAAATATCGTCAACAAACACAACAAAAGTCAATATAAACAACATTTCGATTTTAAATTTTTATTTCTCACCGGGGCGATACTGAGAATATCTACCACCATGGAACGTGTTGCAAACATACAATATTTTATTTTATATTAAGTATGTGTGAAATAACAAGTAATATTTACATAAAATCTCTAAACTATATTGCCTATACACTATATAATTCGTTTCTAGACATTTACCCACAAAAACATCCTGCATAATAAAAAATTTCAAAGCAATGCTATAAAATATTTTTTTAAGTACATTTAAAACTGAAAATGTGTAATTGTCTTGTCATTTTTGCCCTTTCTTATATGTCCTTATTTTTTTATTTCTTTTCTCTTATTTTTTTGTTCTACTTAACCTTTATTTTTATTGTTATACTGTACTGAATGTAAAACTTATATTTATGATATCAAAATACCTTGTAAAATTGTACCTACTACCTTCTACCTTGAATTGTAAGTACCTCCCGTTCTAAAATGAGTTTTTTAACTCATCAGGATTGCTCTAGCAAGTAATAAAAACACATTTTGTTTTAATATCTCTAAGATACACCTAGTTTCGAACCCGCGGCCAATGGGCCCGAATATCAGGATCACGGAAGTCGGGTCTGATTCCTGTGTCGTTGTTTGCAGTTTTCTCCGAGACTAGCACGATGAACTGCATTATGACTTCACGAGTCTCCCAATAACTTTAGCTCCGGGACACGATTGATGCCTTGAAGGTTAATCTGATGTTTCTACTTCAACGCTTTGTAATAAGTCCCATTAATCTAACGTTGTTATTAAATTTTGATGCACCGTATCAAATACAATGCGGCATTTGACCGTGGAAAAATATTTGCACTTTGCAGATGTGAATCGAATCTATATTATATATCTACATTCGCTTCAGATTGGTTTTTTCTAATTCTAGAATTCGCCACAAGATGACACTACTTTCGTTGGAAATTTCGTTACATTTCTCCGTGGACGGGCCCCAGGCTAACGTAAATACTGCGCTTTCACCAAATTTCCCTTTCAAAGTAGTTCACTTTCATCTGAAATGAAGCTAACGGCACGGTATCGCTTCCAACTAAATTAGCACACACTTAACAATACATATTCACATACTTAACAATACAAGAAGGAGGTAGCACAACACGGCATAACACCCCAAAAACAAACAACGAAAATGCTTTTGGCCCTGAAAATCTAAAAACGTATCCGAATCTATACAGGTTGTTAAGGGACGTACTTGAGTTACTTTAACCATTTATTCCTGACATTATTTTGAGTAAAAAATGTTAATGAAATTTTGGTCTCCGGTGACTTTTAAAATGTTTTTTTTTTTCAAACGAAATATTGTATTATACAACACAAATTTCAAATCATATAATCGAACAGCAAAATAAGTCAATACATAATTTAGTAAAGACACTTTTCAGAATTTTAATTTCAGTTAAATAAAAATCATTAAAAAATAAATCTGAGACCGTGTTTTGTGACGAAAATATTTCAGTTTTTCTATTTATTTAAGGTCTTACATACTAACATGTTTCAGATTTTTTACACACTCATGTCTAACAGTTTTTTTTATATTTTCCCAAAGGTAACGTTGGCCCAGTAACCTTGGCCCACCCAAAGGTAACGTTCGTATAATCAAATTGTGGGAGTAATTATGGCAACCTGACGCGGTTCCCACCTACTGCCGTATTTACATGCCTCGTACATAATAGATGCGTCAGCCTCGGTGACCAACCGTCCTAAGTACAAAATTACCGTCCGCTTTTGATAAAATATTACGTTTGTGTATCATTTTTACCATAAATGAGAGTCGCCTGCGACGCGCAATAAAACTTTTTGACGCGATGATGTCGGCCTGCGAAGTTAACATTACAGGCAATGCCAAATCAATTATTTTTCAACCGAATAGTATTGTTAAATAACATTATTATTTCATAATACCTAATTCCGATTGCGTTTTTATCAACGTATTATGATGGTGTTATAAAGTCATCCAGTAAAATAAATATAGACAGATTTGTTTTAATCCAAAACCGGTGTAATATTTTGATTTGAATGATAGGTTAACTTTTACAATTTTCCGATACAGTTCACAAAATATAAACCTACCATACATTTGTCGAACAATTTGTAAAAAAATACAGTAAAAATATTTTACTTGTAACAAGGTCACATAACGATAAACGAGTATATAACGTCGTTTTAAGACCTCGTTTCAATCAACATAATAAATGGGCACCGTATTGGGTGGTGGGTGTTTAAAGTTTTTCCTGCTGAATGAAGTATAACGCGTTCACAGGTAGTTGAGTATGTAGCCTACGAATAAACCTTCTTCAGAAATATGTACGACTACGATTAAAAATAGATACAAGATGACATTGAAAGTAGTATTGATTTATTGTTCGATATTCCTTGTGTGAAAAGAAAAATATAACGCGACATTTTAGGTACCTACCTATTAATTAATTGGTAAGTCTGGAAATTAAATTTCCTGTGTCATGACCAACTACTACCTATGCTTCAAATAATTACAACTATTTTGATTAAAAAAATGTTTTATTTTTTGTATAAATCAATGAATAATCCTCAAAATTTTTATTTTTTTATTTTCTATACAATAGCTTTACACAGGAGGTCCTGAAGAAAATAATTCCCCTTAGGATCTATGTCATCTTTAAGAATGCTGTGTAGAGGGGTTATTTTTAGGAAAGGAAGGAGAGGATGTTCTGGGAAGGAAAAATGTAATAAAAAGGAATCTGGAGGCAGTGTGTCCAGGAGTGACGGACGAATGATTCCATCCCTCCGACTGCGGTGCAAGGTGATGTTGATGAGAGCCCTGCTGGAGAAGTCAAAAGGTCTCCCTCAACCAATCTCTCCCGATCTGGCCTGCCACGCAATTGGTGGACAGATGCATCCGCCGCCAAGACGAGAACAAATCTCACTCCGCGAACCCGGGCACACCTGTTAAGTGACCAAACGTAACGAAACACTTAAGGTTACCTTTGGCAGAGGTATTGGTTATCCAATAAATGGTACCCATACCCGCCTTCCAAATTGAAAAATAATATGTAATATTTAATCATAGACAATATAAACGACTCTCGAAACGAAAATTTGAAACACAAAAATAGAAAAAAATTCAGTCGCATCTAGTAATTGAAGCCGGGACCCCAGACTTATACTCCTTGGAGAGTTGCTAATATTGTTTTCAATAATAAAAATAAATTTTATTATTTTTTATCAATTTTCTTTGTTGTAAATTTTAATTACTCCTTAAAAATTCAGAAGATTTAGATTTTTAATCAGCGGTTTTAATGAATATTTGTTTATTTTATATTATTATTAATTGGATTTGTAAATAAAAATACTCAGATAGTACGTGAGCAGTGAAATTCTTCATCAAAACCGATGAAAGGTATTTGAGCAAATTTATATTCATTCCCCCGAATTGAGGCATTACTGACATGAATAATAAATTATTAATACTATATATCCCTCACGCGTTCTTGGGGGATTTGGTCGGAGTTTACATCAAAGGTTTTGGAAATTTAGTTCGCAGTAAATTTGTCTGCATGGATAGTTTATTTTAATTTTCTGAATTAGCTTAGATAATAATTTATTATTTGAGTTATGTAAACAAAATTTCAATCATTTTAAAACAATTTACATATTATGTTTATTTTTATTGTAAAATAGCATCAAATAAACTATAAATGGGTTTTATGAATTTGCATATTTTATGTTATGTTTTGTTGTACAAATCGTTTATTATTAAAATAAATAAATATAAGCTAGTATGCGCGTTATTTTTATAAAAAACGATGTTACGATTATTGAAGGTCCCCAAAATATTAGCAATACAAATTATACTGACTTGCTTTAATACCTGACTTCGCTCATGATTACAATGCCTTTTACTGATATCTAGTTTCACACTGTGTTGAAAAAAACTAAATAGCGCATTGTTTTCTTTTTTTTATCATTCATATCAATATTTCAAAGCTTCATAACTCATATGTTCATCGCTCCTAAAATATATAATGCATTGATTACCGTCATAAAGTCTAATAATTCTAAATCCCCCTTTACTGCCCGTGCGCAAGATTGGATGTTTGAAAGGGGAAGAGCTTTCTTCAAAGAATACACGAGTTCAACAAAAAAAAACAGAATTACTTATTCTGTCACAGCCTTTTTTCCAATTTATTTCTAATCACGAAATTTAAATGTGAACATAAAGATGTTCTCTTGTAGATACTACCATAATGGTAGATTCAGACTGGGTCGACGTACGTATGCATCGCTACGCCTAACAATATCTGGGCTACTTAGCAACCATAGATTTTCAATGAAAATTTATGTTTTAGAATCACATTGGCCACACGCATCGCGAGGTGCGATGTCTGTGGCCATTTTCATAGAAAATGAATGGGTTGCTAAGCATTGTTTGGCGTAGCAATGCGTACGTACGTCGTCCAGTCTGAATCTACCTTTAATAGTATAAATAAAAACCATTAGATACTTATTATTTTTATGCCATCTGCAATTTAAAAACTGGTTTCAGTTTAATTTATTTTTACTTTTTCTCTTTTAGTATAATATAATATTTTTTACTTACTTTTATACCTACCATTTTTATAATGTTCATTGCTATAAGTTTATATTTCTTATTTAAACATTGTATTACATATATTATATCACTGTATTATATACTTATTATGTAAAAGCCCATCAGGGCATCGAAAATTAATAATAATAAATAAATAAATAAATAAATAAATAAAATAAAAAAATAATAAAAAAATAAAAACATAAATAAATAAATTAATTAATTAATTATATAAATAAATGAAAATATGAAAATGAACAAGACACATAAAAATAAACGATAACGGTCGCAACTCGGACAAGAATCCAGAAACTTTATTTTCTTCTTCAATGATATAATCTTATATGTCACCAACCGTTTTGTATTAATTTGAATAATTGAAATCACTCTCGCTGTTTTGACATTCGCCACGATGCGAATGCCAAATAAATAATATTGCTGACATTAATTCAGTACTGTGTAGACGAGATTCTTACGCCTTACCGGCTGCGCTCCATTCGGAGAGAATCGCCCGCATGCCCTAACAAGGCGATGCGAGCTGAGGTCGCGAACGGGCCGGAGTAGGTCCTTGTGGGTCTGTGTGTGTGTGTACCCACTAGCACACTTTAGTCACTCTACGAAGAGAGGCGAGACGAGAGACGAGAGACCGACGGGTGATGATGGTGCCCTGGAATCGTCAAACTGTGGCTCGCGTGGAAATTCAAAATGTTGGTTGTCAAAGGAAGTGGAGGAGAGAAGAATTGTGAGCTGATAATTGGGGAGTGGGTGGCTACTCAGTAGTATTAAGCCAGGCCATAAAATTGTGCAATCTGCAAGCCCCATGAATTAATAAAATAACCCGCCAATTTCATGAAAAAATGTTTTTTTTCATCAATGCTGAAGCTATTTCAAGTGTTTTTCAAGTCATTTTATTTTCTATGAAAGTTAACAGTCCTACACACGAGAAATTGAACAGTACCAAAGATCAAAACGTGGGTAACAGGCAAATTGGTGCGTTTTTTTAGGATCACTTAACTCAGCGGCGCTTTACAGTGTGCTTAAGATAAATCAATCGAATCGTTGGACACAGCGGCTGTTGGTTAAATAATTTGAGAATTGTTCGATCACCATGCTGGGTAGGTACATGCCCGTGTTGTGGTGGTCTTTCTGAATAGTAGACCATCACCAAAGTGTATCTTGTTTTATCGCACAAATGTCCCAACTGTCTGGAGCCAGTAAGATTATAATATTCCTAAATGGGATTTGTTTGAGTTGACCGGGGAGGGGAAGGAGTTGAGTTTGGAAGAATCTAGCCATTTCAAGCAACGTCACGATGCCGATTGATAGTCTTTTACCAGGGCGGCATATCAACCACTCTGGTAAACTTCAATTAAAAGTTTTTATAATGAAAATAAAAATTAACCAATATGGATATTATTATTATTTTTGAAAGCAGTAAAAAAATTACATTAGTCTTATTAAACATATTTTTTTGAACTGTCGATATGAACTTTTCTTTATTTAAATAAAAACAAATTACTTCGTATATAAACACCACATTTATAATCACAAATATCTACATGTTTCGAAACCAAAGGTTTCTTCGTCAGGATAATATGAACATGAATAAAAATAACAAAAAACCAACAATTGTAGACAAATACGAACTATAATAAAAGCTATTATATAAAATTATTTAGAATATTATGTAAAAATTACATTATTACATTAACAAGATTGTGCAAAAATGGTCACCTGATGTTCTTTGGCTGTAACTTTTTTTATGAATGAAAAATTTAATATCTATTTTTGAATTGTGTTTATTTGATTTATTAATTTTTTTTTTCGTTAAGCAAAAAACATTATATTGGCCAAGTGGCCGCTGCCAGAATTGTGACCATACCAAACCCGATTAAAGGCATTTTCCATCACCCTTCCGGCGATGGGTTCTCGCTTGATTCGTAATGGATATTCTCTTTGAGGGCTTCAAGAGTCTGAGACTTGTTGACATAGACTTTTGATTTCAAGAAACCCCACAAAAAGAAGTCTGGAACGGTTAAATTGGGCGATCTTGCCGGCTAGTGCAACTCACCAAACAAGAATTTTGGTGATTTTACATTGGCCGGTATCAATAAAAAAATTCAATTTTCCACGTTTTTGAAGGGTGTAGTGATTTATGTCTTATTGACGTATATTTTTCATTTGTTTACTTCACAAATGTCGAAGCAGAACTGACATTTGTTGCCATTTACAAAAATTGCGGCATTTTCCGATGGGGTGATGACTTTTGCGCCACTTTGTATGTATTAAAAAAAGAAGATAATTAGGTTGTTTAAACAACAAAAATAAAATATTATAAATAGAAATATCTATTAGATAGCTATCTTAAAAAAATATTCGGTTATTAATTATATTTAATTGACTAATAACACTTTTTCTAATTTATAAATTTTCTAAGTTAGCTAATTTAAAATCTGTTGTGTTTATATGTAAAAAATTTTACCCTTTATTTATATCAAAATAATGATTTGTTTCTAAAATACGGTTTGCAAATTCAGATTAATAATTTTTATTTAAACACCTTAGATGTTTCTTAACTCTAGTATCTAGGCTGGCGTAGTCCAGCGGTAGGGCTCCCATTACGAAGGCCGCGGGTTCGAACCCGGCGTGCGCAAATAAATTTTATTTAATTGATTTGTGTTATTTCATCATTAATTATTTAAAAAAATGTATATATGGTGTATTTGTGGCACGTTCCAGAGTGGAAGATACTGTCAGTATTGCCCTGATGTAAGACCACCAATCAGAATTGAAACACCTTCCTCTATCTTCTTCCCTTCCCCACTTACCTTCAGCCTCACAACATACCCCGGAACTCTTGTGAGGTATTAAATTTTTTTTTAAATGATATAGTCTTCCTTATATAAAAAATACAATCCTTACAAATTAATTTATAAACCCCAGATTTGTTCAATTTTTATTAATTTAAACCCTATTGTCAATAAAACTTATTAAAAAATAATAAAAAATTTAAATATCGATACCAAAACTGTTATCATTTTAAAAGCTCCCTTTGTTTCCAATGTCTGATTTCTAGAAAATGTTCAAAGCACTACATTGTTGCCTGTGCAAATTAGCGTCAAACTTTAGAGAGTCACACTATATTTTCGGTCTAAATGCCACAGTGCACGAATGCACCGCATTGTCTGCCAGGAAAATGTAAATTGTCCCTAACCCCTCGCGAGTGAAACTTTGTTTACGAACTAAACCGCTTCCGCAAAAGTTTTTGCTCGACAAATTTAACCGAATAGTTGGAGCTTCGCTGGCTTAGCTTTGCATGACCAAACACTGAAGGTCGAGGGTGACTAACTCTGAGAATTGGAGATATTCTGGAGTAGGAGTCCATGAAAGAAAATGTGAAGAGAAACAACTTTGAAGTCGGGTGATTTTGTAACGTGGGGAGTGTTTCTCCAGTTGAAAAGAGAAAAAAAATCTTCCGCAAAAGTATCGTTTGCTTATGAAGTCTTGAAAATACTCTAATACTGAAGGGATTTTAACAGTTTTTTTTCCTTGAACATTTCTGCTGTATTTTTTTTTATTCTCTTTTTGCATGAAACATAGATAATATTATATATGTACATTCATTGACTAAAGGTTTTGTTTCTGAAAAGGGTTCTTCGTTCCATTAGAACAATTTTTTTGACAATTAATGGGTTTCGATACATATAAAAAAATGCCTGTCAGATTTAAAAGCAATAAAAGTCACCTATCATAAAGTGCAAAACTGGACGATACTCCGCAATGGACCAATCACCAATATCACACCTACTCTATATCTAAGTGACTTTTAGCTCAATTCACACCGTTGACATTCTAATACTTTTGTTTTTTCTACGGCGGCCTCCGTGGTGGCGGGGCAAGGCTCTCAACTAGCGATCCGAAAGTCGTGGATTCAAATCCCGGCATGCGCTAGTAAATTTTATAGGATTTGTGATTTCACAATATAATCATTTAAAATAATATAAGGCATATTTGCGGAAAGTTCCAGAATGGAAGATACCTTCAGTATCGCCTTGGTTTTTTCCCTCAAAAAAGGTTCACAAAAAAATTATTCATTTTATACTTTCATTTAAAACAATTATTGATTAATATTTTATTTTTGTTAACAAATCAATGAAGGTTGAAGTTTTCTTCCTCATCGGCTTGGTTTGATTAGGTCAACAGGAATAAACTTACGTAGGTACATTTAAAAAAAGTGCTAACGTTTGGTTTACTATTCGATTTACCTTACAAAGAGCAATTTTTATACATTGACTCTAATTAGAAGGCCCTCGGGAACAGGAATATACGAATTAATATTATTGTTTCAACCAACGGCTTTTTGGCATCACTCACATACATATACATAGTCCCTCTCATTCTTAGCATATAAAGAAACACCACCGATAGATCTTTAACATCATCTGAGGCCCTAGCACACTCGCTCTTTAACGATCGATAGGATAACTATCGGTAACTTCTCATCTTTCCCTAGGACAACTGCTCATCGCTAACGTACAAACAACAGTTGATGTCGAATATGTTAAGGACATTTAGTCATTGTGAACTGTTACTTTTTTGTTGGGGATCTGTAGTCATGCTAGGGAACGATGAGAAATTACCGATAGTTATTCTACCGATCGTTATCGGGCGAGCATGCTAGGGCCTCTGAATTAGAAATATTATATTGCCTGCTATGTTTTTGTTTTTTTAATTACGCCTTTAACATTAATTCCTCATTAAATTTTACAAATGCAATAATAACAATAGAGTCTGTTATTTTGCTCTATGTTTGAAGGCATTTATACAGTTACTCTTTTTATAACTAAAATTATACTTAATTCTTAAATCTCCTATTAACCATAAAATTATAATAAATTCAATATTATACCCACGCTCAGGCATTTGCGTTTGTGGGATTTTTTTGTTTATACAATATTATATTTAAGTATGTTATATACCTTTTATTATTTTATGTATCAAAAAAATTTCAATAAAAAAAAATCTCATAAACGAATCAAGAAGAGAGTTGGAGGGGACTGTGAGATTTTTTTATTGGTTTGATTAAAATTTGTTTTCTATGTATTTGGTAAAGAAAATATTAATTCAAAAAATAATAATAGACTGGTTACAACCGGTTATATTCCTCGAGTATAATTTCACTGATAAGTTAGCGTCGGTGTTGATTCTGTCATCAATCTGACTCACTTGACCACTCACGAATCGTGTGACGTCACCCACCGCCACCAGCTTTTGTATTGATACCACTTATAAACACCGTTTTACTGTCAGTATTTCGTTTTCACTTATCCATTAGTTCGGAGAATACTTTTTTGTAATTCCAGGATACCCTAGCACTCTCGATCGATAAGGATTGATAGAATTACTTTCCGTAACTTCTTATGTTTTTGTAAAAAAATAAAAAAAACATCAAAAATGTCACCGGAGACTTAATTTTTTTTACATTTTTTACTCCAGATAATGTCAGGAATCACTGGTTAAAGTATGTCAGGTACATACCTTAACATCCTGTATATACATAAGAATCGGAATTTTGTCCACATATACAGCAGATGCCCCAACATATTTTTAGTGGTAGTTTGATTCGCTCTCTGAGCTAAAATAATTATTTAACATAAATTCCCGTTTTGGTTTTGAAAAGTTTTATTTCACATGTTTATTTATTTATTATAAAAACTTTTTACATTCTATAGATTTTTGTGTTATTTCATCCGCCATGCTAGGGATGTCCCTGTGTTATAGCGGGTGAAGTTTATGGATTTGTAAATCATAATATGGTTGATAAAGTTATTACATTATACAAATTAAATTAAATTACAAATATCATGCACCTTGGTTTCTAGATGTAGTAATAATAAAATACTTATTAATTTAATTTGTATAATGTAATAACTTTATCGACCATATTATGAATAACCAATCTATAATTATAGTTATTACAATTACAATTCAATTTAAGTAACACATTTCACAAATCATAGTTTTATATAACATATTTTATATACATGGTAAATTTATCTGCTACTGGTTTCGGATGTATCAAAACCGGCAGCAGATAAAAAAAGTAACAAATGTGCATGAGAAATAAAATGTCTTGAAACTGTTACATAATTAATGCCCAAGAAACATTAAAATTAATAGCCCGGTTTATCAAACATTTTACAACTAAAGTAAAAAATTACCACCTTAATACTGTTTTGTAAATATAAATGACGATATTATATAGCAAAGCTCTTCTCTAGTAATTCATATAATAATAATTAATTACGATATGAAGATTCTCCTGCGATTTCTCTTATGTTAGGAAGTGATCCCACTTGAGATCGATGATGAGGGGATCGTGGAAGGATGGGAGGGGAAAGGGAGATGATAAGTTGATTTCTATGATAATGTATTAGATAGAATTTTGGCACGAAATAGACAGCCTGATAGATATCTATATTGAGAATTTTAATTGACTCTGGGTATTATCAAATTTATTGGATATCAGACCTAATAGGTTATTAAATTATTATTTTTATTTATTCCTTAACCACTGGAGCGACGGAGGATTTTTTTTTTCTCGGATTGCTAAAGGAAATTTGTCCGGCCACATTAAAAAAATCGTACCTCATAATTTGAATATGGAGACATACAAACTGATTATAGTTCTATATAGCCAATGAATTCACCTATCTTTTGATTATCATATTCGTAGGATTTATAAAAAAATATTATTAAATCTTTAACCTTAAAACATTGTAAAGAATCTAGAGAATATTTATTTTGTTATATTTTGAATGTACAATATATTATATAGTCGCTTTAATAAAATAATAAAAAATTGCCTCATTATGGCAAACACAGCAATCCGTGGTTTTTGAAATGTTGACATAATGTGGCAAAAAGCGCTCGAATGGTTATTAGTTATTACTTATCCTTTAATTTTTAGTAACGTAGAAAGTAAAAATGTACGAAAGATTTTTCCCCGCTAACTTAAAACTAAATAATTTACATTATTAATTTATTTTATTATTGAAATTAAAAGTTACCTTTCCTTCCTTATTGTTATGGTATTTCATTCGTAGATAGACATTTAATTTATATATATTTAATTTAGAGTAAGTATAAATAATATTGTTACTAAGAACTGCAGGTATTCTAGATTTTATTATCTTGATAGCTTTTTAGGATTTTTATTGCGTCGTCTGCAAGTGGCTTCACGACAGTTTGATAATGCCTTCGAAAGACGAAACAGCTATCACGCGTAATACTAATATACACTACAGAACTTGTTCAAAAATAACCTGTTTTTTTAATTTAAATTGAGTGATAATATTAGTAAATATTTTTTAAAAAAAGGGAATATAATAGGGTTCTACAAAAAAATTACTTGGCAATATTAAAAAAAAACTTTTTTTATTCCTTTTCCTTGATGGATTTTACGTCATTTCAATCTCAAAACGATACACAAGTGTTACCGTAAAATGTGTGTTATATTATTTTCCTGTTGAAAAGTTTTAAAAAAAAGTTTAAATCGATTTTTATACATTTTACTTTAAAAAAAATTCAAATTTGTAACAAATGCTAAGACTTAATTTACCTTAAAAAATAAATACAAGTATAAATTACCACTAATTAAAAAGTTATACAGCTTCGAACTGATAACGGCATAATATAATTTTTGCACGTGTAACTTGGCCACTCACAATAAAGTCATTTTTAAAAAAGTGTTATTTTTAAATGCTAAGAGCAATAAAGGGGTGCCAAATGGGTTCAAAACGACGTGTTTAAAATTTTTCAAATTTCTGATACGATCTTCTTCCTCAGGATTCACTTCAAAGTTTTGAAAATGTTCGTTTTTAGGGGTTATTTCTAGTGCATAGAAAAGTTACTATAATCCTATAACTATATTTTTGTAATCTTCCATAGCAAATGTAGTATATATTTACGAAATCATTTACAAAAATTACTAGTTTTGATTATTGGATGCGTGAGGTGGGGGAGGGAGGAGTACCGATTTCCGTGATACCGGAGAAAAAATGGAGGAATTCCGGCGAAGAAGTAAAGTGCTGTTTGTTATTTCATCTTGCAAATGCAATGATTTCAGTAAATGACTGTCCTAGAGATCAATTAATACCCGTAAATGAACAGAGTTTCATCAGTGACCAATGTACCATACGAAAAATGATAATAGGAAACGTGGATACTGCTACAACAAAACAAATGAAAACTGCGTTGAAAAGGAAACCTATTGAAGCAAAAATCCTTGTGCACGTTTAAAAAAGAAAGCACAGATAAGCCAACTACCTCTCTACTCGATATTTTCACGTCTTCTGTATCAAATGAATCCGATTGTAATGATGTTTTCAAACCTAATGTTGTAACAAATGTACATTATAAAACATTATAAAATATACAAAAAAACAATACAACATATACAAAAAAAGAACACTATAAAATATACAAAATAATAAAAAAAAACTTAATATTGTTATAGAGATGGCACGCCCGAATTTCTTAAATTTTGCTAATTTTCTGATATTTAAGATGACGAATTAAAAAAAGACCACAATGGCGGCTGAAAAAAATTTCTTTTTGTTTTCATTATCGTAAAACTGATCTCAAGGGTATTTATTTTCAATATAATTTAAACGGTTTCAGTGTCGTTTACGACGTAATTTTTAAATGTACAACATTTTGTTTACAGACGAAATAAATATCCAACCGACTTTCCGAAAATCAAATAAATTTAAGGACTTGAAATCACTATGCTTATCAGGTTTAATAATGGAAATATACCACATATTTTACAACGCATTAATCGAGGAGACCAATACCCTACCAATAGACCTAAACCCTACCAATAGACCAATACCAACTACCCTACCAGGCACAGAGAAGCACAAATGTTTATTATTAATATATCTCAAAATGTATACGGTGATAGAACAAACAGGCATAAGATTCCGGAAATATTTACCAGAAGACATTAAAAATGAGACATCTTATTCAAAAATCAAAACAAAAGTAAGGTCATATTGCCTCCGTGGAACATGAAAACAAATAATATTATGGACGAATACCTAGATGTGTGAATAAAAAATAATATTGAAAACAAATAATATTGTGGACAAATACATAGATCTGTTAACCATTGTTAAAAATAACAAGCATTATAATAATTAGTTAAGTATTATACTATTAATTAATTATTATAAATAACAAGCATTGTAATAATTAGTTAAGTTTTATACTATTAAATATGTATTACGCAATAAAATATTAAGTTAAGATTTAATTATATTATTGTAAACAAATAAAGAGGAAAAATGAGAGATTTCTTACAATCAAACTGATTGATCAGTTTTGTAAGATTTGTAAGATGAAATATTGTAAAAAAGAAAGAAACTGAATAAAAGTCAAATTGAATAATCTGCATTTACTTAGTTTTTATTTTGATTCTGACTGTGAAAACCAAATTTGAATATTAAAATAATTAATATTTTTTTTCTGGAGTAACGTATTAGTAAAACCTCAAATTGTTATATTTAATCTTTGAAGACAATATTAGCGACTCTGAATCAAGATTTTAAAACAAAAAACATCGCTAATAATATTTTCTATAAATATGAATAAAAAAAAATTTTGTTAATTAATAAAATAAATCGATGCTTTTAATGTCAAAATGATGTGACGGTGCCATTCTTTTAAATTAACTATTATAGCCATGATAAAAACTATTCACATTTTGTAATTACCACACTTTAACTCTAAGCCATCGATATTAAGTACACGTGTTATAATAATAACTGCTGTACGAATTTGATGAATAGAAATAATTATTAATTTTCAAGCAATTTCGAAACGTTCCCAGCACCCGACAAATCCAATCTCGTCTCGCGTATACACGTTCTCCCATATCCAAACAGGTTTCACATCGCACACTTCGGTACATTGACACTGCTTGTAGCTGGGATGCTGCTTAGATTGTGGATATGTGGGTACAGACAGGTACGGTACATGTGCCGAATATCATACCGGGGTTATTTCGGGATAGCATGTGAAATTGCCCGATTTATTTACTTTCTGCACTTAATGAAGGTTAAGTTAAAGGTAACATTTCATAATTAAATTTCTTTTTACTTCAAGGGTTCTTTTAATACGGTTTTACAAGGTTGTTTTACAGATAGTTATGGAGGAAGGTACAATCAAATAATGATCCTAGAAGAAGAAGATAGTACCTAGTAATAAATCTAAACGAAACATAAAGAAGAAAAATAGGCAGAAATTAAAAAAAAGTATCGGTCGCAACTGGGAATCCAACCCAGTATCTCTATCTTACCGGGACAACGCTTTAAACTACTCGGCCATTTGTTGATTTTATTGATCATAATAATGTTAAATCTGGATTATAAATATGATTTCGAAAAAAATGACTCAAATTAAATATGTCTTTATGGTCAAGTGGTTTAAGGCTTTTTCCGTTACCCTTTTACTGTGCATGTTTTGTTTAGGTTTATCAGTATTTTATTAATATATTATAAATTTCACGTTTCGTTTAAATTTATCAGTATCATCTTTTCCTTGATGATTAATATTACATTGATGGGCATTACCTTCAAAAGTTATTCCTGTAAAATTGAATGATAAATGAACTTGCAAAGAATTACGAAAAGGATTATCGGAATATATTATTAGGAATGCATAAATTAAATTAAGTATTGAAATAAACTTTAATAAAAAACATTATATAAATATGACAAAGTTTTTCTGTAGTAGTGAAAATGGATTAGATATATCCTTTCAGACTTTTGAATATGGCTTGGTTGGAGCCCAGACTAAACCACTTCTATAAATCGATCGGAGCCCGTAAACAACCCTCCCACTCACAGACCCGTGCACTTTGCGAATGTGAACATTTATTTTGTATGCGTATTCGGTTTACAGAATCTCATGCAACGTTCGGTAATTATTCAGTACTATCGAAATTACACATTTTTAAAAACTTAATCACTGTAAGAAACAACTATGTTTTTATATCGGGGGATATAACGTTACGGGGGCGAACGATAATAAATTTAAAAAAAATAATTATGAGGTTCATTCCTCACAATCTAATAGTAACAACAGTGCTCAAATCTATAGTAATAACATTTGGAACGGGTGCTGGCATTTATTTTAAACGTTGTAAGAATTAAATCAACGATCCCATAACCAAATTAATCAAATTTTCGTTTAGAGTGTGCGAACTCAGTGCATTGAAACGACTGATAACAACATTGATAACAATGTTCTTGAGACATAAACATAAATTAAAGATTTAGGCATCACTTTTCAATAATTTTTTTTCCTTTGTTAACCACATAATGGAAATCTCTAATAAGGGCTTTTTAAGTTGGGATTAATAACTAGGCTAACTAAAATTTCAACAATATTAAATTTATGAAACATTAAACTGTTATATTTTGCCTTTGTTAGAAGTATACTTGAATACAATTTTCCCGTCTGGAACCCACATTATAATAATCAAGTATAAGCATTTGAAAGAGTACAAAATAAATTATTAGTTTTATAAATTTAATATTTAATTCATTTAAATTTAATTTCAGCAATTATTTTGAACTACAACACTCTTTTGAATGATATGAATATGCTTAAATTGTCGGACAGAAGGATTTTCACTGACTTGGTATTTTTATATAAAATATTAAATGACGTAGTGGGTAATCCAGAATTGCTTTCCACTACCTAATACTGGAAGTCAGGATTTATTTCAGTGTAGAAATTCTGGGATTGTCTAACATATCTATGTATTCCTCTTTGCGCAGAATTCTAATGGAGGGAAATAATTATACCAATTCAAAGTGTTTTATCAGAGAATACCGGAAATGAGTCATTTTTAAATCAAATTCCAGACGTATTGACTCTTTTTTACAAAAAAACATAAATTTATTTTGAAAGATTGTTAATTTATCTGGTACACGCAGTTTTGAAAATTTGAAAAACTAAGTGTATTTATAATATACTAAGGTTATACCGTTGGTCGTTGGCAGATTTGTTCAATTTTCAAACGATAGATTCTATTAAACAACACAAATTTCTAATCATATAATCATACAACAAAATAAATCATTATATGATCTAGTCACCACAGTTTTCAAGATTTAAATTTTAGACAAATTAAAATCATTCAAAAATAAATCCGAGAACGTGTTTTGTGACAAAAATACCTCGGTTTTTCTATTTATTTAAGGTAAGGTTTTTTACACACTTATTTTGTTTAGACATTATTGAAATATTATAAATTATTTTGATCAAAAATTAATTTTAAGAAGTATATAATTTTCATTCATTTACCATCTCCCGTTTGATCATTTTTATGGCAGTTCGATACATTAATTCTCGCGATTCATTAGTCGCTGAGTGTTTTGGGTTCGCGCCACTCTTCATGACAACATTTTGCATCAAATTTAATACTAATACCGTTTAACTTCATGGTTGTAAAAACATCCGCGCGCAGTGCTGTTAACAAAAACGGAATAATGGATTGTTGGATATTACCTCTTCAGTAGACGTCTTCAATTTGTCGCTAAACAAATACAAAATGTTGTTACCGAAGTAGTTCACTTAAATATACAACAAATACTGTTTAACTTTTACTATCCATTTGTAAAAGTTAATAAAAGGGTGATAATAAATAAATAAATTTAAATGTTTACCTACAGTACGTTATTCCATATCAGCACATCGATTACATAGATTACGACTGCGTGTGCATTAAAGAGGAAAATAAAAGGTACCTCGCTATTATGACATTGCTTATAAATTCTTACGGCCAGTGGTAGATACCTACCTTTTTTGTACACTGCAAGGCTATCTGCAAAAGTTGCTCTAAAAGGAGTAGGAAGCACAACATAATACATTACTCAATACACCCAACGCAAACCAAGGTAACTAATATGTCGACCAATAACTAACCGCTTCCTTTTTTTTAATTTTCAGGTAAGACACCCCTTTACTTTGAGCACTCAGCTATTAACAAGGTAAGTAATCTTAACTATTCAACAGAATCTCTTTATCTGAAGCAGCAGTTCAACAATTCATCTTACTAATATTATAAATACGAGAGTTTGTATGGATGTATGTGTGTTTGTTACTCTTTCACGCAAAATTTACTGAACGGATTTTAATGAAACTTTACAATAATATAGCATATACATCAGAATAACATACAGGCTATAATTTATAGAACTAGCTATTGATTTTCATTATATTGAAAATAATAATGATTTTTTAATGGAATATGTAAAAATTTGAGAATGACATTTTACAAAACAATGATTGTTAAATCAAAATTCTATTTAAGAAAATATTAAAATTAGTGAATTTATTTGAAGTACTCGCCTATACTTTGAATCAAATCAAGAATTATAGATATTTCCTGTTTAAATGCAACAACACCAGGACTGCGTATTCCAAAAACTCACTTGTACCTAGGTTGCATGCAGTTAGTAATAGATACGCTGATGTAGCGGATATATTTAACTGCACGGAAAGTAGATACAAGAGGACTATGCTATCTTATATTTTCGATCAATATTAATTCAATCTAAGTTTACCTTATTTATACTATAGAATATGGATATATTTGTTATAATTTGATATATTCTCTTGCTCATATCTCTGATGTCACTTCACAATCAAATGCCACAGTTAATTTGTTATTCTTTATTTAAAATGATTGCTAATATTTTCTTATGGTTCTAATTGTGTCATGTAACTACTGTTTATGGTATATTCTACCGTAGAAATTAAATAAATAAATAAATAAATAAATAAATAAATATTTTAAATAAATAGGTTAAGAATTTTGGTATAAACGTAGATGGGACCTAGGAAAATAAAATAGATTAATCGAAGTAATAATCCTACGCGGACGAAGTAGCGGGCAGAAGCTAGTTTAAAATAATATAAAGTATATTTTTATACAGATACTCTACGTATCGCCCTGGTGTAAGACCACTATTCGGAATAGAAACGTTGCTTGAAATTACATTATTTGTGTTTGGTGACCAGATCTAAATGTCCAGATAAATCGCCAGGTTTCTCTGGATATTTAGATGTGGTCACCAAACACGGATAATGTAATTTCAAGCTACGTGACTTATTTCACCACAGGCATAATATAGAACAGGCACAAAAATCTCAGATTACGATTTCAGGCGCAGAAGTTTTTACTTATTTTGCGAATAGTTTTATAAGAAAGAAAAAGTTAATCCATGGAAACTATCACAGATAATTCTGCCATAAAATTATATTTTGTAAAAGTTGTTTCTCGTGTGCTTTCATATATTTCTAATGAAAAAATACAAGTAAACCTTACAACATAACCCATTTGGAGATGCCATAATCTCATTGGCTCCATACGGGAACAGTTGAGACTGTATGCACTGTATTGTACAGAATTCACATAAAAATTAACAAATCGACCCTTTGGAATAACAAGGTTCCATCTGTTGGTATAACGTCATGCGATAATGAACTCTAAGGTAGCTTACCATAGATCCCATAACTGCGTGACTTTTCCGCAACAGATGGAATCTTTTTATTCCAAAGGGTCGAAATGAAAAACATCAAATCGTGAACCATAGCGGGATAAAATTTGCGCAGCTTAAAATAAGGTTTTTTGTAGTTTCCATTATGTCTAGCTTTAAAACATCCATTTAAAAATTAATAAAAATAAACTGTATATATGCTTTTTTAATTATTGGTCAATAAGTTAAAATTGATTTAAAAAATACGATATTTAAACTTTGGTGTGCAGTTGGGAGGTAGTATCTAATAAATCAATACATAACAATAAATAAAAAAGAAAAAAATACGAGTGTGCTTTAGACCACACGACTGAAGTAAAACTTCTTAAGCTCCATCTATATATATATGCATAATATATATACATATATTAATTTTCTACAAATATTTATTTAAATTTATTATCATTCGCCTCACCCGATCAAGCCGTGCGCATCGACGTCCGCTTTCCTCCGCGTTTGGCGCGTCACTGGTATTTCAAAATACTGAATGAAATATTTCATGCACTGGCTATGAGAGGAAGAGAGAAAGAAAATGTGCGCGCGCACTGCTCTCTCTTGCTCCCACAGTGTGATACAGCCCGTTCGCCTCGCACTTTGTAATATTCGACTACACTTTTCGTAACGCATTCGCCAACTAACCCCCCAAGTCAAGCGTGCGTAAAGAAGTTTTACTTCAAAAAAATGTCCATAGTTACGATATACAAGGGAGGACGAAGCCACAAGCCAAAAATGTACGTGTTCTTAATGTGCCTTATATCGCCACGAATATAGAACAGGCACAAAAATCTGAGATTACGATTTCAGGCGCAGAAGTTTTTACTTATTTTGCGAATAGTTTTATAAGAAAGAAAAAGTTAATCCATGGAAACTATCACAGATAATTCTGCCATAAAATTATATTTTGTAAAAGTTGTTTTTTGTGTGCTTTCATACATTTCTAATGAAAAAATGCAAGTAAACCTTCAAGAAATAAAACTTCTTTACGCGCGCTTGACTTAAGCTGGCGAATGCGTGACGAGAGCATTACGAAAAGGGTAGTCGGGCGAGGCGATCGGGCTGTATCACACTGTAGGAGCAAAAGAGAGCAGTGCGCGCGCAAATTTTCTTTCTCTCTTCCTCTCTTAGCCAGTGCATGAAATATAAATATATCTCAGTCAGTAGTTCGTTTCCGAAGTTTTACTTCAGTTTTGTGGTCAAAACACTTGTTTTTTTAGTAGTTTACGCTAAATTTTTTTATGAAATGATTGATAATTTTATTTTAATTATACTCAACGCAAATGATAGGAAAAGTTTTAATTTATCCAATGCATAATTTTGTTTATTTATCATGTAAACCGATTCGTTGTAAAGATTAATCTAAAATGGAAATTTTGTATTAAGCTTCGCCTTGATCTATTTGTATGTACCTACAAGCACATCTAAATATATTATCTAAGGTATAAATGCACGTTTATTGGGAAGTCGAATCGCCTTATACACTTCACGGCGCTACAAGTCATTCTAGTCACGTCGCTTCGGCATCGCGCGTCACGTCGGCGTCGTGGAAATAGAACTGGGGTGATACGTGGCGGACTGGAGTTGGGTGACGGCCCCTGTGACAGGGAAAATAATTGACAATTTACCTATATTCTCTCCCGGTTAGAGGGCAGCTTTAAAATTGCCAATATTGATACAACAAAAGTTTTTACAGACAATACCTATGGTCAATAAATTAGATTTGATACCAGGCGCCCACAGTTGATCACCCTATTGAAGTTCATGAAAACCAATAACCAATGCTTCACCGACTGAACTAGGAGGTCACAATAGACGGCTGGTGTGCAACGTGTTTTGCTATAACTAGACGTAGACAGTAGACTTCGCGTCCACAAAAAAAGTATTTTTCTAATTTTTTTCTTATTTAATAAATCAAAACCAAAATATCCTCTGAAATCGAGAATTTCTAAGTACCTACATACTTAAATTTTGTTTTTCTAAAAATTTTAAATTCTAAGAAATGATAGCCCTTAAAATGAAAATTGGAATTTGTAAGGGTTTATAGCGCGGTTGACTCTGATCGTAGGGAAGAAAGGTTCAAACCTCATTCAAACCATAATTTTGTTTTCTTCTTACATTTTAAAATAGATAAAAAAAACTTTTTTTTTACCGGTTGTTTTTTTTTAACTAATAAATATACCTTGACTTGTTTAATGAATCTTTTCCCGTGATATTTTAAGTGATTATGTAAACAAGATCATAACATTAGCAACATTCCTGTATCCATCCTTGTTCTTAACAGGGATGCTCGATTTCAACACCTTAGAAGCCCGCAGAAAAATATTTTTAGGTAAACACTTTTTTAAGCTAATCTCTTGTATCATACTTAATCCGCCTATGTTAAATGAGGTTATTTTTTATGTTCCTAACAAGTATACTCGTGGGAGATCCCATGCATTTTTTTATGCTCCGAAAGTGAGGACTTCTGCCTATCAGAACGCGCCAATAAACAGAGCGACTCAACTGCTTAAGGATTTATTTATTTTCAATGTCACTTACAGATAGTTCAGCAACTATCTTTTAGCACATGTCACTAAGTAGTAAAACTGCCCGTGTGTACTTTGTAATTTATAATCTTCTCCACGATATATTGGTGCATAACTGTTTTATGGAGAACATGAGAAAATAAATAAATAAATAATAAATAAAATAAATAATGATTTTTCCTCATTATTATTATATCTAAGAAATTGAAATGAATTGATCACTGACCAGTTTGTCAATTTACCATCTGATTGATGATATTGTCATGTTAATCAAAAGACGAAGGTTTGCCAAAACTTGGAAACGATTAATTTCCTACCGAATTTCTACTTGTATCAGTTGGTTATTACTTTTTACGATAGTTGTGTCCATTTAATGGCTTACATGTATCAAATTACACAAATTAATCAATTCTCATAGCGAAAACTGTTAAAATGTTCTTCAGCCGTAAAAATGGGTGTTGCAAATTGCAATTGAGTTGAGATGAACTCAGTAGATACCTACTTTCTCAAATGCATTTCTTGCATACAGCATGTTTCAAACTTTTTACTCGACTTCGCAAAAGAAAATTCCAATAATATTGAAAATGTTATTTTTTTGAGTAATAGTTAAAAGGACAACGCTTTAAAAAATGTAAAATTTTCCAATTCGATGATCGTATACACGTTGGTGCCCTTTTATTGCTAATAACAATAAATAGGCTTTAGCAAGACAAAAAGTTTCTCGGCAAAGTTTGGCAAGGATATCACTGTCATAAGTTATAAGTGTAGGTATGCATGTGCGATGTAAGTATACAGGGCAGATGTGTTCACACATGTAGGCACAGGACACATACAAGATACTGTAACGCTGTCCGAAACGGTAACTAAAGAAGGAGGTAGCACAACACGGCATAACATCTCAAAAATTAGTCTCCCGCTGAGAGCCTTACCGCTCGACCACGCTGACCGTCAACATGCAAATTAACTTCGAAATATTTGATAAATTCATTTTTGTTATAAGAAAAACTATCTTTTTAACTTTTGAAGGTTATTCCCATCAATGTAATATATCATTGAAGAAGAAGATAACAATAATAATATTTTGTTTTATAATTTAATTAACTGAAATTTGAAATATGAAGTTGACAATCACGACAGTCTCATAATAGATGGCAGTGGCCCAATTGGTAGAGGTGTATGTCCCGGTAAGGCGTAAGGTTCTGGGTTCAAGTCCCAGTTGCGACCATTATATTTTATTATTTTTCTGTGTCTTATTCATTTTCATATTTAAAAAAATTAGATTTATATTGTTATCTTCTTCTTCAATGATTTGATAAATTGTTCAAATTTTTTAAACAACCCATTTTTAATGACATTCTTCCAAGGATGTATTTAAATTTCAATAATTTTCATTAAAAATTTCCAAAATTATTTAACAATTTTTATTAAGTAGATACATAACTTAATTTTTTCCGTGATATTCTATCTTGGAACTTGAATTAAAAAATGATTATTAATGGAGATATTACATGCAAAATCTATAATTCAAGCGCATATTTTTTTTTATTTAATACAACCAAATATTATAAATAATAAAACACTTAGTTGAATCTGCGTTTCACCTATAGCTTTATTAGCAAAATGCCTTGAATGCATTCAGCCCAGCCCTGAAATATTAGCACAGAGAGTATCAATATCTACACCAGAACATTTTGAATCTGTGAGAACTTCACTTCGGTTCTTCCGAGTTGCAGGTTAGCGCACTTAGCAACACTTCTGATGTGAGCATAAGAAACGGCTCGTTGGCTAGTATAGGTGACCCTTTGTTAGTTGTTTCTTATTACCTACTCCAAAAGATTCAATGTGGCAGTGCAGTGAATCGATGACGCACCTTTACTGATTTAGCATAATGCGAGGAGCGCTCAAAACACGTCTTTACATAACTACTTAAATAAATAAACTATATATGTAAGATATAAAAAAAACTTTATAATCCGGGTAAAAAGTTTTTTTTTACTATAAAAACATCTATTTTTAAATGACTTGAATACTTTAAATTAATACTTTTAAAAAAAATGGTATGACTGATGTTAAAACCTTTCTAACCTAGAATTGGAGTCTGATGGATAATATCGACATTTATTTCGTATTTTAGTTCTGTAATGTCAGTTCATTTCAGAGAAATGCGTTCGGGTTAGTGTGCGTGATTGCCACCAAAAGTTCAAGGAATACATTGTCATTGACATCGAGTCTATCTGCGAAATATTAACTCGATCAGATATCGGGAAGTGGGTTAATTTCCATTTTTAAGATTCCACTTCATTCATACAATTAATTCAATCAAGAAAACTAAAGTGAAATTTAAATATATAGATATATTTAAAACGGAAACATTTCAAAGAGACTTCATCAGATACCAGCGAATAAAAGTTATAGCAAGTGTCAGTACTTTGATCGACAGACACATATGTGCATAATTACCAAAATCTATAGGTACTTCGTTTCAACTTAATGAAAAAAATTAAATGTATTTAAATAACAAACAATTCATTGATATTTATTATTTAAAGTTTTTCATCCCAATTTCGCTCTATTTGGCAATGACTACCGTCAAATGTCACATTGATATTCTATAAACATTCAAGTACGTATGTACATTATAATGAATATTCAAGTACGTATCTAAATTCTATGAACATTCAAGTACGTATTTATGCATATTCATGATGGATTTTATTATATTATCACTAAATTAAAACGATAGGTATGGCTATTTAAATACAATTTAGTTGTAACGAAGTAGTCTTTTTGTTAATGATCTGTATTAAGAGTGTCTAAATAGCAAATATTTACTTCTAACAGAATCTAGAGGTAAACGTCCAAAACAAATAATAAATTTGATGAGCACAATGTTTCGACAAACTTTTTGATTGGATCCGTAGCGAGCAGAATCCCAACACTTTCCGCTGCGACCGGCTGTTCGCAGTTACTCCCAGGAATGCAGTCCGCCATGTGTTTTGTTCACATTGGTGATCTTCCTTGAACTCTGAAGAGCGGGTTCACCGAGTTGCCAAAATATAACTCTGGTTCAAAAACATGAGCGTAAAAGTAAAAGACTTATCGGGTTGTTTATGTTGGGCAATTAGACTAGACGTTTTAATACCCTCATGCATTTGATTCAGATAACGTTGGAGTTGTTGTTTACTCTCAAAATGCTTTATTTGCTTCACTGGTATAAGATGTCAGTGACCGGTCAGTGGCTATGTTGGCATTGCGTTGGGTCCCACCCAGGCGTCGTGTGTTCAATTCCTCGGCAGCCAAATCCTTCATCACGACAAACATTATATTCTATCAAATTTTTCTACATTTGGAGTAATTTTTTTAAATATTTTACCAAATTAAACAAATACTTAGTTTTAAACCACTTTATTTCGATTTATATTGGGTGACCGGTTTCGGTTGGACTCAACCTTCATCAGGACAATAAAATATAAACGTTATATTTTTAATTTTATATATAAAGTATATATTGTATTGTCCTGATGAAGGTTGAGTCCAACAAAACCGGTCGACCAATATAAATCGAACTAAAGTGGTTTAAAACTAAGTATTTGTATATAATATAAAGTTTAAAACTAAGTATTTTTTTCATTTGATATAATGTCAAGCCACAAAGTGTTTGCTTTCTTCGATGATTTAAAATATTTTAATTAATGAAGATAATATTAGCGATACTAAATCGAAAATCTGAAACAGAAAAATCTGAAAAAGATACGGATATATCTGGGACTCGAATCCAAGACCTTCGGCTTTCCGGGCCAAACCCAGGACCTTGGCCAAACCCCGGAAAGCCGAAGGTCCTGGGTTCGAGTCCCAGATGTATCCGTATCTTTTTCTAATTTTTCTGTTTCAGATTTTCGATTGAGTTTCTCTTTATCTTCATTTATCAAAATATTATTATTATTTGAGGTTTAACTGATTAAGTTAAAAAGTTTAAAAAAAATTATATATACATTATATATATTGTCATCTTTGAAGATGCCGTGTGAAGGGTCATTTTTAGGAAAGGAAGGAGTGAACTCTGGTGAAGTGAAGTGTCTGGAAGAGAAGTATTGTTTGGGCTGTGCATAAATTGAACCCGTAATGTCAAGTGCGTAGACTCCTAATAATACTACATGTCGATCACGTAAATTTTATAAGCTGTAAAGGAGAAAATGTTAATTGTTTAGGAGAGCGAAAATAAAGTTTTACATATATATTTTTTTTAAACTCTTGTTTTTTAGATTTTTAGTTAAGAATTTTTATTATAAAATAAGAAAAGTTAAAATTTTTTGAAAATTTATTTCATAACAGTACCTATACAATTTATTTTTAATTTTTCAGAAAAAAAAACCTTCTTAAATGCACGTCGTAAAGAACACATTTATTTTCCGAAAAATATTCTGACTACGCAGCTCGATAGAGGAAGAAAAACGGAGAAAAATTACGTATTAAATTTTTTTGTAAAGAATTTAAATATTTCGTCAGTGAGCTAACAGCTAAATATTCTAACCGGAATCTCCATATTAACTTCCATGATGTGTTATTAATTGAAAAAATATTGTTAAGTTAAGGTTTTTGTGACTTGTAATAATTCCGGTAGGTATTATGTAATTTATTCACCACCAAAATTATTATTTTTAATTATAACCTTTACCAACTACAATGACATCACATCATCATGAGCGTCGTTTTCAAATGTGTAAAATAACACGAATATGTTTGCGAATAATGATTTATGTACCTTACCTAAGAAGGCGTTGGCGTAGAATGATGCAAGGCATCACAGAGTTCGTAATATTTGGAGGCCGTTATTAGAGTGTTAGTTTTTTTTTTAAATTAATATCTATCTTTCAATTTTCCATACCATGCTCTTCTCGGTCCCATTTCCCTCCCCATTCCATTCAGTCTCACAATATTATTGGGGATGACACATTACTACTGGCTTCGGGCATTTGGGACTCTGATACCGTAAGTATTCATATTTAAAAATATACCACCCCCAAAAGTGTTGTATCTGTAAAAGCTTAAGGAAAAATCGCGAAAATTTTTGTATAATTCGATAGTTTAGAGTGAAAGTGTTTTTTTTTTTGTTGCTATATGTTGATTATTTCACTGCATTATGTTGTTTGATGGATGGCCTTAGGTGGTGAGTGGTGTGCGATATCCATTTGTTATAAAAATCCCTGAAAGCCTTGGACGGAGAACCCACGCTGCAATTTTTACTCGATAAACAACTGGTTTTAAATTTAAATGACACCTTCTACAGGCAAATGCCCGACAATGACCTGTTCAAATTAAGTTTGTTATCATAGAACCTACAGACAACCGAACTTCAAATTTCAAACTAACCTTTTTACGGAAAAAAAATTGTGAAAAAATTATCATTTAATGATTACGGACCATATTATGTACATGATCGGTTAGGACCAGGTGTTTTTTGGACCCGTTCAAATTGAGCGTCGTTACAAATCGAAATTTAGCCAGATATTAGAATATTCAGATCTAGTCATTTTACACGGAAAAGGCAATTTTAGGTTTGCAATGAACTCACAGGCATGATTATGATTCTTATAATTAACTCTGAAACTTTGTTTATTTATCGTGATTTATTTTTGGGGTATTATGTCCTGTTACTCTACCTACTTCTTTAGTCAACGTTTCAGTTAAAATTGTTACAAGTTGGGAGTTTCGCTGATGAGGCAACTGAAACCAAACTAAAACCGGCTGATTTCTATGTCTTGATTGGTCAAAAAGCTTGTTTAACCATAGACGAAGAACAATCAGCCGTCAGCTGGCAACTAGCAACGGCCGGCCACGGCAATCAGCAGTGCGAGTAGCGTTACCATTGACAATGGGGTTTTGAGTGATTGTGCGGGCCATCACATTGTCATACAAAGACAGTTGACAGTTTTCAGCTGCCTCAGTGAGCGGATCGTCTTACTGTTACACATGTAACAGTGTCCATCATCAGGACAGTAACCCGCAACTCTGTCCGAAACGTTGGCTTAATAAGGAGATAGCACCACACGGCATTACACTTTTACATTATTACGGAATGGGTACCGCCGCCCCGGGAACCATTTATTGGATAACCAACACCTCTGCCATGGGTCACCTCACGTGGTTCGCTACGTTTGGTGACTTAGCAGGGGTGCCCGGGTTTATGGGGTAAGGTTTATCCAGGTCTTGGCGGCGGATGATCTAGACACACTGAACCCCAGATTCCTACCCAACCCTCATACCTTTTTTTCCTTCCCAGAACTTCCTCTCCTTCCTTTCCTTAAAAATACCCTCCACACAGCATCTTCAAATATGACATAGGCCCAGAGGGAAATTATTTTCATCAGGGCCTCCTGTGTGGACCTAATGTAAAAAAAAAAACGATATTACTTTTGGGCGTGAGAATCTCAAATCATATCATGCGGTTTATTATTTTTAATAAAGTAAAATGTGAAAAGACACATAGTTCGCGCAACTTAGCACCAAGGTGTCCGTCGTGGGTTCAATTTATCTGATAGCTAAATCCTCCTTCATTGCACAAGCAACTTTGTCCTTCTATAGTGATATTAGTTTGAGTTTATGAAATATTTGTCTTTCTTGTTAAAAGAACTTACAACTCACGACACTACGGTCCCCGATCAAACAGGCTTACCGCTCTGCCACGGAGTACGTCAAATGAGGGATAGGCATAAGCTAACTTAAGATGTAAGCGATGATTAATATAAATATAATATCGCACACCCGCAACTACACTGCCGTAAGTCAAATTAAATCATAGCGTAGCTAATAGACATATGGGATATATAAAACATTAAACATGAAACAAAATTTGTATAATCTTATATTGTATGTAGGTGCATGTGTATCTCTGTTTACTTGTAAGTTTCGTGAATGTTGTGTTATTTCTAGAGTTCTTCACCAATTTGCCAAAATGCACAATTTCGGTGGCCTTCTGGAATTTGTATAGATCTGTACCGATTACGTTTAAAATCGGTTTGACCCCTCAAGCCTATGTCAGAAGGCAATAATATTTTCACGTTGCAATAGAATTCAAATAAATAGAATATTTCTGAACGTATCCGAAAACTAAACTCTTGTTTTTGAAAGGTAAAAATTTTTGAAAATATATCCCCCCCCCCCCCCCACCCCCTCACGCATTCCGCTTCAACCTTCTCCGCTTTCCCCTCTCCCTCGACACCCCTCCCGCGAAGCCCCCTCCTTAAATCCTCTTCCGCCCCTCCTGCACACCCCTCCCCCAACCTTTTTTCCCTGCCGCCTAACTCCTAAAATACACCCGTTTTTCCAACAACTCGCGTGACCTATTTCATTTTTTAATTCAAAGTTCATAATGCCAGAGCTCACCAGTATGTATACAGAAATATTCACGGGCATGTTCACAACAATAAATTTATTTTTGAAGCAATCGGAAAAAATTTTAATCGCGATCGTATGAATAGTATAGGAAATAATTTCATAACGCCAGAGCTCACTATCCTGTAAGTTCCTAAAGTTTCATCGCAATCCGATGTACGGTAAGCCGCGCATAACATACGAAACAAACAAACAAACAAATATATTTTTTTTATATATTAGATAAACATGTATTATTGAAATCTAAAAATTTTGAATGCATACAGAAAAAAGTTTTTAAAACTGCTACTGTAATTTTACTGATAACTAAAAAATAAAAGCCACACACATTTTATTAGACAAGTATATTAGAAACGTCATCGTCACTTTACTTTTTTGTCGTTTCATGTGAAAATAGTAAGTAAAAATTCTCAAAATTTCATATTTTTTTCTCAAATTGGTTTTTCTTATCATATTCATTTCGTTAACTTTTAGATTTAAAAATAAATCGCATTTTTTTGCTTCCTCAGGCTTTCTAAATAATATTTCTCACCGTGATAGTAAGGGAGACACATATTTTTATTAGACCTATATGAGTTGTTCCCAAAAGCGAACAAATTAGCCAGAGAGGTTATGGCAGTGTGGTGGAGATAGTGCGATTTAGGTACATACTCTATGCAAGTATATTGCAATTGAAATTATTCAGAAGCCACCAACACAATGTACTAAACTTGTTTCAGTGAACTTTCAGTTTCTTGCACGCCGAGTGACTTGGACCTGTCAATCTATATTTTAGTGCGGTGACTTCATATTTTCGCTGGAAACAATAATACATTTAAGGTAGGAGGGAAATATTTACTTCGCTGTTTGTTATATAGAAAATTACGATACATTATTCTATAATAAAATCACAAAAAAATTGATCTCTGTCGTAATAATTTTTTTATTAACGCACCAGACTTTTAGGTCCGGTTTTTTCACACACTCTTCCACAAAAATGATCTCCTAGTAAAGCCACGCTATGTAAGTTTATTATATAAGTATAATTAATACAAAACAATACAAGAACAACATGTTAACCCACCAGACTATTAAACGGGTAAATAATTCACCGACTCCAGATATTTTCATATTAGAGGCTTCTGCTCGGTGGAACTCCTGATTTGACCGATAAATCCTACTGATCCCTCAATATAAATATTTAAAAAAATCTTTCGTAATCCTACATGTATTTAAAATGACTGATTTTTGCATTTTTATATACAAATTCTTTGACAAATCTAACATGTCTATATTTTGAATGAGAGAGCTAGGTATAATGCAAGTAGCCAAAATAACAAATGGTTATATTTAAATATTATAAATTTATTTTGCGGATAGTTTTTTAAAAAATTGCTCCACATGATGATATTTAAATGCCGTTTCCATCAAAATTCTTATAAAAGTATAACGGATTGCAAGATTCAGTCGAAGTCGAAGTCGAAGAATCAGTCGAAGATTCGAACCACCAAAAATTCGAAAATGTGTCTCTGTTGCCCCCGTAAAGGGGGAATTTTTTTGAATTTATATTTGAAATTCTTACATTGAACATCTTAAGTTCGCCGGCTCTCCGAATTAGTCTGAAATTGATAATCCGCGACGTGATATTACAATGTTTAACTTGGAAGTAATTTTAATACAATGCTCATAAAACTAGTAAAACAGTGAAGCGCTTCTGCCCAACCCTGCACTGGGCGCGTGGTGGATTACATGACTGGGCGCTCCCACACCCGGGTACAGCGTACCGGATGGCCAGGAAAGCTACCGCCACCGTTTTAATTTATTAGCGACCTCTACTGAAGAGACAATCCAATGAGTACGTCAAATGAGGGATAGGCATAAGCTAACTTAAGATGTAAGCGATGATTAATATAAATATAATATCGCACACCCGCAACTACACTGCCGTAAGTCAAATTAAATCATAGCGTAGCTAATAGACATATGGGATATATAAAACATTAAACATGAAACAAAATTTGTATAATCTTATATTGTATGTAGGTGCATGTGTATCTCTGTTTACTTGTAAGTTTCGTGAATGTTGTGTTATTTCTAGAGTTCTTCACCAATTTGCCAAAATGCACAATTTCGGTGGCCTTCTGGAATTTGTATAGATCTGTACCGATTACGTTTAAAATCGGTTTGACCCCTCAAGCCTATGTCAGAAGGCAATAATATTTTCACGTTGCAATAGAATTCAAATAAATAGAATATTTCTGAACGTATCCGAAAACTAAACTCTTGTTTTTGAAAGGTAAAAATTTTTGAAAATATATCCCCCCCCCCCCCCCACCCCCTCACGCATTCCGCTTCAACCTTCTCCGCTTTCCCCTCTCCCTCGACACCCCTCCCGCGAAGCCCCCTCCTTAAATCCTCTTCCGCCCCTCCTGCACACCCCTCCCCCAACCTTTTTTCCCTGCCGCCTAACTCCTAAAATACACCCGTTTTTCCAACAACTCGCGTGACCTATTTCATTTTTTAATTCAAAGTTCATAATGCCAGAGCTCACCAGTATGTATACAGAAATATTCACGGGCATGTTCACAACAATAAATTTATTTTTGAAGCAATCGGAAAAAATTTTAATCGCGATCGTATGAATAGTATAGGAAATAATTTCATAACGCCAGAGCTCACTATCCTGTAAGTTCCTAAAGTTTCATCGCAATCCGATGTACGGTAAGCCGCGCATAACATACGAAACAAACAAACAAACAAATATATTTTTTTTATATATTAGATAAACATGTATTATTGAAATCTAAAAATTTTGAATGCATACAGAAAAAAGTTTTTAAAACTGCTACTGTAATTTTACTGATAACTAAAAAATAAAAGCCACACACATTTTATTAGACAAGTATATTAGAAACGTCATCGTCACTTTACTTTTTTGTCGTTTCATGTGAAAATAGTAAGTAAAAATTCTCAAAATTTCATATTTTTTTCTCAAATTGGTTTTTCTTATCATATTCATTTCGTTAACTTTTAGATTTAAAAATAAATCGCATTTTTTTGCTTCCTCAGGCTTTCTAAATAATATTTCTCACCGTGATAGTAAGGGAGACACATATTTTTATTAGACCTATATGAGTTGTTCCCAAAAGCGAACAAATTAGCCAGAGAGGTTATGGCAGTGTGGTGGAGATAGTGCGATTTAGGTACATACTCTATGCAAGTATATTGCAATTGAAATTATTCAGAAGCCACCAACACAATGTACTAAACTTGTTTCAGTGAACTTTCAGTTTCTTGCACGCCGAGTGACTTGGACCTGTCAATCTATATTTTAGTGCGGTGACTTCATATTTTCGCTGGAAACAATAATACATTTAAGGTAGGAGGGAAATATTTACTTCGCTGTTTGTTATATAGAAAATTACGATACATTATTCTATAATAAAATCACAAAAAAATTGATCTCTGTCGTAATAATTTTTTTATTAACGCACCAGACTTTTAGGTCCGGTTTTTTCACACACTCTTCCACAAAAATGATCTCCTAGTAAAGCCACGCTATGTAAGTTTATTATATAAGTATAATTAATACAAAACAATACAAGAACAACATGTTAACCCACCAGACTATTAAACGGGTAAATAATTCACCGACTCCAGATATTTTCATATTAGAGGCTTCTGCTCGGTGGAACTCCTGATTTGACCGATAAATCCTACTGATCCCTCAATATAAATATTTAAAAAAATCTTTCGTAATCCTACATGTATTTAAAATGACTGATTTTTGCATTTTTATATACAAATTCTTTGACAAATCTAACATGTCTATATTTTGAATGAGAGAGCTAGGTATAATGCAAGTAGCCAAAATAACAAATGGTTATATTTAAATATTATAAATTTATTTTGCGGATAGTTTTTTAAAAAATTGCTCCACATGATGATATTTAAATGCCGTTTCCATCAAAATTCTTATAAAAGTATAACGGATTGCAAGATTCAGTCGAAGTCGAAGTCGAAGAATCAGTCGAAGATTCGAACCACCAAAAATTCGAAAATGTGTCTCTGTTGCCCCCGTAAAGGGGGAATTTTTTTGAATTTATATTTGAAATTCTTACATTGAACATCTTAAGTTCGCCGGCTCTCCGAATTAGTCTGAAATTGATAATCCGCGACGTGATATTACAATGTTTAACTTGGAAGTAATTTTAATACAATGCTCATAAAACTAGTAAAACAGTGAAGCGCTTCTGCCCAACCCTGCACTGGGCGCGTGGTGGATTACATGACTGGGCGCTCCCACACCCGGGTACAGCGTACCGGATGGCCAGGAAAGCTACCGCCACCGTTTTAATTTATTAGCGACCTCTACTGAAGAGACAATCTCTGGAAGTGATATGTATATATATAAATTGTATGGATTACATGAAAATTATTATTTGCTTTTACATGCACGTGTCCGAAAACTCGTAGTTCGTACAACCGAGAAACTTGTAAATCTACATCACAATTTCACTTTGGCAAGCGGGTACGGATAACGCCCGCGCCTCCCCAGGATCCATTTATTACATATATATATAACCAACACCACTTTACAACAACCCGGTTCCATGTCTAATCGGACTGTGAGATCTCAGCGTCTGAATTCTCATAGTAAATTTATTCAGACACGATACTTCCTCACATGATAACTCATCACATCATAACTCACGTTAACCTAACCTAACCTAACCTAACCTAACCTAACCTAACCTAATCTAACCAAAGGTTAAAAACCCCAATTATCAGTTTTCGACGCTTCGAGACATGATGAATCATCATGTGAGGAATTAACATCAGATGAAAACTTTGTACTCAATATTCATACACATAAAAAGTTTCCACTGAACATTCTGGTCACCACCACTTCCATAGGTTCCAAGTGGTTCGCTACGTTGGTGACTTATCCGGGGTGGCGAATGCGCTTGCCCACCTACTGTATTGCTCACCTCACTCCTGGACACGTCGATCCCCAGATTCCTACCCACTTCTTATACCTTTTTCCTTCCCAGAACTTCTACTCCTTTCTTTTCAAAAAAGAGACCCCCCATTCAGCATCCCCAAAGATGATATAGGAAATGAAGGATTTTTTCCTCAGGGCCTAATTTCAAATAAATTTTTCGGAAACTATTTTTTTTTACATTAACTCCACACAGGAGGCCCTGAAGAAAATATTTTCCCTCGAGGCTTATGTCATCTATGAAGATGCAGTGTGGAGGGTTTTTTTGAGGAGAGGAAGGAGCGAACATGAGTCTTGAAGATACCCATGTTGTAGAAGCAAGGAAACAGGCTTTGGAGCTGAATCTTCGCTTCAATTCACTGAAATACAATAAACGGCCGATATTAACCCCCTAGCTTAATAATTTAAACATAACCCAAACAATCCAATTTCGTACTCGATTTTCTCTAAATCGAAAGCTAAAATCAGAAAAGTTCCATCAAAATCGACTTTCACCAGTATCCAGGTTATACTACGAGTTTCCGGACACAGGTTATAGATACATACCTACTGTTATTATGTTTTAATCAAGTACAAATAAACGTTACGCACAAAGTACAAAGCTGCATGACATATTTGTATTCGTTATTGTTTTAGTATTGTTTTTCTAAAGATTAGCCGAATTGTATGCATTTTTTATACAAAATATTACTTGATTTAAGATTTTCACGGTCATAAGTATTTTTGCTATTTATTTTTCTGGTGTTCCTCCTTCTTTAGCTAACGTTTCGGATAACGTTACAGTGTCCAGTCGCACGTCTGCCCCGATGATGGATACTGTAACGTTGTCCGAAACGTTGGCTAAAGAAGGAAGTAGCGCAACACGGCAAAAAACCCAAAAAATAAGTAGCAAAAAAAAGTTACTTATTTTATTGTGTCGTTTTATTTTAGTGTGCTTTAATAGTGATGGAAATTTTGTAAATTATTTGTTTCGAATTGATAAATTGGCATTCGACACAGGAATGCCCTAGTGAGACGAGCTGCTTACGAATTTTATTGTATTGACTCTATTATTTTTGAAAAAAGAACAATAATAATACTGATAAATTTTTAACTTATTTTTGTAAATCGGATATCAGTGAAGCAAGAGATACGATAAACCTGGTGAAAGGGTAAAAAATCTATGCGCCCGTTAGGTGACTTTTATCACTAAATGGCGCTATAAAAGTTACCTGGTTATAATCTATACATTTATTGCCAATTTACATTACACCCTTAGACTCCCAGGCTCCATAAAGTTCAGTGAAATCAATTATCTAGAATTTCGATGATTGGAAACGTAAGATTAAGAAAGGGACCCTCAGATGGTTTGGCCGTGTAAAGCGAATGAACGAAGAAAGGAGTGTAGGGGGATATATATGACGCAATGGATATACATGACGCAAAATTGAATGGAAGAAGAAGTTGTGGACGCTCGAGGAAGACATATCGCGATCAAGTGAACCAGATACTTGAGTCGGGCCATGTCAGGAGAGCATGTATGAGAAGATGTATGTTGTTGCTGTGAATCCTTTCCAGTTACTTGTCATCCAATTTATATACATTTGTTCACTTTAGTTGTAGGTATAATATATATTTTGTACATTTATTATTATTTATGTATTGTTATTATTGTTGTTGCGTAGTGAAGATAAAGTTTATAATACATTATGTTTTGAAATTTAGCTGGTTATTAGTATATTAATTAAATTAAAAAATATTTGTAAACTAGTCTGTCTCGACACAGGAGTTCCTAGTGAGACAGGCAAGGCCAAAAAAAATGTAAACCTTATGATATAGATTCAATAAATAAAATAAAAATAAATATTAGTTACCTTTAAATTGTTATTTATTTGTGTTCTTACATCTTCTATTATTTTTTATCTAATATTTACAATATTAAATTTTTTGTAAATATGTCAGCCCACGGGTACAGGACCCTTAGTTTTTTTACTTTAATTAGTATTATTATTACAATTTTAAGTTATGTGAAAATCTGTTATTGGATTTTATTTTTATTATTAAGTTTATTTTAATAATAATAATTATACCTAATATTTTATACTTAATATAACATCTTATGAATCTCGACTACCATAATACGGGCATTTGCCTAACTTGGTAGTCAAAAAGCTATGTAAAATAAACCTGTAGCAAAGAAAATAAATAGAGAAAATTAAAAAAAAAAAATAGATGTAAGTAATCTGTTGATTTTCCTAAATACATAAATAAGATGTATGAATATGAATGAAGTAAGGAGTGTGTGCCAAGACCGAGTTGTTCGGCGGTCCGTCCTCTCTGCCTACCCCTGCGGGGAAATGGCGTGATGGTTAATTAGTTGATCAATTTGGACAGACATAAGAAAATTTTGAGCTTATTTCGGGACCACGGACACGCCTGCAACGCATATCTATCGGTTTGTCTCTTCAGTGGCGACCTCTGTGTGCCGCGCTGGCGTTTTTATATTATTTTATGGGGGATACCCCAACCTAACAACACACCTTTGTGATTATTTATGAATACTCTCAGATAGCAGTACCTACGGAGAATAAGGTTTCATCGTGTGGACTTATTACGTCAACTATATTTTTTATAGCGGTAAATAATTCGCACTCCCGCTTGTAAAGTGTCAAAATATGATAATGGACCCAAGTTTTTTATCTTCACTGTGGTATATAACATATTTATATAGTTACCTTTATAAAAATAAACAAGCTTTATATTTTTGTATTCATTAGAATTTTTAAGTGTGAATGATTTTTTTTTACGCACCAGACTTTTAGGTTTAAGTCTTTTCCCATAGGAAAAACTAAACCCTTTCACACACTTTTCCATAAAAATGATCATCTAGTAAATCTACGCTGTGCAAGTGTATTATATAAGTATAATTAATACAAAACAATACAAGAACAACATGTTAACCTACCAGACTATTAAATGGGAAAATAATTCTTAAGATATTTTCATATCAGAGGGTTCGGCTCGGTGGAAATCCTAAATTGACCGGTAAATCCTACTGATCCCTCAATATAAATATTTAAAAAATCTTTCGTAATCCTACATGTATTTAAAATGACTGATTTTTGCATTTTTATATACAAATTCTTTGACAAATCTAATATGCCTAAATTTTTGATGAGAAAGCTAGGTATAATGCCAGTAGCCGAAATAACAAATGGTAATATCTTTATAGTCTGAGAATGCCAGATTCTTTTAATTTCATTTCCTAAATCTGTATACTTTATGTATTATTCACATAAAATAAAAAATAAAATAATAAAATTATCAGTTATCAAGTTTAATTTGTAGAACTCAATTATTATTTTATTTTATGTATTTAATAATAAATATTATTATTTACTTTACAAAACCACTTTATTTATATTCAAGTTCGGCTATTAAATAATTACAAAGCGTGAAAGCTGTTTCACATTCGAAGGCGACATAGCTATAATGTGTAATAATAATTGTATTTGTAAATTAATAATAATAGTTGTAATTTAAAAAAAATATACGTTAATTTTTTTTACTTCTACCATCATGTAGATTGTAGAATCACCACCCGAAGTTAATGCACTTTCCACCGGACACCCTGCATAAAAGCAATAAATAAATATGAAAATACTTATATATGTTTAGAGTTTTCTGCAATTGAAGTGCATTTAAAGGGAACAGAGATACCTACAGGGGGTCCAATATCCCAGTTGTACATATTTCGATTGGCAATTTAGAACGGGATTGAGTTGTAGAAAACGCGGTATTATTTTTAAGAACTTTTTTCAAAGAACTCAGGATAACCAACCGAAAATTACAGTGACCTATAAATAAACTCTAAACAGAGAAAAACCTGTGCAGGTACCTACTTTTCTGCCACCAAAGTTCTCCTTTCTCGAGTCCGTTTGTGCTACGCACGCGCAGATTTACTGATATCTAAGTGCAGTACACATTTTTTAAAAGCTTGCTTCGGAAAATTCTCTATTCAACAATTTACGACATCTAGAGAGCAAGTCTTGTGTATCACCAATAAGTACATAATATTTATATGTATATAATGCCAAATTTATCAACCAAAAGCGACACAATTTATAAAGTTAAGAAGACATCGGCGGCTGGGTCATGTGGAAAGAATGACAGAGCATCAAGCACCAAAGTCCCTGCTAAACTCTAGACCTGTAGGGCGAAGGCGCCTGGGAAGACCAAAATTAAGATGGAACGACAACGTCCTCAAAGACCCACGTACCTTGGAGTTTCCAAACTAGAGAGAACTAGTACAAAATAGAGATTAGTGGAGGAAGACTCTCGAGGAGGCCAAGACCCACAAAGGATTGTAGAGCCAATTATGATGATGATGAATGCCAAATTTAATCGATTTTGGTACTAACGTTATAATTAAAGTAATCTGCCTATATTCGTTACCATTATCCAAGGACGGCGCAATAACGAATAACTCGAATTTCTAATAAGCCACTGTGCAGTACTATGTTATAATGCTTCAATTTTCCTTGAAACACAACCGGTTAACGGGGGCGCGTCAGCTGCGTGGGTTTGGGACCAGTAATCGATACCTGGCCCGATCAATCGTGATATTATTTAATTATTGATATTATTGCCAACTAGGTGTCAACTCAGTGACTTTTTGCTCCGGTTCAGAAGTCCCACTAATGCAATTTGCCACGAATATCATTCCCAGAAGGTTTCAAACGAGATCAGTCGCAGATGAAAATTTAGTTTAGTTCAGTTGTTTAATGACTTATTAACACTGCTTTATTACATTTCTGTTTATAATTAGTTTTGGGTAATTTGATGTTCTGTGAATCTCTGTAGCTGGGATCAGGCCCCCTAGCACAGTCGATCGATAAGGATTGATAGAATAACTTTCAGTAACATCCGTTTTCTAGGACAACTGTAGTTCGCTAATGTACAAACAACAGTTTTTTTTAAATTATTTTACAACAAATTATGTACAATTCTCATTTTGACAATCTTTACACCTAGAAAGATAAAATGATTTTATAAAAAAAAACTTAAGGTTATTTAAAGAAGAATTATATATGTCTAGTTTTCCCGAGATTTCATTCAACAGCCCCATTCCTCTTGTCATGCTATCTTGTGCTAGAATATGTGTTCTGCCGAATGGTATTTTGAAAAAGTCATGTCGACGACTACGGCTGAAGTTTTCAGGCACGTATAAGCAATAGCATTCCAAAAGGAACAGGCTATCAATACAGTTATGAATTTTGTTAAAACTAAGTATTGCAAGATTTGGATAACTTTTAGTTTTTAAGCTAAATCTATTTGTTGCCTCAAGTAAGTATATATGGTGCATGAACCTCGGAGAAGTTCCATGCGTCCGCATACAGATAAGTGAGGATTTTTTTCTGGATTTGTTCCAGCGTGTTAAGATATTTAGTTTGGTGCGGAGTCCACATCCCACTAGCGTACTCCAGATTACTTCTTATGACGCCATCAAACACGGCTATCATTGCATCTGGGTCATGAAATTATTTACGTGTTCTAATGATCATCCCCAGGAGTTTGTAGCATGCTGAAGTGAGTCGTGATATGTGGTCCGCGAATGTTAGTTTGGGATCAAAGACGATACCAAGATCTCTACAGCTATTGACTCGGCAACATTTTTCCCTTTAATGGTGTAATCAAAAACTGTGGGCTTCTGGTAGCGGGTATATTTTTCCTCATTTTTAAATATTAAATTCAAATTTTTTTTTCGTAAAATATTATTTTCATCAAAATTTTTAGATCATCCGCAAATAGAAGACATCTGCTATATTTTACACAGACCTGGACTTCACTACCCTTAGTCAATTAATAATAATAATTGGATAATTTTTAGAGTTCGTAGATGATTTCTTGATCAATCAAATTTTATTTTTCACAAACGGATACTGAAAACATACTTCTGGTAGATCACTTTTGATAAACACATGTTCATTAGAAAGTTTATGCTTGGAGTTGAATGCGAAAGACATTATATTTTAAATACTGGATATTTCACGATTTTACATTTACTACCCTCCATTAATGTTGATAGTACATTTATAGGAAAAAAAAATTAATATTGCTGATTGGGTTTGCGCTATTCACGGAGTCCAGCTGGAATGAAATCTTAAATAAAAAATATACTAAAAACATTGAATTGTGTAATGATTTTTACCTCTCCATAATGCGGTGTGGTTAATAAATTAGCTTGCTTAATTTCTTCACTTCGCAATAAATTGTCCTTGCCAATACTAAGCACTATCGTGTACTGTCTTGCGGGAGGTCAACGCCCCCTCGGTCTAACCCAGTTTCCTCTCTGTCTCGGCATTGTGTTCTCGGTTACGCCCACCGTTGCAAATTTCGCTTACCTGTACAAATTTAATGAATCATTGCTGAACTGTTTCCTCGCGGTGATGTTACTATAATGAATTGATAAATAAATCTTACCTAGTTGTTTTTACATGGTGCCAGGGAGCTCGTAGTGCCATCATCACGAGAACCAAAAAAAGCTTTTATTTTTCGTTCAGGAACGATCGATAAAACCCTGTACCGATCCGATATTGACCAAATCCGTAATCTATGGTCAGACATCAATATTTGCGATCACGGTAAATAATTGGTAAGAGATATTCCGACCGACGATTGATGACTTTTAGCCCGGCCGCCATAGTATCAGATAAGTTTCGGTTAATATAATACACGTAGTTATTTGGATAATGTCGTTCGTTATGCAAAGCTACTGGCTTATTAATGAACGAAGTTTAACTTTAAGAAGTTTAAGAAGAAAGAAGAAATGCTCAACTAATTAACTCCCGTTTAATGTCAGAAAGTAAAAGCAGGCTGCCAATGCATATTCAGGTTAGTATTTCAATTCAAAATTGCCTAATTATTAATATTTTTATGTAATTGATTGACGTTTCGGAAATGCGAATTTGTAGACAGATCCGCCAGTGTTGCGAGCTTATTTATTCCCTGTCAATGTTCGGCTATCAACAGTGAAACTGTGCGAGGGATAAATAAATAAATAATAAAAAAATAAAATAAAAAGCCTTTTTTTCTTGCAATAAGTATGCTGCCGAGTTATAAAAAGGTAATAAAAAGTATAATTAATTTTATTTACAATCTTGTTGAAAATGTTATATAGGTAGGTATCTGAAATTATTCATAAGCAAGAACCCCTCTACCAGGCGAAGGTGAAGGCCTCCTCTAAGAGGATATCGATGTAAAATCATCGGAAGTTACGCAGATCGACCCGATATTGTAAAGTTATCGATTTCATAATGCTGGAGCTCCTGACGATTTCAATATGTTTAAAGCTTTTTCCTTTTTTTGGGAATCCAAAAAGGTTCAAAAAAACTTGTTGATAAAAATCTGTGCTTTGACGCATTTTAAAAGACATTAAACAGCTAATCTAAACTCTCATGCGACAATTTTTTTTAAAATTTTACCAAAAATGTCCAACTTCGGACTTGATTTACTCGAAAATGAAATCTTATTTGATTAGAGTTATACCACGAAATCGACTCTAAATATGATGTGGATTAACCAGTTGCCTGCTGGTACTACGGGTCTCCGGACACCGTGTATCATAATATTTCATTAAGAAAAAGTATGAAACAAAGACCTCCGTAAATCCAGATTCACGGATTCCAAACCCGGCTTGTGCAAATTTAAAATACATGTATCCAAATATACTATATTATGTAGGTATAGTATTTGCTTCTCTTTATAGGGTGTTTGTATTCTCCATATGAAAAACAACCACATGCAACCGAAACGGAGGTTGCTGGAAATGGCTTTTGCCGAGTTTGGTGCCAAGATCTGGGTCGCCAATTACTTCCCAACTTTCCTCTTTCTCATATTTGTTTCACCACTCCCTTCAGCCTTAAAATATATCCAATTGGGGATGCATCGGTCCCACAAGATCAAGGATATTTAAAATCTTGTACGGCATTCATTTATGTACTTCTTTAAAAATTGATGGGTATGGATTTCTCGTTTTCCATGTATTTTATTTTCATTCGGTATATAGTTCTAGCAATTAATTTTGTTTTTGACAATAGTTTAAATTTTTGTTTAAATTTTGGTATCTAGCTTTATAATGAAATTGTTAAAGTAAATTTCATTTGCAGTTCTAAGACTCGTTTCTACGTCATCACTATTTCAGGCCGTGAAACCTTAAATAAATTACCACGAAGTACATAAGACTAATAAACAACTCAACAGAAATCAGAGTAAAACTCAAAACTCGTCTCTTCAGAAACTCAAATCAATAAATAGATAACAGAGTTTAAAACTTTATCTAAGGAATTGTCTGGATTGCTAAAAAACTCAAACTTTTATCTCAATGTATTTCGTTGAAGAAACCGGTAATACTAACAAATCTAAAACGAAAATATGAAAAAGAAACAAGACACAAAAAAATAAAAAAAATAACGGTCGCAACTGGAACTCGAATCCAGGATCTCTCGCCTAACCGGGACAAGCGTCTACAAGCGCATGTATTATAGTAAAATAAAATATTACTAGTCTATTTTTTTACACAGTTAAATGGATATTATTATTATATAATTGATACGCTCGCTATTTATAATCTAAATGGCGTTAGCCATGTTTTGTTTCCAGAACTTAATAGCCAAGTATACCTTCCTCATCCTATCTCCTCCCCTCCCCACTCTATTTTGCCTCACAAGATAACCCCAAATAGTGAGTCATATTTCAACTTCCTCCTAAAATTTGGGGGAAGATACGAATTATGTGTGGTTTTCATGTAAAAAAAGAGTGTAAATAACTGTACCAAACGAGGTGAGGAACACAAGAACTATAAGAAGGCTGGAGGTCCCGATCCATGGAGGCGCCAAATGTCACTCCCTTCACCACGTGCAGAAGGAGAACGTCGTTTGCTTGTCGCTGTAGAGCTGTTCCAATAGTTTCCTTTTGACGTAGTTGATTCTGGTCCATAGGGTGGTAGATATTCCGTGGTCCAGGATAAGGTGAGGGTCAGTGAAGGAAAGAGGCAAATTGAAGCGAGTAGGAGCGAGTTAGAGAGAGGGTTCTTGTCGTGACGAGTTTTTGTTGAAGACTAATTTGAAAAGGGCCAAGAGGCCCTATTTATATCGGGCCGCCCGTTGCCCCCCCTCTCCGACGATTTATTTATTTAAAACATTAGTTACAAAGTAGTTACATACATAAGCCGACCCGTCCACCAGTGCCTTGGGCACCGCTGGACTTAAAAAACACAATCGTACATAATAACACAACACAATGAATGACATATAAAAACATGATCAGTTCGTCCGTCACAAAAATCATGTTTTCTTCTATATTGTTTGTAATATGATGGTACATTTTTTTCAGGAGTAAACCTATGGGACCCAAAAATCGCAATGTTATTATTTGAAATATCGACAGGCTGTATTGGCAATATCGTGTTAATGTCTGACTTAATGGGAATAATACATCAGCCCTTACGATACTCGTGTGCTTCGGGCTGCGTAGCCTCCTTGTTTAATTAATGGCGCACATAATACGGGCTGAAGTGCCGTCTGGAGCTAATCGAATTAATCAACTAAATTACTGCTTACTTTCGCAGCCTTCGGTGAATTGATTGGCCTTTATTAGGATCAGGTGGCGAGGAAGGGCCATGTATCAAACTTTCATGCCCTAATGTGTGCTGTGAATAATTAAAGCAGACCTTTTCCCAGACCACTTTGTTTCAAACACGGAGAAAAATGTTATTCTAAAATAAGATAATTTTATTCGTAAAACGGGGACTGAAGTTCTTACGAACAAATTATTAGGGTTTCAGTGTCTATTGACGGGAACATGTAAGAAAAATTTGTTGGTATACGTAATTTCGTACGTATACCAACATTCTTATCCATTCTTACATTGAAACCCTGTTAATTTTTTCGTAAGAACTTCAGTCCCGTTTTTGCGAATAAAATTATCGTATTTTAGAATAACATTTTTCTCCGTGTAATTTTGAGCACTTTGGTGAATTAAAACTACCCCTTTTTTGTAATGTGTTTTGTCTGCAATGCTTTTACGGAAACATATTATTTTTTATTTATCAGCTCACAAGAGCGTTCCTGTTTGTACGATGTAAAGCTACGGGTAGGGAGGGCTTTGTTAACCTTTTGATATCTGATGGAAGAATTTTTTACCCCACCAGAAAATTCCATGTATCTTCTATTCCAGCCCTGGCCAACCCAAATTGCACCCCGGGCCGCATTGATTACCTAAAATTCAAAGGGCCGCACATACAGACTTTATACAAAAATAATGACATTTTTTATTACAACTTATTTTTTTTTGTAAGTATTAAAAATAATTTGAATGCAGAGGTAATCTGAAAGTACAATCAAGTTAATTGTGAAAAAAAAAAACGATAATATAGCTGGATGTGAAAAGAATTCACATATTTCATATAGAATCTACACTAAAACAATTTTTTACATATTATTCCTGTCAGTTCATTATTTCACATTATTTTATAGGTCAGCATTTTTTTAAAGCTTAGTTTCAAAAACAGACACCAGGATAAATTGTTTTACGTTGAGTCGTCACGTGGTCAATCAAGGTATTTTACGAGACGTTAGAATGAGAAAAAAAATCATTCTGTCAACCAATAATGTCATTTATCTATCAAGTTTTTTAGCTAGTTAGATGTAAACAATTAACAATTTTGAATTATATTCAAATAAAATGAAAACAATAAAATTGTCATATTTGTAATAAGCATTAACTTTGTGGCTCGCTATAATTTACAATAAAAATATATATATGAAAGTCGTCTAAAACAAATTATATTTTTTTATTGTAATAAAATTGTCATTTAAAATTGTTATTTCCTAATGGTATAAAAATGAACCGTAGGAATTTCCCTATAAGGAGTTACGTATTGATGATAATTAAATGATATTTAATTAAACTAATAATTTTTTCCTCTTTCTACCATCATAATAAATGGAAAATGTTGCTATGATCAATGATGGAGGACTTAACTAGCAGAGAATCAAATTTGTGACGCCTGTATGGGGAACTCGACGCTTTGGACCGGTCGATTAATTTACCGACCACACCTTTATGATATGATATCATAAATCAGGGCTATCAAATTAGCAGCAATTTTTTTTTTCAAGATATTCTGCATTTCATCACCAGTTGTGATGAATGTATTCTAAAAGCATTTTTTTGAAAGTAATTTATTTGAAAAAAATATAAACATATTTAATAACAGAGTAATAATTGTTTGTATAAAATCTGAAACATTTAAAAATGAAAACCATTAAGACAATAAAATAAAGCATTAAACATTAACTTTAGCATGAAAACCATTAAAATCTTCACACGGACATCAGTCGTTTCGTGATACCTTTTCAAGTTAATTACATAACAAACCCTCTAATTCGCAGCAATGTTTAGTTAATACGTATATTCCACCATAAATACTTCACAATTCAGCGAATAAATCTGTATCTGTGTATGTATCCATACCTTTATATTTATCTGCACCTGCATATGTATTTGTACATGTATAGGATCACCCTTTCATTTGTTTCCAAATGTCTAAAAAAATTACAATTCTTTTTTCAGATTTTTTTCAGAGTATCTTCCACTCCGGAACGTGCCGCAAATATACTATATATTCTTATTTTAAAAATAACTCAGGTCCGGGGCATACATCATTCCTATGTCTACCTACGTTAAATTGTCGTGAAAACAAGCTTATGTGCCCAAGCGGTTAACTTATTGTGAAATAACACAAACTAATCAAATAAAATTTATTTGCGCACGCCGGCTTCGAACCCGCGGGCTTCGTATTGGAAGTCGACTACGCTAGCCGTGCTGTGGGGATCGGGAGAGGGATGTGTTTAACCTATCTGTGGCTTAATTCTGCATGCAGTGACATGTTTAGTCTGAAGCGTGGCAATCATTGCCCTAAACCATGGGTGGCCAACCTTATCAGCAGCCGGGCCAGATTTTAGAAATGAGATTTCCTACCGGGCCGCACAACAAAATTTCTTTTATTATTCAAAGCAAACCAGAAATGTATTGTATTTTAAGAAGATACAACAAAAATGAGAATCAAACATATTTTTAGATTAGAGTTAGGCAATAAAAAAATAATGATAAAAATAAACAAAATATAATAAATTTTTGTGAGACGTCCGATTTTATTTGTCAGAACTAAGTGCATCAATGTTGATAACAAATGATAACGATTAATATTGTTGCTAACTCGCAAACAGTATTCCAAATGCTCATCAGTAATTCATGTTCTCATTTGAGATTTAATATGCTTCATTCGACTAAAATGCTGTTCACACGTGAAAGTGTTTCCAAATAGCGAAATCATCGATAGAGCATGTTTGTAAAATACAGAATATTTCTCCTTGTCCAAATATGTTTTGTAAACCTCTTCCAAACCAACCATTTGAATTTCTCCATTAGCTGTGCATTAAAATACATTTCATAATGTTTGGTAAAAATTCTGGCAATTTGTAAAATTCACGTCTATGGAAATCATCGATAGAGAATGATACGTTTTTAGATTTTCACAGCCAAAAGCATTTTCGTTGTTTGTTTTTGGGGTGTTAAACAACGAAAATCGATAGAGAATGTTTGTAAAATGGAGGATATTTCTTCTTGTCCAAATATGTTTTGTAACCCTCTTCCAAACCAAACTGATTGAATTTCTCCTCTACTGTGCATAACAACACATTTCACAATGTTCCATTTGTAAAATTCCTGGCAATAAATTCACGTCTACGGAGAACGGAGATGCAAACGCAGCACAAAGCACATGATGCTTTTTAAAATCTTGAAATCGGTTTTCAAATGCCAGGTTCAAGTTGTATATCAACGAAACCTATTTGTGTGACATCCGGCTGCAATAACAATGTAGGAAAGGGTAGTAAAAATAGGTTTTTGTCCTTAACTGTTGTTCCCAAAGCCCATGTTTCATTTGGAATGCGGAAATGAGATCATACATGTTTAAAATAAATTAGTTGATATTTCCCTTGTAGGCGAGTATTAACAACATTTAGGTGGCTAACTATATCGACCAGAAATTCAGTGTAGCTAACCTACTCCTTGTCTTCAAATTCTGGGATACTTTTTGACCTGCTTGCGAAGAATGATTGTATTTCTTGAAATCAAACACTCTTTTCAACATTTTGGCACGGGTCAGCCATTTTACTTCTGCATAAAATGTAACGTCCAAAGACTTAAGAAACACTTGGAACTGACACGGTGATTCAACCCTTTATCAACTTGTTCACTGTTTTGATGACCGCCTTCATGACGTGATCCATTTTAAGGGACTTAGAACATAAATTCTCCTGGTGAATAATGCAATGAAAATTTTCCATAGAAGTATTATAAAACATAAATTTTAATCAATTTTACTAAACCTTCGTATTTCCCAACCATTGGAGCACCACCTGTTGTTAAGCCCGATTGATTGTTGAGTTGTAACGAAAAATTCAATGTCGAGGTAACAGCTCCTAACAAATCTCGCGAGCAAGTAGTGTCCGTGCCGCTATTTTGTTAGAAAGGATATCAACATCCCTGATAAAAATCGGCAAACTACACACGTTGGAATATTTTTTGGTGGTTTTATGTACACGAAAAGAAAAAAAATGTGTGCAAATGCCCCGCGGGCCACAAGTAGACACCCAGCGGGCCGCATGCGGCCCGCGGGCCGCGGGTTGGCCACCCTTGCCCTAAACGTAACATTGTTTTGAAACGGTGATCAAAGCTTTTTATTAAAATATAAAAATTTATTTAAATTATAAATAAAAATAATAATATGTTTCTATTTTTTTTCGCAATTGAAAGCATATACAAGGGTGCCCCGATAAAAAGACGAACATTTACTAATTTTTCCCTGTATAATGTATCTGTACCTGCATATGTATCTGTACCTGTATACGTATCTGTACCTGTATATGTATCTGTACCTGTATATGTATCTGTACCTGTATATGTATCTGTACCTGTATATGTATTTGTACCTATATATGTATCTGTATATGTATCTGTACCTGTATATGTATCTGTACCTGTATATGTATCTGTACCTGATTATGTATCTGTACCTGTATGTATCTACCTGTATAATATGTATCTGTTCCTGTATATGTATCTGTATCTGTATCTGTACCTATATATTTATCTAAACCTGTATATGTATCTGTACCTGTATGTATCTGTACCTGTATGTGTATGTGTACATCCATCTGTATTTGTTTATCTTCAGATCTGTACGAAACTTCTGTGCTTAATTAATTTTTAAATTCACGCCGTACAGCACTATTCCGCACGCTTTATTACAAATAAATGTAACAGATAATTCGCCAATTAACCGTTCTCTACAAACAATCGATTATATGTGCCTAAGCTCTAACATCGACTTTTATCGGATTCACTTCCCTTATTTAAAAGGTGCATTATGTCATATCCCTTCACAAACTACCAGTTCTCACAGTTACAAACATACTCACACATACATGCGCATCTATTCATTACGAACATCATCCGGTAATTACTAAACAACATACCAAAAACAAGGCATTACAAAGATACATTTCATAGGTGCCCATTAAGAAATATTACTTAATATCATTCTGCAAATTGTTTCATCACTGAAACCAATGTACTGTTGGATTCTATAATGTCAAATAAATAAAAAATAATATGTCCCTCGAAACCTTCCGGGTTTGTTGAAGGTGGTTTTGAGGAACCCCCTCGAGCTTTCACTACACTTTACACTACTTTTTACTATTTATTTACTCGGGTAATGTTTGTCGGGATATATTAAACTTGGCTATAATGCCCGGGATGAGTTTACACGTTCTAATTCTGTTGCTCATTCGTAGGCTCTCTAGTACAGAGCGTTTTGTTTTTGCAATTACTTTTTTATTCCACCTGTAGTATGGAAGAAGTGCTTTAATATTATGAAGGGTATTACCTACGGGCACCGGGACCTATCCAAATAACCCTGGTTTGCTTCTAAAATATATAATTTGCACTTTTTAGCAATTTTACAGTGAAACATTGGCCCCCGTGAATCGAAAAATCTTTTCTCGAAATCGAAAGTTTCTTTTGCATTCGGAAGATTTAGATGCAGAATCGCACACGCATATTCTCATAGCTATTATTAATTTGTATATTTATTAAAACAGTATCTACTTGTTTTTAATTTTTTTTTAAAACACCTTTATTTTGTTTTATCACGTTGGTAGAGTACCATGTTTTATGTTTCTACGTACCTGAGTGCTTACTCTCCAGTGGAGATTTGCGACTTTATTGGAGAACCGCTATTCCAACTATGCTATTCCACTGTACAATTCCACTGTTTTATTGTGTTTGACTGCTCCATATTAACTTTTCCGCATACATATCGTTGGTCGTACATGCTATCTGTAGTAGGGTGAAATCAGTTCAGTGTATAAAAGTATAGTGCTATAACATTATTTTAGTTGACTCTTTCATTGATAAGTCGAGCAATTGGGTGTTGTACTAAAAAAATACAATGATAAAATTTATATTGTTGATTTTAACATTTCGGCACCTAGGTTTTCCAGCGAGACAAAGTCACTAGCTGTCAATTATTTCATCTAGATCTGTTCTTTTCTTTCCAAGAACACTTATTGTAATTTAAGAGACGTATTAACGTATAACTCTTATTCCTTTTACGCCTTGTACCCTATTATATTATATCATACTAGCTGATACCCGGCATGCGCTGTAATGCTAATTAAATAAATAAATTGTTTCTCCCTTCGTGTCATTTCCCATTCGTCCCGTTCCCCTTCCGACTCCACTTCCTCTTCCCCTCCCGCGTCCCCTTCCCCTTCAGCGTTCCCTTTTCTTCTTCCCGCGTTCCCCCTACCCTCTCCCGCTCTCCCCTTTCTCGCGTACCACCCCCCCCCCCCTTACGCATTCCTCTTCCACCTTCTTCGCCTTCCCCTCTCCCTCGTCCCCCCTCCCGCGAATCCCCCTCCTTAATCCCCCAACCGACCCTCCCGTATATTACCCCTCCCCCCAGCCTTTTAATAATAAAACCTTTTAATTTCAAAATACACCCATTTCTCCAGGAACTCGCGTGACCTATTTAATTTTTTGATGCAAATTTCATAATACCAGAGCTCACCAGTAAAGATATAGAAGTGTTCACGGGCATGTTCACAACAATTCGAAAAAAAAAATAACAATCGGATGAAATTTTAATCGCAATCGTACGAATACTACAGGAAATAATTTCATAACGCCAGAGCTCACTATCCTATAACCATCCCGGGTATGCGCACATCACATTCACAAAGTTCCATCGCAATTGGATGAACGTTATGGCCGCGCATAAGGTACGAACAAACAAACATTAAATACTTTTTTTTTTTCGGTTCGCTGTCCGAAACGTCGGCTAAAGAAGGAGGTAGCGAAACACGGCATAACACCCCAAAAACAAACAACGAAAAAACAAACATTAATTTTTATATTATAGATTATATTCAATTCGTCTACATTGGGATTTCCATAGCTCTGCTGGCGCTGGTTCTGGGTAGAAGGTTCAGGACTTGAGACTCGTTTATTTTTTCAGAAAAGTAATAATATTTTATATTATGTATGACTTCTTTGAATTGGTGTGAAAAGCCCTCTCCTCAACGTATATAATAAGTTGGTAACTTCATTATAACCGGAGTTTCCCCGGAGTGGAGTTAACTTTTGTAAGGGAAACCCAATCCTAATATGTACTTTTCTTTTTGAATACGAAATTCTATGAGTGTCGTAGACATAGAAATTTGGATCTGTTATAATTTTTTTATTATAAAAAAATCGATGTTTCAATCATATCTATAAAAATATTTTTTTATAATCGTCACATTATTATTCTGAAAATGTTTTTTTGTTGTTGTTTATTTTTATACAATTGTAATGTAAGTAATTAGTTTATGCAACCATTGTTTATCACTATCCTTTGTGTAAAAAAATGTTAACATTGCATGTACGCGAACAATGGACGTAAATAAGAGTTTATTATACTTGAAGGCTTGATATATTATGTTTTCGCCCATTATTTTGTAAAGTTAGTTAGTTTATATCTTGCCCCGAGGAAGGAACGGTTGTTATATACCGATACCGGTCGGCGTTGATATATAAAAATATAATGGTTCACACAAAGCATTTTTTTTAAAATTTAATAATAAATAAGTATTTGTTATATTTTAACATTGAAGAACTTACGGCCGCTGTTCCCAATCCTACTAATCAATTACTAAGCCAAAATTTTGCCTTAGTATTTGATTAGTGCACAACTACGCTTTTTCCAACACACAAGTATCGCTTAAGCATTTATCTTAACCTAAGGAAGCCGGACTAGTGGATTAAACTCGTTCCGGCCGCCTCAGTTTTGGACTAGTTCTTAAAAGTGTCAACAGAGTAGAAAAAATACCGCGAACACAATGTATGGTCGATGAACTATCACTTTGACAGAAGACACAGTATCGCGCTCATTTCACTTCTGTTGTATTGCGTTTATCAATTATTATTTTAATTAATATGGATTGAGAAGTTCGGATACGTGCGGAGCAGAGACGAAAAACGGTTAATTTATGCGAAAAACTATGTCGTTTCCGAACATTCGCCAAGCCAAGTGTCAAGTCCAGTACCTACGGTCAAGCTGACACTTTATTTAATATACGTTTGTTTAAAAAATATAAAATGTCAGTTTATGGATAAAAATATTTTAAATGAATTACGTGTATTAATAATAAATCCAACAATTAACTCTATAATATTAATTTAACTTCGAAAGTTCTTACTTTGATGTCATTTTATTGTCTATGAAAGTGGGCGAGGCCAGATAACATAAGATGTTTGGGGACAACATAAATCGAGCGCTACCCTACAAAATGCTTGGCTGATCGCTGCCTCAGATGAATCGATTTAAAAGTTAGAAACAGCGGCCGTTAGTATAAAACTTTTCTACTAGCCGATGCATAGAATCGTTAGATGGCAAAACCCGATTTTTTTAAACTTTTTTATACCTCACAAGAGTCCCAACTACTCCCGATAGAGCACTTGGGACTCTTGTGAGGTATACAGAGGGAGCCAGTGAATACCATGTGGTCTTACACCAGGGCGATACTGAAAGTATGTTCCACTCGGGACCTTGCAACAAATATGTTATATATATTTTTTTTTTATTAATAAAATGATGAAATAACACAAATTAATCAAATTAAATTTATTTTGGCAGGCCGGGATTTGAACCCGAGTCCTACGTATTGCTAGTCGAGAGCCTTGCTCCTCGACCACGTAGGCCGTCGAATATTCATAAACTAAATTGTGGACCGCAAAGGTAGTCTTTTCAAAGTTGATAGAGTTTTAATATTTCTTCCCACCTTTTTTAATAAATTTTTTTTCAAAAAAAAATTTATGTTAATTTTCTTAATTTTTACATTTGATATATACATACAATGAAACGATATGAATAATGAAATTCCACTAAGGCGCAGATTTGGCGTGGATAATATAATTATATACATTTTATTTTTGTACTTAAAAAGATGCATGGGTAAACATGGATGGAAACGTGGGCACATAAATCAAAAAAACTAAGCTTATAATTAAAATTTGTCTTACTAACTATTTGTTTACTGCCTTAAACACTACTTGATCTCTATGTTTATGTTTTATTAAGTATAATTTTCTTGAAAGTTGATTAATCACAATAGAAAAATACTATTCATAAAAAACATGATTTGGGAAAACATACTTTTCTAAAGTAAGGTAAAATCGTAATACTTATCCGTTTTACTTGATTCTATGTCATAAAATACAAATCTTTCTTTAAAAAGCCTTTGTTGTTACTCTTGTTAGGTTTTTTCCAAAACTTTAAGGAAGATAAAAGCTTCCTTTTCAACAAAAGGAGGAACATCTCTTCAAAGAATGTTTCAGTTTGTTTGACTCGACTAGAGTTTAAAAAATAAATATTTGCCGAGTGCTTTGAATTTCGTTTGAAATGTGTGTCTAACGAATTACGTATTATCAGCTTGCTCTTACATTTAAAATGGTTTAATTAAATACCTCTAACTGTGCCTTCCACTAAACTGAAAAAGGCAAAACAATATTCATAAAAATATACATAAACTACAAAACTCTTTTAAATGATATGAATTTGCTAAAATTGTCACATAGAAGGATTTCCACTGACTTGGTATTTTTATATAAAATACTAGCTGATCCCCGGCATGCGTTGAGATGCTACTTAAATAAAGAAATTGTTTCTCCCGGCGTGTCCTTTCCCATTCTTCCCTTTCTCCTTCTGCAACCTATTCCCCTTCCGCAACTCCTTCCTCTCCCGCTTTCCACTATAATAATAATAATAACGTTACATTTAAATAGCGCAGTTTTGTGTGATTTAACTTCAAGTGCGCTTAACTAAAATAAACTTAAAAATAATCCTATAGTGCTCCTTACAAAATATTTATAGAAATTTATAATTGATTTACAAAATATTAATAAAATTCATTATTAATAAAAGTCCATTACAATATAGAAATAACGAATATACGGTATACACAAAACAAAACAAAAGCAGAGATTTTTTTTTACAATAACAGTGCTGTTGTTATAGCACAGGACAACAATAATAGACAATAACGGTGTAGGACAAAACAAGAACCGTAAAACTAAAGTATTATATAAAACAGGAAAACACAAAAATATTATATAAAAAGTAGACATTATTATATAAAAAGTAGACACACTATCACCTCCCCCCTCCGCTGTCCCGCTGTCCACCTTCTCGTGACCCCCCTCACGCATTCCTCTTCCACTTTTTTCGCCCTCCCCCCTCTCTTCCTCTCCCGAGAACCGAGCTCGCGGTATAAAATATCCTTTACAACCTATTCTCATACCTACCAAATACATTTTAAAAAATCATAAATTCGGTCCAGCCGTTTCGGAGGAGTGCGACCACAAACACCGTGACACGAGATTTTTATATATTAGATTAAATGATCTAATTGAAAATCCAGAATTCTTTGCATTGATTAGCTTTCGGATTCCACGACGTAATATTAGAAGTTTTATTTTTTTATTTTTTATTTACAAAAGAAAATCATAAGTCTTTAATAATTACATAATTCTTTGGCTAATTACAATAAAAATAGTTTTTTTTAACAAATCTACCCAATTCAATAAAGAAAAACATTTCTCGTGTTTGAATTGGGGAGTAGTGCCATTACAAAGGTAAAAGAAAAAATAAAAAAGGAGAAAAAATTTGAGGTAACAAAATACATAAACTTATATAGGATGTCAACAAATATACATTGATAGTGGAATTGAGTATCATATCAGTTACTAAGTTGGATATATAGAAATAGATAAGTAAAAGTAAGAATATAGATGTAGTGAAATAAAATAATATTATTACATTTCAATTTATAGGTAGGTATTATATATAATTAACAAAGGTGTTAGGTACATGGATTTGATTCTAGCAGTTGAGTAGAGGAGCTGATAATGCTGTAAAAGCAGTACATAATAGTAGTCGATATTTATTTCAGTGTATCAATAAGTCTGGGATTAACTAAGATATATATTCTTCTTTGCGCAGAGTTCTAATGTAGGGAAATAATTATACCAATTCAATTGACATCTTCAATTTGTCACTAAACAAATACAAAATGTTGTTAAAATAAAGCAGTTCCATTATGTACAATAAATACTGTATATTTTACTACCCATATGTAAAATCCATTGAAAAGGGCGTTAATAATAATAACATTTAATTCAAAGCACCCGGTGAGATTTTTAACGTTGATGATTTCGATTTTACTAATAACTTGCTCCCAGACACGTTCGGAAGATGATATTTGGAATTTCGTCGAGAAAGTTTTTCCCACATGTTCCTAATGACATTTTCTTGTTTCAACACAATGCAAAATTACTCTGTTAAGATAAATTTGCAAATTTTTTTTTGAAAAAGTTTTGAAATTAAAGTTTTTACAGAAATAAAAATTGTATTTGGACTGCTTAAGAATTCCAAGCCCCATGCCAGTGAAACCGTGGCATGCCAATTTTTGTAATATTATAGACATATTATTAATATTTTTACGGAATTCAGAGTTAGGAAGATAGGGAATGATCGTGTTTTTGAAAGCATTTGAATAGTCAGATCTAGTATTTATATTCGCCTAAAGATATTTTTGTGGTCAAGCTGGTTTTTACCAAGGTGATACTGAGAACGCTTTCCACTCTGGAACACTTCACAAATAATGTGCTATGTACTTTTTATGTTAATTTCATAATATAATATTTCAAAATTATGCGAATTTATGTGGAAATATGTTTACAGCGAGTAGTTTGTATCTTTTCAAACCTTTTATACGAAACTAGAGCAAACCCGTGAAAGTATTTAATACATATTTGCCTCAAACTTGTCACAAATTTAAACAAAAGAAATACATAAATTTCAAATATAGAATTATCAATTCCTTTAATACAACTAAAAACTTATGTTATCTACTCTACTGCTTGTCGGAATTGTTCCCACAATCAATTACATGTTTTAAATAATTTAAAAAAAATGAAAGTTCTAGATTCATTGTTCCAAAGTTACAGACAGAGCCACAACTTTAGGAATTGGTATTTTTAATAACCTATTCAAAACGAAATATTTTTATTATCAACTCCTGGGTTCGAATCCGCGGCCCATTGGTTTAATGTTTAAGGCAGTCCTGCTCTGCCACGGAACATAAATCTTAATATATAAAACAAAGTCGGGTTAGTTACACAATTTATAACTCAAGAACAGCTGAACCGATTTTTATGATCTTTGATTTGTTAGATTTGTCTCCGTCCCGATTAACAGAATAATTATTAAAATATCGGAAAAAATCACGCAAAAAATAATTATAAAAAAAAAAAATTTTTTCATATATTTTGTAGGGAACGGCTTTTCAAATAATGTGCGTTGGTTGACATAATTTGAATCAATTCGAACTGTCAGTGGTGTAGTGTGCCGAACATTTCGCGCTTAGTCAACAGCTCAATTTCATTTTTTGAACTTATTTTAACTTAATAAAAACTTCATTTATTTCAGCTAATAAATTAAACACAACATTTATTGATTCCGAGGCGGTACGAAATTTGCCGGGTCAGCTAGTGAAGTATAAAAAAAACTGTATCCATTATTGAAAGTTGGATATTTACGTAACATTAACATTAGTTCAGTTTTGTATATCAAACGGGTCCCAAGTTGAGGCTTTTCGGAGCTTTTCTTAGTTCAACTAACCATCATTATTTCATGCCTCGCCAAGGGTCTCTAGTTCTGTTAGGGGCTGGTGGGAACACAACTTCAAGGTAAGAGAAGCACTCATTGAAATTATTCTTGTTCATTTACTGATATCAAGCACCCCGTTTGAAATACGTTTTAATAATATATATTTTACTGTGCAAGGAAATCGTTAGAGCAAATGGTTTAGCTTGTGTATTGTATAAAGTAAATTCATTTTAAACATATTTAATATAAGTAAGTAATGAAGGACTTAATTTATAAGGTATAACTCACAAATCATATTTGTCTATGAAAACGTGCAAAGTCAACAAGTATAGGGGTTCTGATTTCTGATATCAACCGCTAGTACGGGACATTTTTCAAACCACAATTGTGATAGATGATTACAGTATCACGATGGTGAAAAACTAATATTTGAATCAGTATTTTTGATTGAATTTCCTTCTCCTCCCCACCCCTTCAACCTCACAACATACCCCAATTTGGGTACCATAGAACTGCACCAGCAGTTTTGAATCTTGAGATTTTCAAGTGTTTTACAAAAATTATTAATCAGTTATACCTCCCATCCATTTTTAATGACTGCGCCATGTTAGATGACCATTCTAATTAATAATGGATTCATCATTCGTTTATCATTTCTCCCCCTTTGTGAAAACGATTGATTCAAACCCTGAAATAAAGATATATTTTTATTTTTACAAAACTTTTTACAACACTAGAAAACCACCCCTTTTCTTTGTTCACACAACAAAGCATAAGGTTGTAACACGTAATAAGGCGCCCGTTCAAAACTGAAGTGTTTACTCTTGTCATTTATTTTGTAATGTTTTTTTTTCGAAATCCGTTACAACACATATTAGCGTTCAAGCGAGTGGTTTTCGTTCACTCCTTCCATTGCGTTAAATAATAAGAAAAGCTTGTTCGCATTTCCAACAAGTGGTGCTACAAATCTCGTGAAATGTCTGAAAAAGTATTGAGGCAAAGTTTATATAACAATTAAATTTTCTTTCGATAAATTCCCTCTTGAATAAATGTATTGGTTTCGCAAAATCTTTTAAAAACGGTAAAACGTTCATGCGTGAAAATACTACTTTGATAATTGATAAAAATTATAAAACAAACAGATTTGTGATGTACGTACAACAATATTCCACGTGTATGGCAAAATGAGAAGTTGGCAAAAACATGACTCTTCTTCCAATATAATAGATTCAAAATAAAAATAGGATATTATACTACGTATTCTAGCACTACATGGTTTCACAGAATACATCATGACTTATTTAGAATTTCAGTCTACCCAGAGAAATCCCGTTGATTGCAGCCAACCTCCCATAGCCGGAGGGAAGTTGTAAGTTAAAAACACGAGCAAACGCTGGCCACTTACAAAGGGGTGTAATTAAATTTTAAATTCAAAGTGACAACTACTTACCTAAGTGTCATTAAATGTAAAGTTCCAATAAATTGAAACTTAAAACAATTAATTCATGTTCATTGTTTTTGGCAGGGAAATGAGTGAAACATTTATAAAAATGAAGAAGAACGTAATAATGTTGTCAAAATCAAGCTTTAAAAACAAACCAATTACACTCTAGCACCCTCTATTAAAATACTGATGGATTAAACACATATTGTCTCAGTTGCAAATACTGCTATATTGTTTCTCTTTCCCTTTTCTCCTGATAAAGCTTGCTAAATTTTGAAGAAAAAAGGTTTCCTTTAATCATATTCATAGTACGAGTATAACTGGGTATGGTGCACTGGCTACATCACGATTTTTAACAATCTTTCTTAAATTTTTAAATTAAATTTCTGCATAAACTTTTTAAAACACCTAAGTTTGACCTTCCTTCATAATATTCCGGGCAATTCATGGCTTCTGACAAATGCCGAGAGGTTTCTGATCAAAATATTTGAAAAATTCCGAGAAGAGGAGTTGGGAGCTGACGCCGCGCACCGGCCAAGTGGGACTGTAATTTACCCTTATTCAGCGTGACAGGAGAGCTCCGGGGGTGTGTTCCCCCTTCTACACAACCATCTAGGTACTGCTACCCTGCTACACTCTACACTCTACAGTCTACACCGTCGCTACTTAGGGTTTCTTATCTGCGAGGCGGTAGCTGGAACCTGGCTTTTCTGAGAACTCTACCGTTTTCTACTCACTAGATAATACCTAATGGAGTGTCTTAACTGTGAAGAAGAACATCTGCGTTTAGATATGTTCATGTTTTCACATTAAACTCTATTTAAAATAATATCATAACCTTAGGAAAAATAAGAATCTGGATTGGTCAAATTAATAATAAAATTTTAAAAATCTGTTTCTGACGCAAAAGAGGCTTTCGAATGGTTAGCACTTTGGAAATCACAGAATTTATAGTAAATCCATCGTAATCTATAAACTTAAAATTTACTTTTTCACTAAACAGTAAGAAAATATTTCAAAACGACATAATTGTAATAGTATAACGACATTTATTTATTTATTTTATTGACGGACAAATAGTCCATTTCCAAAACAGTAATAACACGAAAAATACAAACAGAGATTACAGTGAAAATTCATTATTTCGGAGTCTACGGTTAGGGATGTTGAACTGGATGAAAAAAATAAAATTATATAATAATACAGTTATTCAATAACAACAAAAAATCTCCGACAACGCCGGGTAGTAAGGCCAGTGGTAAATAAATGAGTAACTTAGGGGAATCCGCACACTATTCCCGTTTTATATTTGCCGCAATTGGTTGTTTTTCTTACCGAAAAGGACAAATTCAAGTACAAAGATCCATCCCATCCCAACCCATCAAGCTCGAATTTTCAGGAATCACCGTAATATTAAATCCGTGATTCTCCTTCAGACCGGTGGATAATAATAATATAAGTGATTCTGCCGTCCAGTGTCTGTATAAAAATTCAATTTCTCTGCAGAGGTTTTTATGACAGCTATGGCGCCAGCCATGCGGGGGGTGGCATCTCCGCGCCCCAGGGAAGGTTGTATTCTCGTGCGGAGGCTTTATATCCATTTTACCAGATTACAGACTATCACTTCCGCTCGGAGGCCTCTGACGAATTGGCCTGGCAAAATCCAAAAATCCAATTTGTTCGGGAACTTAAAGCTTTCCGAGTTCTCGACGGGCGCGTAAAAATAGACCGAGAATGAAAAGTAATGATTGAATGGTATCGAAATTGTATTCTTGTTTGATTTTTGTTTATTTTTCTCCTGTTTTCCGAACAATGAACTAAATTGCTATCTCTTTTTGCCCATTCATCTGCTTTATTAGTCGATTGGGTCTATTCGTTTTTATTTAACTTCTGATAGGGTTCGATAATGGCTATTATCTAAAATAGATTTGTTTCATTGAATGAAATTTGTTTTTCTCTGGAAATAGTACGGATTCATTCGATTGGACAATGAATATTGAATAGACTTGTTTTATTTCACAAATTACTGCGAAGCCAATAAGTCAGTTTTATATTTCATTAATTATTAGCTGAACTATAGAAAAAACGTAACCTTATACTGCGGAATATTGGATTTTATAATTTGTTAAAGTATGCTGGTTTCTCTTAGTACCATCGCCCCTATGAAATGCCGCCATTCTAAATTGAAAAATTTCTTGAAATTAATTTAATCGTATTTAGTGACTATATTTGAATAGCCAACCACACGTTTCCTTGGTCGAGGGCTAAATTTCTCGTCGGTAGCAGTGCCACGGGTTCAAATCCCGGCGTTTTTTTTATAAAAGAAAGACCAACGTTCCCGGGTTACGAACATACTAACAATATTTGAAAATCTCCTAGTTTTACCTCAGTAAGTGGTAAAATGTTGCTTGTTTCGTGATGGAGGACTTAATCAGCCTAGGAGTTGAACACGGGATGCTTGGGTGGGACCCATACGCGATGCCAACTCTTCCACTTACCGGTAAGGCGCTCCGCTGACGAGGCAACTGAAAACCAACTAAAACCGGCTGTTTTCTCTATCTTGATTGGTCAAAAAGCTTATTTAACCATAGACGAAGAACAATCAGCTGACAGCTGGCAACTAGCAACGGCCGGCCAGGGCAATCAGCAGTGCAAGTCGCAAGTCACCGCTTGCGTTACCATTGACAACGGGTGTTTGAGTGATTGTGTAGTGTACGGGCTATCACATTGTCATACAAAGACAGTTGGTAGTTGAGAGTTTTCAGTTGCCTCCGTGGGCGGAGGCGCTAATAGTATAGTGAAATTTCACAATTATTCATTTAAAATTATACGTCATACTGTCTGAACCCGTTGAGTTGTCATATTAGAGATGGGGTCGTTCATCGCAAAATCGAATTGTGACAAAACATTCGACATTAAGATACGTTTTTATGGATCTGCCGGATCTGCCCTGATGATGGACACTGCAACGCTGTCCGAAACGTCGGCTAAAGAAGGAGGTAGCACAACACGGCATAACACCCCAAAAACAAACAACGAAAATTCGACATTAATTTAACAAAAAATATAAATATTTTAGAATGTAATGCAAATCAAACCACATTAATAAAGAATTCAACGTTTTATAATCTACTTTCAACGGATTATTTTTGAATTTGAAGTAAATATCGACATTAATTTAATAAAAAATATAAATATTTTAACATGCAAATCAAACCAAATTAATAAAGAATTCAACGTTTTATAATCTACTTTCAGCGGATTATTTTTGTATTTGAATTAAAAACGGAATTAAATGTTAAATGTTAAATTGAATGTAATCTGTGCTGTCTGGGAAAAAATAGTTCGCCAAGGGAACTATTAACAAAGTTAGTAATTATTCCTGAAGTGAGTTGTTTACAAAATCGACATTTTCCATATCAGGGAGAAAAAAATCAACGTCAAGGGTGGTTTTTTTCACAGAATTTGAACAATTCATCAAATTTCAATGTTAATTTTCTGTGAAAGTTCTGTTCAAATTCTATTATTATTTCAGTTATTTGGAATAATTGGCCAATAATTTTATAATAACAGAACTTAGTATCTAAAATTAACTTTAAATTTAATGAATTGTTCAAATTCTGTGAATCAAATCGTCTTTGCAGGAAATATCTAATTGATGGCAAATACATCGTTGCTTTTTGTTCTAAATTTTATTTTACTGCACAATTTTTAATTTCGTCGGCCTGTAAATTTATTTGCACGTTCCGGTTTTAATTATCCGATAAAGATTATTTTTTCTAACGTGAAATCGTCATTTTTATTTGGACATATTTTTACTTATTCACTTTTTTTTAATATTATGGTACTTATGTATCAACCTAAAGAATGTTTGAAAAAAGATTTATTGTCATTAATAAGTTGACGATACAACTGAAACCAAACTAAAACCGCCTAGTTTCTGTCTTGATTGGTCAAAAAGCTTGTTTAACCATAGAAGAAGAACAATCAGCTGACATCTGGCAACTAGCAACGGCCGGCCACGGCAATCAGCAGCGCGAGTCGCGAGTCACCGCTTGCGTTACTGACGAGTTTTTGAGTGATTGTGTAGTGAGCGGGCCATCACATCATACAAAGACATACAAAGACAGTTAAAGGTTAAATGTCATACAAAGACAGTTAAAGGTTGACAGTTTTCAGTTGCCTCAGTGAGCGGATAGCCTAAGATAATGACATTTCTTAAAACAAATTGTTGGTATAATACCAAATCTGATTTTTTAAACATAAGTATATGTTTTATAATAAATTAACTAGTTATTTTATTTATTTATTTATTATAGATAGATACAAAAGAAAGTACAAATTACATATTAGGAAGCTTTGCCTGTCCAACTGGGAAAGTTTCCCGTTCCAGGGGTGCTAGCATAGTCCATCGATAAGGATCGGTAGGATAATTGTCGGTAACTTCTCATCGTTCCCTAGGACAACTTCAGATCGCTAACGTACAAACAACAGTTGATATCGAATATATTAGGGACACTTAGTCATTGTGAACTGTCACCTATTCGTTTGCGATCTGCAGTTGTTCTAGGGAACGATGAGAAGTTACCGACAATTATCCTACCGATCCTTATCGATGGACTATGCTAGCACCCCAGGACAGATAAATAACTATTTACAAATCTTATCTTTCGGAGGAAGTTTTGGTTTTGATTAACATATTTTTTAGAAGTGGTGTCTATTCTAGTATATTAGTTCTTGATTTAGTGTTCAGATTTCCGTACAGTATATAACAACAAAGAAAACATAGAAATGATCAAAAAATATTTTTTATTTAAAAAATTTAAATATAAATTCAAAATATTTATTGACATTGAAAAGGTTGAAAACCCCTGTCCCGCAAACATATACTAATCAAATATCTATAATGACCAGCGAGACGAAACACTTTATACTTGTAACAACAACTTTCAAGTTAAAATAAACCACCCCTTACAATGTTTTTCCAAGGCCCATCAACCCACAGAATAAATATCCTTTCGCCCGTTTGATCAGAGGATGCGATCATCATTTCATTGAACCCAGTCAACAGCTAGTGCTCATGTTCCAAGGGCAGGAACTCTCAACAGTTTTGAGGTCGGGGCACATTCTAGATAAAGCAGAAAGCACTGAAAAATTATGGTATAATATGGAGAGCAATCGTATTATTGAAGTAAAACTTCTTTACGCACGCTTGACTTGGAGGTTAAGCTGGAGAATGCGTGACGAGAGCGTTACGAAAAGTGTAGTAAGGCGAGGCGAACGGGCTGTATCACACTGTAGTAGCAAGAGAGAGCAGTGCGCGCGCACATTTTCTTTCTCTCTAGAAGTTTTACTTCAGTCGTGTGGTCTAAAGCACACTCGTTTATTTATTATTAATCGCTTTGGTTGGCGATAATATCTTCTTTATTGGATGTTTGGTCATCAAATATAAATTTTATTTCTTAGTTTCTGTATTATTTGATCAGAATTTCATCAAATAAAATAAAATAAAAACATGTCAATGATAAGATGTGCGGATTCATGTATTTGAAAAACGTCAATTGTTAAAAATAATAATATCAGAAAAGTTACATTTTCCGGTGACGGCCGTCCACACTCGATCTATTTTTGATAGTGCATTATTTTGGTAACTAATTTCTCTCGGTATGAAATTATGTATGATGATGTTTCAATACGTTAAAAAATGTAACAAAAAACCGAATAGTTGGTTAGTTAAGAAATTTTCTTCATCGTTGAAAATTGTGAATCACAATATTAATTTACATATTTTGATTTGATGAGTTCCACATTTTAAGAAAACCACACCTTTTCCAAAAGATTTCATCCTAAGCTCAGATTTTAGTAAAGCATAATTTTCATATCCAAACTAACAATTTTGCAAACTAACGATGAAACCGCGGGCATCGCATTGAGAACCCATATTGTTGTATGGGAATTTATTTCACTCCGTCTGTGAGAATATCTTCTGGTTTGAATTGTTCAACAAATATATCTACATAAAGAAAGAATTGAAATATATCGCGTACTATCTGTATCGTAAGACTGCGTCCAAAACTTTTGGCATTTTTTGCAAGAATTCATCTTATTTTAGTTGTTTGTTAACTCCAAATTTTTCATTAATAAAGAGGACATGAAGTTTATTATTTTATTCACTGGTGTATTATTTAATGAAATAGCCATAGTGATATTAATTGAGCCGATTGAGCTTCAAGTCAGTGGCTTAGTTTGAAAGCTAAACTTTGAAAGCTAGATTTTTATCTAGGCGCAAGGTTTCGCTTCAGTTGGGGACTCTTGTTTATTTTATTTATTTAGGAAAATTAACAGATTATTTACATCTGTTACAATAAACTTAATAATAAATCTTGTGTGGTATTCACTTTTTTTATAAATCATGCTTGCCTAACCAGCTGATCGTAGCGAGAACCAACACAATGAGATCCTATTTTTTTGTTGTTGAAAAATGGTAAAGTTATTAACCACAGTAAAATTAGTTTTTATTATCGTTGTTTGTTTTTGGGGTGTTATGCCGTGTTTTGCTACCTCCCTCTTTAGCCGACGTTTCGGACAGCGTTGCAGTGTCCATCATCAGGGCAGATCCGGCAGATCCGTCGATGTGAAATTTTTGTGTTAAGTGTGTGCTTATTTACTTGGAGGCGATATCGTGTTGTCAGCTTCAATCCACTAAGAGCTGGTAGGTATTTCAATGAAAGGGAACTACTTTGAAAGGGAAATTTTGTGAAAGCGCAGTATTTACGTTAGCCTGGGGCCCGTCCACGGAGAAATGTAACGAAATGTCCAACGAAAGTAGCGTCATCTTGTGGCGAATTTTAGTATTAGAAAAACCAAGTTAAAGCGAATGTAGCCAATATCAACACGGCATAACACCCCAAAAACAAACAACGAAAATGCTTTTGGCCGTGAAAATCTAAAAACGTATCTAGTTTTTATTAGTTTAATTGAATTATAAGGTTTCAAAGTTAACTTGAGTAAAACGTATGCAGTGGTGTCTCGTGACTTGACATGAGACACGATTCAATACAATTCATAATTCGAATGGCAGTGCAGCATATCCGCCCGCGCCCGTAAAGTAAAATATTTAAAATACTTTTTATTTTTTTATTCTTAAGTTATGTACTTCAGCATGCTCCAATTAGTTTGATAATTTTGGTGACAGGACAACTCAGAAACATCCAACTTCAACACTTCCTTTAAAAAGTCGTTAAAAGTGATGAAAATAAAATATAAAAAATTGTTTAAATAGATTAGGTTAGGTTATGCGCTATATTTTTTTCATAATTCTTAATGACTTACTTTTATTTTAAATATTTAATTTCTATGTATACGGCATAGATTATCTTTCAAGGGATAAAGTGTTAAAAAATTAGAGCCATTGTTGTCATTGCCTCAGAGCCTCCTGTGTGTAGATAATGTAAAAAACATAAAATATTCTTCGTCTTCAAAATTTGCAAAAAGAGATTTAATATCGTGAATATTAGACAAAATTGAAAAATTGACTTTTGCTCAAAATACAAAACTATTATTAAAAAGATTGCCAAAAAAATCTCGCTGTTGGGAAGAATAAGAAGATTCCTTAACACTGTGTCCAGTAAAAATGTGTACAATGCAATCATTGTACCACACATAAATTACTGTAGCAGCATTCTATTCTTAGCCAACGACGGTTTAATGAAACAGATGACAATTCTATAAGATAGAGCTATGAGAACTATATTGAAGAAAAATAGGTACACAAAAATTAAGAAAATGTTGAAGGAGTTAAATATCTTGTCACTTAAACAAAGTATTTACTTTAATACTATATTTTTAATCTACAAGATAATCAATGGCCATATTCTATTGAATTCCTAAGAAAAATTAATAAACTGCAGAACAAACACACACATGAGACGAGGAAAAGAAATGAACTGAGACTCCACTTCAGGAAAAAAACACAGAGTCAAAACTCGTTGATGTACGGAGCGGAGCGTTGAAGATGTTTGGAGAATTACCACAAGAAATAAAATTAGAAGAAAACATAAAAACATTTAAAATTAAATTACATAAATATATGATTGATATTTTGTAAATGTTTTGCTTTAATTATGTGTATATAAGGATTGTATTAGGACATAGAAAACTATGTACCTACTTAAAATGCCTCAATAAACAATAAATAAACAAAGGTCAGAAAAAAAGGTTTGTTGAAAATATCAGTAATAGTTACTCACATATATATTTTGTACTAACACATTTGTGTCCGGAATGATTTTATTTTACGCTCTCCATCGTGTTATACATTTTATACAAAATTTAAAACATGTTTCACGTTAATCGCGTTTCAAATTATTATACATAACTGATCACTGACCACTATTATTGCATGTTAAGTTACGTTGTGATGAAACATCACTAAATAAACCCATGTTACTTTGTGTACCCATTAGAAATGGGTGTGTTTTACAAATACGAATACATTGCGAATTTTACACAACTGATTAATGTAGGGTAAATGGTTATTTGTCAGTTGTGTAAAATGTAAGACAGGTTTATATTCTATCTTCACTAAGCGATGCCGCACACCGGACACATACATTTGTGTTATGATAAATGTAGCGCCACATTTTAAACGCGACACATTTAACGCCCCCCTAGGTTTGCGGGCAAGCACGCACACCGAGGACACATTTGTAGCGTGTGCAGTTTGTGGCGAGATGTTAGGCGCGCTAGATGAATTCAAGATCGAACGCGTTCGTTTTTAGTGGCGCAGTGGTTTGCAAAAATGAAAGACAATATTTAATTTTATGTGGAGTTTGTTGCAGAGGTTGGAAAAAACCTTTATTATACAACCATGGACTCACTGATTATAGCAATAGACGAATTACAGAAATCATCTGGCCAAAATAGTAACTCTCGTGAATGGTAGAAGAAGTCAGGTACTCCTGAGTAAGACATAGCACGATGAATTAAAGTAAATACCGTAAAAATCAACCCTTTCGTTTAATGATAATATTATTATTTCCATCATTTTACTAGAATTTACAAAACATTACTTCAAACCTTTCATTAACCGAGCAACGCCGGATACCCTTCAGTTTTATCTTTTAATATTTATTTTTATTATTATAAGCCGTCGGCGTGGATTTGAGTTTTATACAAATCTATAGTTTTTTCTGAGATATATAAATTTTGCACACTTGACCTTCAAAACATGAGGAAGGTATATATATGTGAGATTTACAAAAACCTCCCTACGTACCTTTTCCAACCCTTGAAACAGAATAAAGGTTCAGCCAATTGGTGAATAAAATTAATTATAAAATTAACTACTGTTTAAAAATGTACACATTCATTTTAATAGTTAGGCAAACTCCTCGCTCGCTCAAAAGGCGTTGAAGTTACTTATCTAATTATGCAATGGCAACACCCTGAACACTTTTCGTTTTATTAGCCTTTCTCCCTTGTAGATAAAGGCATGGAAATTAAGAAATAATGGAGTCTAGAAAAAATAACCTCAACATTTTGTTCAACTTTCTTTTTACTATAGCTCCACGGAAGAAGCCCTAATGAAAATAATGTCATCTTTGGAGAGGCTGTGTGGAGGGTATTTTTAGGAAAGGAAGAAAGGGAACTTATAGGAAGAAAAAATGTATGAGGGGGTGGGTAAGAATCCAAGGGTCAGTGTGTCCAGTTGTGAGGGATGCATAAATCTATCCCTACCACTGCGGTGCAAGGCGAAGTTCCAAAAGAGATTTCAATAGGTCTCCCTCAACCAGTCTCTTCCGATCCGGCCTGCCACGCAGTTGATGGGCAGCAGCCAAGATCTGGACAAACTTTACCCATTCATCCGGGCACCCTTTTTTTTACCAAGTATTTTAAGGGAAGTACCAGGCTATTTAGATCTGGTCACCAAACACCGCTGAAGCCATTTCAAGCAACGTTTCAATTCTTAATGGTGGTCTTACAAGTCACTATATATTAATTTTGTATTAATTAATTGTGAAATAGCATAAAATAATTCAAAGCACGCCGGGTTCGAACCTTCGACCTTCGGATTGGGAGTCAAAAGCCTTACCGCTTGACCACGCCGGCCGTCAGCCCTGCTAAATCACCAAACATGAGGGAACCAGTTGGGGTAACCTATTGAGGAGGTGTTGGTAATCCAGTAAATATTTCCCAGGGTGTGGCGGTACAAATTCACACCTCCCAAATTGAATCTATTCCCAGTCTCCATATATTTATTACGTCATGTCGTGTCGCTTCAGTTAATAATGCAAAACTAGGCTCAAAGTAAAAACGGAGCACTGTTATCAGTCATCTTCAAAATTCAGCTTCAAATTCAGTAGAAAATGAGACATGAATTCTTTACATTTCAATGTTTTCCATATGCATGACCTCAACCAACTCCTCTCGTATTGTTGTTGGCCTTTCTGACTTGTTATTATTTAGAGTTACAAACTCAACTCATGACAAATATGGAATTATGAACTGCGGAAACTTTCATAAAAGTGACCAGGAATGCGGAAATCTGCACAAAATACTCACAAACATGAGAAGTTATATGAAAATTTACAAAAAGGCATAAAACGAGGGCTGAAACATGTAATAATCACTTCCATGTTTGTTCGCTGCTCGCGGGGAAATGCGCGATAAACGGGTGATTCCAGGTGAAAAATTTGAGTGAAATGTACTCGTATATAAGGGTAGGTTCTTTTAATTGAGTGAAATGTACTCGTATACAAGAGTAGGTACTATTAATTGAGTGAAATGTACTCGTATACAAGAGTTAGTACTTTTAATTGAGTGAAATGTACTCGTATACAAGAGTAGGTTTTTTTTTTTTTTTTTTTTTTTTTTTTTTTTTTTTTTTTTTTTTTTTTTTTTTTTTTTTTTTTTTTTTTTTTTTATAGAGAAACCTCACAAGAGTCCCAACTGCTCCCTTCTGGAGCCAGTGAGACTATTGCATCCCCAATTGGAGTATGTTGTGAGGCTGAAGGTAAGTGGGGAAGGGAAGGAGATGGGGAAGAGGAAGGTGGGAAAGTACCTGGCTATTCAGATCTAGTCACTAAACACGGCTAGAGCCATTATTAAGCAACGTTTCAATTCTGAATGGTGGTCTTACACCAGGGCGATACTGAGAGTACCTTCCACTCTGGAACGTGCCGCAAATATAATATATATTATTTTTATTAATTAATTGTGAAATAACACAAATTAATCAAATAAAATTTATTTGCGCACGCCGGGTTCGAACCCGCAACCTTCCGATTGGGAGTCAAGTGTCTTACCACTCGACCACGGACGGTCGTCGAAGTAGGTAGGTACTTTTAATTGAGTGAAATGTACTCGTATACAAGAGTAAGTACTTTAAATTGAGTGAAATGAACTCGTATACAAGAGTAGGTACTTTTAATTGAGTGAAATGTACTCGTATACGACAGTAGGTACTTTTAATTGAGTAAATGTACTCGTATACAAGAGTAGTTACTTTTAATTGAGTGAAATGTACTCTTATACAAGAGTTGGTACTTTTGAATGAGTAAAGTGTACTCATATACAAAAGTAGGTACTTTTAATTGAATGAAATGTACTCGTATACAAGAGTAGGTACTTTTAATTGAGTGAAATGTACTCGTATACAAGAGTAGGTACTTTTAATTGAGTGAAATGTACTCGTATACAAGAGTAAGTACTTTTAATTGTGTGAAATGTACTCGTATACAAGAGTAGGTACTTTTAATTGAGTGAAATGTACTCTTATACAAGAGTTGGTACTTTTGAATGAGTAAAGTGTACTCATATACAAAAGTAGGTACTTTTAATTGAATGAAATGTACTCGTATACAAGAGTAGGTACTTTTAATTGAGTGAAATGTACTCGTATACAAGAGTAGGTACTTTTAATTGAGTAAAATGTACTCGTATACAAAAGTAGGTACTTTTAATTGAGTGAAATGTACTCGTATACAAGAGTAAGTACTTTTAATTGAGTGAAATGTATTCTTATACAGGAGTAGGTACTTCAAAAGAAAGTAATAATATTATTCAACATTACATGGCGTTCAGAGCTGGAAGCGCCTGTAAAAGATGGCTAATTTTAATAAATTTTTTTGAACATATATTTGAATCTTTATTAAGACCCATTGACTAGCGGCTAAGAATTAAAGTTCCAAAATGCTTGCAGGTGTACAGGGAGGTTCCGGTGAAAAAGATCGAATATTCCCCGATTCAATTTTTTTAAACTAATAATTTAATCTGGATTTATTTCATTCAAAACTTGCTTTAATATATACCTACAGTAAGCAATAAAAATTATCAAAACGCATCATGATAAATTATTAAATATCGTGTACTTCTTGTATTTATTTTTTGATCATAAGTATTTATGATTTTTCAATAATTTCTAAACAAAATAAGCGTGTAGAAAAAAACTGAAATATTTTACTTTGTAAGACCTTAAATAAATACAAAAACTCAGGTATTTTCGTCGCATTTATTTTTTAATGTTTTTAATTGAACTAAAATTAAAATTCTGGACTCCTTACTGGATTATGTGTTAATTTATTTTGCTGTGTGATTTGAAATTTGTGTTGTATAACACAATATACCGTTTGAAAATGTAACAAATCTGCCAACGACCAACGATATAACTTAAATAGTTTTGAGATTTCGGGAATTCTCCAATGATTGGTTGCGACGCTGGTCTCGTGATTTCAGTTCGTGACGAGTTGTTTGCAATGCAACTTAGTTCACACCGTAAGTATATAATTATCCTTGTCGCCGAAGGACGTAACTCTTCAGTTTCATAGCATCCTATTTTATTATTTTAACCGCGGCACGAGCAGGGGTTAGAGGTTAAAAGCTCGCTAGTGACACAGAAACCTACGGTTTACAACTAAAAAAAAGTTACTTAAAAGCTTTGTTTGATCTCGGCGCAATTCAATCTGGTGATTCAAAATCTCAGCAAGTTCATTTTTCAAAATTATTTATTAAACACAATTTTTTTTAAATCTGAACAAACAGCGAATATTTTGCACACAAGAAGGGTAAGATTTTTTTTGTATTTTTATATTATATTAAAACAAATATTAAACCTTATATTCATTTAAGTATTAGACGTTGTCAGTTCCATAATGTCAATTCAGACTGGTGCATACTTTTTAAATTTGGGAGGCGAGTATGGGTACTTCCCCTCCCCTATTTGTCACTTATTGGATAATCAACACCTCTGCCATAGGTCACCCCAAGTAGTTCGCTACGTTTGGTGTCTCAGCAGTGTGTCTGCGTTCAAGGGGTGAGGTTTATTCGGGTCTCGGCGGTGGATTCATGCTGCGTTGCAGGCCGGATCGAGAGATGGTCGAGGGAGACCTTGTGACCTGTCCAGCAGGACTCTTTCGGAACAATCCCTAGCACGGCAGTGGGAGGGATGGACTCATACTTCCGTTATTCCTGGAGATACTGACCCCAGATTCCTACCCACCCCTCATATCCTTTTCATCCCAAGAACTTCATCTCCTTATTTTCCTTAAAAGACCTTCCACACATCATCCCCAAAGATGACATAGGCCGTGAGGGGAGTTATTTTCCTCAGGGCCGTGTTGTGCTAGTGTAAAAAAAACTATATCAAAATTAGGATTTAAAATAATTAACAATGAGTCAGTAGAAATTTTAACAACTCGTCTATATAATTATTTATTGATTTTTCTCAGAACATAAATCTGAATCTATTTTAATTTTTCTGATATTAACAGTTTAATGTAACGGTGGATGAAAATACGGTGTACTGTAATTGCCTTTATCTATTTATTTATATGTTATTTATTGAATAGCCTTTGTTTGCCAATTCTGAGTTTGGCATTAATACTTTTGTATTAAGTTGAGATTTTTTTAAAGTCTATTCAAATATATACTGACTATAACTATTTTCTTTCTTTTTCAGGTAAGAAATCATTTTCTTTGAGGTGTCCACTATCAACAAGGTAAGTAAGCATAAGTTACTATAAAACAGAGAACAGTAAGCTCTGACATCGTGAAATTTGAACGCCCTTTTCCATCGGGAATTGCTAGGTCATCGTGAATTTATTTCTATCGTATTGCTCTTGAATTTTATACAATAATAAATGTTTGGCGCTTTGTTGTTACATCACAAACAAATTGGAAGCAGATATTTTTCACAGTTTTTTTCGCTAACGTAAACATATCAATTTGATACATAAACTTTGCATGAAATAGCTTAAGCTGTGTTTTGTGAACAGGTCTCTATTCCCCATCTCCGACCTCCACACTTTCATCGGTATCATGAGGTATGCAAAATGAACATGCCATTGTCCTACTGGCTCCGGGCAGCTGGAACTCTTGTACTTGAATAACATTTTAAAATAATTCTAATAAAAATAAACAATAACTTTGTTCATAACTTAAATTTTTTTTAACACCGGCGTTTTTGCTGGTGGTTTTCGCTTAGCACAAGCTTTATCAGGGTGTAAAAATAAACTGATCCATTAAATACATTGTGTGAGTATAGTGTTAAGGGACGTAGGTACTTGACATACTTTAACCAGTGATTCCTGACATTATTTGGAGTAAATAAAATGTTAATTAAATTTTGGTCTCCGGTGACCTTTTCAATAACTTATTTTTCTTCAAAATCAAACAAACATCCGTGGTCGAGTGGTAACAACACTTGACTCCCAATCGGAAGGTTGCGGGTTCGAACCCGGCGTGCGCAAATAAATTTTATTTGATTAATTTGTGTTATTTCACAATTAATTAATAAAAATAATATATACTACATTTGCGGCACGTTCCAGAGTGGAAGATACTGTCAGTATCGCCCTGGTGTAAGACCACCATTCAGAATTGAGACGTTGCTTAATAATGGCTTTAGCCGTGTTTAGTGACTAGATCTGAATAGCCAGGTACTTTCCTACCCTCCTCTTCCTCATCTCCTTCCCTTCCCCACTTTCCTTCAGCCTCACAACATACCCCAATTGGGGATGCCATAGTCTCACTGGCTCCAGACGGGAGCAGTTGGGACTCTTGTGAGGTATTCTCTATAAAAAAAAAAAAAACAAAAAAAAAAAAACAAAAAAAAAATTCTTCCGCAAAAATTCTTTCCCCGTTGTCACTGGTCACTAAGCCGAGTAACCGCCCAGCCTCTTACCCCTCCCCCAACTGTCCAACACATACTCATACTACATTATTTTATGTTCTTCTATATTTTATATCCACTGTTTAAAAAATCTGCCACCATAACACTAGCATATGCCTAGTATGGCGGCCATAAAATCCACAAATGTTATATTTACTATTCAAAGAATAAAGAAACATAAAAAAAATTAAAAAATAAAACAAAGAAATTGATTTGTTTCATTAAATATGCCAAACCACAAAGTGACTGCTTTCTAACAAAAAATTATTCTTAAATTGTTATTAAGTTTTTTTTTGTATTTTAACACTGTTATTATTTTGCCTACTACCTTGAAATGTGCATTTAGTGCAACTTTTCCGATGCAACACCGAGTAAAGTGCTCTCCTCGTTAAATGAACTAGCGCCGTAATGAAATTCACCAAGATGGTAACTAAACTACTTGCAAGTATCCCGTAAGACTTTCGGTCGGCCATTGTTAAGTTTGTTATGTATTGTGTATTCTGTGAACCGGCAGTCTGGCAGTTTACGTGCCAGCCGATTGAATTACTTAGGAGCTTATAATTAGAGCGTGCGCCGGTTTTGTGTAGCGTCATATTTCGCCAACATCACGAACCTAACGAAGTCCTAACGAAGGGATACCGAGGTGGGCGATTCGTAGGGCGTGCGTTACCGGTAATTTAAACGGTTTACCGTTAAATATGGTCGAATTTCACTTTCAAGCTTTTTACTTAAGTTATTTATATTTCTATTTTTGAAACTGACAATTAGTGGTGGGAATTCCATTATAAGAATATATTAAAACAAATATATAACTTATTTCCATTTCATTCCTTTGTGACCGTTTCGATGCAACTGGATGGAGTAACATTAACCAACTGTGACACATTTAAGTATCTCGGCTCACTCATCCACAAAGATGGAGGATGTGCAGCAGATGTTAACCACACAATAGGTGTGGGATAGAGTAAATTTAGATCCGTAACAGGAATCTTGTGTGACACAAAAATGCCTATAAAACTAAAAGGAATGGTATACCAGACTATTGTTAGACCCGCGATAATGTATGGCTCCGAATGCTGGACCATGTACAACTCCTACACCAGGCAACTTGAATCAGCAGAAATGCAAATGCTTAGATGGTCGGCAGGAGTGTCACCAAAAGATAAAATTAAAAGTTCACGCATTCGTGGTAGGTAGCCTGGGTCCCTGGGTGTCACGGACATAAACAATAAGCTAGAGGAACGACAGTTGAGATATACGTCACATAAAACGGAGACCACCAGATCACACAGTGAAGCAGGCAATGTCTATGGAGCTTCATCGACAGTCATCCAGAGGAAGACCAAAGAACTCCTGGATGACTCAATGCTCCAAAATCCTAAGTAGAAACGGCCTGGAAGAGAGCGATACCCAGAACCGAAGAAGCTACAACCTGAGAACGAGAAGAGCCGACCCCAACAGCCTACATAGGTAATGAGTTGGGACAGTGCAAGGAAGAAGAAGAAGAAGATTTATTTATGACCGTAACCATATCCAGACTGGTTAGACCAGTAATCAAACTTAACAATATCGGCAGTTTGTCTCGGTGAGATTTGTTACAGTGATATCTGGTTAATTCAATTCAGTTTAGCTTTAAGACACCGTTTGAATTTCTGCTGTCTTATAATATAATTCCGTTGAACATTTTATGTTTGGAAACTCTAAAAAAATAAAAATAAATTTAAGTTAATGTCTATTGAGATAACGATACAATGGATAATTAGGTATATGAAATTCCCTAAATAAACAAAAAAATCACCTCATTGCATTAACATGCTGTAGGTATGAAAAATTTCTCAATGTTTCTTTAAATGCTACCTAATTCAGATCTCAAAAGATTTTGGCTCTATGGTGGTTTACGCCTTTTTAAAAACATAAAGGCGCTACTTCTATCATCATTTGTTGTTTGCATTATTTCTTCCTTTCAAACCAACTTAATTAATCTCATTCATCTCTTTAAAGGCTTATATGTAATTGTAAAAACTGGAACTGATTGTGTAAAGGATTCAGACAAGCAATATAGTAGGTTCCTACCAAATATAATATTTTATATTTGGTAGGAATTTGGTAGTCGTCTTTTATTAAATATTTTCACAGCGGTCGCTTATGCCCTTTTTTCAACATTAGCATGCTCATTCGTATTTACATTATTTCTTCCTTTCAAACCATCTAAAGTAATCTTCTTTTTTATTATAATTATTATTTTTGAGAAATTAAGTTTAATTCTCAAAACTGGAACTGATTGTATGTAGAATTCAGATAAGCCATATAGTACCATATCCCAATTCAGATAAGCCATTTGGTACCTACCTATAATATAATATTTCAACAAAAAACTTTTTGAAAAAGAAAAGATTTTGAAATTAGAGTTATAATATCCCGAGATTTTTCACGGGTCTGCGCTAGTGTTGTCATGATTTTTAGTATTGACCGGTAAACCGATATCATCTTCATAAAACTACCGGTTCGTTACTCCCTTCGGTTGCTTGGTTGTTTAGCGGGGCCCAGTGGGGGTGGCTTGCTACCAGTAATAATACAGCCCAACGACACCGTGAAAGGGTCATGCGGCAACAATAATTAGGTTTGATAAATTATTCGGAAAGTGCAGTGAAAACTGGCACGTTGTCTATTAACAAAATTTTGGTTTTCATGCTAAACTATTACATTTTTTAACAATCGAGTCAACAGCTGAAAAAATGTCCTTACAGTTTGGTTGCATTGTTTCAAACTTATTGTGGTGTATGCAACACTGCTTCGTCTATGGTAGTATGGGCGGGCTCTACTGTCGAGCATCGACCCGAACGATGACGGAGTTGGGACCCGAAGGGGGTCATTTCAAGGAAGCGCGCTAACGAGCGCCGCTCCGGGTTTCCATTAATAATCTTACCGCCAGCTAGGCTGGTCGTTTACTTTGTAACCATCTGTATTCAATAAACGACGTTCTCGTAGAACGAACCAGAATCGTATTTATTTAGAAACTATCAGTGTGTAGAACTGAGGATTAGATTGAAGACTGATCCCAATCCAGTTCCTGAACGCTACACTTATCACTTTCAAAGAACATCAAACATCGATCAGACAAGCATCCTTTTTGATTTTCTGGCAGTCGATTTCTGGCCCATCATTTGTTCATAAGCTGTCGAGCATAATGGTCATGTTGCTGAATCTCTGTCAGCTGATCACAACTTGCTTGACGATTCTGCATTGACTATCGACATTTTCAATGTCACTTGACTGTTTAACAACTCTATAATACATGTCACAACTCACAAAATAGTAAAAAAATAGCCCATATGCACTCTTTCATTTGTAATCTTCTCCGTGATATATTAATGTATAACCGTTTTACGGAGAACATGTGAAAATAAATAAAGAGTAAAACGCAGACAGACGGATCGAAAATCAACGGAGACCGTTCATGTCAAGAATTAAATTTGCCGCCGATTGTCATCAAATGTGACAAAGAGTATGAAACACTCAATTTTATGTTTCATGCTGAAAATATCAAAATGACGACTAAAAACGCATAATTTTTTTGTAGTTATATATTTATATATATATGTGTGTGTGTGAATACCGCCTAAGGGTCCCAAAAAGGGATATGTTGTGTGGTTGAAGGTAATGGGGAGAGGGAGGTGGAGGTACCTGGCTATTCAGATCTGGTCACCAAATACGGCTAAAGCTATTTCAAGCAACGTTTCAATTCTGAATGGTGGTCTTAGACCAGGGCGAAACTGAGAGTATCTTCCACTCTGGAACGTGCCGCAAATACACTATATATATCTTTTGATTAATTAATTGTGAAATAACACAAATTAATCATTGGAGGATCTTTACCACTTACCAGCTCCGCGATGGATAGCATATGGTTACCCCTATCGGAGTTCTTGCAATGAATCTAATCTTTTTGTATAAACGACTCTACTTTTTAAATTATGATTCTAGACTTCCATTGTCCCCGCATACGTTGTTAAGACAAATTAATCAAATAAAATTTATTTGCGCAAGCCGATTTTGAACCCGCGACCTTCGGATTGGGAGTCTAGAGCCTTGCCCCTGGACCACGCCTGTTTAGTAGAATTTTGGCTGTTTCGTCCCACTATTGGACATAGTCGGAAATTAAGCTACTTTACATAATTCTTATACAACAACATAATAACATTTCCCTTACTGTTTATAAATTACGACTATTTCATAATTTTCTTAGAATTTTTTATTCTTATCCTGGGACAAAATATTATTTCATAACAAGTAGAAAAATGGTCTATAAAATTTATATTGCAGCTACAAATATCGCACAAATTAAAGTCCTTCCTTTTTTCAAGATAAGCCATATCAATACTAATTTTTTTACGAAACTCCGTACGTTGTACGTAATATTTTTATTCTAACATTCAGAAACAAACATTTATACTATTTTTTTATGTCAGCCATGCTACGCGTTTAGTAAATAATAACTTTCATATTATTATGATTTCAGGTTTATGTTTCTGACATCCGACACAAGAAGTTTCCTTACACAAGAACTGAAACTTTTCATCGTTTGTTTATTTTAAATTTCTTCTTATTTCACCTTCACTTATTTTTTCCCTCGCTTTAATTGAGATATTTGTTGGGGTCCTATAAAATTCGGAAGTTTTGTAAAACCGGATATCCACACCGGTTGCTTAACTAAAGAGAACACTTTCGAAAAGTGAAATAAACTTAATAAAAGTGATGGGAGAAAACCAGCCTAAACCCAAACCTAACCTTACCCAGTAAATATAGTTTTTTTTTTCAAATATGTTCTGCTTTCTCACTGTTCTATTGCACGGTTACCATCCACAACAATGTTTTATTTGTCATTAGGTGAAATGACTCTAAAATATTGTATTTCAGACCATAATCAAATTGTTAAGATATTCAGTTGGTTTGACTTTGAAACTCATTGCGGGAATATTTTTAACATATTATCCAATAAAGTAGAAGTTCAAAATTATATTAGAATTAAAATTTCAGATTGAGTTTTTTTCTCACTTTATTTCGCATCATTCTAATCCTACATTCCCCAGCCTATGTTTGTTTAGGTTTGTTTTTTAACTGTTGCGCGTAATGCCTTTTCCGACATTAAAAATTATGGAATGTCGAAATATTTCACTAACTGTCGATAAATGATATATTCAGAATTCCAAAAATTTTATTAAAAAAGAAGTTTGAATGACTCTCCAAATCTCTTATCAAACCGGATACCAGTGAAAAAACGGATATCTTCCCTATGTAAGGTCTGAATGTAATTTTTTTGTTTAAATTCATATTTGAGCAATGATTTTTTTTTAATATCCTGAAATAACGTCCTCATAAAACGTTTGCAAACAAAATTGGCCCGTAGTCCCTTAAAGCACTCCATGCGTTTAATAATCGGCTTAACTCTCCGAAATCGGATTTCGTTCTTCAATTTTTGATCAGTCATCATTTTATTATGATTTGGTAATAAACCATCCGAAATAACACCGAACTGGTTTTATAAAATATTTCCTGCGTTTAAATATGAAAACGTCCATATTTCCCGGCCGCTAAAATATGAACCAATAAAAACCCTGCTCATTTTTCACTCTCCGCTGAAACGCAGAAAGGGTAGAAACGTAGCGGTGTCCCGTTTCAGTGGGGTTGGTCCCGGGGTTGAGACAATGCGGGGGTGGATTAATATTGAACTTTAGATTGATCGGCAATGTCTCAGTTGGAATTAAGCCTCGTAACTGGGGCTCAGGCCCTGTCAAATGGAATATATTACGTATATTAAGTTTGAAAACAAAGGAAACTGCTACGAGATAATTATTTAATGCGAAAGTTTGTTTAGGCCTACTTAGGTAAGATGTTGTTCCTAATAATAGCGTGAGTAGTATTATTTACCATTAGGGGGAAACACTTGGCAACTATCTTCAACCGGTTTTGAAACAGTGAACCATTTGTGTACTAAATAACTTTTCATGCTTTATTATTTTGTTTATTAACACTACTTAGAGACGAATGGTAATGCTACGATTTCCATACATCGTAACTGAAAATTTCTTTATTTCTCGTTTTTTTTATTTGTGTGCCCTATCCTTTTAAAGTTTTTAACATCATTAGGGTATTTTCGTTGTTTGTTTTTGGGGTGTTATGCCGTGTTGTGCTACCTCCTTCTTTAGCCGACGTTTCGGACGAAAGAAGGAGGTAGCACAACACGGCATAACACCCCAAAAACAAAAACGAAAATGCTTTTGGCCGTGAAAATCTAAAAACGTATCTGATCATTAGGGTAACTTTCACCCTGCAGACTTCAGCTCAGTACACTTGTCAAGTATGTTTCGAAACTATTACACGGAGAAAAATGTTATTCTAAAATACGATCATTTTATTCGCAAAAACGGTTAAAAACGGGACTGAATTACTTCAACAGTGTTTGTAAGTACTTCAATTTCAATATTTATTGGCGGGAAAATGTAAGAATAAACATTGAAACCATATTAATTTGTTCGTTTTTTTCGAATAAAATGATCGTATTTTAGAATAACATTTTTGTGCCGTCATTCCCTAAATTCCATGGGCTGGGGGGATGACCACATCTGAGGCCCTAGCACGCTTGCTCTATAACAATCGATAGGATAACTATCGGTAACTTCTCATCATTCCCTAGGACAACTGCACATCGCTAAGGTACAAACAACAATTGATGTCGAATATCTTAAGGACACTTAGTCATTGTGAACTGTCACTTACTCGTTGGCGATCTGTAGTCATGCTAGGGAACGATGAGAAGTTACCGATAGTTATCCTATCGATCGTTATAGAGCGAGCGTGCTAGGGCCTCTGGTGAATGTTCAGTGCCAATCTCGAATTTTATAAACTGCATTTACGTTATATAAAAAACAAATCTCATACAGGCATTTGCGTATCTGTATGGGGAAGCGTTATATGTGATAGGGTGAAAGGTGGTTTTACGAGGTGTTTTGATATCACAAAAGGTGTTAAGCGAGGCTGCGTAATGTCATCTTGATTGTTCAATATATACAAGTAAAATTGTATGCAAGAATTGAAAGAGCTTCATTAGTTCAACTGTATTCAATAAGCCAGTTATGTTGCTCAACAATTGGCATTCCTCAGAGAGTTTCTTTTGATGTGATAGATTATCTGACACCATGCACAATGCCGGCTCTTGTCAACCGACTGTCGGTTTCATATATTGACCGTACTCGCAAACATTGGAAAGTGACTACAGATGACAGATTAAGTCAATACAGTATTCATAATTCATATATCTAGAGAGGGTCTCACACGGAGAAAAATGTTATAAAAAAAAACGATCAATTTAATAGTAAAAACGGTTAAAAACGGGACTGAAGTTCTTACGAACAAATTAACAGGGTTTCAATATTTATTGGCGGGAACATGTAAGAATAATTTGTTGGTATACGTAATTTCGTACGTATACTATCATTTTAATAGCAAAAACGGTTAAAAACGGGACTGAAGTTCTTACGAACAAATTAACAAGGTTTTAATGTTTATTGGAGGGAACATGTAAGAATAATTTGTTGGTATACGTAATTTCGTACGTATACTATCATTTTAATAGTAAAAACGGGACTGAAGTTCTTATGAACAAATTAACAGGGTTTCAATGTTTATTGGCGGGAATATGTAAGAATAATTTGTTGGTATACGTAATTTCGTACGTATACTATCATTTTAATAGTAAAAACGGGACTGAAGTTCTTACGAACAAATTAACAGGCTTTCAATGTTTATTGGCGGGAACATGTAAGAATAATTTGTTTACGTAATTTCGTACGTATACTATCATTTTAATAGTAAAAACGGGACTGAAGTTCTTACGAACAAATTAACAAGGTTTCAATGTTTATTGGCGGGAAGATGTAATAATAATTTGTTGGTATACGTAATTTTGTACGTTTACTAACAAATTATTCTTACTTTTTCTTGCCAATAAACTTTGAAACCCTGTTCATTTGTTCGTAAGAACTTCAGTCCAGTTTTTAACCGTTTTTACTCTTAAAATGATCGTTTTTTCGAATAACATTTTTCTCCGTGCAGATATAACAACTATATGATTTTATTTTAAGTGAGAAATCCATTGATTTCTCCGTAGGTTTAGAAAGAATTTTCAATTTGTTCGGATTATTTTTTGGTGTATTTTTCTTTTCATGTTTCGAGTTGTTAATATTATTTTCGTCATTGGATTAATATTACAATGAGGTTACTAGACTGCAATTAGTTAACCCTCATCAATAGACTGGTAAAACACACTTAAAGTGAAATAACTCAAAACTGCGCTACACAAATCTTATGTTATTGTTATTAGTACAAGTAATTTTTCCAACGCTGCTCAAGTACGTACGTAAATACTCATCTTCAACTGCTCCATAAAAAACGTTTTGTTATCAGAAAATAACCAAAATGTCTTAGGCCAACCTCAAATATCCTTTCTTTTCCTTTTCCAAAGATTTCAGAAAACCCCTTACACTAGATTGTACTGTATTATTTCCTATTCACCCTCATTTACTGCCTTTTGAACGCCGATACACGTTTAACCTTTACCGCCGGTTTCAGCGATAGTAAATTACTTGCTTTAACTCTCGGTTGAATATAACTCTTCGTTTAGTAAATAACGGTTTGAAGTGACTGTATTTATTATCATCTCGTCTGAATTTTTTCTCGTTTTCTACTGTCGCTAAAAGGTTTTCCGTTTTCTTCCACGTGATTCTAGCTTTTGAAAACTGAGCCAGCTTTGTAAGGCCACCTCACAAAAAAATAGTATCATTAAGTACAATGAAGTGACGGTCTCCATCATTGGGTGGTCGGGACTTTTGTGCGGTGTTGATTTAAAAATAAAAAAAACGTTAAAATAATTTAATAATAAAATAATAAATTATTTAATTAAAAAATACGAATATAATAAAAAGTGCGGCAGACATTTTAGATTTTTCGTCGATTTATATATAGCATCTTAAAGTAAAATAGCTCAAAACTGCGCTATACAAGAGATTATATATGTTTATACCCTCATAACCTATGTTTATTTTGCCACACTCTGTCTTTGTTGAATCTGTGTATAATTTATTACGTTGTCTTGTGTGGTGTTCATGTACTTGTGATGTTTTCATAAATGTAGTATTTGTGTGTATGAAGCCATTTTGAATTTTGTAGATTAATAAGCATGTGTTGTATTCGTACAGTTTTCTGATTTTCATTAAGTTAGTTTCTTGGTATACTCTTTTGGTAGGGGTATCTGTTCTATAGTTAAAAAAAAAATTATAACTTTATTCTGTATTATTTGAATTTCGTTTAAATATGTGATATTTGTGTTTCTAAAAATAATTATTCATCTTTGTCATTAGTTGCTTCCACCTTCCACGAGTTTTGGCAATCTTTATTATTGATATATCGCCTTAATTTTAAACAGCTCCATAGCACCTATTTAAATAAATAAATAAATCCCAATTCAAACTTGAGAAATTTTTTCTCTATTGAGTTGGGTAGTTTCGTTAACAAGAAATTATTTCATTTTAATTAGTTTTTAAGAACCATCTGTTTTTCTCCTGTAAATCTGTCATATGTATGTATTTCAAATAAAAAAAATCTATTTTAGAAAATGGCTTTGCAAACTTCATGACACCGGAACTAATTATTCCAGTAAATTCGAAAAGCAAACGTTTAATACAAAAGATATTTTTTTAAAAGACGCGATATAGAATTATTATTTTGTCCTACACCTATTAATTATTCTCAACAACATTTTGTGACAATAATCCCTTTTACATGTCTCATTTTTACTCTGTTGCGGCATTCGGGTGTGCGCCATTCTCTGCGAAAACAAAAGAACCCATGATAAATGAGAGGAAGTTTTAGAAGTAAAATGAACTAAGTGCGAGGACACAGTTATAGTACCCGGTGTTAGTGCGACCCGACCTAACCTGGACCGACCTGAATACCGCTTTGTCTTTGCTCTGCGCTCTAAAAGTGTTGTGATAAATTCATTTCGAACTTTATAAAACGCAATTTATGATTTAAAAAAATTTAATTTATAATTTTAACTGAATAAAACACAATTAAGATTTGACATTCTGGTCTCTATCCCCACAATACTTGAAAAAATACGAGTGTGCTTTAGACCACACGACTGAAGTAAAACTTCTAGAGAGAAAGAAAATGTGAACGAAATGAAATTACGAATAATCTTCATGCACTGGCTATGAAAGGAAGAGAGAAATAAAATGTGCGCGCGCACTGCTCTCTCTTGTTTCTACAGTGTGATACAGCCCGTCCGCCTCGCCCGTAACGCATTACACTTTTCGTAATGCATTCGCCGGGAATGCTGTCCTTGTTCTACCGGTATTTCAACGGAAGATGCTCCGAGGAACTAGCATCATTCATCCCCTCGGCAACGGTGCATGGTCGTGAAACACGCCAAACGCGCGACCAACATAATGTACACGGTTGAGATTTTTCACATGAGAACGGGTCGTTTCTACGACTCGTCCTTGAGTTCAACAGCTCGGCTGTGGAACGATTTGCCGGCCTCCTACAACAAATGTGTTTCCTCCCTCCTACAACATGGGTCTCTTCAAGACCGATGTTCACTCCTTTTTCTCCTCAAAAAGACCCTTCACACAGCATCTTCATAGATGACATAGACGTAGGCCCTGAGGGAAATTATTTGCCTCAGGGCCTCCTGTATGGAGTTAATGTAAAAAATATTTTTTTTTTTTTTTCAAATTGTTAGTTACTATCTAGGTTACCTACCATCATGCCTTTTTACAATTGACGAAAAATTAGGGAATTTGGTCGCTAGAGTGCGGCTCAGGGCTTGACTCTAATCCTTTCTTCCAGTTTTATCTTGATACAGTTATGCATCCATCAAACAGAATAACGTTTCGGAATTTCCACGGATACATCTAGGATGGCAATAACTAAAGTCACCACTCGGTAAAGCGACAAGAATCCGCTCTGCATGTCTCTCGACTGTTTTAGGTAATATTATTACATCACCGTCGCTTTGTGTAAAAATGTTCCAATAAGTTCGAGGGCGGGGTTTATTCGTCTGTCTGGGACGCCAGGCAGTTAGGCACCACACCTTCCCGGCTTAGGGGTGACTCGAGGGGGAGACTGACAGAACCTGCGCGACATGAGCTATATAAGTTATGCAAAACCATTATAATATTTACCAAGCCATAAAAAACTACAATATTGTCTCCCTTCTGAATCGCGTTGTATTATAACAATGAGATTTTTTTAAATTATATTATTTTATACAAAACATATCATAATATGCAGCCGATGTAGGGAATCATGGCTCTCTTGGTTGGCACAAGAGCTCCTCTTTTCTGATAAGGAATGAATGACAAATTAATGATGACCTTAAATATAATATTTTGTAAAACATATGTATGTAAATGTAACCCTTGTTCTTTAAATTACAATTAAAAAAACTAATAAAAACATGTTTGACTATGTGCTCTTTAAACAGGACGAACCCTAGAGATCAATAGGATGAACACGCCATTTCAGGAAGCGTGTTTAGTTGTGTTAATTATTTAATTATGTTTCAGTTGTAAAAGAAATGTATTTGATAATTAAAATACTTGATACCGTGATACGATGCAGTGCAGTGCTTGCTTGTGTTTTTTAACTCTTCTTTTTTAAGTTTTTTTAGGTCTTCGAATAAATGGCTTTTATTTTTGAATAACGTGCTTTTATCTTGGAATATCGATATTTGGTCTATGACGGCCGGCGTAGTCTAGCGGTAGGGCGAGAGACTCCCATTCCGAAAGCCGCGGGTTCGAACCCGGCGTGCGCAAATAAATGTTATTTAATTGATTTGTGTTATTTCATAATGAATTATTCATAATAATTTATAGTATATTTGCGGCACGTTCCAGAGTGGAAGATGCTCTTAGTATCGCCCCGGTGTAAGACCACCATTCAGAATTGAAACGTTGCTTGAAATGGCTTTATCCGTGTCTAGTGACTAGATCTGAATAGCCAGGTACTTCTCCACCTTCCTTCTTCCTCGTCTCCTTCCCTTCCTCACTTACCTTCAGCCTCATAACATACCCCAATTGGGGATGCCATAGTCTCACTGGCTCTAGACGGGAGCAGTTGGGACTCTTGTGAGGTATTCAGTATAATTTTTTTTTTTAAATGTGCTTTGAAGTTAAAGGAATGGGTTCTGAAATTGGACCATATACCTACATTCATTCTATCAGTACAATCGTAGAAAAAAGAAGAACACTGGACATTTCTTTTGAATTATAGTAACCAATATCGCGACTGACTTAGTAACTTTTGGTTCTAGCTCATTTAGCACGTGATTTGCCTCTTTTACACTTGCCTGACATCTTATATTGCCATTCCATTTGAATCCCATAATCATGGTGAAACAGTTCTATAAATATGTCTTTCCCAGAGTTAACTTTTCTTGTGCAATCCGTTTCCCAGTGGTAGTTTAATCACAGTTGTCATATAACACGCACTTTCCTCTTAGGCATGATGTCTTAACAAGCTGCGTGGCTTTTCCTTCCCCTGAGAACATATATCTGTTTTATTTATCCTGGTAAAAAAAAGATATATCTTCACCTTGACCTGCCTGAGGCTCTTCACTGAAACAGGCTTTGTTAATGCACCCTGGGGGTATGGGGAATGGGGAGAGTAACGCTCATATAATGCCCATGTCGGGAATTCGGGGGTTGTTGCATTATGCAGTGTGTACGGGATAGACGGGCGAACATTGTGTTCCGTGAGCTATGTGTGATGAAAAATGAAATTCCTTTTGTGATGTAACCTGCGGATATTTCGCTTTAATGTATTCATATACATCTAGTGGAAGATTTGAGATACTTTGTGAGATCGGGCTTGTTTGAAGTTAAGTCGGAAAGATAAAACTTCCTTCCTGCCACAGATTAATTCGATTCTGATGTAGGTAAATTTTTTTCCGACGTTACATTAGTATAATATTCAAAACATTTTAATATTTAATTTCTTTGAATTAAGATGCATACAAGTTTATATATATATCTATATTATTAAAGTTTCCCTTTTTTGCCTTATCAATGATAATTCCTTACTAAGAAGAAGAATAAAGCATGTTCTGAGGAATTAATTATTTGTTTTTTATTTATTTTCATTTTAGTTAAAGCCATATAAATATTTCGCGTTCTGACTAACTACATAACTTATTTATTTAGCGTAATAATATTTTCTATCATACATAATTTTTAATATTCTTCTTATTTTGGAAGGGCACTTCTGAAACCAATAATATAAGGTTTTCCAAAACCAATTTATATTTCTTCAAACTTCGCAAAATCACTTTATGACGTCATTTTGAATTAAATTAAAACAAATAACTTTTTATCAAACCACTATATAATCACATTTACCTACATGTTTCAAAACCGATGATTTCTTCGTCAGGGTAGTAATGACATTAAATAACAAAATAAACAAACAAGTAGAAGTATGGACAAAAATATTATAGAGAGAGGTGATTAATTAATTAAAAAATTTCATATATTAATAATATATATTAAATTAATTATATTTTTTTAAAATAGCCATCTCTTAAATTTATTTTTTTATTAATAATTATATTTAAAATAATTTATTTTTGTAGTTTAAACATCTTTATTATGTTTTGATAATTTATATAATGTAATTTTTCATATTTATAAAAAAAAAAATTATATTTAATTTTAAATAATTGTTTTTTACGATATTTTTTAATTAATTGATCACCTCTCTATATAATATTTTGTCCATAGTTCTTTTTAATCTGTTCTTTTTAGTTTATACTTGTTTGTTTATTTTGTTATTTAATGTCATTACTACCCTGACGAAGAAACCATCGGTTTTGAAACATGTAGGTAAATGTGATTATATTAGTGGTTTAATATAAAGTTATTTGTTTTAATTTAATACAAATTTATATGTTGATATTGTTTCGTGACGCCACTGGTTCTTGATATGTTTGTTCTACTTTCCGCCAATGGAAAATCCAAGATTGAACCAGTAAGTGTGGATCTGCATGATGACTATAATCTATAGCCGCTGGAAGTCAGAAGTATAGAATAGAAGTACTTCCCGTTGTGTTACGCCTAAACACTCTTAACGCGTTTTAATTTACCGTCGTTTGTTCTCACCGATAAAAAATACTTTCGTTACTCTGTCTTGACAACCTAAGGTTATGACATATTTTTCCGACTCTTGCCTGTCATAATATCAATATGACAAGGCAAGCTTATGAAGTGTAAAGTACCTACGTATCGCTTTGTTACACGTATTATGCTGATATGGGAAATTGCCGCTGAGGATTTCCACCGTTATAAAATACATTACATATCCGCCGTGGTATAATCCATGGTTATTTAATCCTTGGCGTCCGCTGTGAACTGCCAGTGATTTATATAGTTACAGTTAACTATCGCCTTTGCATTAGTCAACCGTTCACGAATCTGTCTCATTCAAATTATACAAGTGCCTGCGGTAAAAAACACAAACAATTCTAATGCAAATCAAGTGCAAGCTCCAGGAATCAAAATTGAAAGTTAACCACCCAGCCGTAATTACCATTGTGAAATACTCTGCTGTTGGTTCGGGTGGCATTCAATTCATTAGGAAACATAGGCAGTCAAACGCGCAAACAGGACATTACACTCCTACTCTGATCCCGTTGAAGTGGGCCTCCACCGCGTTACCTCATAATGAAAATATCTAATGTACCATCTCGCCATTCACCACAGGGATGGATACTGGATAAGTCACACGGAGAAAATTTTTATTCTAAAATACGATCATTTTATTCGTAAAAACGGTTAAAAACGGGTCTGAAGTTCTTACGAACAAATTAACAGTGTTTCAATGTTTATTGGCGGGAAAATGTAAGAATAATTTGTTGGTATACGTACGAAATTACGTATACCAACAAATTACTCTTAAATGTTCCCGCCGATAAACATTGAAACCCTCTTAAATTGTTCGTAAGAACTTCAGTCCCGTTTTTAACCGTTTTTACGAATAAAATGATCGTATTTTAGAATAAAAATTTTCTCCGTGCAGAGAGCATAAATCGCCGATACATTACCTTATTATTTCATTCAAATTCAAACATTGCATCATATATTATGCTCTTCGGTTATACCGAATTAAATATTTCATTCATTTGATCGTGATACGTCTTTTCGGGCATTCCCGATCTCTTTCATTCGCGTTCGCTTCAAATATGGTTTCCCCTGAGATTCCTTTATTTCCTTTGTCACCTAAGAATATTAGAGAATAATAACAACTAGCAACTTCATAAAAAAATACTTCCACAGACAACATTCTTCTCCGCGTTGAGAGATTTTTATACACAAATTCATATCTTTATTCTCTCTTTCTACTCTATTTCTCCCCTTTTCCCAGCATAATATTCCTGGCACTTTCTGTTCCCAGGGGATTTCTACTGGTTGCTACGTACCGACGACGGTCTGTCGTTTTGAATTTTTAGAATGACGACACGTGGAAATGAACGGAACATAACAATCATTGGAAAGTTCGAAAGTAGTTTGGGGAGGAATTCCAATTCATTCCACACAAAAGAATATTGATGGGGGATAATGCGATCGTCCGAGGCGTTCCGAATCCAGTGTTTGAATTTGACCGCAGAGCTTTGTGGAGCGTATTTCGAAATGAGCTTTTCATCGTTTTTATTTAAATGTAAATTTTCGCTACGTGGACCGCCACAAAGGTGCCGGAAGTTCGCACCATTTACGTCATGGATCGGGATAAATTATTTCGTTAGGTGAAAATATATATGTAGACACCTTTGACATTATTTTTAGCAGCTATTCTTTTTTGGATTGTAGATATAATCTAGTGGCTTCAAAAAAGGATAAATCGATTGTTGGTATCAAAACATTGACGACCTCTGTCGTCGAGAAGCAAGGATTTCGACCAGCGATCCGGATATTGCAGGTTCAAAACCTGGCGTACGCAGGTAAATTTTATTTGAATGATTTGTATTTTCACAATTTTCATCACGTTCCATAATGGAAGGTACTCTCAGTATCACCATGGTGAAATACCACCATTCAAAGTTGAAGCTTTGCTTGAAATGACGTTTACTGTTTTTGGTGACTACATCTGAATATCCAACTACTTCCCCATTTTCCTCTGACCCATCTCTTTTTCTTCCCCGCTTACCTTCAGTCTCACAACATACCCCTCTTGGGTATGCTATAGTCTCACTGGCTTTAGACGGGAGCAGTTGGGACTCTTGTGAGGTATTCATATTTAAAAAAAAAATAAAAAAACATTTGGTTGACTAAATTATAATCGTAACAATTATTTGATGGAGGATTATTAAATTATTAAACACAATAAATAACTTTATTTCTTCAATCATTGCAAATAAATAACAATAAAATAACATTTGTTTAAACAAATAAATCGGTTAGAGTTTCATTAAATAACCGTGTTCGGTCACAGTTATTTTTTAGTACCTACCTAAATATATTAAAACTTTTTCCAAATTAAAAATGTTTTTAACAATAAAGTTTTAAATGGTAAATAACAATTTTCAGTAAACGTAATATATCAAATCTACAAACATGATGTTTTTCATAGAAGATCTCTCGCCCGTGCCCAGTGAAGGTCGTTTTTTTTTCTTGAATTCGACCTTTATCTGATTTCTTATCTGTATAAAATTATATGTACACATCGAGCACTAACTGAATCCCTAAATCGTAAATATAACGTGGATGTACTGATCATTAATTTATTGACATTAATTTTATTACTTACTTTTTGTTGGTTGAAATTCAAATGTCTTCGGTTGAAATCAAATGCCGCATTGAGCAAGCTCCTGCAATCTTTATCTGCATATATTCTGCAGTCATGATCTCAACCTTGGATTACGAATGCGAATGGTCAGATTCTACTTAACCTTGGATTACGAATGCGAATGGTCGGATGCTACGTGATTTCAGTATTATTTTATGGAATGGAAGCATGGACACTTACTGAAGAACTGATAAGGCGACTTGAGGCATTCATAATGTGGATCTACAGAAGAATACTCAAAATAATCTGGATGGACAGAGTTACGAATGAAGATTTATGGTTCCGATGAATAAAGAAAAAGAAGTTATTAAAACAATAAAAATTCGAAAACTTCATTATCTAGGACACATGATGAGACATCCAGGGAAGTACGAAATTTTGCATCTCATAATGCAGGGAAAGATTGCCGGAAGACGGGGCCCTTGAAGAAGGAGGACATCGTTGCTGAAAAACTTGAGGCAGTGGTCCAGTCTTATCGCTTTTTTATTATTTGTAAAAACTAAAATCACTTTGAGGGTTCGGCTCGGTAGAACTCCTACTTGGTCCGGTAAATCCTACCGATCCCTCCATATAAATATTTAAAAAATCTTTCGTATTCCTACATGTATTTTAAATGACTGATTTTTGCATTTTTATGTAGAAATTCTTTGACAAATTTAATAAGCCTAATTTTTGAATGAGAGAGCTAGGTATAATGCCAGTAGCCGAAATAATAAATGGTAATATTTTTAATATAATTTTTATATAGTTTATTATTATAGTTACGATTAAGTTTGAACCAACTCAGTCAAATATTATTTTGATGCCTAGTTCACACGAGGACAGGACAATAATGTATTGTTTAAGTCCCGGACCTATTGTCCTCGTGTGAACAGAAGTTTGGAGGACAATACAACGAACCAAGGTCATAGAGATAGACGGCAGTTATCTCCGCTGGAAAATTCTTACTTCCACAACCGCGCTCGACAGCTTTGACGGTAGGACAATAGCCAGTCACTTCACGCGTCAGTAGCAATTCAAAGTACTCTGGTGACATTCTCGTGCACATTTTATACTCCTGAAGATTTTCCTCTTCCAATTCAATTCGATCATTGCAGACAATCCCAGTAAGGATTCCTAATCCACAGTTTTATTTTTTAATTCGTCCTCTAACAATTCTAAAACATCTTGGTAAAAAAGAGTTTATATTTTTCACGAACTCGTTGGTAACGTGCTTCATGTATCTTTTTCATACGTTCCGCGTTTGAACTGCGGTCGAATTGTTGTATTTTCCCGTTGTCCTCTCCTGCGCGGTCGAGGCTGTCACGGTGCTGGGAGAGGACAATATTGTCCTGTCCCTAATTGTCCTCATGTGAATTCGGCATTGCACTCGACTAGCAAAAACATGATGTCTTCAGTTTTTATCTTGGCTTCCTTTGATGGTCGTCGCAAAAATGTGATTATCCTCAGCAATAAGATTTAATTTTTTTGAAAAAGATTTAGATTACGTAAAACAGCGGATTTTTCAAAACGTAATTGAAAGAATTGAATGAAATATAACTTAAGTTTAGTTATTGACTGATGAAATTCATGTAGCAACCCTGTTTGCTGATAAGTAGGTACGCTACTACGCACATCGTAAATGATAACTAAGCGCCTCCGCCCACTGAGGCAACTGAAAACTCTCAACTGCCAACTGTCTTTGTATGACAATGTGATGGCCCGCACACTACACAATCACTCAAACACCCGTTGTCAATGGTAACGCAAGCGGTGACTGCTGATTGCCCTGGCCGGCCGTTGCTAGTTGCCAGCTGTCAGCTGATTGTTCTTCGTCTATGGTTAAACAAGCTATTTGACCAATCAAGACATAAAAAACAGCCGGTTTTAGTTGGTTTTCAGTTGCCTCGTCAGCGGAGCGCCTTACTCTTAGTTAAGAACGATCATCTCAAAAATTTGGTTTTGAAATAAAAGCGCATAAATTTGAAATTTTGAAGCGGAAAGTAAAGTAATAGTTCACAAACGTGTACAAATATAAAATAATAACATAACTTCAATAGTGTTAATGTGAATTTTTATAAATGTTGGAAATGTTAGAACCCTTTCAAAATTTTGTAATAAACCATTTTCATTTGTCACAAGTATGTTTTTGGAAACATAATATTATTTAGTTAATTTCCAACATCATTAACTCAAAAATCTCCGTTTTTACTTGTTATTGTTTTTAACTAGGTGTGCGATATTAACGTGACTCCGAATCAGTAGCGTATCCCCATGGGAAGGCAACTTAAAGTTCGGGCTAGGGGGCTGCGAACAGTTGTGAACAGGATTTTTATATTTATTTATTCAATCTTTTTTCCATGTTTGGATATCGGATCTTCCAATATTCTTGCACATGAGTGGCAATAAGTTTTCTTTTATTTTGTACGTGAACTTTCTTTATGTCTACCCTACTCTTTCGACAAGAGAATTTAGCATGAAAAGAAAAACTTTATCGTATTATCTAAACATCAACTACGGTTTAGTTTAGTCGTTTCACTTTAGAATATTTCCTCTGTATATATTTATATATGCATATATTTTTATTTTATTTTTTGTCCCTGGTCTTCTATGGGATCACAGCACCGAGAGTCCGGGTTTAGTCTTATTAAGTTTTCGTTTATATTTTCTGGTAGGTAATGAAAGTGAGCAATATATTCTTGATTATTAAATTTGTAGTGGTTAAAAGATTCGAGATTGACGGTGTGACGTTAATTATGTTTTTTTTTTCTCTGAGGGAAAAAAAACCCCTCAGGGCCTATGTCATACTCAAGCCTGTTGTGCGGAGGGTCGTTTTAGAAAAGGAAGGAGAGGAAGTTCTGGGAAAAAAAAATGTATGAAGGATGGGTTGGAATCTAGTGGTCCGTGTATCTAGGAGTGATGGACGTGTGAATATATCCACCGAATTGCGGGGCGATGGATCGAGAGAGTCCGGCTGGAGAGATTAAAAGTTCTCCCTCAACTTAACAAACGGATTGCAATCTTTAGGGTACAGGCGTCGGGTAGCATCACTGATGCCCTCGGAACCGGTGCATAGTCGAGAAACGTGCCAAACATGTGCCCAACATATGTACACGGTTGACATTTGTCACATGAGAACAGGTCGTTTCTTCTACTCGTTCTGGAGTTCAACAGCTCGGCTGTGGAATGATTTGCCCGCCTCTGTGTTTCCTCCCTCCTACAACATGGGTCTTTTCAAGACCCATATTCACTCCTGCCTTTTCTTTAAAAAGTCCCTCCACACAGCATCTTCATAGATGACAAAGACCCCGAGGGAAATTATTTTCCTTTCAGGAATTCTATTCCGATCGGGCCGAACACGCAGTAGGTTGACGCATCCGCCGCCACGATCTAGACAAACTTCACCCCATGAACGCGAGCACCCCTGCTACGTCACCAAACGTAGCGAAACACTTGGAGTGACGTATGACAGGGGTCTTTGTTATCAAATAAATAGTTCTTGGGGGGAGGTACCCATACCCGCCTGCCAAAATAATATATCTTCATATATAAAAATCTCGTGTCACAATGTTCGTCCGAGGTAAACTCCTAAACTACTTAACCGATTTTGATGAAATTTGGCTTACTGTGTAAAATGTGGTCCAACTTAAAAGATGGGATAGTTTTTATCTCGATCAATTTTTATTATTGTGAATTAAATGTTTTTTAGGGGACAATTATCTGAAATTATTTGTAAGTTTCTAAAAAATGGCGGTGTGAGTTAATTTATTGACACAACACTTGGTTATCTAGGTGAGGTAACCATCCAGAAAGATGGCGTTGTGTTTCGTTAGCCACAGGAACGCGTGGCCGGGTCAGCTAGTTTAATGTATGTTGTATCTTTTGAGTTTTCTTGCCACTTTATTAGCCCTTTTTTTTAGATACACTTTATTCCTACGCCACTGCGCCTAATTCTTGGGAGCGAGATCCTCTTGGATTATTAAATTATCCTCGGGGCTAATTGCTGCCCGTACGGAAAAGCCAAGAGAAATTAAATTAGATCCAAGCTTTTTTTGTTTTTTCGAGGGCTTCTTTATCTTCAATGAAGATCATATGAATTTCTTTATTGAATTCATAATTTAATTAATTTGATTTTTAAGATATGGTCTCTTGACCTAGATTAGTTTTAAAAAACGAAGAATAGGGCGATTTAAAGTTTTTTGATTAATTAATAATTACACTAGCTTTTGCCCGTTGCAACGCAACTAATTAGTTAAAGCACTAAGCGATTTGACGTTTGAACGTGGATGATGCAAGAAGTGTGTGTCTACATTTAAAAAAAAAAAATATTTAAAGAAAAAAAAGATGTTTGAAAGTGGATGAAGCAAGGATTGTGAGAATTTCTCAAAGGGTCCTGTGAGTTAATCGCTCAATTTTGTAAACCTGCTGGCGACCAAACTTTTGAATAATATGAAATCCCCCACCTTTTTTTGCGAAAAACGATATGTCACATGACTAACCTTAGAAAAGTCTTAAAAAACAAAGTAGCGATCTGAATTTACCTAATATGAAATCCCCATCTTTTTTTGCGAAAAACGATATGTCACATGACTAACCTTAGAAAAGTCTTAAAAAACAAAATAGCGATCTGAATTTACCTAATACGAAATCCCCACCTTTTTTTGCGAAAGACGATATGTCACATGACTGACTAACCGTAGAAAAGTCTTAAAAAACCAAATGTTGACTAATATGATATCCCCACCTTTTTTTGCGAAAAACGATATGTCACATGACAAACCGTAGAAAAGTCTTAAAAAACAAAATGACCACCAAAATGAAGATATGTCACATGACTAACCTTAGAAAAGTCTTAAAAAACAAAATGGCTACCAAAATGTTGACTAATATGAAATCCCCCACCTTTTTTTTAGAAAAACGATATGTCACATGACTAACCTTAGAAAAGTCTTAAAAAACAAAACGGCTACCAAAATGTTGACTAAAATGAAATCCCTTCCTTTTTTTGCGAAAAACGATATGTCACATGATATGACACTTAAAAAATTCTTTAATACAAATAAGATTTTTGAATGTGGATGAAGCAAGAAATGCAAAAAACCTAAATTTGGTAGGTGGGTATGGGTACCGCCGCCTCGGGAACCAACACACCTGCAATAGGTCATTTCAAGTGGTTCGCTATGTTTGGTGATTTAGCAGGGGTGCCCGGGTTCATAGGGTGAGATTTTTCCCGGTCTTGGCGGTGGATGCGTCTGCCTACCAATTGCGAGGCAGACCAGATCGGGAGAGACTGGTTTAGGGATACTTTTTGGCTTCTCCAGCAAGGCTCTCTGTGAACATCACCTTGCACCGCAGTGGTAGGGATAAATCCATTCGTCCGTCACTCCACACACTGATCCTTAGATTCCTACCCACCCCTTATACCCTTTTCCTTCCCAGAATATCATCTCCTTCCTTTCCTAAAAAGAACCCTTCACACAGCGTCCCCAGAGATGACGTAGGCCCTGAGGGGAATTATTTTCTTCAGGGCCTCCTGTGTGGAGCTATTATAAAAAAATTAAAAAACTTCTCCATTCCCGGTAAATTTTCCGAATATTGTATTTAAATTGTCGAGTAAGTACCCCTATAGTTTGACTATAAAAAATGCATCAACATTCACACGGAAAAACACGCTATTAGGATTGGTGCATATATCGGTTGATGTAAAACGTTACTGAGAAAAATATTTTTGCCAATCTGTATATATCACACTTCTAGAGATTCTAAAATCAATGATTATTGACTTAGGTTAAACCGTTGTATAGGATTTGGTCATCCAATAAAAGATTCCCGGGGCGGCGGTACTAATGCACACCAATCACGTTGAATGATATTATTAACTTGCAAAATACAAAAACTGCGCTATGTAAATTTAATGCTCTTTGGTCCTTTATATATATTTTATAATCCTCGGGTAGCGGACCATTTGGGATACCCTTAAAATCTTTTTTTAAATATAATTTTTTTAATTTTAATATTTTTTTAATTTGGAATTTCTTGAGAAATTTTGGCGCTATAAAAAATATAAACTATTTAAAATAAAAATTATTCCATCAAACACATTGGTATTTCATTAATCTTTTTGTATAAAAAACATAATATAAAACCTACGTAACCCTCACTCAAACAAATAATATTTGTTCATTTAATTACCTAATTTCTAAGAAAACAAAAACGTTTTAATTTTATTATTTACCAAAAAAACAATATTATCATACTCAATTTAACTGCAGAAAAAAATTACACAAAGAAATTCTTTCACAATATGCGGGTACCCGTGCACATGTATAATTATATTTATTTTTAAATTTAATAATGTCCTAAGTAAACGAACGAATCCTGACCTATTTTTTTTTCGATTTATATGCATACGAACAATCCGTAGTACTGCATTGAACCAAATTGAATCCACCTAATTTATAAAAAGTAGCTTCCTACATTCCTACCTACCCAAAGTACCTGTTTAGTACTTAGTTCCTACCTACCTGAATATCTACCTACCCCCGTTTTTACCTACATATTTTTGCAAATATCCATCTTTGGTAACTTTTTTAATTTTACATCATAAATTTTTTGTGATTAAAAGGAAAGAAGTTCTTACTTACAGTAAAAATCGATATTTGAATTCAATGGAATACCATGTGTAGTGCCTCCCTGATTGGTCAGTCAAAATGAACGACAGGGTCCGGCAAAATTTCCTCACTCATTATTACAAAAACCAATCGATTAAAAAAAATACTCTTTTTTTTTCAATCGACTCTTTAATATTTTTTTATGGAAATGACATCTCTCAAGTGTCCACCTTTTGATTTCACGTACGCCATAACTCTTTTCGTAATAAATAATTATTAATAACGATGAATGTATAGAAAATTAAAAAAAAAAACTTTGCGTCTTATTTAGATAAATTTTAATGCGCCGCAAAACGTTGGTCGCAAACGCCCGACAATATTTTCTGAACAAAAGAAAATTAAGAAAAAAATCATGAGTTTTAATAAAAAAATTAATCCGTATATTTCGAGCTGATTTTTTTTTACCGCCCTGTTTCTGCATTTGAATTATAAGACCGACAAACTGCAATCGGCATATTTTTCAGGAGAAACAGTACCTTACCATCTTTGGTGACTTATTTTAATTTCAAACCATTTATTTGTAATTCGATGGAGCCTCGAAAGTAGGTACCTACCCAGTTATTTATTTAATAGGAATTCACCTGGTCAGTAATATTTTAAAACTTGTGGAATTTGTTAGCGGATTTTTCTTGGATTTTTTTGTTAAATGTCAAATTTTTATCAGGATATTGTGGAATATTTTCAATGGAATGCCACTAAAAACACGATTGAATAAGTTTTCGAAACCTTTTGCCATTGAATATATCAAAAAACATCTACGCCAGAGGCCGTCATTTCGAGGCAATCTCGGTTGCAAATGAAGGATTCTCAAATACGCACAAAGCTCAACTTTTTAAAGGCTAAAACCCACCAATTGCGTGGCAGACCAGATCGGAAGAGACTGGTTTAGGGAGACTTTTTGGCTTCTCCGGCAGAGCTCTCTCGGAACATCACCTTGCACCGCAGTGGGAGGGATACAACCATTCGTCCGTCACTCCATACACTGATCCCCAGATTCCTACCCACCCCTCATACCTTTTTCCTTCTCAGAATATCCTCTCCTTCCTTTCCTAAAAATAGCCCTCCACACAGCATTCCCAAAGACGACGTAGGCCCCGAGGGGAATTATTTTCTTCCGGGCCTCCAGTATCGCGCTATTGTAAAAACTACTCCCTGTAGATTTTCCGAATATTGTACAAAAATACTCGAGTTAAGTACCCCGTTTAGAATGTAATCCATTAAATAATTGCCGGGGCGGCGGTACCAATGCACACCACTCACATTGAATGATAATATAAACATGCAACATACAGAAACGGCGTTTTACAAAAAGAAATCCTCCACACAGCATTCCCAAAAATGACATAGGCCCTAAGAGGAATTATTAATACTATTCGGGCCTCCTGTATGAAGCGATTGTAAAAAAAAATGTTCTCTACTCCCGGTAGATTTTCCGAACATTTTATAAAAATACTCAAGAAAGTACTCCATTAATTAAGTCATCCATTAAATTATTCCCGGGGCGGCGGTACCAATGCACACAACTCACCTTGAAAGTTACTATAAACACGCAAAATACAAAAACGGCGCTTTACAAATTTTTACTACTTGGTAAAAAAATATTATATGAAACTAAACTTAATTGCAATAAAAAATTTTCAGAAAAAATCTTTCACAAACCTGTTAAAAAAAAATTATTTATTGAAAAACAAACTAACAATACGAATTTTGGCAAATATTTGCCACCATCTTTGATAATTTTTTTACTTAAGTTTTTGCACAGAAATGGCCCAATATTATTTATTTGAAATTTTTAAATCAAAAATAATCACATCAAACCAATAATTTATTGTCCGGATAGGTACCTACTCGTTATCGCCTAAAAATTGCATAGAAAATATTTCAAGTTAGCGGGTAAGTACTTATGCAGTTTAACATCACTATTTGAACACAACAAAATAGGCCATCTCTACTGAATTCCCTGATAGTACATGATCCAGAATAATTTCTTTCCCGATTTTCAATCCAAATAAATTGATTTAAAAATTGTGCATTTTCAGAAGAATTTTTTTGTTTTTGTTTTTCTTAAAATATTTTTCTGGAAATGACATCGGTCGAGTGTCCAGTTTTTGAATTCATCAACAAACATACTACTTTAGTAATAAATAATTATTCATAACGATAATTGTACTGAAAAATAAAAAAAATCTAAGAACCTTAATTGGAGAAATATTTCTATGACACACCAGCGTTAGTCGCGACCGAACGACTCTTTTTTCTTTAAAAAAAAAAATAAGAAAAAAAATCGTTAATAATAATTAAAAAAATAATTCATATTTATCAGAAAGGAAATTTTTCACCGCAATGCATTCGACATTCGATATTTGAAGCTATGATTAAAATGTAGTAACATTTTCAACACTCCAGTTTCTTTGGGAATAATTTGAATTTCGACCGATGTTGAAATTTTTCTTAGCAAATTAGAGTGGTACTAAATCTTGCCGCCAGTGGAGCAGGTAAATCGTGTCAACCATTATTTTATACCGGTTTCCGAATGCGCCTTTGAGATGTTTTTTTTTTCAAATGTCAGATTGGAAATTAAAATAACGGACGTTTTTTCAAGAAACATTGTCAATATGACTGTCGATTTACATTCGTAAAACTCTTGTCGAAAAGGTTTTACTAAATTTTGAAAGCCGAGATCGATATTTTTAAAGCCATTTCGTATTTTCGAGCTGGCTGTCGACAAAATCAATAAAAATGACATTACACAATCGAGAAAAAACAAATGAACTCGAATTATTTGGCAGGTGAAACTTATTTTATACGTAATAAAGCATTTTTTTTACTGGCTACGAATATTTTAACAGTTTTTAACTCGGAAATTTTTTCGTAAACGTCAGAAATTCCCCACGTTTGAAAAGGAATCCTGACAAAATTTCCATGAAAAGTCATAAATATAATATATTTTTAATGTTCCGAAACCTGTCGTAGTCGAAATAATACAAAAACATGTAAGCCAGGTATCTTTTTTAAGTCGCAATTTTGATTTACCTCGAGGCTCGTCGAAAAGTAAAATTTTGAGGTGAGACGCCTTATATTTAAAAAAATATACACTTTACGATTTTAGTACTGAGGCTCTTTCACAAATTTTTCGTGAAGGTCTGACGATAAATTTTTCCTTTTTTGACTGGCGAACCTGGCGGCTGGCAATATAACTTTGAATTTCTTCGTCGAATAATGAGCGCTTCTAGTTTACGCCGCTAGGTTTTCATACATCAGTTTTATTAGTAGTTTATTTTTTTTGTATCCGTTTTTTTATATGAAAATTTGCAATTGGTAAAACTTCTGGCTGAATTTTTCCCATACAAATCAGGTCTGAAAAAATCGTATGTGATTTCATCCACGGTCCCTGTCTCGCTATAATCAGCTTTCGGGTCGGTTAAACTTAAGGGGGAGAGTGGTCGTTTTTCGCCTGCAGGGCTTGTCTTAAAATATGGTCGTTTAGAGCATTAATATATACTAGCTTTTGCCCGTTGCAAGGCAACTAATTGGTTAAAGCACTAAGCGATTTGACGTTTGAATGTGGATGAAGCAAGAAGTGTGTGTGTCTACATTTTTTAAAAATTAAATATTTGAAAAAAAAAATCGATGTTTGAATGTGGATGAAGCAAGGATTGTGAGAACTACTCAAAGGGTCCTGTGAGTTAATCGCTCAATTTTGTACACCCGCTACTTAGCCACTTTGGTCGCCCTGGTTAAGGCGTTCAGTATGGGCCTTTTCTCGCAAAAAGGGGCCTAGAAGTTTACGGCTCAATTTTTTCACTAATAAATTGTTTCTAAATTATATGATATGCACTCACTTTTCTAATAACTCCCGTTACACCTATTTAAATTTTTTGTATGAATTTGATAACGCCAAATCTCTGCATTATATAAAGAAAACTTCGCGTGCTTGCGCACAATAACTCACCAAAGTTTCATCGCAATCGGATGAATATTATTGTAGATAATTTCATTACGCTAGAGCTCATTATTATATTTTAAAACCATTTCGAGCATGCACACATCATATCCCCAAAGTTTCATCGCAATCGGATGAATAGTATTGGAAATAATTTCATAATGCCAGTGCTTATTCTTATATATAGAAACCATCCCTAGCATGCCAACATCGAATTCCCAAAGTTTCATCTCAATCGGATGAAAAGTAAAGGAAATAATTTCATTACGCCAGAGCTTACTTTTATGCATAAAAACCATCCCAGGCATGCACACATCAAATCTCCAAAGTTTCATCTCAATCGGGTGAATAGTATATGAAATAATTTGATAACGCCAGAGCTTATTATTACGCATAGAAACCATCCCGGACATGCACACATCAAATCCCCAAAGTTTCATCGCAATCAGATGAATAGTATAGGAAATAATTTCATAGAGCCAGAGCTTACTATTATGCGTAGAAACCAACCCGGGCATGCACACATCAAATACCAAAAGTTTTGTCGCAATCAGATGAAAAGTATTGGAAAAAAAATCATAACGCCAGAGCTTACTCTTTTATGTTAAAACCATCCCGAGTATCCAACATCAAATTCCCAAAGTTTCATCTCAATCGGATGGAAAGTATAGGAAATAATTTCATAACGCCAGATCTTACCATTATGCGTAAATAATTTCATAATTCCAGAGCTTACTATTATGCGTAGAAACCAACCCGGGCATGCACACATCAAAGCTCAAAAGTTTTGTCGCAATCAAATGAATAGTATTGGAAAAAATTTCATAACGCCAGAGCTTACTATTTTACATAGAAACCATCCCGAGCATGTCAACATCGAATTCCCAAAGTTTCATCTCAATCGGATGAAAATTAAAGGAAATATTTTCATAACGCCAGAGCTTACTTTTATGCATAAAAACCATCCCAGGCATGCACACATCAAATTTCCAAAGTTTCATCTCGATCGGGTGAATAGTATATAAAATAATTTCATAAAGCCAGAGCTTACTATTATGCGTAGAAACCAACCCGGGCATGCACACATCAAATCCCAAAAGTTTTGTCGCCATCAGATGAATAGTATTGGAAAAAAAACCTACCTAACCCTCAAACAAAAAATATTTGTTCAACAAAAAACCATCTTATCAAACTCAATTTTACTGCAGCAAAAAAATTACACAAAGAAATTCTTTAACAATATCCGGCTACCCGTGCACAGGTATAATTATTTTTATTTTAAAATTGAATAATGTCCAAAGTAAACGAACGAATCCTGACCGATCTATTTTTCGATTTATATGCATATAAAAAATCTGTAGCACTGCATCGAACCCACCTAATTTATAAAAAGTACCTTCATACATACCTACCTACCCAGAGTACCTGTTCAGTACTTAGTTCCTACCTACCTGCATATCTACCTACCCCCGTGTACACCTACATTTTTTTGGAAATATCCATCTTTGGTTACTTTTTTTTATTTTATATCATATTTTTTTTGTGATTTAAAGGAAAGAAGTTCTTACTTAGAGTAAATATCGATATTTGAATTCAATGCAATCCGCATGCCTACTGAACTCCCTGATTGGACAGTCGAAATGAACGACAGGGTCCGGCAAAATTTCCTCACTCATTATTACAAAAACCAATCGATTAAAAAAATGATTTTTTTTTTAAATCGACTCTTTAATATTTTTTTATGGAAATGACATCTTTCAAGTATCCACCTTTTGATGTCACGGACGCCATAACTCTTTTCGTAATCAATAATTATTAATAACGATAAATGTATAGAAAATTAGAAAAAAAACTTTGCATCTTATTTAGATAAATTTTAATGCGCCGCAAAAACGTTGGTCGCAAACGCAAGACAATATTTTCTAAACAAAAAAAATTAAGGAAAAAATCATGAGTTTTAATAAAAAAATTAATCAGTATATTTCGAGCGGAATTTTTTTTACCACCCTGTTTCTGAATTTGAATTAAAAGACCGACAAAACTGCAATCGGCATTTTTCCAGAAGAAACGCATTTAGTACCTACCATCTTTGGTGATTTCTCTTAATTTCAAACCATTTATTTGTAATTCGATTGAGCAAAGTAGGAACCTACCCAGTGATTATTATTATACCAATCCACCTGACCAGTAATATTTTTAAATCTTGTATAATTTGTTAGCGGATTTTTCATGGATTTTTTTGTAAAATGTCAAATTTTTAGCTCGATATTGTGGAATATTTTCAATGGAATGCCACTAAAAAAACGGTTGAATAAGTTTTCGAAACCTTTTGCCATTGAATATATCAAAAAACATTTACGCCAGAGGCCGTCATTTTGACGCAATTTCGTTTGCAAATGAAGGATTCTCAAATACGCCAAAGCTCAATTTTTTTAAAGGCTAAAGTCTAATTTTTTGTTCAGGCCCTAGCACGCTTGCTCTATAACGATCGGTAGGATAACTATCGGTAACTTCTCATCGTTCCCTAGGACAACTGCACATCGCTAACGAACAAACAACAGTTGATGTCGAATATGTTAAGGACACTTAGTCATTGTGAACTGTCACTTATTCGTTGGCGATCTGTAGTCATGCTAGGGAACGATGAGAAGTTACCGATAGTTATCCTATCGATCGTTATAGAGCGAGCGTGCTAGGGCCTCTGACCTACCGCAAAAGCCGTGAGGATCTTACGCTAAAAAAATTCGCTGGGTGGGTAGGCCAACGCCTCTGCAATAGGTCATTTCAAGTGGTTCGCTATGTTTGTTGATTTAGAAGTGGTGCCTGGGTTCATGAGGTTTGTTCTGGTCTTGGCGGTGGATTCGTCTGCCCACCAATTTCGTGGCAGACCAGATCGGAAGAGACTGGTTTAGGGAGACTTTTTGGGTTCTTCAGCAAAGCTCTCTCGGAACATCACCTTGCACCGCAGTGGGAGGGATAAAATCATTCGTCCGTCACTCCACACACTGATCCCCAGATTCCTACCCACCCCTCATAACTTTTTCCTTACCAGAACATCATCTCCTTACCTTCCTAAAAAGAACCCTTCACACAGCATCCCCAAAGATGACATAGGCCCTGAGAGGAATTATTTTCGTCCGTCACTCCACACACTGATCCCTAGATTCCTACCCACCCCTCATAACTTTTTCCTTACCAGAACATCATCTCCTTACTTTCCTAAAAAGAACCCTTCACACAGCATCCCCAAAGATAACATAGGCCCTGAGAGGAATTATTTTCTTCAAGGCCTCCTGTGTAGAGCTATTATAAAAATTAAATAAACTTCTCTTTTCCCGGTAGATTTTCCTAATTTTGTTTTAAATTAGTCGAGTAAGATCCATAGTTTATGCATAAACATTCACACGAAAAAGCCCGCCCTTAGGATTGTGTGTATTGGTGCATATAACGATGCAAAACGTCACTGAGATACATCTTTTTGCCAACCTGAATATATTTAGATATTCTTAAATCGACTCAGATTAACCGGTTATAAAGGGTTTGGTCATCCAACAAATGATTCACGGGGTGGCAGTACCAATGCACACCACCCACGCCGAATGATATTATAATAACACTATTGTGCACTATTTAAAGAAGTACCTACACCATTAGGCAAAAAAAATGGATTATCCTGAGTTATTTAAACAGTTTTATTCATCATGTTAAATTCTCAATATTTGAAAAATAACGTTCCCACCCAAGTAGGTACCTACCCACTGGTAAATTATTTTCTATGATCTCGGCAGCCTGAACCGTTCGAATTTTATTTGTCTTTACAAAAGTACCAACCCAGCAATTAAAATCAACGTTATGTAGCTGGCCGGTAACGTTTAACCTGTTTTTATTTTGCATTTCTTCATAAACGTCAGAATTTTTTCAACTTTTGAAGATGTATCCTGAAATAATTTACATGAAATGTGGTAAATGTAATGTATTATTGGAGTTCGGAAATCTATGGTTTTCAAAATTATAGAAAAACATCTTATCCACATATGCTATTTTTGACGTAATATTGATACACATGAGACTCGTCGAAATGTCAAATTAACATGCGGGACGCCATAGAATAATTTTCAAAAATGCCCCAACATTTCAGTACTTTGAAGGTCTGACGATAATTTTTTACGTAATAAAGCATTTTTTTACTGGCTACGAACATTTTAACAGTTTTTAACTCGGAATTTTTTTCGTAAACGTCAGAAATTACCGACGTTTGAAAACGAATCCTGACAAAATTTCCATGAAAAGTCATAAATATAATATATTATTTATGTTCCAAAACCTGTCGTAGTCGAAATAATACAAAAACATCTAAGCCAGGTATCTTTTTTAAGTCGCAATTTTGATTTACCTCGAGGCTCGTCGGAATGTAAAGTTTTGAGGTGAGACGCCTTATATTTAAAAAAATATACACTTTACGATTTTAGTACTGAGGCTCTTTCACAAATTTTTCGTGAAGGTCTGACGATAAATTTTTCCTTTTTTGATGGGCGAACCTGGCGGCTGGAAATACAACTTTGAATTTCTTCGTCGAATAATGAGCGCTTCTAGTTTTCGCCGCTAGGTTTTCATACATCAGTTTTATTAGCAGTTTATTTTTTTTGCATCAGTTTTTTTATATGAAAATTTGCAATTGGTAAAATTCTGGCTGAATTTTTCCCATACAAATCAGGTCTGAAAAAATCGTATGTATTTTTATCCACGGTCGATGTCTCGCGAAAATCAGCTTTCGGGTCGGTTAAACTTGAGGGGGAGAGTGGTCGTTTTTCGCAAGACTGCGATTGACTTAAAATCTGGTGGTTACGAGCATTAATATATATACTAGCTTTTGCCCGTTGCAAGGCAACTAATTGGTTAAAGCACTAAGCGATTTGACGTTTGAATGTGGATGAAGCAAGAAGTGTGTGTGTCTACATTTTTTAAAAATTAAATATTTGAAAAAAAAAATCGATGTTTGAATGTGGATGAAGCAAGGATTGTGAGGACTACTCAAAGGGTCCTGTGAGTTAATCGCTCAATTTTGTACACCCGCTACTTAGCCACTTTGGTCGCCCTGGTTAAGGCGTTCAGTATTGGCCTTTTCTCGCAAAAAGGGGCCTAGAAGTTTACGGCTCAATTTTTTCACTAATAAATTGTTTCTAAATTATATGATATGCACTCACTTTTCTAATAACTCCCGTTACACCTATTTAAATTTTTTGTATGAGTTTGATAACGCCAAATCTCTGCATTATATAAAGAAAACTTCGCGGGCTTGCGCACAATAACTCACCAAAGTTTCATCGCAATCGGATGAATATTATTGTAGATAATTTCATTACGCTAGAGCTCATTATTATATTTTAAAACCATTTCGAGCATGCACACATCATATCCCCAAAGTTTCATCGCAATCGGATGAATAGTATTGGAAATAATTTCATAATGCCAGAGCTTATTCTTATATATAGAAACCATCCCTAGCATGCCAACATCGAATTCCCAAAGTTTCATCTCAATCGGATGAAAAGTAAAGGAAATAATTTCATTACGCCAGAGCTTACTTTTATGCATAAAAACCATCCCAGGCATGCACACATCAAATCTCCAAAGTTTCATCTCAATCGGGTGAATAGTATATGAAATAATTTGATAACGCCAGAGCTTATTATTACGCATAGAAACCATCCCGGACATGCACACATCAAATCCCCAAAGTTTCATCGCAATCAGATGAATAGTATAGGAAATAATTTCATAGAGCCAGAGCTTACTATTATGCGTAGAAACCAACCCGGGCATGCACACATCAAATACCAAAAGTTTTGTCGCAATCAGATGAAAAGTATTGGAAAAAAAATCATAACGCCAGAGCTTACTCTTTTATGTTCAAACCATCCCGAGTATCCAACATCAAATTCCCAAAGTTTCATCTCAATCGGATGGAAAGTATAGGAAATAATTTCATAACGCCAGATCTTACCATTATGCGTAAATAATTTCATAATTCCAGAGCTTACTATTATGCGTAGAAACCAACCCGGGCATGCACACATCAAAGCTCAAAAGTTTTGTCGCAATCAAATGAATAGTATTGGAAAAAATTTCATAACGCCAGAGCTTACTCTTTTACATAGAAACCATCCCGAGCATGTCAACATCGAATTCCCAAAGTTTCATCTCAATCGGATGAAAATTAAAGGAAATATTTTCATAACGCCAGAGCTTACTTTTATGCATAAAAACCATCCCAGGCATGCACACATCAAATCTCCAAAGTTTCATCTCGATCGGATGCTTAGAAACCAACCCGAGCATGCACACATCAAATCCCAAAAGTTTTGTCGCCATCAGATGAATAGTATTGGAAAAAAACCTACCTAACCCTCAAACTAAAAATATTTGTTCATTTACCTACGTAATTTCTAAAAAAAAAAAAAACATTGCAATTTTATTACTTATCAAAAAAACCATCTTATCAAACTCAATTTTACTGCAGCAAAAAAATTACACAAAGAAATTCTTTAACAATATCCGGGTACCCGTGCACACGTATAATTATTTTTATTTTAAAATTTAATAATGTCCAAAGTAAACGAACGAATCCTGACCGATCTATTTTTCGATTTATATGCATATAAAAAATCTGTAGCACTGCATCGAACCCACCTAATTTATAAAAAGTACCTTCATGCATACCTACCTACCCAGAGTACCTGTTCAGTACTTAGTTCCTACCTACCTGCATATCTACCTACCCCTGTGTACACCTACATTTTTTTGGAAATATCCATCTTTGGTTACTTTTTTTTAAATTTTATATCATAATTTTTTTGTGATTTAAAGGAAAGAAGTTCTTACTTAGAGTAAATATCGATATTTGAATTCAATGCAATCCGCATGCCTAGTGAACTCCTGATTGGACAGTCGAAATGAACGACAGGGTCCGGCAAAATTTCCTCACTCATTATTACAAAAACCAATCGATTAAAAAATTGACTTTTTTTTTTTAATCGAATCTTTAATATTTTTTTATGGAAATGACATCTTTCAAGTGTCCACCTTTTGATTTCACGGACGCCATAACTCTTTTCGTAATAAATAATTATTAATAACGATAAATGTATAGAAAATTAGAAAAAAAACTTTGCATCTTATTTAGATAAATTTTAATGCGCCGCAAAAACGTTGGTCGCAAACGCAAGACAATATTTTCTAAACAAAAAAAATTAAGGAAAAAATCATGAGTTTTAATAAAAAAATTAATCAGTATATTTCGAGCGGAATTTTTTTTACCACCCTGTTTCTGAATTTGAATTAAAAGACCGACAAACTGCAATCGGCATTTTTCCAGAAGAAACGCATTTAGTACCTACCATCTTTGGTGATTTCTCTTAATTTCAAACCATTTATTTGTAATTCGATGGAGCAAAGTAGGTACCTACCCAGTGATTATTATTATACCAATCCACCTGACCAGTAATATTTTTAAATCTTGTATAATTTGTTAGCGGATTTTTCATGGATTTTTTTGTAAAATGTCAATTTTTTAGCTCGATATTGTGGAATATTGTCAATGGAATGCCACTAAAAAAACGGTTGAATAAGTTTTCGAAACCTTTTGCCATTGAATATATCAAAAAACATTTACGCCAGAGGCCGTCATTTTGACGCAATTTCGTTTGCAAATGAAGGATTCTCAAATACGCCAAAGCTCAATTTTTTTAAAGGCTAAAGTCTAATTTTTTGTTCAGGCCCTAGCACGCTTGCTCTATAACGATCGGTAGGATAACTATCGGTAACTTCTCATCGTTCCCTAGGACAACTGCACATCGCTAACGAACAAACAACAGTTGATGTCGAATATGTTAAGGACACTTAGTCATTGTGAACTGTCACTTATTCGTTGGCGATCTGTAGTCATGCTAGGGAACGATGAGAAGTTACCGATAGTTATCCTATCGATCGTTATAGAGCGAGCGTGCTAGGGCCTCTGACCTACCGCAAAAGCCGTGAGGATCTTACGCTAAAAAAATTCGCTGGGTGGGTAGGCCAACGCCTCTGCAATAGGTCATTTCAAGTGGTTCGCTATGTTTGTTGATTTAGAAGTGGTGCCTGGGTTCATGAGGTTTGTTCTGGTCTTGGCGGTGGATTCGTCTGCCCACCAATTTCGTGGCAGACCAGATCGGAAGAGACTGGTTTAGGGAGACTTTTTGGGTTCTTCAGCAAAGCTCTCTCGGAACATCACCTTGCACCGCAGTGGGAGGGATAAAATCATTCGTCCGTCACTCCACACACTGATCCCCAGATTCCTACCCACCCCTCATAACTTTTTCCTTACCAGAACATCATCTCCTTACCTTCCTAAAAAGAACCCTTCACACAGCATCCCCAAAGATGACATAGGCCCTGAGAGGAATTATTTTCGTCCGTCACTCCACACACTGATCCCCAGATTCCTACCCACCCCTCATAACTTTTTCCTTACCAGAACATCATCTCCTTACTTTCCTAAAAATAACCCTTCACACAGCATCCCCAAAGATGACATAGGCCCTGAGAGGAATTATTTTCTTCAAGGCCTCCTGTGTAGAGCTATTATAAAAATTAAATAAACTTCTCTTTTCCCGGTAGATTTTCCTAATTTTGTTTTAAATTAGTCGAGTAAGATCCATAGTTTATGCATAAACATTCACATGAAAAAGCCCGCCCTTAGGATTGTGTGTATTGGTGCATATAACGATGCAAAACGTCACTGAGATACATCTTTTTGCCAACCTGAATATATTTAGATATTCTTAAATCGACTCAGATTAACCGGTTATAAAGGGTTTGGTCATCCAACAAATGATTCACGGGGTGGCAGTACCAATGCACACCACCCACGCCGAATGATATTATAATAACACTATTGTGCACTATTTAAAGAAGTACCTACACCATTAGGCAAAAAAAATGGATTATCCTGAGTTATTTAAACAGTTTTATTCATCATGTTAAATTCTCAATATTTGAAAAATAACGTTCCCACCCAAGTAGGTACCTACCCACTGGTAAATTATTTTCTATGATCTCGGCAGCCTGAACCGTTCGAATTTTATTTGTCTTTACAAAAGTACCAACCCAGCAATTAAAATCAACGTTATGTAGCTGGCCGGTAACGTTTAACCTGTTTTTATTTTGCATTTCTTCATAAACGTCAGAATTTTTTCAACTTTTGAAGATGTATCCTGAAATAATTTACATGAAATGTGGTAAATGTAATGTATTATTGGAGTTCGGAAATCTATGGTTTTCAAAATTATAGAAAAACATCTTATCCACATATGCTATTTTTGACGTAATATTGATACACATGAGACTCGTCGAAATGTCAAATTAACATGCGAGACGCCATAGAATAATTTTCAAAAATGCCCCAACATTTCAGTACTTTGAAGGTCTGACGATAATTTTTTCCTTAATAAAGCATTTTTTTACTGGCTACGAACATTTTAACAGTTTTTAACTCGGAATTTTTTTCGTAAACGTCAGAAATTACCGACGTTTGAAAACGAATCCTGACAAAATTTCCATGAAAAGTCATAAATATAATATATTATTTATGTTCCAAAACCTGTCGTAGTCGAAATAATACAAAAACATCTAAGCCAGGTATCTTTTTTAAGTCGCAATTTTGATTTACCTCGAGGCTCGTCGGAATGTAAAGTTTTGAGGTGAGACGCCTTATATTTAAAAAAATATACACTTTACGATTTTAGTACTGAGGCTCTTTCACAAATTTTTCGTGAAGGTCTGACGATAAATTTTTCCTTTTTTGATGGGCGAACCTGGCGGCTGGAAATACAACTTTGAATTTCTTCGTCGAATAATGAGCGCTTCTAGTTTTCGCCGCTAGGTTTTCATACATCAGTTTTATTAGCAGTTTATTTTTTTTGCATCAGTTTTTTTATATGAAAATTTGCAATTGGTAAAATTCTGGCTGAATTTTTCCCATACAAATCAGGTCTGAAAAAATCGTATGTATTTTTATCCACGGTCGATGTCTCGCGAAAATCAGCTTTGAGGTCGGTTAAACTTGAAGGGCAGAGTGGTCGTTTTTCGCAAGACTGCGATTGACTTAAAATCTGGTGGTTACGAGCATTAATATATAATACTAGCTTTTGCCCGTTGCAAGGCAACTAATTGGTTAAAGCACTAAGCGATTTGACGTTTGAATGTGGATGAAGCAAGAAGTGTGTGTGTCTACATTTTTTAAAAATTAAATATTTGAAAAAAAAAAAATCGATGTTTGAATGTGGATGAAGCAAGGATTGTGAGAACTACTCAAAGGGTCCTGTGAGTTAATCGCTCAATTTTGTACACCCGCTACTTAGCCACTTTGGTCGCCCTGGTTAAGGCGTTCAGTATGGGCCTTTTCTCGCAAAAAGGGGCCTAGAAGTTTACGGCTCAATTTTTTCACTAATAAATTGTTTCTAAATTATATGATATGCACTCACTTTTCTAATAACTTCCGTTACACCTATTTAAATTTTTTGTACAAATTTGATAACGCCAAAGCTCTGCATTATATAAAGAAAACTTCGCGGGCTTGCGCACTATAACTCACCAAAGTTTCATCGCAATCGGATGAATATTATTGTACATAATTTCATTACGCTAGAGCTCATTATTATATTTTAAAACCATTTCGAGCATGCACACATCATATCCCCAAAGTTTCATCGCAATCGGATGAATAGTATTGGAAATAATTTCATAATGCCAGAGCTTATTCTTATATATAGAAACCATCCCTAGCATGCCAACATCGAATTCCCAAAGTTTCATCTCAATCGGATGAAAAGTAAAGGAAATAATTTCATTACGCCAGAGCTTACTTTTATGCATAAAAACCATCCCAGGCATGTACACATCAAATCTCCAAAGTTTCATCTCAATCGGGTGAATAGTATATGAAATAATTTGATAACGCCAGAGCTTACTATTACGCGTTGAAACCATCCCGGACATGCACACATCAAATCCCCAAAGTTTCATCGCAATCGGATGAATAGTATAGGAAATAATTTCATAAAGCCAGAGCTTACTATTATGCGTAGAAACCAACCCGGGCATGCACACATCAAATCCCAAAAGTTTTGTCGCAATCAGATGAATAGTATTGGAAAAAATTTCATAACGCCAGAGCTTACTCTTTTACATAGAAACCATCCCGAGCATGCCAACATCGAATTCCCAAAGTTTCATCTCAATCGGATGGAAAGTATAGGAAATAATTTCATAACGCCAGATCTTACCATTATGCGTAAATAATTTCATAATTCCAGAGCTTACTATTATGCGTAGAAACCAACCCGGGCATGCACACATCAAATCCCAAAAGTTTTGTCGCAATCAAATGAATAGTATTGGAAAAAATTTCATAACGCCAGAGCTTACTCTTTTATATAGAAACCATCCCGAGCATGCCAACATCGAATTCCCAAAGTTTCATCTCAATCGGATGAAAATTAAAGGAAATATTTTCATAACGCCAGAGCTTACTTTTATGCATAAAAACCATCCCAGGCATGCACACATCAAATCTCCAAAGTTTCATCTCGATCGGGTGAATAGTATATAAAATAATTTCATAAAGCCAGAGCTTACTATTATGCGTAGAAACCAACCCGGGCATGCACACATCAAATCCCAAAAGTTTTGTCGCCATCAGATGAATAGTATTGGAAAAAAATCTACCTAACCCTCAAACTAAAAATATTTGTTTATTTACCTACGTAATTTCTAAAAAAAAAAAACATTGCAATTTTATTACTTATCAAAAAAACCATCTTATCAAACTCAATTTTACTGCAGCAAAAAAATTACACAAAGAAATTCTTTAACAATATCCGGGTACCCGTGCACACGTATAATTATTTTTATTTTAAAATTTAATAATGTCCAAAGTAAACGAACGAATCCTGACCGATCTATTTTTCGATTTATATGCATATAAAAAATCTGTAGCACTGCATCGAACCCACCTAATTTATAAAAAGTACCTTCATGCATACCTACCTACCCAGAGTACCTGTTCAGTACTTAGTTCCTACCTACCTGCATATCTACCTACCCCCGTGTACACCTACATTTTTTTGGAAATATCCATCTTTGGTTACTTTTTTTTTTATTTTATATCATAATTTTTTTGTGATTTAAAGGAAAGAAGTTCTTACTTAGAGTAAATATCGATATTTGAATTCAATGCAATCCGCATGCCTAGTGAACTCCTGATTGGACAGTCGAAATGAACGACAGGGTCCGGCAAAATTTCCTCACTCATTATTACAAAAACCAATCGATTAAAAAATTGACTTTTTTTTTTTAATCGAATCTTTAATATTTTTTTATGGAAATGACATCTTTCAAGTGTCCACCTTTTGATTTCACGGACGCCATAACTCTTTTCGTAATAAATAATTATTAATAACGATAAATGTATAGAAAATTAGAAAAAAAACTTTGCATCTTATTTAGATAAATTTTAATGCGCCGCAAAAACGTTGGTCGCAAACGTCCGACAATATTTTCTAAACAAAAAAAAAATAAGGAAAAAATCATGAGTTTAATAAAAAAATTAATCAGTATATTTCGAGCGGAATTTTTTTTACCACCCTGTTTCTGAATTTGAATTAAAAGACCGACAAACTGCAATCGGCATTTTTCAGAAGAAACGCATTTAGTACCTACCATCTTTGGTGATTTCTCTTAATTTCAAACCATTTATTTGTAATTCGATGGAGCAAAGTAGGTACCTACCCAGTGATAATATTATACGAATCCACTGGCAAGTAATCTTTTTAAATGTTGTAAAATTTGTTAGCGGATTTTTCATGGATTTTTTTGTAAAATATCAAATTTTTAGCACGATATTGAGGAATATTTTCAAGCGAATGCCACTAAAAAAACGGTTGAATAAGTTTTCGAAACCTTTTGCCATTGAATATATCAAAAAACATCTACGCCAGAGGCCGTCATTTTGACGCAATTTCGTTTGCAAATGAAGGATTCTCAAATTCGCCAAAGCTCAATTTTTTAAAGGATAAACTAAATTTTTTTTGTTCAGGCCCTAGCACGGTTGCTCTTTAATGATCGGTAGGATAACTATCGGTAACTTCTCATCGTTCCCTAGGACAACTGCACATCGCTAACGTACAAACAACAGTTGACGTCGAATATGTTACGAAGGACACTTAGTCATTGTGACCTGTCACTTATTCGTTGGCGATCTGTAGTCATGCTAGGGAACGATGAGAAGTCACCGATAGTTATCCTATCGATCGTTGTAGAGCGAGCGTGCTAGGGCCCTGACCTACCGCAAAAGCCGTGAGGATTTACGCTAAAAAAAATCGCTGGGCGGGTAGGCCAACGCCTCTGCAATAGGTCATTTCAAGAGGTTCGCTATGTTTGGTGATTTAGAAGTGGTGCCTGGGTTCATGAGGTTTGTCCTAGTCTTGGCGGTGGATTCGTCTGCCCACCAATTTCGTGGTAGACCAGATCGGAAGAGACTGGTTTAGGGAGACTTTTTGGCTTCTTCAGCAGAGCTCTCTCGGAACATCACCTTGCACCGCAGTGGTAGGGATAAAATCATTCGTCCCTCACTCCACACACTGATCCCCAGATTCCTACCCACCCCTCATAACTTTTTCCTTACCAGAACATCATCTCCTTACTTTCCTAAAAATAACCCTTCACACAGCATCCCCAAAGATGACATAGGCCCTGAGAGGAATTATTTTCGTCCGTCACTCCACACACTGATCCCCAGATTCCTACCCACCCCTCATAACTTTTTCCTTACCAGAACATCATCTCCTTACTTTCCTAAAAAGAACCCTTCACACAGCATCCCCAAAGATAACATAGGCCCTGAGAGGAATTATTTTCTTCAAGGCCTCCTGTGTAGAGCTATTATAAAAATTAAATAAACTTCTCTTTTCCCGGTAGATTTTCCTAATTTTGTTTTAAATTAGTCGAGTAAGATCCATAGTTTGTGTATAAAAAATGCATAAACATTCACACGAAAAAGCCCGCCCTTAGGATTGTGTGTATTGGTGCATATAACGATGCAAAACGTCACTGAGATACATCTTTTTGCCAACCTGAATATATTTAGATATTCTTAAATCGACTCAGATTAACCGGTTATAAAGGGTTTGGTCATCCAATAAATGATTCACGGGGTGGCAGTACCAATGCACACCACCCACGCCGAATGATATTAGAATAACACTATTGTGCACTATTTAAAAAAGTACCTACGCCATTTGGCAAAAAAAAAATGGATTATCCTGAGTTATTTAAACAGTTTTATTCATCATGTTAAATTCTCAATATTTGAAAAATAACGTTCCCACCCAATTAGGTACCTACCCACTGGTAAATTATTTTCTATGATCTCAGCAGCCTGAACCGTTCGAATTTTATTTGTCTGTACAAAAGTACCTACACAGCAATTAAAATAAACGTTATGTAGCTGGCCGGTAACATTGAACCTGTTTTCAATTTTCCTTTCCTTCATAAACGTCAGAATTTTTTCAACTTTTGAAGATGTATCCTGAAATAATTTACATGAAATGTGGTAAATGTAATGTATTATTGGAGTTCGGAAATGTATGGTTTTCAAAATTATAGAAAAACATCTTATCCACATATCCTATTTTTGACGTAATATTGATATACATGAGACTCGTCGAAATGTCAAATTTATATGCGAGACGCCATAGAATAATTTTCAAAAATGCCCCAACATTTCAGTACTTTGAAGGTCTGACGATAAATTTTTCCTTAATAAAGCATTTTACTCTACTGGCTGCGAACATTTTAACAGTTTTGAACTCGAAATTTTTTCGTAAACGTCAGAAATTACCGACGTTTGAAAAGAAATCCTGACAAAATCTCCATGAAAAGTCATAAATATAATATATTATTAATGTTCCGAAACCTGTCGTAGTCGAAATAATACAAAAACATCTAAGCCGGGAATCTTTTTTAAGTCGCAATTTTGATTTACCTCGAGGCTCGTCGAAATGTAAAATTTTGAGGTGAGACGCCATATATTTAAAAAATATACACTTTACGATTTTAGTACTGAGTCTCTTTCACAAATTTTTCGTGAAGGTCTGACGATAAATTTTTCCTTTTTTGATGGGCGAACCTGGCGGCTGGAAATACAACTTTGAATTTCTTCTTCGAATAATGAGCGCTTCTAGTTTTCGCCGCTAGGTTTTAATACATCAGTTTCATTAGTAGTTTTTTTTTTTTGCATCAGTTTTTTTATATGAAAATTTGCAATTGGTAAAATTCTGGCTGAATTTTTCCCATACAAATCAGGTCTGAAAAAATCGTATGTATTTTCATCCACGGTCGCTGTCTCGCGAAAATCAGCTTTGAGGTGGGTTAAAATTGAGGGGCAGAATGGTCGTTTTTCGCGAGACTGCAAAACACTTAATCGGTCATCCACGGTCGCTGTCTCGCGAAAATCAGCTCTGAGGTCGGTTAAACTCGAGGGGCAGAGTGGTCGTTTTTCGCGAGACTGCGATTGTCTTAAAATCTGGTGGTCAAGAGCATTAATATTAACTAGCTTTTGCCCGTTGCAAGGCAACTAATTGGTTAAAGCACTAAGCGATTTGACGTTTGAATGTGGATGAAGCAAGAAGTGTGTGTGTCTACATTTTTTAAAAATTAAATATTTGAAAAAAAAAAATCGATGTTTGAATGTGGATGAAGCAAGGATTGTGAGAACTACTCAAAGGGTCCTGTGAGTTAATCGCTCAATTTTGTACACCCGCTACTTAGCCACTTTGGTCGCCATGGTTAAGGCGTTCAGTATGGGCCTTTTCTCGCAAAAAGGGGCCTAGAAGTTCACGGCTCAATTTTTTCACTAATAAATTGTTTCTAAATTATATGATATGCACTCACTTTTCTAATAACTCCCGTTACACCTATTTAAATTTTTTGTACAAATTTGATAACGCCAAAGCTCTGCATTATATAAAGAAAACTTCGCGGGCTTGCGCACAATAACTCACCAAAGTTTCATCGCAATCGGATGAATATTATTGTAGATAATTTCATTACGCTAGAGCTCATTATTATATTTTAAAACCATTTCGAGCATGCACACATCATATCCCCAAAGTTTCATCGCAATCGGATGAATAGTATTGGAAATAATTTCATAATGCCAGAGCTTATTCTTATATATAGAAACCATCCCTAGCATGCCAACATCGAATTCCCAAAGTTTCATCTCAATCGGATGAAAAGTAAAGGAAATAATTTCATTACGCCAGAGCTTACTTTTATGCATAAAAACCATCCAAGGATGTACACATCAAATCTCCAAAGTTTCATCTCAATCGGGTGAATAGTATATGAAATAATTTGATAACGCCAGAGCTTACTATTACGCATTGAAATCATCCCGGACATGCACACATCAAATCCCCAAAGTTTCATCGCAATCGGATGAATAGTATAGGAAATAATTTCATAAAGCCAGAGCTTACTATTATGCGTAGAAACCAACCCGGGCATGCACACATCAAATCCCAAAAGTTTTGTCGCAATCAGATGAATAGTATTGGAAAAAATTTCATAACGCCAGAGCTTACTCTTTTACATAGAAACCATCCCGAGCATGCCAACATCGAATTCCCAAAGTTTCATCTCAATCGGATGGAAAGTATAGGACATAATTTCATAACGCCAGATCTTACCATTATGCGTAAATAATTTCATAATTCCAGAGCTTACTATTATGCGTAGAAACTAACCCGGGCATGCACACATCAAATCCCAAAAGTTTTGTCGCAATCAAATGAATAGTATTGGAAAAAATTTCATAACGCCAGAGCTTACTCTTTTACATAGAAACCATCCCGAGCATGCCAACATCGAATTCCCAAAGTTTCATCTCAATCGGATGAAAATTAAAGGAAATATTTTCATAACGCCAGAGCTTACTTTTATGCATAAAAACCATCCCAGGCATGCACACATCAAATCTCCAAAGTTTCATCTCGATCGGATGCTTAGAAACCAACCCGAGCATGCACACATCAAATCCCAAAAGTTTTGTCGCCATCAGATGAATAGTATTGGAAAAAAACCTACCTAACCCTCAAACTAAAAATATTTGTTCATTTACCTACGTAATTTCTAAAAAAAAAAAAACATTGCAATTTTATTACTTATCAAAAAAACCATCTTATCAAACTCAATTTTACTGCAGCAAAAAAATTACACAAAGAAATTCTTTAACAATATCCGGGTACCCGTGCACACGTATAATTATTTTTATTTTAAAATTTAATAATGTCCAAAGTAAACGAACGAATCCTGACCGATCTATTTTTCGATTTATATGCATATAAAAAATCTGTAGCACTGCATCGAACCCACCTAATTTATAAAAAGTACCTTCATGCATACCTACCTACTCAGAGTACCTGTTCAGTACTTAGTTCCTACCTACCTGCATATCTACCTACCCCCGTGTACACCTACATTTTTTTGGAAATATCCATCTTTGGTTACTTTTTTTTAAATTTTATATCATAATTTTTTTGTGATTTAAAGGAAAGAAGTTCTTACTTAGAGTAAATATCGATATTTGAATTCAATGCAATCCGCATGCCTAGTGAACTCCTGATTGGACAGTCGAAATGAACGACAGGGTCCGGCAAAATTTCCTCACTCATTATTACAAAAACCAATCGATTAAAAAATTAACTTTTTTTTTTTAATCGAATCTTTAATATTTTTTTATGGAAATGACATCTTTCAAGTGTCCACCTTTTGATTTCACGGACGCCATAACTCTTTTCGTAATAAATAATTATTAATAACGATAAATGTATAGAAAATTAGAAAAAAAACTTTGCATCTTATTTAGATAAATTTTAATGCGCCGCAAAAACGTTGGTCGCAAACGCCCGACAATATTTTCTAAACAAAAAAAAAATAAGGAAAAAATCATGAGTTTTAATAAAAAAATTAATCAGTATATTTCGAGCGGAATTTTTTTTACCACCCTGTTTCTGAATTTGTACTAAAAAACCGACAAACTGCAATCGGCATTTTTCAGAAGAAACGCATTTAGTACCTACCATCTTTCGTGATTTCTCTTAATTTCAAACCATTTATTTGTAATTCGATGGAGCAAAGTAGGTACCTACCCAGTGATAATATTATACGAATCCACTGGCAAGTAATCTTTTTAAATGTTGTAAAATTTGTTAGCGGATTTTTCATGGATTTTTTTGTAAAATGTCAAATTTTTAGCACGATATTGAGGAATATTTTCAAGCGAATGCCACTAAAATAACGGTTGAATAAGTTTTCGAAACCTTTTGCCATTGAATATATCAAAAAACATCTACGCCAGAGGCCGTCATTTTGACGCAATTTCGTTTGCAAATGAAGGATTCTCAAATTCGCCAAAGCTCAATTTTTTAAAGGATAAACTAAAAAATTTTTGTTCAGGCCCTAGCACGCTTGCTTTTTAATGATCGGTAGGATAACTATCGGTAACTTCTCATCGTTCCCTAGGACAACTGCACATCGCTAACGTACAAACAACAGTTGATTTCGAATATGTTACGAAGGACACTTAGTCATTGTGACCTGTCACTTATTCGTTGGCGATCTGTAGTCATGCTAGGGAACGATGAGAAGTCACCGATAGTTATCCTATCGATCGTTGTAGAGCGAGCGTGCTAGGGCCCTGACCTACCGCAAAAGCCGTGAGGATTTACGCTAAAAAAAATCGCTGGGCGGGTAGGCCAACGCCTCTGCAATAGGTCATTTCAAGAGGTTCGCTATGTTTGGTGATTTAGAAGTGGTGCCTGGGTTCATGAGGTTTGTCCTGGTCTTGGCGGTGGATTCGTCTGCCCACCAATTTCGTAGTAGACCAGATCGGAAGAGACTGGTTTAGGGAGACATTTTGGCTTCTTCAGCAGAGCTCTCTCGGAACATCACCTTGCACCGCAGTGGTAGGGATAAAATCATTCGTCCCTCACTCCACACACTGATCCCCAGATTCCTACCCACCCCTCATAACTTTTTCCTTACCAGAACATCAACTCCTTACTTTCCTAAAAATAACCCTTCACACAGCATCCCCAAAGATGACATAGGCCTTGAGAGGAATTATTTTCGTCCGTCACTCCACACACTGATCCCCAGATTCCTACCCACCCCTCATAACTTTTTCCTTACCAGAACATCATCTCCTTACTTTCCTAAAAAGAACCCTTCACACAGCATCCCCAAAGATGACATAGGCCCTGAGAGGAATTCTTAAATCGACTCAAATTAACCGGTTATAAAGGGTTTGGTCATCCGATAAATGATTCACGGGGTGGCGGTACCAATGCACACCACCCACGCCGAATGATATTATAATAACACTATTGTACACTATTTAAAGAAGTACCTACGCCATTTGGCAAAAAAAAATGGATTTTCCTGAGTTATTAAACAGTTTTATTCATCATATTAAATTCTCAATATTTGAAAAATAACGTTCCCACCCAAGTAGGTACCTACCCACTGGTAAATTATTTTCTATGATCTCGGCAGCCTGAACTGTTCGAATTTTATTTGTCTTTACAAAAGTACCTACCCAGCAATTAAATCAACGTTATTTAGCTGGCCGGTAACATATAAACTTTAGTTTTTTTTGCATTTCATAAACGTCAGAATTTTTTCAACTTTTAAAGATGTATCCTGAAATAATTTACATGAAATGTGGTAAATGTAATGTATTATTGGAGTTCGGAAATCTATGGTTTTCAAAATTATAGAAAAACATCTTATTCACATATCCTATTTTTGACGTAATATTGATATACATGAGACACGTCGAAATGTCAAATTTACATGTGAGACGCCATAGAATAATTTTCAAAAATGCCCCAACATTTCAGTACTTTGAAGGTCTGACGATAAATTTTTCCTTAATGAAGCATTTTTTTTTACTGGCTACGAACATTTTAACAGTTTTTAACTCGGAATTTTTTTCGTAAACGTCAGAAATTACCGACGTTTGAAAACGAATCCTGACAAAATTTCCATGAAAAGTCACAAATATAATATATTATTAATGTTCCAAAACCTGTCGTAGTCGCAATAATATAAAAACATCTAAGCCGGGAATCTTTTTTAAGTCGCAATTTTGATTTACCTCGAGGCTCGTCGAAATGTTAAATTTTGAGGTGAGACGCCTTATATTTAAAAAAATATACACTTTACGATTTTAGTACTGAGGCTCTTTCACAAATTTTTCGTGAAGGTCTGACGATAAATTTTTCCTTTTTTGATGGGCGAACCTGGCGGCTGGAAATACAACTTTGAATTTCTTCGTCGAATAATGAGCGCTTCTAGTTTTCGCCGCTAGGTTTTCATACATCAGTTTTATTAGCAGTTTATTTTTTTTGCATCAGTTTTTTTATATGAAAATTTGCAATTGGTAAAATTCTGGCTGAATTTTTCCCATACAAATCAGGTCTGAAAAAATCGTATGTATTTTCATCCACGGTCGCTGTCTCGCGAAAATCAGCTTTGAGGTCGGTTAAAATTGAGGGGCAGAATGGTCGTTTTTCGCGAGACTGCAAAACACTTAATCGGTCATCCACGGTCGCTGTCTCGCGAAAATCAGCTCTGAGGTCGGTTAAACTCGAGGGGCAGAGTGGTCGTTTTTCGCGAGACTGCGATTGTCTTAAAATCTGGTGGTCAAGAGCATTAATATTAACTAGCTTTTGCCCGTTGCAACGCAACTAATTAGTTAAAGCACTACGCGATTTGACGTTTGAAGGTGGATGAAATAAAAAGTGTGTGCGTACATTTTTTTTCATATTAAATATTTGGAGAAAAAAAACTATGTATGAATGTGGATGAAGCAAGGCTTGTGAGCCTTCACAGTGTTTGTGAAATTTGAATATTTTTAAAATATGAAGTATTTTTAAAATTAAAGAATTTTGAAATTTGAATATTTAGAAATTTTGGGTTTTTTAAAATCTACATGGTAACCATAAATTTAACTAAAATAAAATCCCCTTCCTCGCTTTGTCAGAATCGATATGTCACATGACTAACCTAAGAAAAGTCTTAAAAAACATCATGGCGACCGAAATTTTGACTAATATGAAATCCCCATCCTCGGTTTGTCAGAATCGATATGTCACATGACTAACCTAAGTAAAGTCTTCAAATACAAAATGGCGCCCGTGATTTTAACTAATATGAAATCCCCATTCTCGCTTTGTCTGAATCGATATGACAAACCTAAGTTTCATCGCAATCGGATGGATAGTAGATGAAATAATTTCATAACGACAGAGCTTACTTACTGTTATGCGTAGAAACCACCCCGGGAATGCACACATGAAATCCCCAAAGTTTTATCGCAATCGGATGAATAGTATAGTATGAAATCCCCATCCTCTCTTTGTCAGAATCGATATGCCACATGACTAACCTAAGTAAAGTCTTAAAAAACAAAATGGCGACCGTAATTTTAACTAATATGAAATCCCCATCCTCGCTTTGTCTGAATCGATATGTCACATGACTTACCTAAGAAAAGTCTTAAAAAACAGAATGGCGACCGTAATTTTGACTAATATGATATCCCCATCCTCGCTTTGTCAGAATCGATATGTCACATGATTAACCTAAGTAAAGTCTTAAAAAACAAAATGGCGACCGTAATTTTAACTAATATGAAATCCCCATCCTCGCTTTGTCAGAATCGATATGTCACATGATTAACCTAAGTAAAGTCTTAAAAAACAAAATGGCGATTGTAATTTTAACTAATATGAAATCCCCATCCTCGCTTTGTCTGAATCGATATGTCACATGACTTACCTAAGAAAAGTCTTAAAAAACAAAATGGCGACCGTAATTTTAACTAATATGATATCCCCATCCTCGCTTTGTCAGAATCGATATGTCACATGATTAACCCAAGTAAAGTCTTAAAAAACAAAATGGCGACCGTAATTTTGACTAATATAAAATCCCCACCCTCGCTTTATCAGAATCGATATATCACATGACAGACCTAAGTTTCATCGCAATCGGATGGATAGTAGATGAAATAATTTCATAATGCCAGATCTTACTATTATGCGTAGAAACCACCCCGGGCATGCACACATCAAATTCCCAAAGTTTCATCGCAATCGGATGAATAGTATAGGAAATAATTTCAGTACGCCAGAGCTTATTATTATATAGAAAAGCCATGCATAAAATCCCCAAAGTTTTATCTCAATCGGATGAATAGTATTGGAAATAATTTAATTACGCCAGAGCTTTCTATTAGGTATATATAGAACCCATCCTGAGTATGCACACATCAAATTCCCAATGTTTTATCTCAATCGGATGAATAGTATATCAAATAATTTCATAACACCAGTTCTCACTATCATATTTAGAAACCATGCCGGGCATCGATGACGGGTATCAGAAACGGCGCTCTACAATTTTTTATTACTGAGCAAAAAATATTATATCAAACTATATTTCATTGCAATAAAAAAATAAGCGAAAAAATCTTTCAAAAACCTGTTAAAAAAAATAAATGTCTATAGAAAAACCAACAATTATCTACCGTCTTTGGTTATTTAAAAAAAAAAACATTTCATTAATTTGTAATACGATGGATAAAAGTACCTACCATCTTTGGTGCCTTTTATATTTCAAATCATTAATTTGAAATACGGTGGAAAAAGTTTTATCTTCAGTTCATACATACAGTACCTACCCAGTTATAATGTTCTATCAGTCGTGAAGTTAGTCGCAAGCAATAAAGTACCTACCCGGAGGCTAGTGTGTACGCACTTCTACTGGCCGCAAAAAATTTTCATTCATGACGAAACGTTTTTTACACAATTTTTTCGCTAGATGTCAAAAGTTTGGCAAAGTTTAGCGGCAAATTTATAATGAAGAGGGTTAGATGTTTTGCCTGAATAAGATGGCCAATCCTCTCGTCTACGATCCTATTCAAAAACATTGCCACCAGAATGATTTTTTACGACCCAATCTCGAATGCCGTGGAACCCTCTCATATGTAAAATTTTCAAGCGAGTCGCCTAAGAAAATTTAAAAAACACACCTCAAGATACTGTTTTGTACTCAAATTTGTCGTGAAGGTCTGACGATAAATTTTTCCTTTTTTGATGGGCGAACCTGGCGGCTGGCAATATAACTTTGAATTTCTTCTTCGAATAATGAGCGCTTCTAGTTTTCGCCGCTAGGTTTTAATACATCAGTTTCATTGGTAGTTTTTTTTTTTTGCATCAGTTTTTTTATATGAAAATTTGCAATTGGTAAAATTCTGGCTGAATTTTTCCCATACAAATCAGGTCTGAAAAAATCGTATGTATTTTCATCCACGGTCGCTGTCTCGCGAAAATCAGCTTTGAGGTCGGTTAAAATTGAGGGGCAGAATGGTCGTTTTTCGCAAGACTGCAAAACACTTAATCGGTCATCCACGGTCGCTGTCTCGCGAAAATCAGCTCTGAGGTCGGTCAAACTCGAGGGGCAGAGTGGTCGTTTTTCGCGAGACTGCGATTGTCTTAAAATCTGGTGGTCAAGAGCATTAATATTAATATAGCTTTTGCCCGTTGCAAGGCAACTAATTGGTTAAAGCACTAAGCGATTTGACGTTTGAATGTGGATGAAGCAAGAAGTGTGTGTGTCTACATTTTTTAAAAATTAAATATTTGAAAAAAAAAATCGATGTTTGAATGTGGATGAAGCAAGGATTGTGAGAACTACTCAAAGGGTCCTGTGAGTTAATCGCTCAATTTTGTACACCCGCTACTTAGCCACTTTGGTCGCCCTGGTTAAGGCGTTCAGTATGGGCCTTTTCTCGCAAAAAGGGGCCTAGAAGTTTACGGCTCAATTTTTTCACTAATAAATTGTTTCTAAATTATATGATATGCACTCACTTTTCTAATAACTCCCGTTACACCTATTTAAATTTTTTGTATGAATTTGATAACGCCAAATCTCTGCATTATATAAAGAAAACTTCGCGGGCTTGCGCACAATAACTCACCAAAGTTTCATCGCAATCGGATGAATATTATTGTAGATAATTTCATTACGCTAGAGCTTATTATTATATTTTAAAACCATTTCGAGCATGCACACATCATATCCCCAAAGTTTCATCGCAATCGGATGAATAGTATTGGAAATAATTTCATAATGCCAGAGCTTATTCTTATATATAGAAACCATCCCTAGCATGCCAACATCGAATTCCCAAAGTTTCATCTCAATCGGATGAAAAGTAAAGGAAATAATTTCATTACGCCAGAGCTTACTTTTATGCATAAAAACCATCCCAGGCATGCACACATCAAATCTCCAAAGTTTCATCTCAATCGGGTGAATAGTATATGAAATAATTTGATAACGCCAGAGCTTATTATTACGCATAGAAACCATCCCGGACATGCACACATCAAATCCCCAAAGTTTCATCGCAATCAGATGAATAGTATAGGAAATAATTTCATAGAGCCAGAGCTTACTATTATGCGTAGAAACCAACCCGGGCATGCACACATCAAATACCAAAAGTTTTGTCGCAATCAGATGAAAAGTATTGGAAAAAAAATCATAACGCCAGAGCTTACTCTTTTATGTTCAAACCATCCCGAGTATCCAACATCAAATTCCCAAAGTTTCATCTCAATCGGATGGAAAGTATAGGAAATAATTTCATAACGCCAGATCTTACCATTATGCGTAAATAATTTCATAATTCCAGAGCTTACTATTATGCGTAGAAACCAACCCGGGCATGCACACATCAAAGCTCAAAAGTTTTGTCGCAATCAAATGAATAGTATTGGAAAAAATTTCATAACGCCAGAGCTTACTCTTTTACATAGAAACCATCCCGAGCATGTCAACATCGAATTCCCAAAGTTTCATCTCAATCGGATGAAAATTAAAGGAAATATTTTCATAACGCCAGAGCTTACTTTTATGCATAAAAACCATCCCAGGCATGCACACATCAAATTTCCAAAGTTTCATCTCGATCGGGTGAATAGTATATAAAATAATTTCATAAAGCCAGAGCTTACTATTATGCGTAGAAACCAACCCGGGCATGCACACATCAAATCCCAAAAGTTTTGTCGCCATCAGATGAATAGTATTGGAAAAAAAACCTACCTAACCCTCAAAAAAAAAATTTTTGTTCAACAAAAAACCATCTTATCAAACTCAATTTTACTGCAGCAAAAAAATTACACAAAGAAATTCTTTAACAATATCCGGCTACCCGTGCACACGTATAATTATTTTTATTTTAAAATTGAATAATGTCCAAAGTAAACGAACGAATCCTGACCGATCTATTTTTCGATTTATATGCATATAAAAAATCTGTAGCACTGCATCGAACCCACCTAATTTATAAAAAGTACCTTCATACATACCTACCTACCCAGAGTACCTGTTCAGTACTTAGTTCCTACCTACCTGCATATCTACCTACCCCCGTGTACACCTACATTTTTTTGGAAATATCCATCTTTGGTTACTTTTTTTTATTTTATATCATATTTTTTTTGTGATTTAAAGGAAAGAAGTTCTTACTTAGAGTAAATATCGATATTTGAATTCAATGCAATCCGCATGCCTACTGAACTCCCTGATTGGACAGTCGAAATGAACGACAGGGTCCGGCAAAATTTCCTCACTCATTATTACAAAAACCAATCGATTAAAAAAATGATTTTTTTTTTAAATCGACTCTTTAATATTTTTTTATGGAAATGACATCTTTCAAGTATCCACCTTTTGATGTCACGGACGCCATAACTCTTTTCGTAATCAATAATTATTAATAACGATAAATGTATAGAAAATTAGAAAAAAAACTTTGCATCTTATTTAGATAAATTTTAATGCGCCGCAAAAACGTTGGTCGCAAACGAAAGACAATATTTTCTAAACAAAAAAAATTAAGGAAAAAATCATGAGTTTTAATAAAAAAATTAATCAGTATATTTCGAGCGGAATTTTTTTTACCACCCTGTTTCTGAATTTGAATTAAAAGACCGACAAACTGCAATCGGCATTTTTCCAGAAGAAACGCATTTAGTACCTACCATCTTTGGTGATTTCTCTTAATTTCAAACCATTTATTTGTAATTCGATGGAGCAAAGTAGGTACCTACCCAGTGATTATTATTATACCAATCCACCTGACCAGTAATATTTTTAAATCTTGTATAATTTGTTACCGGATTTTTCATGGATTTTTTTGTAAAATGTCAAATTTTTAGCTCGATATTGTGGAATATTTTCAATGGAATGCCACTAAAAAAACGGTTGAATAAGTTTTCGAAACCTTTTGCCATTGAATATATCAAAAAACATTTACGCCAGAGGCCGTCATTTTGACGCAATTTCGTTTGCAAATGAAGGATTCTCAAATACGCCAAAGCTCAATTTTTTTAAAGGCTAAAGTCTAATTTTTTGTTCAGGCCCTAGCACGCTTGCTCTATAACGATCGGTAGGATAACTATCGGTAACTTCTCATCGTTCCCTAGGACAACTGCACATCGCTAACGAACAAACAACAGTTGATGTCGAATATGTTAAGGACACTTAGTCATTGTGAACTGTCACTTATTCGTTGGCGATCTGTAGTCATGCTAGGGAACGATGAGAAGTTACCGATAGTTATCCTATCGATCGTTATAGAGCGAGCGTGCTAGGGCCTCTGACCTACCGCAAAAGCCGTGAGGATCTTACGCTAAAAAAATTCGCTGGGTGGGTAGGCCAACGCCTCTGCAATAGGTCATTTCAAGTGGTTCGCTATGTTTGTTGATTTAGAAGTGGTGCCTGGGTTCATGAGGTTTGTTCTGGTCTTGGCGGTGGATTCGTCTGCCCACCAATTTCGTGGCAGACCAGATCGGAAGAGACTGGTTTAGGGAGACTTTTTGGGTTCTTCAGCAAAGCTCTCTCGGAACATCACCTTGCACCGCAGTGGGAGGGATAAAATCATTCGTCCGTCACTCCACACACTGATCCCCAGATTCCTACCCACCCCTCATAACTTTTTCCTTACCAGAACATCATCTCCTTACTTTCCTAAAAATAACCCTTCACACAGCATCCCCAAAGATGACATAGGCCCTGAGAGGAATTATTTTCGTCCGTCACTCCACACACTGATCCCCAGATTCCTACCCACCCCTCATAACTTTTTCCTTACCAGAACATCATCTCCTTACTTTCCTAAAAATAACCCTTCACACAGCATCCCCAAAGATGACATAGGCCCTGAGAGGAATTATTTTCTTCAAGGCCTCCTGTGTAGAGCTATTATAAAAATTAAATAAACTTCTCTTTTCCCGGTAGATTTTCCTAATTTTGTTTTAAATTAGTCGAGTAAGATCCATAGTTTATGCATAAACATTCACACGAAAAAGCCCGCCCTTAGGATTGTGTGTATTGGTGCATATAACGATGCAAAACGTCACTGAGATACATCTTTTTGCCAACCTGCATATATTTAGATATTCTTAAATCGACTCAGATTAACCGGTTATAAAGGGTTTGGTCATCCAACAAATGATTCACGGGGTGGCAGTACCAATGCACACCACCCACGCCGAATGATATTATAATAACACTATTGTGCACTATTTAAAGAAGTACCTACACCATTAGGCAAAAAAAAAAATGGATTATCCTGAGTTATTTAAACAGTTTTATTCATCATGTTAAATTCTCAATATTTGAAAAATAACGTTCCCACCCAAGTAGGTACCTACCCACTGGTAAATTATTTTCTATGATCTCGGCAGCCTGAACCGTTCGAATTTTATTTGTCTTTACAAAAGTACCAACCCAGCAATTAAAATCAACGTTATGTAGCTGGCCGGTAACGTTTAACCTGTTTTTATTTTGCATTTCTTCATAAACGTCAGAATTTTTTCAACTTTTGAAGATGTATCCTGAAATAATTTACATGAAATGTGGTAAATGTAATGTATTATTGGAGTTCGGAAATCTATGGTTTTCAAAATTATAGAAAAACATCTTATCCACATATGCTATTTTTGATGTAATATTGATATACATGAGACTCGTCTAAATGTCAAATTTACATGCGAGACGCCATAGAATAATTTTCAAAAATGCCCCAACATTTCAGTACTTTGAAGGTCTGACAATAAATTTTTCCTTAATAAAGCATTTTTTTTTACTGGCTACGAACATTTTAACAGTTTTTAACTCGGAATTTTTTTCGTAAACGTCAGAAATTACCGACGTTTGAAAACGAATCCTGACAAAATTTCCATGAAAAGTCATAAATATAATATATTTTTAATGTTCCAAAACCTGTCGTAGTCGAAATAATACAAAAACATCTAAGCCAGGTATCTTTTTTAAGTCGCAATTTTGATTTACCTCGAGGCTCGTCGGAATGTAAAGTTTTGAGGTGAGACGCCTTATATTTAAAAAAATATACACTTTACGATTTTAGTACTGAGGCTCTTTCACAAATTTTTCGTGAAGGTCTGACGATAAATTTTTCCTTTTTTGATGGGCGAACCTGGCGGCTGGAAATACAACTTTGAATTTCTTCGTCGAATAATGAGCGCTTCTAGTTTTCGCCGCTAGGTTTTCATACATCAGTTTTATTAGCAGTTTATTTTTTTTGCATCAGTTTTTTTATATGAAAATTTGCAATTGGTAAAATTCTGGCTGAATTTTTCCCATACAAATCAGGTCTGAAAAAATCGTATGTATTTTTATCCACGGTCGATGTCTCGCGAAAATCAGCTTTGAGGTCGGTTAAACTTGAGGGGCAGAGTGGTCGTTTTTCGCAAGACTGCGATTGACTTAAAATCTGGTGGTTACGAGCATTAATATATATATATATATTATTTAAAAAAAAACGTTCTCTACCGATATCTTTTAAATTTTATGCGGTATTGACTGGTGGCCGTTTTAGTCTACCGGATTTTTTTTGTTCTATAATATTTCATTTTACTTGTCATCAATTATTCGTCGTAGAAAAATATAGTTTTGCGAATATTTTGTCATTTCCAATATATGTTTGGCGAATACATTTACAAGTATATTTTTGGCAAATATTGGTCATTTACAATATATTTGTGGCGAATATTGGTCAATTCCAATATATGTTTATCGAATATTTATCATTTACAATATATTAGACGTCCAGTAGGCCGCCCCAGACACAGTTGGGCGAGGCAAATCCAAAAACTGTGCAAGGAGAGGATGGATCTGCCATGGACGGAGGCCGATCAATCGGCGCAAGACAGGGACGTATGGAGGAGCCTTGTCGATGCAGTGGGTCCCCGACCCGAATAGGACAAGGGGAAGAAGAAGAAGAATATATGGTTGGCGAAAATTGGTATATCCAATATATGTATGGCGAATGTTGGTCATTTTCTATATTGGTCATTTAAAATATACAGGGTGTTAAGGTACGTACCTGAGTTACTTTAACCAGTGATTCCTGACATTATTTGGAGTAAAAAATGTAAATGAAATTTTAGTCTCCGGTGACATTTTGATGTTTTTTTTTTGTTTTTTCTACAAAAACATAAAAATTAGTAGGTGTTAGGTAGTTGAGGGCGAAGTTAGTGGTGGGGCGGTAACTCGGCTGAGTGTCCAATAAGGTCATAAGAAGGAATTTTTTTTTTCGTTTCATTTTAAAGAAAAAAAAAATTGAAAAAAAAAATAATTGTCTTAAAAAAGTCACCGGATACCAAAATTTCATTTACATTTTTTACTCCAAATAATGTCAGGAATCACTGGTTAAAATAACTCAAGTACGTACCTTAACACCCTGTATATGACGCGTCGGTACCTATATATATTGGATAATAACGTCTCGACAGCGTCAAACTAATTATCTGTGTTATAACTTTCTTATATTGGTAGATGTTATGTTGAACGGTAGCTGACATGACATTTCTCCATAAAATAATACACAACGAGATAGACTGCCCAGAACTTCTATCCCAAATAAATTTTAACATTCCATTTAAAAGAACTCGACACACCAACCTTTTCAACACAGCTAGTAATAAAACAAACACTGCAGGCAACTCCCCAGTTTCCCGCATCCTTCAAACATTCAACACTATTCAAAAAGGCACAAATACCGATATATTTTTTGATTCCCTGCCCCTATTTAAGAGAAACTTTTCTAGCATACTGAATTCGCACACGCACACACACACACACACACACACACACACACACACACACACACACACACACACACACACACACACACACACACACACACACACACACACACACACACACACACACACACACACACACACACACACACACACACACACACACACACACACACACACACACACACACACACACACACACACACACACACACACACACACACACACACACACACACACACACACACACACACACACACACACACGCACACGCACACACACACACACACACACACACGCACACACACACACAAACACTATTCCCTCTCTCCTTCCAAAAAATACTAACTTAATTTAGGTACAATGTATAATGTATCATATATATATATATATAACAGCGACATGTCATTGGTACCTATTATTGTACTATTTTCTTCCATGTAATTATGTACCAGATGTTTCTGCAAAATAAAATAAAATAAATAACTAATAATATTACAAACGTCGCATCTGGTTCACACCTAGGGGTATCAGCTACAATCCACTGCTAAGTTGTCCATAATTATGCAAGTAAAATTATCCGGTTACGGTGATAGTGGTACAGTCTATATGTATCTTATAATTTATAATATAATATCTTGTCCGGTGATTCGTAGGTTGGATTGTTTGTTCCTATTTTTAATATTTTATACTTACATATTTTTTTAAATTTCATTGCCGGCAACCCGGGCGTTTATTGAGGTAAAATAATATTTTAATACAAGCAAGTAAGTTACCCGCCTCACTAGACGATGTCTTTTCTGAGACGGGTAATAATGTAAACATTAAAAAAACATCAAAAGGTGTACATGAAAATTGTCACAAAATAAACATGAAAATACAAGTTGTATTAATCAAGACTGAAAAAAATAACTAATGTGTACAAATTATCTCCTTAATAGATATATATGTATAAAAAATATATGTTCGTACATACACATGTACACACTTTTTTTAGGATATTATGCCGTGTTACGGTAACTCCTTCTTTAGCCGACGTTTTGGACAACATTACAGTGTCCATCATCAAGACACATCTGCCCTGATGATGGTCACTGTAATGTTGTCCGAAACTTCGGCTAAAGAAGGAGTTAGCGTAACACTGCATAATATCCCAAAAATAAGCAACAAAAATACTTTTGGCCGTGAAAATCTTAAATCATATTACATGTACACACATTTGTGTACGTACATATTTACTCCATGTTTTATAACAGTATCTGTCTGGTAACGAAAAAGTATAATCTAAATTATAAATTGTAAAAAAGTACGTCTTGTTTTACCTGATCCGATTAATGCGATAATCTAGTTAACCTGGTAGTTTTATCTGATCAAATCTAGTTTTTAAAACACTAACGGCCGCTGTTTCTAACTTTTACATCGATTCATCTGAGGCCGCTATCAGCCAAGCATTTTGTAGGGTAGCGCTCGATTTATGTTGTCCCCAAACATCTTATGTTATCTGGCCTCGCCCACTTTCATAGACAATAAAATGACATCAAAGTAAGAACTTTCGAAGTTAAATTAATATTATAGAGTTAATTGTTGGATTTATTATTAATACACGTAATTTATTTAAAATATTTTTATCCATAAACTGACATTTTATATTTTTTTAAACAAACGTATATAAAATAAAGTGTCAGCTTGACTGTAGGTACTGGACTTTGACACTTGGCTTGGCGAATATTCGAAAACGACATAGTTTTTCGCATAAATTAACCGTTTTTCGTCTCTGCTCCGCACGCATCCGAACTTCTCAATCCATATTAATTAAAATGATAATTGATAAACGCAATACAACAGAAGTGAAATGAGCGCGAAACTGTGTCTTCTGTCAAAGTGATATTTCATCGACCATACATTGTGTTCGCGGTATTTTTTCTACTCTGTTGACACTTTTAAGAACTAGTCCAAAACTGAGGCGGCCGGAACGAGTTTAATCCACTAGTCCGGCTTCCTTAGGTTAAGATATATGCTTAAGCGATACTTGTGTGTTGGAAAAAGCGTAGTTGTGCACTAATCAAATACTAAGGCAAAATTTTGGCTTAGTAATTGATTAGTAGTATTGGGAACAGCGGCCGTAAAAGTACTACACACTAAGTACACTATTCACCACACTATAAAAGATCTGTAAAAGCAGAAATTAATAGCAGAACTTGAAAATAACTTCAAATACTGTGAAACAACCCGTCCATAGAATGCTAAAGAAAATTCTTATTTGAAAAAAAGCAATGGACAGGTTAAGTTAACATAGATTAGGTTTTTTTTACGTACGAGTATGGTGTAATCTTGAGCCATTAGGTGTAATCTAAGTATGAGTAAATATTTCCTTGCGGAATTTCGTGCTGACATTTTTTTTAAACATTTTTAATTGCGCTTTTGCGATTTTCCGATACTTTCGAAAATATTTCATTTTTATTATCTTGATTTTCCCATAATATTAAAAGCCGTTAGTCAAACAAGGTATAGCATATTCAATCGACCCTGATTAAAATCTCTCACAATCAAGTTTTTCCCCTGACAATGTTTCATTCTCTTCGAAAATTCCGTTAAGTCGGAATTGATTAGGCGTTCCATTATTCCCTTGCAAATTTCCCCACTTTTGGGCATCGCGTCTCCTTACTTTACGCATAATAATTTTCTCCAACTTTGTTCGAAGTAAACTTCATCAGCGAGCTTTTAAAAATCGATTGTAAACTTATTTATTTGGGAGGCGGACAGTTAACATCAAAATTCAAATAATAATAAGTACACGGAGAAAAATGTTATTCTAAAATACGATAATTTTATTCGTAAAAACGTTCAAAAACCGAACTGAAGTTCTTACGAACAACTTAACCGGGTTTCGATGTTTATTAGCGGGAACATGTAAGAATAATTTGTTGGTTACATTTTCCCGCCAATAAACATTGAAACACTGTTAATTTGTTCGTAAGAACTTCAGTCCCGTTTTTACGAATAAAATGAACGTATTTTAGAATAAGATTTTTCTCCGTGTATTATGCACACTTTTGTAAAATATTTTGAAATGTCGTCTTGGATGTTTAAGATTTTTATGTTTGTTTTCTTCCAAGTCGGTTTATTATTATGTCACACTTCTAGGAAGTTTTTTGATCAGTGAATCCAAACAACAAAAGTGCAAAATACCAATCAAACCTAAAGCATTCGGCAGTAAATAGGGGAAACTTTAATCTACCATTAAATTATTTACTCCGTCCTTTTTAATGGGTTTTAACACGGGTAGTAGAATTTGCAATTTTATTTCGTAACTGTAGAAAAGTGTTTATTGCCCTGTTAAACATAATGGCGAATAGAAGGAAAACTTTATGTTTTAAGTACTTATTTTATTGTGCATTCTCATCCAGATTGATAAAAGATCCAATCGGTTTGTTTAACCCTAAAATTTTACCGCTGTCGGAAATAGTACCCACTGAATAATAATTTGAATCAATAATATTTTATGTTATCCATTTTCTAAATTCGGACACAGGCCTATCTTAAATGTCATTATTCTTCCAACTCACCAGCAGTTCTTTGGTTGATGATTTCAGTAATGTTGAAGAGCAATAAGCTTCTTTGCTCTGGACCCATAGGTTGCGGATTCCGAAGTTGTCGCTGGCATATAGAATTTTAAATAATTAATTAATTATTCCCATCAAACTTTATTTATCTATTAACTATTATCGAAAATTTGTTTGTAAGTGGTATTAGCGGTGCTTGGTGACTAGGTTTGAATAGCGAGGTCCTGCCCATCCTCTTCCCTGTCTTATTTCCCTCTTCACTTCTCTCAATACATAAGGGATATCATACTCCCAAAACTCTTGTGGGGTATTTCAAAACGCGCCTATTCAACCTATTTTGATGCAATTTTGCTAAGAGTCGGATGTATTAATGTGTTAATATTTGCCATACAATTACTGTCCATAATGTATTGTAGATGTTTAATAAAAAAAATACCTATTTCAGTCGGCTAAAATATTAATTATAAGGTTTTTATCAAATTATAAATAAGAACGTAGGAATATATAGAAAAAAAGGTAAATTAGTACAATAAAGCTTTTAGATTTGTTAGCGAATTGCGGCTTAAATCTTCGAATGGGTCATTTGATTTTGAAATAATTTTAATTAATTAGGTTGCTAGCGTGGAAAGCCATAAGTTTTTAAATAGGAATTATTAACACTAAAACATAGGAAAAGCAGTGTGCGTGTATTTAAAGTACCTTTCTGCATTTTAAGTATACCAACAGTCGCAGCTATTCGATTTATATTGTATCGCATGCAAATGCTATGCAATTAACTACATAGATAGAGGTATGACGACTTTGTGATTCACCAAACTCCCATCGAAAACCGCGCTTTTCGAAGGGTTTGGGGTCGCCATGGTGACAGGCTGCTAAAGCGTTACAACAAACCGCTACCCCTAACATATTGACAGCTGGACTTGTTATTCCTCCAGTAACGTTTATACGCAGAACACCCTTAGAGCGTTATAGTATTACAACCCAACCGGTGTTATTTACCTACCCTCTAAGCAAAGTGATGGTCGCTTGCGGTCGCCACTAGGTAATTCGCCGCTATGATGTGATTTTGTGAATTACTACAACATTTATATCTGTGTTTCGGTTTATTACATCTTTGGTGTCAATGTTCCTTTGCCTTTTATTTCATACGTAATTGAATTGGTGCCACAAATCAATCGGTTAGTAATTGTTCTATTAAGCATTAAAGGTAAACATTACGGCCGATAAAACGTGCGTTGTGTAAACATTACTGTGATCATTTTGTACATTAATTGTTTCATCATTTTAAGTGGATATTACAGTGTTAAGTGCTATTACGTAATTGAATTTTTCTAAGTAACAAATGATTATTACCAAGAAGTGAATTGATGATAGAGTGAGGGACATCCCAGACGCAACTAAATCAATCAAATATTTAAATAATTGGCCTTTATTCCATTTAATAATTTTTACTCGTTTATTTATTAGATACATTTATAAGTAACGTTAATGCTTTTTTTACTATATCTGTTTTACTGTGGATATCATGTGTCGATATAGGCAAGATTACGTAAAAAATATCTTAACATTGGGTAAATTTTCCGGTGGTCGAAGCAAAAACATTTGATAAAATTAAATCAGGTTAGTAACATTAATGGGATTAGAGAACTTTTGTTATAGATTTGGGTGAGTTCACTAATATTAGTCAAGAATTTAAATACGGCATTAATTTTCTTTCTGTGTTGGTAAGAATTTTTGATTTTAAGCCGCTTGTTTCGTATATTATAGAAAAATTTACTTATTTTCTTTAGAGATGAGTTCAAATTAGTACAACATATTTATAGTGCTTGTTACTATGAGAACTTCGAGTAGGTAATTATACCTAAATACTAAATAATAAATCCTTTCAATGGAGCATTGTAATCCATTGTTAACCTTCAGTATAGTGACCTTGAGGTGATTTTTATCTAAAACGGCGCTCTAAAAATTGTCCAACTATTATTTTCCTCTGATCAAAGTACTTTATTTTAATACAATATACGGTAATATCAATGCTTGTCCGTGTATTTAAATGCAAACTAAATTATCGTAACCTCTCTTGACAATGTAAAATGCAAACATCGCCATGTTGCATTTCGCACAAATCCATTAAAACATTTCCAACGAATCATGGGATTGATGGCGACACCTGTAATTTCATTATCATTTTTTTGTTTTCGTAATAACAGTAGGCATTTTAGCTGATGCATCAAAGCATTGAATATTTCAATGCGTTTTGTAATCAAGGCTACCAATAACCCCCATAACATTTTGTATTCATAGACATGAATATTAGTAGACGGGCAAATCAGGAAATTTAAGAAAAAGGATTTATTAGCATTATCTTCTTCTTCAATGACGTAAAGTGATGAGTATAATCCTCAAAAAAAATTCCAATACAAATTTAAAAATAATTCATATTAGCTTTTGGTCCGTTGCAGGCAACTAATTGGTTAAAGCACTAAGCAATTTGACGTTTGTATGTGGATGAAATAAGAAGTGTGTGAAAACATTTTTTTAAATTAAATATTTGTAAAAAAAAAAATATGCTTGAATGTGGATGAATCAAGGATTGAAAATTGAAGATTTTTGACATTTGAATATTCAGAAATTTTAAGTTTTTTGAAAATCTACATGGCGACCAAACTTTTGACTAATATGAAATCCCATCCTCAGTTTGTCAGAAACATGACTAACCTAAGAAAAGTCTTAAAAAACAACATGGCGACCAAAATTTTGACTAATATGAAATCCCCATACTCGTTTAAAAATAATATATTTGCAGGACGTTCCAGGGTGCAAGATACCTACACGTACATTTTTCACTCCAATCACGCTCACTAGATCTAAATTTTCACTACAAATATACCACGGAGGAATGCGTAACCATGAAAGCAAAATATACAATAAAGCATGATAAATAAAACAATGCTTTATTCCACTTTTAATCTCTTATTAATAAACGTGCTTTAAATTTTACACAACTGATAAACAATCATTTAATTTAAAATAATGGTTGTTTATCGGTTGTGTAAAAGTTAAAATACGTTTATTAGTAAGTCCTTAAAGTGGAATAATTTTGAAAACGATTGGTCTATATTATCCTTTATTAATACGAAGGAGTTTCACTAAGTATTAACACATTGCAAAATAGACATTCCAATTGATATGATTATTTGTGTCCTTAATTTAGTTTATTTTGTGTCCACAAAGCACATTCCTAATTGTTTAGTAAACGACGTTATGTATTGCGTCAGACTTCGATTCTGGATATTTTGAGACTTAACTACAAACTCATCCACTATTAAAGTTATAATATCTCTGAAAAATCCTAAATTATTGAGTTTGTGGAATTTATTATTTTTAAAATAAGATTTTTTCTGTTATTTTTAATTCGTCCAAATAACCTTTTAATTAATTTAATTTCATAATCGTTTCGGAGCCCTGGTTTCATTATAAATTGTTACAAACAGCCATTTCAACTGGCAATACCAGCTAAGTACCTAATCTCCTAATTAGATTCTCTGGTTGTACTGAGCTAAAATCAATCTATCATACAATTGCTAATTGACTGTATGTTTATGCTAGATGACGTGCCAATATTTGAATTTCAAGAACTGATTTGAATTGAATCCGATTGACGACCATTCTTTGATATGTAAATTATTGATTTTCTGATAAACATGTTCGCACATCCCGTAGAATAGTGTTGTAAGTCAAAAAAGTTAATTTTACAGGAGAGTGAAACAAATTAATGAATGATGAACAGGCGAACCCGTCGAAAAGAGATATTAGCGACATCTCGCAGTGATGTAAAGTTTGACCGGTTAGTGGCCGAGTTGGCATCACGTTTAGGTCTCACCCAGGCGTCCCGTGTTCAATTCCAATTGTGTTGGTAGTAGGAGATTTTGAAATATTGTCAGGTTATCAAGTTAAATACGGTTTTTGTGGGGCATAGAAAATAATCACTTTACTTTTCAGAGATAAAACGCAAAATATAAAATTTTGACTTACGACTCTATTCTATGGGGTGTGTGAAATATTACTTTTTGGGTTTTTTTTATCTTCATTTAAACAAAATAGTTGAAAAGTGGTGAAAAATAAGACTATTTTTACAAAAGGTACTTAAAATACGAATTATTAATATTGAACAAAGCTAAGAATTTCGTGGTAAATGTAATTATTAACTTTGCTTATCTCGGGAGACAAATATGATTACATGAAGAACTTTTAATTATAATATAAATTGTCTCCGAAATAATGTAAATTGAAGTCTAGATGAAATTTCACCAAAACTTCTTTGCAATTATATTTCATTCCCAGAACAAAAATGCTGGTATTTTTACGTTGCGTGATGTAAATTAAATTTAAAAAAAAAAAAAAAAAATCATTTATTAAATCGAGCTTGCAAAATGATTTAAAAACGACTGGTCAATACGCCTCTGACATCGTGCTATACCGATAAATAATGTTCATATAAATATTTCACAAAAAAAAAATTACTTAAAATGTTATAAATCAGACAATATTGGCGAAACTTAAACGAACATCTGAAACAGAAAAATCAGAAAAAGATACGGTCACATCTGGGACTCGAACCCAGAACCTTTGTCTTTCCGGGCCGCGGCTATACCAACTGAGCTATTGTGTTTTTTTCCGGTTCAGCCATATTTAACTGTATCGAGAACTACCAATACCAACATTATCTTCATTTTCTTAACGCATATTTTTATTGGCAGCTATCTTTATGTATGATTGGAAGATTCAATTCGAACTAAATGCTATCTAGATAGTTTCACGATAAACTCAACCATTTTTATTATTATCATTTTTCACCTAATGTTGTTCAACCCTTTGTACTATTTTGATTACACGGATGACATTTTAATATCATTTTTTTATATTAAGGACACTATTATTGAACTGCCAGTCACATGAGATAATGTACATTAAACAGACTGCTGCTAAAGGTTAAAAAGCATTATGACCAACGAGAAAAGACAAAATGTCATTTAGTTTAACAAAAGACTTATTTCAAATCACGTTAACAACAAAAGTTTAGCTAAGCAAGTTATAAAAGATAATAATTTTTTTGTCAGGGAAGTTATCTACAAAAAATACTCCAGCAACAAAAGTATTATACATTTCATAATAAAACTGCATCAAGAAATTGATCATGAAGACAGACCTGAAAGGTCTATTTAAAGAAAAGATTATTTAAGAAAGCATAGTTAAGTTGTTCAACCAATTAAAATATTAAAAAATAGATGGCCGGAGAAATTATATAAGACTCGAAGAAACAAAAGTCTGGGACTTTTCATACGGGTAACTGGAAGCTGAAGTTTTTATTATAAGAAGAACATGAATAACAAGCTCTTGACTGAAAAGGTGGTGTGAATTTAAAACAATCGTTATTAGAGGAGGTATAAGATTGGAGAAAGAGACTTAAAGAAACTAAATATTCAAGCTGAAATTGTGTCAAAAATCCACTAAAGGAAAGATTTCTAATAAGAACAAGATAGTGCTAAAAATTATAAGAAAGACTCGAAACAAAAGTTTCCCTATTTTCAAACTGGAACTGTGTGAAGAAATCCATCATGCAGGCAGATGCGGAAGGTCTCTCCTATGACCTCCTGAGCTCCTGGGGCGGCAAGAGCTGGCTTAGCAGGAGTCTGGGTAGTATCCCCGTGGTTGGTCCCCCCAGGGGCTGGGCCGCCAGGATGGACAGGAAGGACCAAGTCAACACGTCCTGGCCGCAGCCAGCCTTCTATACTTGGAGGGATACGACTCTAAATGAGAAGAAGGTTAGTTATTTAATTGGATTTCTTTGTTATCCCGACAAATCTATTTGCTATAGTTTCCAAGGTTCTCTGCTGTCGATGTGCTCATAATATTAGAGGATCATGAGTTGTCATCTTTTTTTACTTTTTTTCTTTCCTTTTCCTTACTTACATCAGTGACCAATGTACGGGCTTAGTACTGGTTTTGATTCACAGAAAGATTTCAGTTTGAAATTTGCCTTATGGTGTATAAGGAACTGAACTATTTATATAACTTTATATTTGATATGATGTGACAGACTAGTTGAGCCTTCTATTGTGAATATTGCAAAGTTTGGCTTTAACTGCGTTTTACAAGAATGATCAATTATTATAATACCTACGTAAATATCGTCAAATTTAGCCATAGAAATTTTATTCGTACAGTTTTTCGTCTTAAATCGTGGGTTTCTTCGTCCATTGTCTAAGCACTTCTATCTTATTTCATAAGACGAACAAAGTTTTAAAGTTTTTTAATCACGATTCCCCTTTTTGTCTTTGTTCATGGTGAAATGTTTATAACTCCATATTTCGTTAATTACTTTCTGATAGTGTCACACTGATAATAACCACTCACTCAGTAGGCTGACGTAAACAGGCCTCAGTGGTGTACAATAATGACAATCTGTCATTAGGTTGACACGTCTCCCCACTCTACTCCGAGTTCCTTCCCTGCAATAGCTGAGCAGGAATCGTTGTCAAATTATTTGTGAACGAATACGCAACGAGTTATGGAAAGTTAGGGAAAATGAGGGGTGATGGTGGTTTAGGGTTGAGTTGTATTTTTTGATAAGTAGACAAGAATGCGTAACACTCTTATTATTTGTTTTTTTATTTGAGGAAACACAATGGCGGTTGTGGTGTCAAGTAAATTATATCAGCTTTATAAGATCAATAACCTTACTCGGTTGGTTTTGATGATCCTGTATAAATAGCAAATGTACCATGCTATTTATTTATTTGTTGTAAAAAAACTTTTGAGTGTGCTATTTCTTCTTATTCTAGTACTCTCTCCTATCGGGGGTTGACTACTGGGCAAGCTGCAGCCCTCAACAATTGAAAATATTTTTTAAAGATATTGTATTTAACTCCTCGGGCCAATAGATTCGCTTTTGGGAACAATCCATATTGGCCTCATAGAAATTTTTCTGCCTTCCTTACTATCAGAGTGGGAAAAACGATTTTAGAAATAGCTTTATTACGCTTTATTTTCAAATTAAAAAGTTAACCACCTAAAATAAAAAGGTACATTTTTATGAAACTTAAATTTCACATCGTAATTTGAAAACGATTTATGAAATTTGTTATTTTACTCTTAATTATTTTTACATGAAACGATAAAAAAGTTAGGTAAGGATAATGTTTATAATACGTAAACTTATCTAATAACATTTGTACGGGCTATTTTTATTAATTATCAACAATTTTAGTTTGAAAAAACGTAAGGTGAGCAATTTTTTTAAACATAACTCAGGTACGGGACATACGTCATTCCTATGTCTACCTACGTTAAATTATCGTGAAAACAAGCTTATGTCTCCAAGCGGTTAACGTTTGCATTTAAAAAAAAAATAAATTATTTGTAATATTTTAATTTGAAAGCGTATTTTTTCAGCATTAGATTTTTGGTTTTCGGATAACGTTCAGAAATATTCAATTTATTTGCAGTTTATGAAAAATATTTTGACCTTCTGACAGAAGATGGCCGAGGCGTGAGGGTTTATGTTAAAATCGGACAAGAGTCGATGTCCGTCAGTGTCCGGAACCAGCGAGATCATAGAAGAAAGAAAAAATCCTTTGCATTGAGTGAGAGGTTAAAGGGAAAGTCGTATCGGAAGGAGATGAGAAGGAGGAAGTTGAGGAAGTACCCAGTTTTTATCAAATCAAAAATTTTCTTTATTCAAACACGGATAAATCCATTGGAAAAGCCCAGGGCGAAAATGAAAGATTCTAGGTCATAACATAATATACATAGGCGTTCGTAAGCTCAAAATTATACGAAGGTATGATTCTAATGAAAGCAATAAAATATTGATGCCTCTTTTTATCATCATTTTATTCATTATGTGTCTATGAAATCGGTATAAAATAATTAACGACCTTTATAAATGATTCGATCGGTATTTTCGTGAAACTGGTCCACCCAATTCTCCGTATTAAGAATAAGTAGGTACCTAAGTCCAACCAATGTTACCATAAAAATTCTCCCATAACCATTAAACCCATTACAATTTTTCATAATAATAATTAATCTGATTCTTGCGTGCTCAATGTTCCTGTTTTACAAAATTTTGAAACCTGAGTTCAATTACCTTTTCTGATAAAGTAATATTATGAAGGCGGGGAAGTAGGTACCTAACCCAGATTTTTGACATTTTTGGGACATTAGGTACATTATTTTTGTCCACAAAACCACGGAATAAATCTATGACATTCTAAAAATATAAGTCGTCCAGTTCGTGTTCTGAATTGGGTTGGGTTTTTATGGCTACTTAATCGGATTCAATAGTTAAAATGATTGATACTCTCAGAATCGCCCTGGTAAAAATCGAACCGGTGCTTGAATTGGTTTTTGTCATGTTTAGTGACCAGATCTGTCATCTACGGGATTTTCAACTTTTATCTTCCCCTTCCTTTCCCCCATTATCACAACATACTAACCCAATCGGGGATACCATAATACCACCGTGTAGTCGGACAAAACGTTATTTGGATACTTTTCTGGAATATGTGGATAATTAATGTTTTTTTCTGATTTGAATCAATCTGCAAGACGGGTACCGCCGCCCTGTGTACCATTTATTTAATAACAAACACCCCTTCCATAGTTTGTTACGTTTGCTGTCGTAGAAGGAGCATCGGGTTCATGGGGTGTAATTTATCTAGATCTTGGCGGGCCGGATTATGTGTTAACCCACCTACTGATTAGCGTGCCGGACTGGGAGAGACTGGTTGAGGGATATCTTTTTACCTCTCCAGCCCGACTCTCTCGACCCATTGCCTCATACCGCAGTGGGAGGGATGGATTCATACGTTCGTCACTCCTGGACACATTGACCCCCATATTCCTATCCACTCCTCGTAACTTTTTCCTTCCCAGAATTTCCTTTCTTTCCTTTCCCTTAAAAGACCCTCCACACAGCATCAAATATGGCATAGGCCCCGAGGGAAATTATTTTCTTGAGGGCCTTCTGAGTAGAGTTAATGTTTTAAAAAAAAAGTTCAGAATACAAGAAAACTTATTGCTCCATTAATTTTTTGCATCATTTTGAAAGAATTTCCGAGATTCAATCACCCAATCCCATTTTATCATTTTTTCTGTATATTTAAGCCTTTCCATCCTGGTGTATTTGTTAATAAACTTTTCAGTCGGTAGTCTCCTTTTCAAGCTGAAAATGCCTCCGTACATCGTAACATGGGTGTTTTGAACGCGGGATGGAATATTTTTATTTGTATCTTTTCCGGGCAGTCCTCGGTAATTTTCCTTTCGTTGGATTTTGTAATTCAGTTTCCTTCAGCGGGATTTTCATATTTTACGTGCTTTTTTCCTCCCAATGTCGAGATTTCCCTCAATATTTGATACCGCATGATCCGTTCGAACGGTAGTTTTTATATCATATAAGACATGTTAAGTCGACAAGGTGTGGGTTCCTTAATAAACTGCCAAATCGTGCGTGGATTTGAGACATTTTCCTATTTATCTAAAATATTGATAGATTTTTTTGTGGGTAGCAATCGTTGATCCACACAAAACGTTGTTACAGTTTTAAGGAGTGATGTTGCAAATTCCTGTAACGCTTACGAAACTACTAACTACTTACGAAACTTAAATTACCTTAAAATACCTTACTCGAGACAACATTTTTCAAGATAACTTAAATATTTGGATAAAAAGTAAAGGCCTTTACGTGTGCACTCACTTAAAATCTAAAATTAAAAATGCAACCAATCTATTGGTTGTTATTATTTGAAGTTTTAAATGTAACCAAAATATTTATTTATTTACTTATTTGGTTATTATTAATTTTCAATGCCCTGATGGGCTTTTACGTAATAAATGTATATATAATGCAGTGATATATAATACAATGTTTCAATAAGAAAGATAAACTAGTAGAAATCAAAAAATCAAAAATCAATTAAAACATTATAAAAGTGGTAGGTAAGTGAAAATAATATATTATAAGAAAAGAGAAAAAATAAAAATAAATTAAACAGAAACCAGTTTTTAAATTGCGGAAGGCATAAAAATAATAATATAGTGTAGGTTAATATGAGAAATACAAGTGAGTAATGCATGACAAAGTTAACAATACAGAAAAAGAAAATACTGTTACATGTTTTTACATAATAGATAAATAGAAAGAATACAAAACTATATGCGAGCTTAAAAAAATATGTTACATAAAAATATCTTCCAGATACCTCTTAAATAAACTCATATTATACATGTCGATATTTGAAGTGAATTTGTTTCCAAGTGTGTGAAAGCGAGGAATAGGTGCAGCATGTATGTGGTAGTTGGTGGTTATAAGTATTATAAATTAACTTACAAAATTACCCCCTCAACACAGGTTAGCCTAGTGAGGCGGGTTATAAGAAACTACAACTTATAACTATAAATTTATATTCATTATTGTCATTGTCAGCGTCATTGTAATTGTCACTGTGACCGTCACCGTCACCGTCACCGTCACCGTCACCGTCACCGTCACCTGTTATTTTTTTTTCTCATAAAAAACCTTAATTTGAAACAATGTTACGATGACAAACAGAGATCAGTCTTTATTCTATGTTATTAGTATAGTGCGTTGATTAAGTGGGAATGGCATCCATTTTGTATGTCAAACAATCCTTATTGAATTCCCCGCGGCTTACATAAGAAGATTGCCTCTGTAAATGTGTCCCCGTACCAGAGTTCCGGCTTTGTTGCTGAATACATTACGGCCAATTGTTTATTTAGGACAAATAGTGCCGCCGTCCTGCCTCTGCCCGGCCGGCCCGGGGGCGCACCGCTCGGGGAATAATTACCGCGCCGGGCCTGGTGGGAATGTCTGATGAGCAGGGTTGCCGATAATTATGTTTTAAAATACCCGCAATATATGTTCAAATTCCCCAAATTGATGAAAATAAAATAATGAATTCCCCGCAATTTCCCTACAAGTTTCTATATAATATTCTATTTCCAAAAATCTATTGAAATTATCATTTTTATTGATTTATTATATTATTTTATCTTATTTGGAACATTATGTTCAAAATTATTCACTCTGAATAATTAGACTGTTGTGTACTCCTGCATCTCATCGAGTTCGTATCTAATCGAGCAACTAGGGAAAATATACTATTCTGCAACAATAATTCCGAGACAAACTACCACATACGTCCACTTATTTCGCTTTCACACACTTGGAAATAAATTCACCACAAATATCGTCATATTTTTTTTTTCTTTTATATATTTAATAATATTATTATTCAATGTATAAAAATAGTTTATTATAAACAATTTCTGCTTAGTATTTATTATTAAGCGTTACAGCTGTTTCGCCCTCTGAAGGCATTATCAAACTGATGTCAGAACCACTTACAGACGATGAATTTATACTAAATTTAGATCAATATTTACGATGACTAATTTCTAATTTCTTAGTAAAATGACTGAAGCTATTAAGATGATACCCGGTGGTGCAGAAATAGATTTTACTAAAATATTGCTGTCACTGTTGCTCTTACTCCACCGGATATTGAGCGAAAGGGACAATGCACCGACACCTAACTAAAATAGAGGTTTTGTATTCCCCACTTTTCTCCTCCAAAAGTGGACTGATTTTCAATTTTTTTTTTACCAACTACATAAGAAAAAACTATTCTATGTCTGTACGTTTTGCTTTTTCTGAAAAAACATTGTCTGGTTTGTATACTGAACATCTTTTGACGGCGTTTAAACCAGTCAATTTTATTGATTTTTGGAAGGTCATAACTTCTATAAAAAGTAACTTATCAAAAAAAACAAAAAGTACCGACACGCTAGTAGTTGATATCTATTTTATGCAAAAACAATATTTTCTCTAGGGTTAAAATCCAGAGAGATAAATAGGGAATACGTTTGTATGTCACCGGTCAGTGGTTGAGTGGGCACCGCGTTTGGGTCCCACCCAGGCGTTTCGTGTTCGATTCCTCGGCTGGCCAAGTCCTCCATCACAACACAAGCAACATTTTCCGCTTTGTGTGGTGGTAGTAGGAGATTTTCAAATGTTGTTGGGTTATTCGTAACCCGGGAATGTTTGTCTTTCTTTTAAAAAAAAATAAAAAAATAAAAATAAAAAGTATGGAAAAATCACCGCCGGGTATCCTCTTAATGGTTATTATTTCCCTAATTGTAAATTCCCAAATTGCATTGTTAAAATTCAACTGAAGGTCGCTATGTACTCTAATTATGTTGTTAGTCATTTGTAAATGATGACTCATGGTTTTTTTAATATATTATCCAGCATAATTAAGTATTTAAAATTGGTTTGAACATATCTAAGAGCGGTGAGTATTTTATATTTTTTGTTCATTGATTAAAATGGCTCTAGGATTATTATTATGTTTATTAATATAATTTGATAATCTCCTACTACCACCACACTAAGCGGAAGATGTTGCTTGTGTTGTGGTGGAGGACGTAGCCAGCCAAAGAATCGAACACGGAACGCCTGGGTGGGACCCAAACGCGATGCCCACTTAACCACTGTTGTTAATTGATATGGTTTCCAATATGTAATTTTTGGAGTTCGGGTCTCGAACTTCAGGAATCTTCACAATATTACTGTATAGAATTAAATGCTACAGTAAAATAAACTACTAAATCTTCCACCGAATGTGCACATTTTTCAAAATAATTGGATAATCAAGTAATGTTCATAATCTCCACATTTTCCCCGTTAAAAGGTTCTCCCCGCAAATCCCCCAATTTTTCAAAAATCATAAAAATTCCCCGCAATTTAAGGAATCTCCCGCAAATTGTCAACCCTGCTGATGAGAGCTACTGCGATACGAGAAGTGCTGACGGAATCGTGGACTAACTAAATACTAGGATTATTGACTGAAATGAAGGATACTCAATATGCCATTCCGAGATGATGGCAGTCCAAATAATCCGAACTACAGACCAAACAATAAATTCATGTTCGTCCAACGTTTTGATAACGTTAATAATTATTTAGATAATATTAAACCCCCGCATTCCCAATTTCTATCGATTTACAACATATTTCCCTTGAATAAAGCTTTTTGTTATCATGTCCGATTTATTGTCCAAAATGTAATCAACACTACAAAACAAGATATATATACAAGTAGTTTCGTAAAGCTTGACGTGACATAATAAATTTGAATGTGCAAGTTGAACTTCAGTTTAAATAATACACTTCCAACATTTCGGTCTGAATTTGACAGTAGAATCACGTTATTAACAAAGCACGCCGGTTTGCTTGTTTGTACCTGCGAGCATATTTTCGACTGTATGAAATGTTTGCAGTTGAAGGTCTATTATAAAAGCACTTGTCCTAAAATTATCCCTTAAAATAAATTAAAGACGGGGAGTGATCCTCGCTGGGGAAGTGCAGTAAGCGACTTAAGGGAGTTTTACTCGAAGCTCTTTCATGCCGATTCCCAAATGGACACTACATCGGTACCAATATAATTTAGGTTTCGTAAAACGTAACAAACAAGAACTTTTCATAACGTTGAGTCAATGAAACTACTTTACTGCTTTCTTGTGAGATCATAGTTAAAATATGTCTCATTTTTATACTTGTAACTTGCACCGCTTGGAGAAAGTACAAATTAAGTTTCTTTTATATGTTTAATACAAAAAATTTAAGTCTTACGTACCGATTTCCGATTTTTTTTCTTATTTTGGTATACATGTCCCCAATATATGTTGACATTATCAGCATTTTGCGTTTTTAGTTTGTTTTTATAGATATAAAGGTTAGACGTGTTTTGGTGTGATTGGCGATTTGTTGCTATCGAAAAAATGTATCAAACAATCTCTAATCAATTTTGTGTATATTACATACTCCAACGCCTTTAAAATGTTGACTGTGACATTTGGCGAGTCTATTTTTAGAAAAAAAATATATATAGGTGGTACAAATCTTCACAGAAGGCCGAGAATATGTCAATGACGATACCCGCCCTGGACGCCCCAGCACGTCAACAGCCGATGAAAACGTTGCAGCAGTGAAGAAAATTGTTATGGACAATCGTTGAATCACTATTAAAGAAGTTACTGAGGATGTCGGCATATCGGTTGGCTCGTGCAATACATTTTTTTACACCAATACGAAGAAATCGCTAGGATTTGCCTCAGCTACCAGATTCACCGGGCTTGGCCCCCTGTGATTTTTTCCTGTTCCCAAAACTGAAAAGACCCATGAAAGGACCATGTTTTGCCATGATTAAGGATATAAAGACCGCATCATCGGAAGAGCTCAAAACCATACCAAAAAGCGGTTCGAGGATTGGAAAAAGCGCTGGCACAAGTGTATTATATCTTAGGAGGATTACTTTGAAGGAGACAAAATAGATATTGATAAATAAATAAATATTTTTGGAGAAAAATCAAGTCACCTTATTTTTTTAACATACCTCGTACATAGTATATTTTTGGTAAGAATATTTTTTAACTAACAAAAATTGTAAAATCATTAAATATTGAATCCTTTTGTTTTTTCATTTTATTATTTATTTTTTCTTCACATGTTAGCTATCATTACTGTTTAGAAATCCAATTTGTTTGACCTCACTAGGACAATCCTGTGAGGTTAACAATTCTACAAAGCAACAAAAATTACACAAAATAATATAAGTAAAACAAAATAATACTTGAAAGAACAATAATGTTACATTAACATTTCTTACAGATAATGGATACCCACTAATGCATTAAGCTGAAGGTATAAGTGAATTATAATGTAAACATGTGGGGTAACCATAGAGTTTATATTGATTTGAAATAAAAATAAGATATTTATTTAAAAAGGACTCCTAAAAAATTAGCCCATATTTTATAATTTAAAGCACAAATAAATACAGAATAAAGTAGAACATAACCTTACTATCTACATATTTGCTCCTTTTGAGAAAAAAAAAGTTTTCAGCTTGCTTAAGTATTTTGGCCTCAAATCCGAAGTTATGATTTGTATGAAAAATGCCGCGCAGCCATTTCTCCTAAAGTTTACCATTTTGCGTTTACGAATCGTGGTTTTGATAAGAGCGTTTTCATGACATCGTGAAGTTTCCTGTCGTAAGTGCTATTGCGTTAAGTAATTCTAAGTTTATATGCACACAATACGTCCGTTTTGCGTCATCTATCGATCTTAAGTTATTTTACTACGCATACATAATATAAATGTATAAATAAATCGTAATTTCAATATTTATGGGCATCAAATCAAGTGGTTCGATAATGCCTTAATAAGTTAATTACTAAAAACGTGTTGTGCTATATTGGTAAAAAAAAACTTTTATGTGTAACACTTTATTTTTCTTAGAATTTATTTTTTTAATTTATTGTTCTTAAAAATTACTATCCCTTTCAACTGCATTTGAGCAGTTTGTCAATTGGATGATAAATTTTACTTTCAACATTACATAATCAGCAGAAATTCAGCACAAACTATTTACGTTTTTTTACATTAGCTCCATGCGGGAGACCCTGAGAAAAAAATCCCTCGAGCCTATTTCATCTTTGGGGATGCTGTGTGGAGGGTCATTTTGACGAAAGGAAGAAGATAAAAAGATATAAGAGGTGGGAAAGAATTTGGGGGTTCTAAAAAAAATCACAGTCCAGGTTTGACAGACGATTGAATCCATTCCGGCCACTGCGGTGCAAGGCGATGGTTCGGGTCCGGCTGGAGAGGTCTAGATTAGGTCTGCCAGGTATGTCCCGCGACGAAGTAGAGTAGGTGGGCAAACGCATTCACCGCCAAGACCCTGACAAACCACTTCCTGTAAACCCGAGTACCCCTGCTATGTTACCAAACGAACCACTTGGGGTGACATATGGCTGGGGTGTTGGTTATCCAATAAAAGGTTCCTGGAGCGGCGATACCAATTCACTCTGTCGAGTCTCCCAAATTTGAGATATATTATTATGTTTTAAGAAAATTTGTACAAAAGAAAAAAAAATGACTGAATACATTATGATACTAAAAATTAAATCAGGCAGTAGGTACACAGAGAAAAATGTTATTCTAAAATACGATCATTTTATTCGTAAAAACTGTTGAAAACGGGACTGAAGTTCTTACGAACAAATTAACAGGGTTTCAATGTTTATTGGCGGGAACATGTAAGAATAATATGTTGGTATACGTAATTTCGTTCGTATACCAACAAATTAGTCTTACATTTTCCCGCCAAAAAACATTATAACACTGTTAATTTGTTCGTAAGAACTTTAGTCCAGTTTTTAACAGTTTTTACGAATAAAATGATCGTATTTTAAAATAACATTTTTCTCCGTGTATATGAAAAAAAAGGCAATAGGTTTTAATCGATTTTAAAAGATTTGGCGGAATTTTAAATACACTTTTTCTAAGCAGGTTGTGTAAGAATAAACAGTTTTTCCCATTTATGTATTGATTTCTGTACTTTGGTGTGTATTTTATTTCTGACTGTACTTTGGTGTGTATTTTAATTACATCTCTGTGGAAGGCGGTACAAGTGCAATATAATATGGTACAAGTGGATGTTTTCTATATTTAGTGTCTGACTCATTGCGAATCGCCCACTGTGCAATGCCATTCAAAAACGATATGGTATAATGTGTGGGCTATTGGAATATGTACACAGTGGGTCGGCAGTTCGGCAGTGCCGGCACACGGCAAGTATGTGTCATCATGTTGCATTGATTACAAAAGAAAATTGAATGTGCTGAACATAAATACGATAAACTGTAATGTACGAGTAAATGTAATTATTGTACACTTAATTTGGTCATCTGTAATAGAAGTGCACTTTTTTTATTTATTTTTATTATTAACTTAACGAGGTAAACCACAAATTATAATACCTACTCGTAATTTGTAATACATACATTTGTAGTACGTACCGAATCGGATAGGGACACGTTAGTTCAGTTGGTAGAGCGCCACCCCGACAAGGCGTAGGTCATGGCCCCCTAGCACACTCGGTCGATAACGATTGATAATATAATTTTCGATAAATTCTCATCGTTCCCTAGGACAGCTGCAGATCACTAACGTTAAAACAACAGTTGATGTCGAATGTATTACGAACACTTAGTCATTGTGAACTGTCACTTATTCGTTGGCGATTTGCATTGTCATGCTAGGGAACGATGAGAAGTTACCGAAAGTTATCGATACAATCCTTATCGATCGAGTGTGCTAAAGGCCGGCTTCGATGATGTGATGGATCCTAGATGATCCCAGAAGATCCTTTTTCTCATTTTTCTGTTTTCAGATTGAGTTTCGATATTTTATCTTTATTTAATTAAAATATTTAAAATTGAGCTTTAACTCATTGAGTTAAAAATAAAAATAAGTACTTTCATTATTGTTATTTGTTTTTGGGGTGTTTGCCGTGTTACTATTATTTATTTACATTATTGAAACAAAACAGTATATGGCTACAGCGATGAAACATTTTACAGATATAAAAAATTTACCTATGATATGTTATTTTATAATTTCTTCTTGGTGATGGGTATTTTGAGTAATTACCAGATGATGTGTGAAGTGTGTAAGTTTCTGTCTATGTGAGTATGTTTGTATGTGAAAAAATTTACCTATGATATGTTATTTTATAATTTCTTCTTTGTTATGGGTACTTTCAGTAATTACCAGATGATGCGTGAAGTGTGTAAGTTTCTGTGTATGTGTGAGTATGTTTGTATGTGTGAGAAGTGGTGATCTGTACAAGCGAAAACATATGTAAGTACGCGCATTGAATAGTATATATCATTGAAATGATCCCGCTTTTAAAATTGAATCCGAAAAAACGTTGATGTTAAAGTTTAGCCAAGTAGTTTTGGAGGTATTTTACAAAATCCATAATTCAAACCAGGATCTTAACTGTAAATCTAAAAAAATAAAAATTTTGTTCTGATTCCCTAGCATGAAAGCATATTTTTATTGATTTTCTGGTTTTAATTCAATTTTTTATGTTGGCTAAATTCCTTATTATAATGAACGTATTAAACGTAAGAGAGCTGTCAGAAAATTAAAATTCAAGCGTGTATACTCAGGGTGCCCACAGACCTCGTAAAGTGGGAATTTTCAGGGAATTTTGCCGAACCGGCAATTATCAGGAAAAAAATAGTTTTCGAAAATTTAAGAAAAAAACTTTGCCGAAAAATTGTGTTCTTGTGTAAATTGAATTGTCGCTGCCGATCATCTCCGCGAACGGGCTATCAAATTCAGTAATTCGAAGAAAATTCATTAAAAATCGATTTATTCGACATGCTATCATCTTCATAATACGCCGGCCTTTAAGATTTAGATTTACGAAATGATACGTTGTCTAATAAATTGAATTTTTTCGAATTACACGAACAGTTTTTTAAATTTTTTTTTTTTTAATTACGAAGAATATGTTTTGATTTATATCTTTTAAGTTATTTTAAGCTTCTTGTGAGAATGAAACGTCAAAATTTAAATCAAACCCACGTAAATTTTTGCAGTTTCCAAACTAAAATTTTAAAGGATTTGCTCGTGTATGAATTTGTAAAAATTCTCTGAAAAACCTGGAATTTTCAGGGAATTTCGAAATACGTTTTCTGTGGCCACCCTGATACTGTCTCGGTGTATTGGTATGGTTTTAGGGTTGAACAACTGCCCAAACGTGCAAATCATCTAGGGGTGGCAATACCAAGGGTACTGGAGTGGTGACGGTAGAATTGAGAGGTCTTTCATACTCCGCCTTTGTGATAAAGTAGCAGGCGGTAGGAACCGCCCCCACTCCCTCATTATTCAACCCTTAAGGGAAACTCCCGGGAAGCGGAATTCCTCTATTTGATGAACTTTTACATTAAAAATTACATTTATTTTGTGGTTTTCATTTATTTTTACAATAGGAACCTGTTATTTTTGCTTTATCCACGTTCAAACACAGCTGGGAACTTCTTAATAATACTTAGTTCTTTTACAAACTGTTTATTTACGATAATAATAACTCTGAGCTATGCGACTATCCTAAGGTGTCTGGTAGGTAAGTTCTGGCGTGCAGCTCTGTGCGCACCGCCTGTATCTGATCCTCTCGATAACTCTATGATCCCGCTATCTGACGGAAACCAGTCGAAGCTAAATAACTCCTGCCATCTGTGGCTAACCTGCTTAAGAGGATACCCGGCGGTGATTTTTCCATACAAACGTATTCCCTATTTATCTCTCTGGATTTTAACCCTAGAGAAAATATTGTTTTTGCATAAAATAGATATCAACTACTAGCTAAAGGTACTTTTTGTTTTTTTTTGATAAGTTACTTTTTATAGAAGTTATGACCTTCCAAAAATCAATAAAATTGACTGGTTTAAACGCCGTCAAAAGATGTTCAGTATACAAACCAGACAATGTTTTTTTAAAAAAAGCAAAACGTACAGACATAGAATCGTTTTTTTTTATGTAGTTGGTAAAAAAAAATTGAAAATCAGTCCACTTTTGGAGGAGAAAAGTGGGGAATACAAAACCTCCATTTTAGTTAGGTGCATTGTCCCTTTCGCTCAATATCCGGTGGAGTAAGAGCAACAGTGACAGCAATATTTTAGTAAAATCTATTTCTGCACCACCGGGTATCATCTTAACCTGCTAGTCCAATCTTCGCAAAACAAAATTCATGTTATTATCCTGACAAAGAGACCATGGATTTTGAAACACAAAGTAATTTGTTTCATTTCATCATACTATTGGTTGGATAGAGGCAAAAGTGTTACTTTTTTGGAATTACATTATTTTGTGACTGCCCGGAGCTTGTGGAATTATGGTATCCCTAATTGTGGTATGGGTGGATATGTGGTGAGACTGAAGTGAGTCGGAAGAGGAAGAAGAAAGGAACATTAAAAATAATATTGCTATTCAGATATAGTTACCAAAGACAGATATTGTGTCGACTCCTTGGGACAGGTCAAGGGAATTTATTATGTATAAGTAAGAAATAAAAAAAATCAACCAGTAAAAACAACGTTTTTTTACTTTATACGTCTATTTTTATTATGTAGTGAAACAGTTTCGACTTTCCGCATCGAGCGGCACGACCTAGTCGAGCCATTATTTCATCCAATTGCAGAGACTTGCGTATGTGTGGGTGAGTGTCATCAAAGGTGATAGTATGCATTGTCTATCTGCCGAGTTTCAGCTCAATCGGATGTCGAAAAATGGGTTAATTTCCACTTCCAAAATATGAACTAATTCAATAAAGAAATCTAAATCTAAATGCATAAAGAAGTATTTTAAAAAGCTTAGATTCTTAGGGCACGCGGACACGCCAAAAATACACATATTTTCAATTTATAATGTATATATATTACGGGCATCGTCACATGCAATTAATAATCAACGTAGATCCGTTCACAAAGTTATCATGAATTTCAAATTGGTATTTCTTAAGTCACCCGGTATCAATTTCTCACTGAGCAAATACGTATAAAAGTTAATGAGTTTTCGTACTTCGCCGGCGACAAAAACTATTTTATTAAAATTCTCCGCGCTCCGTCGGCCTCCCCCATTCAGATAAAATAATTCCGTGAAAACAAAAATCTAGGCAAAGTGGATAGGGCCTAAAAGCTTCGATGGCGCCTTGAAGAGCGTGAACGGTGGAAAAATTGCGCGAAAGCTTTGAATGATTATGGAAAATGGAATTTCTGCGCGAGCGAAGATGGATTTTGTGCTTTTATTTTTTATCCTCGATGGTGTTAAAAATATCTACCGATGGGTCCGAAATGTGTTTATTAATTATGTAACGGTTTTTATGTACCATAGTTTGGGAAATTTAAAATTGGACATCACACAGGTAGTTCTGGGGAAAATAATTTCCGTCGGGGCCGATGCGTTGAGGATCTTTTTGATTAGAGGAAGAAGTAAACGAAGGTCTTGAGAGACCTATGGGTAGGAAATACAAAATCCGACAGATCTAACCACAGACGAGCTGTTAAACTCAAGAACGAATTGCAGAAACTACCCGCTCTCATGTGACAATTGCTTGGACATTGAATCTAAAGGAATCCCTTTATATTGCAAGTACATTTCTCAGGATACACAATTCAATTTAATTCAATTTCAATGCCGGTAACCCGGGCGTTTATTAACATTAAAGTATATTTACAGTTCATGTGCGCTACCCGACTCACTAGACAATATCTGTTCCGAGTCGGGTAGCAGTATCATTTCATATATATATTTTTAAAAAAAACTTAAAAATAAAAATAAGTAGGGAAATTAATTTAGCAATTGCATTAAAAAAACATTAGAAACATAAAAACAAAACAAAAAACTAAAAAAATACAAAAATATATATTTGTATATACATATACGTATATATATTTAAACATAAAAACGTATAAAAAATTAACACGGACGGTTTGCAAGTAACTTGTTAATGCAATTTCTTTTTTTGTTCATTAACCATGTATTAAAGTTTTTATATGTAGGTTTTCTGTTGGTATAAGTAAAATGTTGTGTTTCTTTTAAGAAAATGTTGAATATGGAAGGGGCGAGGTAAGATTCATGTTTTTTAGCAAGAGTGGATTTAATTTTTGGCACTTGTAAAAGATTGTTAGATTTAGCTCTAGTGTTCTGGGAGTGAGATATGTGTGAAGGTGACGATTTTATGCAATTTATATGGATAATTTTTTTTTATGAATAGCTTCCTGATATCAAGTATTTTATTTTTAATTAAAAGATTTTCAGTGGGATAAAGATATGGTTTTTTGAACATAGTTCTAATAAGTGATTTATGAGCTGTGTTAAGTAACTTAATGTATGTGTCTGCGGCTCCACCCCATGCCGATATACCATACCTCGAATGATTGGTGTTTGTCTTATTTATAGTATATTGCCTCTATTGTTAAAACCCAGAATTCGCATCTGTAATGATAGCAACGCATCTAAGTATAACTTTTTTCTTTTTGCTTATAACTTAAATAATAAATCAAAAAACTTATCAACATTTTTTTCCATCGATTACAACCTTTTTAATTATCTTTCGAAATACCTAAAAACATGATCTTTTTCGGCTACCTCAGAGAGCCAGGCGACTGAAATAAGATATTCATTATTAAAGTATTTATAGAAATCCAATAATGTATTTGTGTTAAGGTAGCGGGGCTGCTTTTCAATTTCCTTGCCATTTATACCATCGAATTGTGATTACAAATTAGATTTAATATTAATTTTACCAGAAGCTTATTCTATTACAATAATGCGGGTACTTTGCCTGCTTTGAGAAACTAATGTATAAATATGCATAATAATATCTTTGAATCGCACACAATGGATTGTAAAGCTCCATATAAAGAGGAATCGCGATTCTTACGCACTAGATACTTGGGTATTGCATTTCCCTGCATTCGGTCTTTCCTTTCATCCTTATTTTTCCTGCTTTGACTTTCTTGCATGCGAGATCAATATTGAACCATGACAGTCAAGTGTAAAATTGCATGAACGGATCGATGTGGCTTATAAATTTTTTTTGTAGCCCGTGTAGCATTAGTCCAATGGTGTCTGGTTCGACTCCCATATAACGCAACCACTCTTTTTTTCATATCATTGGATAAATTTGGTTTTAAATTTTTTTTTTCTTTTTTACGAAAAACTTTCTTTTCAACTTTTGCAGGTTATTCCCATCAATGTAATATATCATTATCATCGGACGCAATGGCTGACTTGGAAGAGCGCCGTTTAAGTAAGAAGTGAGATCTGGGTTTCTAGTCCCATTTACGACCATTATGTTTTATTATTTTTCTACGTCTTGTTCATTTTCATATTTTAATTTAGATTATTATTGTTATCTTCTTCTTCAATGATAAATTACATTGATCGGAATAAACTTCAAAAGTTAAAAAGAGAGTATGTCATATAAAAAAATGAATATTCATTTAGACTTTTATCAAAAGTCAATAGGTGTTCCAAAAAAATAAAACCGGATATATTTATCTGAGACACTATCTAGGTAACGAATACGTTCTTTAAACACTTGTTTCCAATGAGAAAAGATAGCTGCCGATAATATGGAGAAATAAAAAGCATTAGTCGAAGATAATATTGTTAATTCTGAAATTTGAAATATGACTTTGACAATTACGATGGTTTTACAATCGGACTGTCCCGGTAAGACGTGAGATCTGGATTCTGGAGTCTGTGTCTTGTTCATTTTCATATTTTAATTTAGATTATTATTGTTATCTTCTTCTTCTTCAATTTATTATTTTTATTATTATTGTTTTTGGCTCTCAGTAACTGCAATTGTCTCCTGACTCTTTAATGGTCAGGTTCCCTCTTTGTAAATGTCAACATTGTCTACCCCTATCGATTGTATACTAGCTAGTAATGCTGGCCCGTAAGCTGTGGCGGTTCGTGGCCTAAATCATTAGGAATTCACAATTTCTTCTTCATCGAGTACACCCAGGACATCATTTTAAAAGTTGACGTGGAGAGGAAGACATTACCTGAATATAATATTATTAACAGCCACAAGTATAAGGTAATACCAAAAACCCATAAGTTCATATTTATGTCGGGATTCATTTTGCCACAACAATAACCAAAAAATGCGGATAACATTTTTTTTAAATATACATTCTTACAGTTCGAAAACTTCAAATAAATTAAACTCAGCCAAGAATTAAACTCTTTCGAAAATATGAAAATCAAAAACTGTGAAATAATAGACAAATAAAAGACGGTTCCCACCCGGGTGTCGCGTGTTCGATTCCTCATCTGGCTAAGTCCTCCATCACAATACAAACAACATCTTCCGCTTACTCTGGCGGTAGTAGGAGATTTTCAAATAGTGTCGGGTTATTCGTAACCCGGTAATGTTTGTATTTCTTTAAAAAAAATTAAATAAAATAAAACCGAAAAAATTCTGAAAGAAAAAAAAATTGCTTCATCGCTGCTCACCGGAATAACGAATGTTGGGTATGACGCACGTTCCGTCACCATACGATGTATATGAAATATAAACCCGTTAAATATAAAACCATTTTTTGAATGTGCGTTCCGAAATCCGCACCTTTGAAGCCGCGGGCCGTGTTCCTACTGGTTGTTAGTTTTTTTACTATGGGGTCTTGGCGCGCTGTTTATTTGTACGGTATAATGGAGTAGTGGCACCCTGTTAAAACTATAGTAATAATAATATAATCCAAGTGAGTCTTCTTCACCGTTGTTTTTTAATTGTTGGAATTTCACTGCACAACCGCTCATTAGAGAAAACCGCCACTGCTCGTAAGGGGATTTGAGGTATAGGGCATTTTCCCGTTCCATGAACTTTCTACAATTTATTATTCCGTTGCTGGAATTTACCTACTTTTCAACAAATGGTTCAGTGTTGTAAACCATATCCCTGACCGCGCTCCGCACAGTGATCAGAAATTAAGTTTTACGATGACTGAAATTGAGGTGTGTAAAAGCAAATGAAGCAATCTCCATTTCGGCCAGATTGCTATGTTTGCTTTTCATATGACATGGAGATTGTTATCTTTGCTTTTACGTACAATATTACATACACATATTGTATGTAAAATACGTGCATACAATATTTGTATGTAATATTGTATGTAAAGCAAAGATAACAATCTCCATGTCATTTGAAAAGCAAACATCTGGCCGAAATGGAGATTGCTGCCTTTGCTTTTACACACATCAATTGTGGTTTTTTATGAATGTTGATTTTCTAGAACACCAGCAAAAATACTTTTGAATACCATGGAGATGTTTTTTCGGTGGTGTCGGGACGAAATAACTAAGGAGTAAATTAATTACTTACGCACTGACGGTATTACACATGGAGATAATTACACCCACAGGAACTGCACACGTCCAGAAATCTATTTTAATAACTTTAAAATTTATTATGTTTTAGTATGCGCTACATAAATTTCTAATTAAACCAATATAAAGGTTTGGTTAAGTTAGATTGGCTTTTTACATGTGTAATTCTCTCTACATTAATTTCGTTCATGCTTGTGAAATTCACGCCTTTATAATTTCTTTATGCAACCATTTCCGATCATTCTGCTCTGCATGGCTCAACTATAAGTGGGGTCTTTGTTCTTTTTCTTTCCTTATATTCTGGCAACCAGTTAAGTTATTCTAGCACTTAGTTAGACATCGGTTACTTTCCAGTACCTACCTACCTTTAAAGCTGCTTGACAATCAGGCTACCGAATTAGTGCTCTTACATTTTCGCAGCTTACTGTAGCAATACTTTGTTCAACGCTTTCCTTTTGCTAAACGAAACCGATTCTTCTATTTCCGGTTTCATTTTTAAATCAACAAACCAAGGTGGAACAGCGAGCTTGGAAACCCGAATACGCCCTATTCCAGAGAGCTGTACGAGGTTTTGGTAGTTTTTAACATACCTCTCGTATATGTTATTTGAGTTGAATCGTGGGATGGAGTTTAGCAAGGCTGAAAATTAATTCAGTCTAGACTAGCTATTAATTGGTTAGATAAGCATCTAAGATAATATCAACCATATTGCGCAAATATTAATATTGCTTGAATTGAATTACTTTGTGATAATTGATAAGGCTGTGATAGCAGATAGGTACCCTTGTTTCAAATCAATTTTACTTTTCAGAACTATTTTACGATGCACTCCATTCATTTTTAGATGTGGAGTATAAGTTAAAAGGATTAGATATAACATTTACTTAATTAAGGTGAACAGAATAATCACTCATCTACTCAATATTAACTATTAACTAAGAAAGAAGTTCCCAAACTTTTTGTGCCCATTGTTCACTTTTCAAGTATATTTTTCTTCTACCACCACCCCTTCCCCTTATAAAAAGTGTACGCCTATAAAATGGAACCCTTCAAAATATTATAGAGCAAATAGAGCAAACATAGAGCAAACCAACAAAAAGAAAGCACCGCAGGCGGAAATTTTGCGAGACCCAAGGACATAACCAATAAATTTTGTTCTTTCTCATTCGTATCTTGAGTATATTATCTCGGAACGTCGAATTCCGAAGAAAAAAAATGCATCAAACTATCTAAAATAAATGAAAAAGCACTTATTTCAATACAAATTACAGGAGTTTATTCACAGTCCTCCTCACTAGGGATTAATGTTCCGAGGTGGACTGAAGATAGTTGTATTGGTGTTGCAATCATGATTTCCTCATCTACACGTTTTTTGATTTCATCATCTTCATATTTGTTGATTTCCTCATCTTCATGTTTGTTGATTTCTTCATCTTCATATTTGTTAATTACCTCATCTTCATGTTTGCTGATTTCTTTATCTTAATATTTTTCGATTTTCTCATCTACATGTTTGTCGATTTCTTCATCTTTATATTTGTTAATTTCCTCATATTCATGTTTGTTGATTTCCACATCTTTGTGTTTGGTGACTGTAGGTTGTGTTGGTTTTATTTAATATTTTTTTTATGATTTCCTCATCTTCTCGTTAAAGTACTTAGCTGTATTCTGTATTGAAACTTTTTTATCTCATTGGTATTTTAAAATTTCATTTAGGACATTAAATAATTTTGCGGCATTGTCTACATTGTATAGAAAGTAAGTGAGGTATGCCTGTATAGAGTATGCCTGTCGCCCAAAATCATATTAATGTCGCCTCCCCCTCTATTGGCACATATTCCTCGCTTCATTCACTCATATAACTTTTTTTTTTAAAGTTGTTCGCTTAAAACTCAGGTACGGGCTATACGTCATTCCTATGTCTACCTACGTTAAATTATCGTGAAAACAAGCTTCAAACCAAGCGGTTAAAACAATTACAATGCCGCTTTAACATTTGAATTTTTTGGTTTTCGGTTTTTTAACTTGCTTGCGTTTAATCTTCCCTCGTGTTAACCTCTTGAATGTCGGATGACAGTAAGAGGTTATGGCTGTATTTCGTAGAAAATTAATATAAGAGCATTCCGAGGAGATAGAGTGCTCTAATAAAAAGCAAAATCTGGAATGATATTGGCGCAAGCGATTCTGACCTTGTCCTTGTATAGTTTATGTATATATAAGGGTTAAAATCGCATTTTATTTTTTAACCTCTCAGCTGTCACCCGCCCGCCGGCGGGCTTACGAAAGATGACTCGTTAATGAATATTATTTATTAAATTTACATTGAAAGGCGGAATAAATTGGGTTTTGCTGTTGAATATTGGATTTTACCACGAATTTTTGACAAAAGCGTATTTATTGAAATGGTTTATGAATTTCGGAGGATCGATTTGAAGTACTTTATTTAAAATAATGAATTACCAAAAAAAAGATTGGCTCAGCTTGCTTCGTTAAGTGAAAAGAATATTTTAACGGCCATCCATATTAATTACAAAATCCAAGATTCTATCGAAAATTTGAGTTTTAAAAAACGAAAATGAAGCTCTGATATATATTTAAATCTCACCAAAAAACATATTTGTTAATGATTTTAAAATAATTTCCCTCAAGGCCTATGTCATCTTTGTGGATGCTGTGTGGAGAGTGTTTGTGTAGAAAAGTAGAAATAAACCTGGGTCTTAAAAAGACCTATGTTTTGGAGGGAGGAAACACCCGATGGAGCTGTTTTTTTTTTCTTTGGGAAAGGAATAGCGTTAACGCGGGGCATGGCACGATTGATGTTGGGAAACACTGTTTTACGATAATTATAAAATAAACATGGGGAAGCACGTTATAAAAGTTTTTTATTATTATTTAGATACTTTTACGCTTTTGATAAGAACATTTATTTTGGGATAAACCCACGGGTTAAATGTTTAATTTCTATTTCTAACTAAAACTTCATAAGCCAAATGGATCCGTCTAATTCATATCACTCCAACTGCTTTACATACCCGTACAATACTGCTCATGGCTGGTAAGTAATATGACATAGCAGTTGTTCAAAGTTTATAATTTAAATTAGTCTTTATCGCCTTAAGCATTCCGAGAAGTTCCTTCGTCGGATTAATGTTGTGGTTTTACATTTTCGTTGTACCTTCCAACTACGCGTCATGTATATAACAGAAAATAATTGTGTTATACAGGACGCAGCATAAAAACCTCTCATGTGTCGTTCGTTTGCGATCATATGACGAAATTACACTGGAGTGATTTTCACGTAGGAATCACCAATATCGTACTGCCAGAATTACACGTCATAGACAAAATTACGAACGGACGTAATCCACATTTAAAAAACTGGCTTGAAGTGGGTGTAATTCTGAAATCTCTAATGTTTCAGACTGAAAAAGAATATTGGTGTTGGTAAGAAAATCCAAGGTTTATCCTTTAAAACAAAAACATCTGAAGGGTGCTTCTGTATATTTTGTTTTGTCTTTTACCAAGTCAACTTTAAGAGACAATTGAGATTAAAAAAAGGGCGAAATCTGTCGGATACCTGAAGGCGTCCGTCGTACTTAATCGGCTGACAAATTTCTTCGATTTTCTATGGCTTTTGATGGCTTCCTGTCTATTCCTGTATATTCCAGTGTCCATTCTGGAACCAACTCTAGCGCATACTGAATAGACTTTCAACTATCTCTCTACAACGTAAGATACATTGGACACGTTGCTCGCCAAACTGCAGTCTTCGACTTGGAGAAACTCATAGTTGCTGGCAGAGTGGAGGGCAGAACAAGTAGAGGAAGGTCACCAATGCACTGGAGTGCCACTTGTGTCTAGTACGTCGGTCCACTGTGGAAATTGGAGTCAAGAAGAAGAATTCCTGTTGTGTGTCAATGTCATAATTACCTATTTATTAGTTATTATAACTATTTATTTATAAATCTAATAGGGTTTCTTATATGACTATCCGTTTGTCATATTATTTTGATGTTTGTATGCACGACATTCGATCCGCAAATTTTCCCACAGATCTCTGATTACGCGGTAAACGCGCCATTATCTTTGGGGTTAGGACCATTTAAGAGGCTAGACTTTGAACGACACCCGGAACACCCGCGACTGTCATTCTGTCCCGCTCACAATAAGCTCACGCACACTTACAATACATGCGAATGCGAAATGTGTGAATGAGACAACGCTCAAATTTACCTACAGAAATCGCTCGAAAAGGGGTTTATGGAGAATACACTTTTCTACACCGAAACTTTCACGAAATTGAAATTTAAAAAAAAATATATTTTTTAGAAAGAAGAAGCTACGTCGGTAGCTTTTTATAATTTTATAATTCTTTATGAGAGTTGAGTTAGCAGCACTTTTTCCTTAAATAATATTTTTTGATAAATCGTACATGTTTGACAGTGAATTTTTACGTTAATACGAAACGCATCGAAAAATCCAAAACATACCGACATAGTTTTCACCCTCTAGAAGGCAGTACAAAAAATATATATTCATTTTGTGCAATTTTCGATGTAGAAAAGTGTTTTTTCCCGGGCGTCCTTTTTGTATGGGCCGAAAAGCGAAGTCTATCGTCTTAAGGGTTGGTGTATTAACACAAGCGCAGTATTCAGCTCGTTAGCCCGATACGGAATACCGCATGTGAGAAAACTGTCAAATGTGTTTATGATATAACACGCGAAAGTTGCTCGGGACTACGCTAATACAAGATCACTGCAGGCCTTCAGAGAACGTTGAAAGTTGCACAGGACTCTGCAGCGCCTGCATGAATACAAGATCACTGCAGGCCTTCAGAGAACGTTGAAAGTTGCACAGGACTCTGCAGCGCCTGCATGAATACAAGATCACTGCAGGTCTTCAGAGAACGTTGAAAGTTGCACAGGACTCTGCAGCGCCTGCATGAATACAAGATCACTGCAGGCTTTCAGAGAACGTTGAAAGTTGCACAGGACTCTGCAGCGCCTGCATGAATACAAGATCACTGCAGGCTTTCAGAGAACGTTGAAAGTTGCACAGGACTCTGCAGCGCCTGCATGAATACAAGATCACTGCAGGCTTTCAGAGAACGTTGAAAGTTGCACAGGACTCTGCAGCGCCTGCATGAATACAAGATCACTGCAGGCTTTCAGAGAACGTTGAAAGTTGCACAGGACTCTGCAGCGCCTGCATGAATACAAGATCACTGCAGGCCTTCAGAGAACGTTGAAAGTTGCACAGGACTCTGCAGCGCCTGCATGAATACAAGATCACTGCAGGTCTTCAGAGAACGTTGAAAGTTGCACAGGACTCTGCAGCGCCTGCATGAATACAAGATCACTGCAGGCTTTCAGAGAACGTTGAAAGTTGCACAGGACTCTGCAGCGCCTGCATGAATACAAGATCACTGCAGGCTTTCAGAGAACGTTGAAAGTTACACAGGACTCTGCAGCGCCTGCATGAATACAAGATCACTGCAGGTCTTCAGAGAACGTTGAAAGTTGCACAGGACTCTGCAGCGCCTGCATGAATACAAGATCACTGCAGGCTTTCAGAGAACGTTGAAAGTTGCACAGGACTCTGCAGCGCCTGCATGAATACAAGATCACTGCAGGCCTTCAGAGAACGTTGAAAGTTGCACAGGACTCTGCAGCGCCTGCATGAATACAAGATCACTGCAGGCCTTCAGAGAACGTTGAAAGTTGCACAGGACTCTGCAGCGCCTGCATGAATACAAGATCACTGCAGGTCTTCAGAGAACGTTGAAAGTTGCACAGGACTCTGCAGCGCCTGCATGAATACAAGATCACTGCAGGCTTTCAGAGAATGTTGAAAGTTGCTCGGGACAACTCTGCTCCCGCATGAACGCACAAGATCACTGCAAGATCACTTTTCCATAGAAGTTTTGGAAACAGTTTTCGCTTTACTTGGTCAAAGATGAGTTCACATTTACGAATCACGGCTTTTGTGATACTGAGACGATAAACTGGAACAGTAAAATGATACATTTTGTGAACCCGGTGACCACGTTTGTATGTCGCCCGATCTCGTCGTGAACAATTTATTGAAATACAGGTTATAAAACTTAAAACTAAAATACCAAAAAACATTTTTAAATAATATTTTTTTTAAACAATTTATTTGTAAATTGTTCAAAGCCGGGCACAAGGGCCAACTAACTGGTAACTGCCAGTCGTGTATCTAATATATTATCGCCAGCACCCCTGTCAACATGACATAACATTTTTTTATGTCCACAATAATATTAATATGATTTTAAATGCCGAGAAGGCACATTAGTTCTCCTAATGTAGAATTTATGTCTTCTCATGAGAAAACTTGTTTTATTCGCTGTTTTTTCGTACATTTTTTCATCCCCGTATAAATTTTATAGCCGGACATTAAGAAATATAAACCTTCCGAGAGATGTTTTCATCCCTACGTTTGCCAGCGGTGGAACCTTTTCCCGGCCTTGCTGGGCCATTAGATTCTTATAGGAGCAAACAAACAAAAAATAAGAACCAAATTTCAAACTCATTTTATCAATTTCAAATCTTTTTCATGTTAAAATTGCTAAGCTTCCAAAATCAACTTTTATTTAGGATGTATGTTACACGTCGATACGATAAGGTAGGTACTATTATTTATTTCTACTAGAATATAATAATTACCTATTCTGTTAGTGTCTTCTTCCGTATGATTCATTTTGATGTAACTAGATCATCGTGTTTTCCGATAGTTTTAGCTTTTTAAATCCATAATTTTTTTTAAATGGACAACCCACTAGTCGCTTTCAATGTAGGTTTTTTTTTATACCTTTATCCTGGGGCTGTTGACAAATTTCTCTGGAAGGGGGCGGTCAGCCAAATAAATTGGGAAACTGCTGATAATCTCTGGTTGAACATAATATGAAGATATTATTTTTCTAAAAAAAAATACCGGTCCATGTAACAGATAAATTACAATAAGTGACTTGTTAAAGTGGTAAATGTGTCCTTCTCTAGTCGTAAACACAAACGTTCAGGCAATTTGGTTCATATAAATAACTTTTGCTTGGCAATTAAAAACCTGGATAATCATTAACCCAAATATTCCGCTCGCCTATTTGTTAAAAGGCTTGTGTGTCATTGTTACAATTGTATTTAAAAAGTACCTATTGAATTCTATCTGTAGCCTCTTGGTTTTTTAAATAAGATTTTTCTCGCGTGGCCTTCCTATTATGGTGCCTTAAATAATGATATTGTTAATCACTACCCCATGGGGGATTTTTGAGGAAAACATTTTATAGTTAAATGCCAATGTTCTTTGTTGTGACGATGGGTAGGAAACTATTTCTTAACACTCCTGACCTCGTTTTGATATTTAGTTTCTTACTGTTCGTAAGTAGCTTATTGATTATTTATAATATCTACTATCATTGGAATCTATTTGTTTATATCATGCTGTCGTTTATATGTTACTGTTACCTTTATTAGATTATCAACTTCTCAACCTTCCCTGTTCATATATCCTTCTTCCTCCACCCCAATCAGCCTAATAACATACAACCATGATGAGGATTCAATAGTCTATTGGCTCCGGGGAGTTTAATCCTTTTTGCGGTATTATTATTTTTGTGTCAACACATCTGCCCTGGTGATGGACACTGTAACGTTGTCTGAAACGTTGACTAAAGAAGGAGGTAGCGTACCACGGCATAACGTCCCAAAAATAATGACAAAAATACTTTTGGTCGTGAAAATCTTAAATCATATCTATCTTAATACTAGCTGACCCGGCAAACTTCGTACCGCCTCAGAATCAATAATAAAATCTATTTTTACTGATAACTGTTTATTTTTGGTCCCAGGCCCGCTTCCAGCAGCGCCAGCTCGAGGAGAAGGAGCAGAAGTTGGTGAGGATGTACGAGAGTGCGCAGGCTCAGGCCCTGAAGCGTGTGGGGGGTGCAGCCACAACCGCCCCGCAGAACCCCGGCAAGGTGAGCTCCATACTATCAGATAATCAACCACACCGCATTGTCCATCACAATACTTGATTCAAAAATAACATATAACGGTTAAGTTCTAGCTAAAGTTCTATACAAATTTGACGGCCGGCGAATTCCAGCGGTAGAGCGTTAGACTCCCATTCCGAAGGCCGTGGGTTCAAACCCGGCGTGTGCAAATAAATTTTATTTAATTGATTTGTGTTATTTCACAATTAATTATTTAAAATAATATATAGTATATTTGCGGCACGTTCCAGAGTGGAAGATACTCTCAGTATCGCCCTGGTGTAAGACCACCATTCAGAATTGAAACGTTGCTTAATAATGGCTTTAGCCGTGTTTAGTGACTAGATCTGATTTTTTTTTTTATTTTTTTTTTATTTAAAATACATACACATAAGATTTAGAAAAATAAATACAGTTGGTTCTTAAAAACTATTTACAAATAGATTTTTTTTGACAAACTACTCAACTCAACGGAGAAAAAATTTCTCGTGTTTGAGTAGGGGAGTAAAGCCTCTTAATTAAAAAAAGTTAGAAATCATAATGTTTTAACTACTGTTTACAATAATTGACTTAGAATCTGCAAGAATGAAAAATAAAAATTACAAATTGAATATAAATGTAGTAGAAATAATCTTATATTAATAAACTAATTAATAGGTAGGTACATACAGTTGGTTCTAAACATTGAAATTGGCCTCAGCCGCTGATAAATATTTTATTTGAAGGTACATAATAATGAAATGCAACAATTATCGTTTCTATAACATATGTTACATTTTTTACTTTTTTTTAGGTTATTTTTTTATTATTTTTTATAGTGAATACCTCACAAAAGTCCCAACTGCTCCCTTCTGGAGTCAGTGAGACTATGGCATCCCCAATTGGGGTATGTTGTGTGGCTGAAGGTAAGTAGGGAAAGGAAGGAGATGGGGAAGAGTAAGTTGGGCAAGTACCTGGATATTCAGATCTAGTCACTAAACACGGTTAAAGCCATTATTAAGCAACGTTTCAATTCTGAATGGTGGTCTTACACCAGGGCGATACTGAGAGTATCTTCCACTCTGGAACGTGCCGCAAATATAGTATATATTATTTTTATGAATTAATTGTAAAATAACACAAATTAATCATATAAAAATTATTTGCGAACGCCGGGTTCGAACCCGCGACCTTCCGATTGGGAGTCAAGTGTCTTACCACTATTGACATCTATCTACTAATGACATAATCATAAACACAGTAATATGAATAATGTCCCAGATAGAGGGTACACTTTTACATATGTATAACTGCATATTCAACTCGAATTTGAATTTTTTAGCGATTTCTGACTAATCTACTGATCGATCGATGTGTAAGTTATCAGAAGCAAGTTAGAAGGATGAGATTTTTTTTTGCTTCTCCAAAAGTTACATTTATTATTTTTTAAATAAGACATGAAAACTACTTAAAAGGTTCAAGCAGGAATCATTTTTTGTGTATATATCTGCCATGTGGAATACAGAGCAAGTCGTGGTGGCGACACTGGCGGTAGTTATTCGGTACGAATAATTTGTAGCAATCCAAGAGGTATGGGCTGTCAATAAATGAGTTTATAATTTTAAAAGCCGTTACTGAAAGGGTCCCATTACTTATAGATTGGAGACTTTCGTAGGGCGTTTCAGGGAGCAAATCCACACGGAGGAAAATGTTATTCGAAAAAACGATCATTTTAATAGTAAAACAGTTAAAAACGGGACTGAAGTTCTTACGAACAAATTAACAGTGTTTCAATGTTTATTGGCAGGAAAAGGTTAGAATAATTTGTTGGTATACGTACGAAATTACGTATACCAACAAATTATTCTTACATGTTCCCGCCAATAAACATTGAAACCCTGAATATTTGTTTGTAAGAACTTCAGTCCCGTTTTTAACCGTTTTTACTATTAAAATTATCGTTTTTTCGAATAACATTTTTCTCCGTGCATGTGATGCATATATCGCGGGTATTCGCCATGCATTCTCATATAAAGATACCTTAGAATTTTTTTAAAATTTGTTCCAATTAATTCTATGTATTTTTTTTTTATATAGAGCCCATACAGCAGAAGCGTATTCTAATTTTGTTCGTATAATGCGGTTGAACATCGATGTCATTGCTTCGGGCTTGGAAAATTATTTAATTATTCTTATCACAAATCCAAGAAGTTTGTAACACAATGATGCCAACTCCACTATATGATCTGACAAGTTAGTTTGGGATCAAATGTAACCCCGAGGTCTCTTATGGATTTCACTGATGACATATTTTTTAAAGAAATTTGGTTTGCCAAATCTGTGTGAATCACGGAATATCTTTTTGTTACAATCTTTAAAAATAATTATTTATTACATCATGTACAGGTACTGATATTATAAACGTGAAAGTTTGTTTGGATGTATGCGTGTTTGTTACTCTTTCACGCAAAATTTACTGAACGGATTTTAATGAAACTTTACAATAATATAGCTCATACATCAGAATAACATATAGGCTATAATTTACAAAGCTAGCTATTTATTTTCAATATATTGAAAATAATAATTAAAATGTCAATATTTGAGAATGACATTTTGCAAAACAATGATTGTTAAATCAAAATTCTATTTTAGAAAATATTTAAATTAGTGAATTTATTTGAAGTACTCGCCTAATACTTTGAATCGAATAAGAATTAGAGATATTTTTAAAAAATAGGTTAAGAATTTTGGTACATACGTAGATGAGACCTAGGAAAAGATTACTCGAAGTACTAATCCTACGCAGACAAAATCGCGGGCAGAAGCTATAAGAATGTATTTACAAAATTTAAAAAGCTTTTTATTGTATTCGATTGTCGTTTTTTTTGGTGTAACATAAAGATGTGTCCCAATCTGCTCGTGTCGGCCGAAACAAGGACGCCCAATACTGAGGTTTTGGGGTACACCCGATACTCGGAATACAAAATACTATTTTACAATATATGAAACATAATTCCAAATCGTGAACCGCTTGCCAAATTATTTATTTGAACATTGAAATAATTTTCTCTGCTGATAAAACGATATATATGATACGATACAGTTACAAAGTGGATATGAAGCTCATCACAAACGTTTTACGCCGTTCTTCTGTGGAGCTACGTTCAAGCGGCACGATCGCCGCTCGTCTATATTTTCCATACTATTATTAGTGTTTGAAAACGCCGCTAGGCGCTACACTAGCAAAATCTTATGACAGGTAGCGGTAGCGTCGCTTGCAAGTAGCTACGTGGAAGAACGGGGTTACGTTTACGTTTTTCACGAACTGTTATGTGAAAGAGCTTTTGTTTTTGTTTTTTTTTTACATTAACTCCACACAGAAGGCCCTGAAGAAAATAATTTCCCTCAGGGCCTATGTCATCTATGAAGATGCTGTGTGGAGGGTCTATTTGAGGAGAGGAAGGAGTGAACATGGGTCTTGAAGAGACCCATGTTGTATGAAGGAGGAAACACAGAGGCCAGAAAATCGTTCCACAGCCGAGCTATTGAACTCAAGAAAAACGACCCGTTCTCAGGTGACAAATGTTAACAGTGTACATATGTTGGGCACGCGTTTGGCGTGTTTCCCGATAATGCACCGGTGCTGAGGGGATCAATGATGCAAGTTCCTCGAAGCATCTTCTATTGAAATATCGGTAGAACAAGGGTAGCATTCCCACCCGACGCCTGTGCTCTAAAGATTGCAATCCGTTTGTTAATACGGGAGAATCTATCAAACGGACCGCCCGTTTCTGCACAGATTCGAGGGTGTTTTTCAGGTACTTTGGGGCTCCAGACCAGAGGTGGCTGCCAAATTCAACCGTGGGTCGCATTTGCGATTTGTACAGGGTTAGCAGTTGTGTACTATTAAAGTATCTGCGGGCCCTGTACAGTACGCCCAGTCTGAGAGGCTAACTTAACTCAGGCTTCGATGGAGCCCTGGTTTGCTGAGCTGGTTACTCGAGTTACACCGAGCATATCAACGGATGGCCTGTTCGGAAGAATGCTACCGTTGAAGGAGACCAGATTGTCATTTCGATCCCTTTTAGACGTAATCAGACATGATTGGGTTTTTGTAACATTTCTGTGGAACTAATCTCCTACTGACAAGCTACTTGCAGTATTTTTTGCATTTTTTATACAATAAAAAATAAATAAAAATAAATTTAAAAAAAACATACCCCTGATTTTTAATAAACATGTTGGGATTATATGCAATACGTTACTGAAAATTTACAGCGACCACTAGAGCTCCTTTTTTTATTTTCCGACCAAATACAATGTATTCCACAAAAATTAAAAATATCTGAACTTTGAATCGACCTATATAAATAACATTCATGTTTTCAGCTGCTTACATCACAATATATTTATAATTAAAGTTAAAAAATTATATTTTCAATATATTACGGTGTGTTGTGATTTTTCATTTCTGGGAATTACAGTTTACAAAGTTGCTTGATAATATATACTAGTTCCCTGGAAACGATGTACTTTGTTCGTGAAATTAATATTTCAAGTTTGACGACACGTTTAACGGCGCCGTGTTTTCATCGAAACTTTCGTATTACGAGAAACATTTAGAAATGTTATTAATAATTCAACATTTCAACCGTTATGCGACGAAGTCTGCTTTGGAAAGTAATCCGACAACACGTTATAATACCGTTTTAAAAAGTTTACCAGCTGATTTGTATAGCCACCTCGCCTACTCGTAAGTAAACGACTGAGCTCGGATTCATTTAAACTTTGAAATTTCTCACATCAGATATAGGAAAAATGTTAATCGTGGAACTTGCTTTTCAAGACTTCTATTTTTTTACATTTATGTAGCATTTAAATATTTTACTGATTGACACTCAATCGAAAATATGAAACAGAAAAATCATAAAACGATACGGTCACATCTAGGAATCAATCCCAGGGATTTTACCTTGCCGGAGCGGAGCTCTACGACTGATCTGATGTGTCCTTATCCGATTCGGTCATATTGAACTGTATCATACTTCGACTAAGACCTACCAATATTATCTTCAATTTCTTAATGAATATTTTTATTGGCTGTTTATGTATGATTGCAAGATTCAACTAGAAACGAATACTATCTAGAGAGTGTCTTAGATACATTTATCCATTTTTATATGTCTATGTTGTTTACATTATTCTTGATTATGTATGTTATATTACACCTTGATTACATAAATTAATTCACAGCTTACTATCAGCGAACACATTATGAAAACCACCTAATCTTTATCTTATATTGTAATTATAAATTGAATTTCCCAAATATGTTATATACCCCGATTAAATTGTACCTTAATTATGAATACTATATTACATGTACCTTGATAACATCTATCATGTATTTTCATAAAAACTCAAACTAACATTCGGGTGTACAAATATATCTAAGAAAGTTTTTTTATTTTTCTGTTGTACGAGTATATATGTATTTTTTTATTTATTGTTTTTTATTTACTATCATCAATTTTTTTTACTTGGTACTCTCAGTAGCTTTTTATTATTTTTCTAAACCAGGCAATTTGACTGTCCTAAAGCGGGAAACTTTCCTAGCTTCGACATTCAACATTATTCGACATTTATCATTAGCCTAGACATTCAAAGCTTCCTTAATACGTGTATATAAAAAAATTGTATCTAACAAAATAAATAAAAAATTGTTTATTATCAAAGTGAAGTGAAAGAGCTCAAAGGAAAGAAGCCTTATTATTGCGCAAATGATCTCATCCCCTAATACCTCTACCCCTTATGTATGTTATTTCAGTACTCGTGCGTTTTGCGAATTCCGAGTTTAATTGGTTGTAAGGAAAAATCCTACATAGCGTCTCATCTCTATCTGCGCTCACTGAATTCCACCCCAACCCCTCACCACCCCTTGATGGTGGGTGATGGTGGCGGGAGGGGGAGGGGGAGGGGCGGTGGCTCTGTTCCGGTCTGGTTTAGTGCCCCCAACTAAAAAAAAACCTGTTATGTGATCGCGTTATGAAATGAAAACATTCAGAAAAAATCTGCTGTATTATCAATGTTGGTTAAATTGTATCGGACGATGCACACGGAGAAAAATATTATTCTAAAATCATTTTATTCGTAAAAACGGGACTGAAGTTCTTACGAACAAATTAACAGTGTTTCAATGTTTAGTGGCGGGAAAATGTAATAATAATTGGTTGGTATACGTACGAAATTACGTATACCAACAAATTATTGTTACATGTTCCCGCCGATAAACATTGAAACCCTGTTAATTTGTCCGTAAGAACTTCAGTCCCGTTTTTAACCATTTGTACGAATAAAATTATCGTATTTTAGAATAACATTTTTCTCCGTGCACGTTCCCTGCAATTATCCCGAAAGTAAAATTTGTAACAAAAAACTTGTTATCAATGTTATTGATATTATTTACGCCCGCAAGCACTTTCATTCCCTTTCAACTAAAACTTAGATAAGGTACCAACATAATTGACCGGTCAGTGGCCGAGTTGGCATCGCGTTTATATTTTTTTTTATTCGTTTCAATAGCAAAATTTGTACATTATGTCGGTATAAAGTAAAATATAAGTATAATTTTTTTTGTATTTTTTCACAGTCCTCCTTACTAAGGTTTTCTGTTCTGAGGCGGCCTGTAGCTTTTTTAAACTTTTCTATTTAGTTTTGAATTGTCTTTACATCGTCTTCATAATGTTTGTAAGTTGATTATTACTTTGATCTCTCAGCCATGTTTTGACTTTTGTTTTAAATATACTCATTTCCATTATTTTTTTGGTTTGATTTGGTAGAGCATTGAACAATTTCATAGCATGGAATTTATTATTTCTTTTTCCAAAAGATGTGTTCAAACTTGGAGTAACCAGAATATTTTCGCTTATTGCCCTGGTTGAGTATTTATGTTGGGCAGTGGAGTATTCAGATATGTTTTATGTTTGGGTCCCGTATTCAATTCCGCAGCTTGTAAGTCCCCCATTACGAAACAAACAACATTTTCCGCTTCTTGGGGTGGTAGTAGATGTTTGTGTTAATTTAAAATAATAATAATAAAAGTAAATGGTTTCACTTTTCAACACCCAGAAATTAATATATTATGTTTAAACAAGAACATAATATTATCAAACTTAATAAAAAAAAAATTATATTTTTCAATGAATTCACGTATCAAGTATTATTATCTACTATTCTGCTAGATAGCTTAATGATTTTTAACGACCGTTTTTAATTTGACTCCGAATGTCGAGGCAAAAACGTCATTTTACTAGTTCACACGAGGACAATACAATATTGTATTCTTCCAGCTCCGGGCTCATTGTCCTAGTGTGAAAAGAAGTTTGGAGGACAGGACAATGAACAAAGTCATTGTCCTAGAGATAGACGGGCTTGGTATCTTCGCAAGACAATGATTTACCCTATCCGCGTCCGTTCGCGATGCCCGCGTGTAACGCGCGAGGACAAGACATTATGACAATTATTAAAGGCAGTCGCTCCGTTATATCTCGAACTTGATAGAAACGCGCGGCGTCGTTCATCCATTTTTGCAGCGTTCCGCGTTTGAACTACGGCGGAATTGTTGTGGTGTCCTGTACTGCACAATACAATGTTGTATTGTCTTCTATATTGTCCTCGGGTGAACTAGGCATATGATACAAACCAAACAAGATCGATAAATTAGTGTTCCCGTTTTTTATCGGCATTACTCAGTATCAACAACAAAAATAGTATTACCTCGCAATAGAGTAAGTGAATAAAAAAGAAGCGAATCAAAATCTTGGTTGGGGGCTGGATGGGTTTCACAATTCCACTGCCTTCAACCTCGCGTTCCTCCGCTCCATTCGACTATTATTTGCAGCCACCCCTTTCCTACCACCTTTTCCTACCACCTTTTCCTACCACCTTTTCCGTCCACCCATGCTGCTTCTTCTCACCTGCCTCTTGCTCCTCCCCCCCCCCCCCCTCCCTGAACCCGTAACCACCCTTGCGTGTATCTCGCTTAACGATGAATGAATATAGAAGATGTGTATTGTGAGAACTACTATTTCATCCTACTTCGGAACCTCTATTTTTTTCACAAGAGACAAATAAACCCAAATTTGTATTATGTGATAAAGAATGATCTTAGAATAAAGAAGAACACAAAAATGTGATCCATGACATTAGGGCGACTTTATTTGGATTTGTATGGTTTTCCAAATATTCACCGAACTATCGACTCGACACAAGTTGGAAATTGGAAAAAGATGTTAAATTTTCCACAAAACACTGTTGTTAGCAACATTTTTTGTCTTTTATGAATTTTGGAAACCTTTCAAAAGTCTCGATATGATACCAATAATAGGACGAGCTGCTGACAGTGTTAAAAAACCTATGAAAACAGTTTTATTTTTTACTTTTATTTGAAATAATATTTAATTGACGACAATTTTAGCAACTCTGAAACACAAATTTGAAACGGAGCAAAATACTTATTTTTAACTTAATATTATTATATTTTATTATTCTGACGAAGAAACCTTCGGTTTCAAAACATGTCGATAATTGTGATTATGTAAGTGGTGGACACCAAGTTATTTGTTTCATTTAATTAATTTGTAAAACCTAAAATTGTAATATTTTAATTAATGAAGACAATATTAGCGAAACTCGATCGAAAATCCGAAACAGAAAAATCGGGGTTTGAGTCCCAGATGAGACCTATCTTCTTCTGATTTTTCTGTTTCAGATTTTAGATTGAATTTTGCTAATATTGTCTTCATTAATTAAAAGAAAAAGATTCAGTCGCATCTTAAAATTGAACGCAGAACCTTAGCCTTGCCGGAGCTCTGCTCTAACTAGTGAGCCAATTCGACCCTATCCCCTTCGGTCATATTTATCTGTACCCATACTTCTACTAAGAACTAGAAACATTATCTTTTTAGAGGCAATGTGCAGATCTCCTATATTGAAGAGATGAATGGGCCTCCGGTTGATTGAGGAGATATCGGTAAGTCGTGATATCTCCGCGTGCTGCAGGTCGGAATAATAACACTGGAGGATGATTGATGATGATGATGTGTATTAATAATATTTACAAAATGTACAGTATTTTACAAATGCACCTTATTTACAAATTGCGTAAAATTATTCCGAGGACTGCGGATGTGTTTCGCGGCGGCCCGTTGTCGACCGAGACTGATGAAGAACGACTGACTGACTTGGCTTGCTCGAGTCCTTGTATAGGCCGAGCCAAAGGTACTCGAAAGGTAGGTCAAACATGCACACGCGAGAAGTTTCTCGATATGGCGGCGCAGCGCTGTGTGTAATGTATCGCAGGTCCGAGATCTTTCCAGAAGGTGGTCGAAATTAAATTGCCTAGCGAAGTAGCAGGTAGAGGCGGCCGTGCAGTAATAATAATATAATAATAGTCGCCACATCTTCATTTACTTAACGCATATTTTTACCCCCTTTTATGTATGATTTCAAGATTCTACCCGAACCAAATGCAATCTTGATAGTGCCTTGGATAAATTCATCCATTTTCATTTTTATGGCTGTCAACCCAATTTGGGAGGCGGGTATGGGTACCGCCGCCCGGGGATCCATTTATTGGACGACCAACACCTCTGCCACGGGTCAACCCAAGTGGTTCGCTACGTTTGGTGACTTAGCAGGGGTGCCCGGGTTCATGGGGTTAGGTTTGTCCGGGACTTGGGGGCCTTGGAGTGGGAGATATGGCTTCACGCGTCCAACACTCCTGGACATATGTATCCCTAGATTCCAACCCACCACTCAAACCTTTTTCCTTCCCAGGACTTCCTCTTCTTCCTTTCTCTTAAAAAACCCTCCACACAGCATTTTCAAAGATGACATAGGCCCTGAGGGAATTTTTCCTTCAGGGCCTCCTGTGTGAAGCTAATGTAAAAAAAAAAAACTATCGACTTTTTCTACAAGTCCACGATGAGAATTCTTTTTGTGCTAAATTTATGAGTAAAATCTTAAATTTTAATATTTAATCAACAGCCTATATTCCAATGTATCCATCCTTCTAGTTTGATCAACGATTGATTGAAGACAACCAAACCGATTTATTTAGAATAATATATTGTGAAAATTGATGACGTTACATCCGTACTATCGGATGAAAACACGGTGCGTCGTCCGAGATGAGAAATGAGAGAAACACAACTTGTTTACTCAAAGCGCTCGAATATGTTGTTTGCTCTAACTACTACTGTATCCCGGTAATTGGGTTAAACCACTGGTAACATTAACAACTTAATGCTAAAGTCAACCGCCAGTTTTCGTTCCAAGCGCAATTCACACAACCTTTGCGATATATGGAGCAGCGCGACTTAAAATTATGTTAGAAGTACCCTTTATAAATGCTAATTGTGTATAGTTTGACAAAATTAATACTGTAGAAAAAAACAACACGACCGTGTCCCACAAGGTTTAAATATTTTCTTTTGTTTAGGGAACTAGATATAAACATTTAAAAATACCTTCAACTTTTTTCCATGCAATTATTTTTCTGGAAAAGTTTTGAAAATGTTACGTTTGCTTATTAATCTTCCACAGAATGGTGACCAGAATGTTCAGTGGAAACTTTTTAAATGTATGAATATTGAGTACAAACTTTTCATCGGATGTTAATTCCTCACATGATAATTCATCTTGTCTCAAAACGTCGAAAACTGATAATTGGGGTTTTTAACTTTAGGTTAGGTTAGGTTAGGTTAGGTTAGGTTAGGTTAGGTTGAGTTAGGTTAGGTTAGGTTAATGTGAGTTATGATGTGATGAAATATCATGTGAGGAAGTATCGTGTCTGAATAAATTTACTATGGGAATTCAAACACTGAGATCTCATAGTCCAATTAGACATGGAACCCTACAGAATATGTTGCAGAATCACCAGTTTTAAAAACCATGTACTGTTCCACGATAAGAAAAAAACAGCAAATCCGTGGTAATTTTTAAAAGCTACCCCTTTTACATTTAAACTGTCAAACAATTTTTTTTTTTTTTTATTTAAAAAATAATTTGTATTACATAAGAAATGATATGCTGCACATCTCACCAGGGCATTCTTGTATCGAGATGTGCAGCTTTACAATTAGTAAAAGCAAATAAAATACATAAGTAAATTAAGTACATTTATGAGTAAATAATACCTAATAATAATAATAAACAATTACGTATTATATATAGTAAGTAATGTGGTAAGTAAATGAGAAGTATATAAATAATAAGAGTAATACATAAAAAATACACAGTAAATATAGATTGTGTCGAATATAGGACGTGGGTAATCCAAAATCATCACTTTCAAGTATTTCCATTTACAACAATTAAAACCATTGGAGTGCACTATTTTTTTTCAAGGATTGCAATGAATATGTATCATTTAAAACATCAAAAATCGAAAAAGAAATATTTTTCACCCTTAAATGAGATCTAAAACGATTTGAAAGAAAACTGTCACCTTCTGACTCCTAGGCCCCAAGCAGGCCCTTGATTATCTGTTCACGAAATAATTTTTGGTAAATAAGGTTTGGTCAATTTTAATGTGATAAAATTGACCTTATTTTCGGCACAATACATGCAGGTACGAAAAATTTATAATTGTGTGAGTATACATATTATTCTATTCTGTGTTCACACATCTTGCATTATGTTGGTTTGTGGAAGTATTTCAGTGTGAAATACTCTAGGAATTCGGTTAACCCTTAAGGGTGAACTGATTAATTGTCCTCACCCTTGTTCAAGGGCAACGGGCTTAAGCTAATACCACCTCTAACCCAACCCAACCCAACCCAGGCCGGCCGCATACTTGTAATCACAGTCTGGCCTGGCGTAAATGTAACTATGTAACTCTTGCTAAAGCTGTATAGACCTACCTAACCCTAGCCTAGGTAGTTGATATCTGTCTACTAACCCTTCGCACTACAAACTTTAATTGAAACACACAAAGTTTAATTTAAAGTTTCTTGAAATATTCAATACTAGCTTCTGCCCGCGACTTCGTCTGCGCAGGATTAGTACTTCGAGTAGCCTATTTTCTTTTCCTAGGTCCCATCTATGTTTATACCAAAATTCTTAACCTATTTATTTAAAATATCTACAATTCTTAATTCGATTAAAATTATTAGGAGTACTTGAAATAAATTCACTAATTTAAATATTTTCTAAAATAGAATTTTGATTTAACAATCATTGTTTTTAAAATGTCATTCTCGTATTTTGACATATTCTATTAAACAATAAAATTATTATTTGTAATATATGGAAAAAAACTAGCTTTATAACTTATAGCCTATATGTTATTCTTTATTATAAAGTTTCATCAAAATTCATTCAACAGTTTTTGCGTGAAAGAGTAACAAACATACATACATCCATACAAACTTTCGCGTTCATAATATTAGTAAGATTATTAATTTAGTCACAATTTTTTTTTACTATTTTCCCGGGGTTTTTTACATACCAGGTTTAGTTACTACTTTTCAATGGAAGCGTTTGCTTTTGGTTGAGAGGATTGTACATTATTGCATTTATTTATTAGTAAATAGGGAGTACCCGGCATGCGTTGAAATGCCACAGAAATAAATTGCTTCTCCCTGCGTACCTTTCCGATGCGTCCCCGTTCCCGCCCTTTTTTCCTTCCAAGTCCCCTTTTCCTCAAACGTTCCCTTCCATCTTCCCCGTCGTCCCCCTGTCAGCAAACCCCTTCTTGCCCTCACTTTTTTCTTTTTTTTTTTTTTTTTCCTCCCACATTCTACTTTAATCTTCCCCTTCCCGTGAATCATCCCATTTCGTTCCCCTCCTCCTCGCTCCTGTTATTTGTAGTATTCCCCTGACCTCATTCGACCCTGATCACAACTCTATTTCGGTGCATTGTGCAGAGATTGACAACTATTATGACGTCGTCTAGTTAGAAATCGTACTGAGCTTTTTGCACTTAAAATCGTGCCCGATTTCAAGCAACATACATATATGTAATTCTCCCCAATTCAAACACGAGAAATATTTTCTCTATTGAATTGGGTAGTTTCGTTAAAAATAAACTATTTATTGTAATTGGTTTTTAAGAATCATATTTTTTTCTTCTGTAAACCTGTCATAATGTGTATTTCAAATAATAATAAAATAAAATACTAAATTAAGACCTATTTTTTATAAAACTTATCTCTTCGACATTTCCAGTAATATTACGTAGTACTTAATTGGCCCATTAATTTGAACGTCCCTTCCATTTACGTGCAATATTTCAGATCTCAAAATTTCATTGTTTGATTCCTAAGCTCAAAATCTCATTGTTTCAATACACGGCACAATCTGATTTTAAAGGGAAATGTCAACTGAAATTAGTAAATCATTTACCGGTTTGTAGTTTATTTTCTCAGCCAATTTAAGGTTCAATTTGGAGATCATAAAATATTCATGCGAAATAATGGAAGAAAGCTGATTCAAAAATATGTATTTTGATTCGAAACCTTTCTTAAGGTAGGCTGTTTATATTATTTAGTAATTTTATCGTATTGTAAATTGGATTTTATTCCTGCTGTTTAACCCCTCAGGCCTCGGACATATTGTGTCAGAAGGTCAAAATATTTCCGCTTTGAAATAAAATCTCAATTCTGAACGTACCCGAAAACTAAAAACTATTTTTAAAAGGTGATGAAATGCTTTTTCAAATTTTATAAAACGAAATAAACATATAATATCTAATATATATAATCTAATGTTTGTTTGTTTACCGTTCATCCGATTGCGATGAAACTTTGGGGATAAAATGTGTACATACCCGGTATGGTTATAGGTAGTGAGCTCTGGCATTATGAAATTATTTCGTATACTATTCATACGATTGCGATTAAAATTTCATCCGATTGCGATTAAAATTTCATCCGATTGCTATTAATTTTTTTTTTAATTGTTGTGAACATACCCGTGAATATTTCTATATATATACTAGTGAGCTCTGGCATTATGAAATTTAAAAAATGAAAGAGGTCCCGTGAGTTGTCGGAAAAATTGGAGTATTTTATGGAGTTAAGCGGCAGGGAAAAAAGACTGGGGGGGCTTCGCGGGAGGGGGGACGAGGGAGAGGGAACACAGATAAGGTGGAAGCAGAATGCATGAGGGGGGTGGTGAGAGAGGGAAGGGGGATGCGGGGAAGGGGAATAGGGAAGGGTAAGTTGTTGAGTTGAGTTAATTCTGATTTGACATAGAACCCTTCCTCGGGTGTTTGTTTGCTTTCAACTAATAAAACAACATTTACTGCTTTATTGAAATGATGTGACTTGTGATTCCTTTTCACTTCGCATCTAACAAGTTGAAAACCTTTTCCAAAATAACGTCATAGACTTTTATTGCCATGTATCTTTTTACCGTATTTCAAGTTACCCCTATCTTCCCCTTCGCCCTCCCCCACTGCCGTGAGGAGAGTGGGGTGACGAACCGACCCCGGTTCCCTAAGACAAATATTAATAATTCATTTCTCTTGAATTTTGCGGATTATACGTGTATTTGAGTTTTGCAAAGCCGGTACCGATTTTAAGAGGCCGGCCAAATGTACCCGAAATGGTTCATAAATTATGTTCAGTCGTTTACACGTAAAAATATAGTTAATCATCACATACGTGAGTAAAAAATACTTCATAATATAAACGTAAATCGTTCGTTTTATTTTTCTGGTCCGCTGTCAAAGAATGGATATCTTTTAATAGCTAAAAAATAGAAAGGTTTCGTGATAAAAGATAAATTGAGAAACAAATGATATTACGTGGGCAGTTGCCCAAGATTCAAAAACACTTTTTAACCGAGAAATCAAAAAAAAATGGAATAAACATAAATACGTCGTCTGGTGACCTGCCATTTCCTCGAATGGCTAAAAGGTCCAGTTGTTTCATAAAATTTCACGTTTGAATTTCCTTCAAATCGGCATTCACCGAAAAAATTGGGTTGTTTCAACTTCGGTCAGAAAAAAATTCAACGAAAATATCATAGAAATGTGATGTGAAATTGTTTAAATGTGATCTGCCGAATTAGAACGTTTAGCATTCTATGGGAGGCGCATGCGCAGACGTCAAAATTGTGATTCGGCGGGGAACAATGAGTGAAATTTTCAAATTTATCGTACGTTATTTTGAAGTTGAAACAATCCATTTCGTATTTAAAACGAAGGAAGGCGTAATTGCGTGTCAAATTTGAAATGAAAAAAGAATATTTTCATTTTTTGAAACGGTAAACGACGATTTGAAGGAAATTCACACGTGAAATTTCCTTCAAATCGACATTCACCGAAAAATTGGGTTGTTTCAAGCTCCGTCAGAAGAAATTTCATCGAAAATTCCATAAGACCAGTTGTTTCAGAATTCCCTTCAAATTTGAATTTCCTTCAAATTTGAATTTCCTTCAAATCGTCATTCACCGAAAAATTGGGTTGTTTCAACTTCCGTCAGCAGTAAATAGCAACAAATAACGTTCGATAAATTTAAAAAATTTTATTCAAGTGTTCCACGCCGAATCACAATTTTGACGTCTGCGCATGCGCCTCCCATTATTTCGCTAACCGTCCGGACTCGGCTGATCACATTCACATCACATTTCTATAGTATTTTCACTGCTGACGGAAGTTGAAACAACCCAATTTTTCGGTGAATGACGATTTGAAGGAAATTCAAATTTGAAGGAAATTCAAATTTGAAGGGAATTCCGAAACAACTGGTCCTATGCAATTTTCGATAAAATTTCTTCTGACGGAGGTTGAAACAACCCAATTTTTCGGTGAATGTCGATTTGAGGGAAATTCAAACGTGAAATTTTCCGAAACAACTGGTCCTAAGTCTTCCATCACACCACAAGCAATATTTTCCGCTTACTGTGATGGTATTAGGAGATTTTCAAATATTGTAAAGTTATTTGTAATCCGGGAATGTTTGTGTTTCTCTAAATAATGTCTGTCTTTCTCTTTTTTTATAATTTTCCTCAGGGCCAATGCCATCTATGTGGCAGCCATGCTGTGTGGAGGGTCTTTTTGAGGAGAGAAAGGGGTGAACATGGGTTTTGAAGAGACCCATATTGTACAAGGGATGAAATACACTTTTTGAACTAATGAACGAGTCGTAGAAACGAACCGTTCTCGTGTGACAATCGTTAACCGTATGCAAATTTTGGGCATTTATTTAGCCAGTTTCCTGACTTCACATCGCTGCCAATATAGGGTCAATTCTCTTTTGTTGACAATATTTATTGACTTTATTTAAAGGCACTCATGGTTCATCACACTAAAGTCGTTACTTGAGGAAAATTACTGCCTTGGACCAGAATCGAAATATCAGATCCGATCAGATTAGATCGAGGAAAAGGAATAGAATTTTTTTTTAATATTTTAATTTTTTACATACAAAAAAATATATATATATATTAAATAACCCAATTTTACCAAATTTGTGAAAATATCAGTCTTTTAGATTTCGATTCCGTTCCTAAATAAACTCCCCTTTCCCTCCCAGCGAGGCTTGTTTGACTCCCGCCGATTATTACAGTAATTCGAGGAACAATACATCTCAACCCTACTCAGTTCCTCGGATCACAAATCACAACAACTCTCTTCTGTAAGTACATACTGAATTGTGACTCCCAATAGGAAATACCTACCTACAGTAAAAAATTTAATGTTTTAATATTAAATCTGGGATTCGATCGAAGTTCTTAGCTTGCCTGTTGTTATATTTAATTTTAAATATTAAATCGTGAACTCTACATATTGTAATTTTATGTAGTTTGACTTACTTTAAGAGCGGCTGAGAATAAAAGTTTAAAAAAGCATGCAACTGAACAGGGAGGTTCCAATGAGAAAGATCGATTTTCCCCATATCATTTTTTTTTTTTAAATTAAAAATTCAATATCGATTTATTTCATTCAAAACTTGCTTTAGTGTATACCTACATTCAAGTAAGCAATAAAAATTCTCAAAACGCACGATGATAAATTATTAAATATAGTCTACACCTTGCATGTATTTTTTGATCATAGATATTTACGATTTTTCAATAATGTCTAAACAAAATAAGTGTGTAAAAAAATATTGAAATATTTTAGTTTGTAAGACCTTAAATAATTAGAAAAACTGAGGTATTTTTGTCACAAAACACGTTCTCAGATTTTATTTTACGATTTTATTTTCCTATGGGGAAAAACTAAACCCTTTCACACACTTTTCCATATAAATGATCATCTAGTAAATCCACGCTATGCAAGTGTATTATATAAGTATAATTAATACAAAACAATACAAGAACAACATGTTAACCTACCAGACTATTAAATGGGAAAATAATTCACCGACTCCAGATATTTTCATATTAGAGGGTTCGGCTCGGTGGAATTCCTAATTTGACCGATAAATCCCGGTATGATTATATGATTTGAAATATGTGTTGCTTAATAGAATCCATCGTTAGAAAATTGAACAAATCTGCCAACGACCAACGGTATAACCTTAGTATATTAAAACTACACTTAGTTTTTCAAAATTTAATACTGCATGTACCAGATAAAATAACAATCTTTCAAAATCAAGTTATGTTTTTTCTTAAAAAAGTGTCGATACGTCTGGAATTTCATTTAAAAATGACTAATTTCCGGTATTCTCTGGTAATACCCTCTATAGTATATTACTATCCCGACCGGTAAAATGTATATAATCACTCACAGATATTTCATAGAAGCACGTCGTTGGTAACTTGGTACCGATTTTTGTAATTATTTCTTTACCACTAGTTTTATCTATTTTATTTTATTTCTAACATGATTAAAAATAATATTATAATTTAATAATAATAAATTAATAATTAACTTGCAAATGTTTGTACTACTCGCACACAGTCAGCGCCTGGGTTCACATTACTAGATTTAGTTTTATACTTGAATATTATTATACATATTTAATCAAAATGTACGTAGAATGATTTCACCATTATAATATTCTTTACTCGTACTTTTATGGAGGTCGTGTCTTAAACCCACACGAAAGTGTGTGTTTAAGACACGAGGCACATTTGGCTGGGCGATTGCGCATTGCGAAACGGCTTGGCGACATTTTAAAACTGTAGGAAGTTCACGAAGTTATATTTTTTCGTTAATTGTTATCATGGCAAAACTTGGACGTGGTATTTCTTCGGAGGACAAACCAAATTAGTTGTTACTAATGTGATGGAACACTTGGTCGAAGGATGGAACACTTCATAAACTTGTACCCGAATGAAATTAAAATTTTAATTAATATTTCTGGCCGAACGAACGTGATGAGAAAATATTATATTTCGTTCAACTTTGTAATACTGAAAAATATTTTAACTACTTGCCGTTCTGCATCTGGAACTCTATGGCTCTACTTGTTATTTTAAATCGGCACCCTTAAATAAAATAGTGCATTTTTGAACGAGGTTAATATTTTATTTTATTTACAGTCTTTATAAATTCATATATGACAGTGATAAGTATATTTGTCATTGACCAATAAAATTACGACATTGAAATTAAATTCGATAAAAGAAAAATACACAACAATATACCTAAAATAAAAAATTCTGATAAATTGGATCATCAATTTACATAAAGGTTTCATGAAATAATTCCAAGGTTTTTTTTTTTTAAAGAAAGACAAACATTCCTAGGTTACGAATAACCCAACAACAATCTCCTACTACCACTACACTAGGCGGAAGATGTTGCTTGTGTTGGGGTGGAGGACTTGGCCAGCCGAGGAATCGAACACGGGACGCCTGGGTGAGACCCAAACGTGATGCCCACTCAACCACTGACCGGTCAAAATATATAACTATCCCGTTTAAGATTTAAATTTTAATGGATATCAATAATATATTTGAGGAAGTAATTTTATTCAAATTCGAACTTCTAAAAGTAAAAGAGTAATTGTGATAAACTAACAAAAAAAATCAATGAAATATTAAGTTTACCTTGTGCGGAATAATCTGTGTTCGAAATTTTCAATATGCGGAATAATCCGAGCATTAGGAAAGATATGTCCTTGGTACTCTTGGGAGTGGATTGACATATCTTAATGGGATTGTCCTATTTCCAAAGCCGTCCTTTTTATGTGTAAAGTCGGATCCTATTATATTATGTTAGCGTCAGCAAATTAAATTCTTCAAACGTTGCTTTTGAATTCAATGTTTACTTCTTCTTTTGTGAAAAAAAACCCTTAAAGAAACTTTTTCGCGTGATAGTGGGTCACAGGGATGGAGGGATGTTATTCTAACCGGCATTATGTGTCACACAACTAGGGGTGAAAATGTATTAATGTGATGAACGATTTTACCAGCAAATAAAAAAATCAATTGGAATGTTCTTATTCGCAAATTAAAAAAATCAATTGCAATGTTCTTGTTTTTATTCGCAAATAAAAAAAATCAATTGCAATGTTCTTGCTTTTACTTTTTTTTTTAATTTCCAAATTATTTGCGCATATTATTGGTTCTGTCCGCTTCCTACTTAGATTTTAACAAGCAATTCATATTTATTTCAATTTTCTTTCGTGGTATCTTCTCTATTCCTGTATCGAGAGAGTCCGTACTAATTCCGACCACCACTCAATTTCACTATATCTTTCCATCATAATGCAATTAGTACCTACGTCTTTAAAATAAACTAACCTTTGATTCGACTCTTTTTTTATATTTATTTGAATACTGCATTACGGTAACATATCTATCCAGACTCTGTGGGACTATGGCATCCACAATGTAGGTATGCGGTGAGGCTGGAGGAAGTGGGGAGGGGAAGTAGATAAAGAAGAGGAAGAGGAATGCTGGAAAGTACCTGGCTATACAAATCTGGTCACAAAAATGGACATTCTGGAACATAGTGGAAGATGTTTTCAGAATCGCATTGGCGAGAAACCACCACTCTGAAACAAAACTTTGTTTAACAAAAGTTTAACCAAGAGAGACAAAGAATCAACCTTCCTCTTCTACTTCTACTTCTCGGCTCCCTTATTCCTTAGCCTCACAATATTTGATGGCATAGTTACATGGCTTGGTCCTCGGCAGTATAGTGAATGCTTTAATGGTATTCTAAAAAAAGTAAAATTAAAAAATGTTTCAGAATTAACGATAATCTTCGATTAATGTTTTTTTCCATATTATTGGCAGCTACCTTTTTCATTGGAAACAAGTTAGTATTCAAAGAATGTATTTGTTACCTAGATAGTGTCTCGGATACGAATATTAATTAATTATTGCGTCGACAAATACGAGTCTCATAATAGATCGCAATGGCTGAATTGTTAGAGCGCCGTCCCGGTAAGACGTGAGATCTGGGTTCGAGTCCCAGTTGCGACCATTATGTTTTATTATTTTTCTGTGTCTTGTTCTTTTTCATATTTTAATTTAGATTATTATTGTTGTCTTCTTCTTCTATGATATATTACATTGATGGGAATAACCTTCATTAGTTAAAAAGAGAGTTTTTCTTGTAAAAAAATGTTTCTTAAGAGTGTTTTACCAGAGAATACTGGAAATTAGTCATTTTTAAATCTTTTCTTTTCTTTAGACGTATTGACTCTTTTTTACAAAAAAACATAAATTGATTTTGAAAGACTATTATTTTATCTGGTACACGCAGTTTTAAAATTTTTAAAAACTAAGTTTATTTATAATATTGGTCGTCGGCAGATTTGTTCCATTTTCAAACGATAGATTCCATTAAACAACACAAATTTCCAATCATATAATCATACAACAAAATAAATCATTATATAATCTAGTCAATACAGTTTACAAGATTTAAATTTTAGTCAAATTAAAATCATTAAAAAATAAATCCTAGATCGTGTTTTGAGACAAAAATACAACAGTTTTTTTATTTAAGGTAACGAACTAAAATATTTCAGATTTTTTTTACACGTTTATTTTGTTAAGACATTAGTGAAAAATTATTAATTATTTTGATCAAAAATTAATATTAAGAAGTATATAATTTTCATTCATTTATCATCTCCCGTTTGATCATTTTTATGGCAGTTCGAAACATAAATTCTCGAGACATAAATGTGGCCGTGCGAGGTCCTGTGTTCGCGTCGCTCTTAATAACAAAATTTTGCATTAAATTAAAAACTAATACCGTTGAGCTTAATGGTTGTAAAAACATCCGCACGCAGCGCTGTTATCAAAAACGGAATAATGGATTGCTGGATAATACCTCTTAAAAACAAAATTTTTAAGTATTTCAGCTGACATATACTTATTAAAATCGATGTTTTTTTCGCCAAATTTTCGATGTTTGCAAAGCAATCGCATATGTTTCATCCCTGCCTAAATTATTGATGATAATATGTGACCTAGTTTCAGATTGTTTTAATTCGATCAAGTCTTAAATTATCCGAAAGATCACAATGACATACCAGTTATATTATTTACGTGGCCCTGAGCTCCCGAATTCCAAAACTTTTACAGCCATATTCCCTCTCGCTTATCTGTGAATATATATCCATTTATTAGATGAGATCCGTACTTAATAATTCATTAGAGATATCGACTCGTTCTACCTTCCCGGCACAAATTAAATGCTAATTAAAGTCGCATTTTAAGAATTAATTATGCTGTGGTATTTTATCCTAACATCTAAATAATTATTAATCATTTTAACCACTCGAGCGCTTTTTGCCACATTATGGAACTATTTCCAAAACCTCGGATGGCTTTGTTGCCAAAATGTGGCAAATTTTCAAAAACATTTTTTGATTAAAACGACTATATAAAATATATTAAAAAAAAAAAAACTAAATAAATATTCTCCAGATTCTTTAAAATGTTTTAAGGTTAAAGGTTCAATTATATTTTGTTTATATTACAGCGCCCTTCAGGTGATTTTTCACAAAACGGCGCTATACAAGTCATTTAATTATTATTATTATTATTAAATCCTACAAATACGTGATAATAGTCAAAAGATTGGGGAATTCATTGGCTACATAGAACTATAATCATTATAAGAATATGTAAAGATTTCAAAAATATCCAAACATTTAAAATACTATATACAACTTTAGTTAGAAGTCATTTGGAATATAATTCCCCCATATGGTACCCTGTCTACAAAAGCCATGCAAATTCCATTGAAAGAATCCAACACAAATTTCTCAGATCAATTAATTTCAAATTAGGAATTCCCGCGGATGACATAAACTATGATTCTCTATTACAAAAAATGCGACTCTTATCGTTAAAAGATAGAAGAATACTTAATGATCTAATTTTTTTATTTAAAATAAATAACAACTGGTTTGACTCCCCTGAATTGGTTTCACTGGTGAATTATCACGTGCCTTTTAGACCTACTCGACTCCAAACACCTTTTCATTGTAATACCTCTGGGACCACCGCAGAACAAAATGCAACAATAAATCGCTTACATACTTTTGGCAATAAATATGCTAATATCGATCACGCCGGTAATCTGGCCTCATACAAAAGATGCATTAAACAAAATTTGTCTTCTAGTACCATGTAAACATAATAATCATGTAATCATAATATGCTTACCAGAACTTGCAAAACATTAATTCATTAGAAATCATAGGTACTTGTAAAATTCATCATATCGGTTAATATTTGTAATCTATAATATCTACCTATTAACTATTTTATTTTATTTTTATTTTTCTTTGCTCCTGTGAGGACTTCTTACTTTTTATATTTTATATTTAAATCTTTGTTCCTTTTAAAGATATCTTATATTTCTACATTTAACTTTTTTTATTATTATTATTTTTTTCCCACTTTTAACTTTTAACTTTTTTATCTTTGCTTAATAATTTTAAGCTTGTACTTTATACTTTATACTTATACTTTGTACCATATTTTTCACTTTACATTTATTTTACTTTTTTCCTACTACTTATAACCTTACTACTTACTTTTAACATTTTTTTTTCCTTATATTTAACTTACATTTATACTGTTAGTTATTCTTCATGTTGTTGTACTATTTATATGTTATGTCAATTATGTTAATGGCACATGTTGTGCCGTATATGTGTGTAAATAAATAAATCAGTTTGTATGTCTCCATATTTAAATTCGGAGGTATGATTTTTTTAATGTGGGCGGAAAAATTTCCTTTAGCAATCCGAGAAAAGATATTTTAATTGCCCTGTCGTTCCAGTGGTTAAAAAACGTACCTACTACTCGTCTACTTCTAGGTATCTTCTGGACCCCAAGCACGGTCGATCGATAAGGATTGTATTGATAACTTTCGGTAACTTCTCATCGTTCCCTAGGACAAATAACAGTTGACGTCGAGTATATTAAGAATGTTAGAATATATATATTAAGAATATTTAATAATTGTGAACTGTTATTTATTCGTTGGCGATCTGTAGTCATGCTAGGGAACGATGAGAAGTGACTGAAATTTATTAATGCAATTCTTATCGATTGACCGTGCTAGAGGTCCTGATACCCAGTAGATTTAAATGAGTAGATAAATAATTGTTTTTATCGCTGTAAAGTTTAAAAACCAATTAAAAATACATTGTGAAAGAAACGGTATTGTATGTGGTGTCTTGTGTTCTTACTGTTTAATATTTTAAAGCTCCATAGCTCATATTGAAAATTGTGTTTGGATTTTTTTTTTAAATGTTATGACGCAAATTTTTTTGCGTCAAATTTGAAATTTCGACTTAACTAAACGCTTTTTACCATCGGTTTATTTTTGACGATTTTTGGTCCTTTTTTTTACTCGACCGTTTGGCTTTTGATCTGTACGTAAATTTGTGAAGAAAGTTTGAAAAAATATAGTCATTGAGATGGTGGCGTTTCTTTGGACTAAGCGCCTCCGCCCACTGAGGCAACTGAAAACTCTCAACTGCCAACTGTCTTTGTATGACAATGTGATGGCCCGCACACTACACAATCACTCAAAAACCCGTTGTCAATGGTAACGTTAGCAGTGACTCGCGACTTGCACTGCTGATTGCCATGGCCGGCTGTTACTAGTTGCCAGCTGTCAGCTGACTGTTCTTCGTCTATGATTAAACAAGCTTTTTGACCAATCAAGACATAGAAACCAGCTGGTTTTAGTTTGTTTTCAGTTGCCTCGTCAGCGGAGCGCCTAATTGTATGAATCATTTTTTGAAATTTGTAAAAATATTACTTGGTTTATAATTAAGTGAACATTTAAGTACCTACTTCCAAATCCTATGATTTCAGAGAAATGTTTTTTGGTCGATTTATTAAATAAAAGAAAATTAGGAACATACTTTTTTCAACTCTAGGTACTTGTCTCAGAACTACTAGTTTATGTAACAAGAATTTTTTTTTTGTCAACATTTTATAAATAACTTGTGACAAAACTATTTTAGCATATTAGCTAATAAATACATACCATTCTTTTTGATAAACAGATTAATTTAGTTTAGTAAGTTTAGATTAGGAAAAAGGGTATTTTAGCCTAAGTTCAAAATAATTTACTTTTTTAATTGTCCCCGTTCGTGTTTCTGTTGGTTGTATAATATTTGTAAACATTTTTTTATTGATATTTTTTTCAATTTTCTCCAGGTCCGGCAGATGTTCGAGGAGCGCCGCACCAGGGCCGGCATTGACAAGAGCCACCCGCTGCAGCCATTGGGGCCCCCTGCGCCCCCTGGTGCAACCCGGCCCCAGGGCTCCAGGCCCGCGCCCCGGCCCCAACAGAATGGGGCCCAAAGGGTGCAGACCACAACTTCGCACCCAGATGGGGATTATGTGAGGAAGGAGGTTGTGGAGATTAAACAGGTTATTTTAATTAATTTTTAATTTCATTGCCGGCAACCCGGGCGTTTATTGAGGTAAAATAATATTTTATAAGCAAGTAAGTTACCCGCCTCACTTAACGATGTCTGTTCTGAGACAGGTAAATAATTCAACATTATAAAAAAAGATATAAAGGTGTACCTACATGAAAATTGATACAAAATAAACATGAAAATACAAGTTGTATTAATCAAGAGTGAAAAAAAAGAACTAATGTGTACATTGAAAAGCTATTAGATAATTAGCTATATTAAACAGGTTATTTTAATTCAAAAGCTATTTGATTATTAGCTATATTTAACAGGTTATTTTAATTCAAATTTGATTATTAGCTACATTAAACAGGTTATTTTAATTCAAAAGCTATTTGATTATTAGCTATATTTAACAGGTTATTTTAATTCAAAAGCTATTTGATTATTAGCTATATTTAACAGGTTATTTTAATTCAAAAGCTATTTGATTATTAGCTATATTTAACAGGTTATTTTAATTCAAAAGCTATTTGATTATTAGCTATATTTAACAGGTTATTTTAATTCAGAAGCTATTTGATTATTAGCTATATTTAACAGGTTATTTTAATTCAAAAGCTATTTGATTATTAGCTATATTTAACAGGTTATTTTAATTCAAAAGCTATTTGATTATTAGCTATATTTAACAGGTTATTTTAATTCAAAAGCTATATTTAACAGGTTATTTGAATTCAAATTTGATTATTAGCTATATTACACAGGTTATTTTAATTCAAAAGCTATTTGATTATTAGCTATATTAAACAGGTTATTTTAATTCAAAAGCTACTTGGTTTATTAGCTATATTAAACGGATTATTTTAATGCATAACCACTGGAGCGACCACGCGAAATAAATAAATTTGCCTAGATTGCTAGAGATTTCCGGACGATCATTTTTAAAATTTTTTGCCAACATTAAATAAAATCATATCTTCGAATTTTAACATAAAGACATAAAAACTTATTAAAATGCTATATAGCCAATGAATTAACCTCTATTATACCGTTTATCTCATATTTGTAGTATGTATAAAACAAATATTAAAAAATCGTAAAGTTTATAACCGCGCGGTTCCTGCGTGTTTGATACTTTGAATCTGCCGTAAGAGGTACTTATTCGAGTCAATATAGAATATTATCGATTTCTGTATGTTCTCTGTCGTATACTTGATAATGAAAGGTACATATCTTTGAAAAAGGGACTTAATTTTAACCGTAAACAGCTGATCATAAATTTTGCGGGAAAAAAATATTTTAAAAAAGTATTTTTAACATCGTTCTAAAATAATCTACAAAGTTCGAATTTGCAACATCTACGACTATAATAGATAAAGCATTTCAATAGCTTCGTTTTAAGACCAAAATAACAAACGTGGAAGCTACAAATATTTTTTAAATCTTTTTTTGCCGCATCAAGAGATAATTGGCTTTTTAAAGCCGTAAAGCAATCTTAGACATTTAAAAAGGCGCATAAATAAGCCACAAATCGCTCCAGTAGATAAGCTATTTTGAACCACTTACTTTTTAAGATATAATATTTTGTATTTTTTAAATTTATTATAAACAAGGAGGTTAAACATATTTATGGAGGAATGCGCAAAACATTTACCATACCTATTCATTTTTTCTAGCATTGTAATTTACATAAAACATTTCGACCCTCATTGCAATTTACAGTATTAGACATTTCGACTCTCAGAAATTTATTTGTGCATGCCGGGTTCGAACCCGCGACTTTCGGAAGGCGAGTCGAGAGTCCTATCCCTCGACCACGGAGACATTACAATGTACGTAAAATATTTAGACTATCAGGCAATTTATATAAAACATTTCGATTCTCAGGCATTGCAATTTACATTACGAGACATTTCGACTCTCGAGCATTGTAATTTACAATATTAGACATTTCGTCTCTCGGGAATTGCTATTATCATGAGACGTTTCGACTCTCAGGCATTGCAATCTATATAAGATATTTCGACTCTCGGGCATTTCAATTTACAGTATGAGACATTTCGACTCTCATGAATTGCAATTTCCATTATAGGACATTTCTACTCTCAGGTATTGCAATTTACGTTATAAGATATTTCGACTTTCGGGAGTAGATGTATGATTAATGATTACACTTCGATGAGACACGAAGCGAAACATTGGTTCCGCTTAGTTGGGGGTAAATACCCCCACTGCTCTAACGACGAAAGACTGGCAAACAACGGATATTACCGAAACCGGTCCCCGCGCACCGCTCCTCGGTCTCTTGGTGGAATCCACTGAATAGATTGGTAATGCACACTAGAAACGCCTATTATGTGGACTTTTATGGATTGGATGAACCAATGTTTTTTTTAAATTTCTTAATTTATTATTTGAAACATGTTTAACCTTACAATATTTACAACATAATATAATATAATATTTCAATCACTCTCCTAATAAAGCAGATGTTGGGGCTTAGGAGAGTACAACTATATATTTTTACATCTATTTAAATTTCGAATATTATTACAAACACTCTTAGAACCAGTTGTTTCGGAAAATTTCACGTTTGAATTTCCTTCAAATCGACATTCACCGAAAAATTGGGTTGTTTCAACCTCCGTCAGAAGAAATTTCATCGAAAATTCCATAGGACCAGTTGTTTCGGAATTCCATTCAAATTTGAATTTCCTTCAAATCGTCATTCACCGAAAAATTGGGTTGTTTCAACTTCCGTCAACAACAAATAACGTTCGATAAATTTGAAAATTTTATTCAAGTGTTCCCCGCCGAATCACAATTTTGACGTCTGCGCATGCGCCTCCCATTATTTCGCTAACCGTCCGGACTCGGCTGATCACATTCACATCACATTTCTATAGTATTTTCACTGCTGACGGAAGTTGAAACAACCCAATTTTTCGGTGAATGACGATTTGAAGGAAATTCAAATTTGAAGGAAATTCAAATTTGAAGGGAATTCCGAAACAACTGGTCCTATGGAATTTTCGATGAAATTTCTTCTGACGGAGGTTGAAACAACCCAATTTTTCGGTGAATGTCGATTTGAAGGAAATTCAAACGTGAAATTTTCCGAAACAACTGGTCCTTAGTAATTTTATAAGAAAAAACAATGAAAGTAATAAAAACATAGGTGAGTTATAAATGATACAATATCTACAATAAAATACAATTTATTTATTTTATACATGATTTATCGAAAGTAATAGTTTAATGTGATATTTCACCCTCCATGCTAAGGATGACCCTGTGTTATGGTGGGTGAAATTTACAGTTTGCGGATATACCTTCATAAATAATACAAGTAATAAAAACATAGGTAAGTTATAAATGATACAACGTATAATGTCGCCACTTATTACGTCACGACTTATTACCTTCTGGTTCTAGCCCATTTAGCACGCGTTGTATCTCTCATACACTATTCTTTTTTTTTTATATCGACATATATCTTTTCTCGGGAGAGGTTTCAATGTTGATGAGTGTTTCAGGCTAATAATTATTGCTTATAATAATTGATACACTATTCATTTTCATAATGATGATGAAACACAGTTTGTGTTCGAAATTTAAAGCACGATTGACCAGACTTTTGGATCACTAAACATCCCCACATCCCATTTCTTCTGTTCATTATTGTTCAGTGGAACCCATTTCGACGAGATGATAATTATAATACCTATATTTTATTGTACAGCGCGCTGGTCACAGACAGGTCAATGATATTGATTTCAGTTCAAGAAAGAATTTCAGTATTGATCCATTTTTCCAGAAGCAGGGTAAAATATTACTTACTTCGGCCACATATGTAATACATTTCTAGCGATGTATTTCTTCAGTGATTGACAGCTAATAATATTAGTGCTAACGCTAACATTACAACATCAACTTCCTCGCAGTTTCTGCTGCCGGAAAATTTAATGTCGACAGGAAGTGAAATACCGATATCATATTTCAGTTAATTTTACAAAGTATATAACCTTTAATATATTACATTAGGCTTCCCCAGTTTGTTATTTATTACGGCGTTTGACAACCTTTAGAAGCTTTATTATCATTTTCATAATATTTAAACAATTTAAAAATGTTTTTGATTTTTGCATTATTCTTTATTTTTTAATCTCACTTGTTTCTGAAAAAAAAACAAAGAATAAACGATTAGTGTCATTTTTAATTTCCGTTGTGTTTTGGCGGCTGATCATACTTTGATTAATAGCTAAAACGGGTCAGGAATTGGCGAGAACAGGGACCATTTAATTGCATGAAAAATCAAAATGGCGCTCCTCGTCGATTTGATTGTTAATCAAATGTGAAATAGATGTAGAGATTTATCCCATCAATTGCCCCGTTTTTTCCAAAATATAAATTTCTTTTATTGTTCGAATTGAACATTGGCCAGTTCTCTCTCACCTTTCTAAAACGCAATTGTGTCGCCGGAAGTACTTTTTGTGGTCTAGAAGCGGAAACTTTGGATTACGTACTTTTTGGATGTCCCTCTTTAAACATATTATTTCCTTTTTGTTTCGTTGTTTGTTTTTGGGGTGTTATACAGTGTTGCGCTACCTCCTTCTTTAGCCGACGTTTCGGACAGCGTTGCAGTGTCCGTCATCAGGGCAGATCCGGCAGATCCGACGATGTGATCTGCCGGATCTGCCCTGATGATGGACACTGCAACGCTGTCCGAAACGACGGCTAAAGAAGGAGGTAGCGTAAGAACTAACAACGAAAACATTGTAGGGCAGTCTCTTTTTATTGCAATCCAATTTAGCTCTTTCCACATTTGATTAATCTTTGCTATTTATATTATCCTTTCCTTGGTATTCATGGCTCTATTTGTATAATTTCTAGTTTATTTCACGGTAAAACAGTAATTTAAATTTGCAGTAACTATAGTTTTAAAAATGAGGTCTCTAGTGTTTCTGTTTAGTTTATTTCCTTGTCTTATAAGAAGATTTACTTTTTTTGATACCTTCTTTAGCACTATTCAAAATGTGCTGTAAAAGCTAGTTTTTAATCCAACATTACACCTAGGTATTTGATTTAATTTAATAAGAAAAAACAAATTTCATTAATTATCAAGTGTTACCCTTTGTTGTGCGTTTTATTGCCTATTTCTATGTATTTTGTTTCGTTTACGTTCGGTTTCATCTTGTTTATTTTCAGCAATTTTGCTTTATTTATAGGTCTTCATTTATTTTATTTTATGTGTCTAAGTACTCTTCACACTAAACATAGATTAGCGTATCGTCTACATAAATAATAATAATATTATTATATAAATTCGCCTTCCGTTTCTCCACCCATTAAAATAATGGCCAAGAACAAACACCCTTGAACTTGGAAACCAGAAACATTTAGAAGAAAAAACATCTTAAAAATCGATACATCTTACTTTGCTATCGGTGGGGTGCGACTATTGTAGATGTTTTATGTATGTATCCAATTAGACTTAATGTAGCTTTAATTGTCCTTTTGATCTAATTATTCTTCACATTTGTTGCAGAGATCCAGTAATCACGACCTGCCCAACCTCTCAAAGACCCACCGTTTCGAGTCCGAGCGCATCTTCAGGGATCACAACCTCAACAGCGATGAGTTCCTCGATGACGTAACATTCCCCGATGGCATCAGTTTTGACCAGCTGACCCTTGATCCCATCTCCAACAAACTGCCCAACGTAGGAGGTGCCTTGCCCAGCCAGCGCCAAGCCAAGCAATCAGAAGCGAACAACAACATAATCGTAACAAAGAACGGAACCACTAGGAAAGTCGTACCCGATGAACGAATAATGGGACCAAGGGGTAATGCTATAAATAGTCCTAATGGAGAAGGTAGGGGGAAAGGTTCACCTGTTGAAAGAGCAAGAGCAACACCTCCCAAAACGCTGAGGACTACGACCACGATTAAGCCTAAAGTGTCACAAACCAGCAGTCCTACAGTTGCAACACCTCCCACTCCAGTAAAGGCTAGGACGCCAGTTGAGCCTAAACCCAGAGTAAGAACCCCATGTTATTTTTTTTGATTTTTTAATAATTTATTATGCACCTTTTTCTCTTTACAAGTAAATAGGTAAGTAAATTCAATAATTTTATGTTTGGAGTAATATAGGCATGTTATATATTTTTTAAACTTAACCACAAAGTATGCAATCTGTTTGTGTAGCCCACTAAAAACTCTCGAACAGTGAGCTCTGGCGTCATGAAATTTGTGCAGCTTTTAAGTCTCATTTTTTAAGTCATCGCGATTATTTTCATCTTGAAGCCCCATTTTCACTGTGAGAACTAATCATTGAGTTCTTTAAATTTTTTAAAAATTTTTTTAAAATCAACCGTCTACAATACGGTTGGTTTATGCTTGTGTAATCTACAAGTCGTTGTTGCATATTTAATATGAACAATGTGACGATTTTGATGAAAATAAGTTAAATATACAGTTATTTTTTTCTTCATCTTCAACAATATGAGCCATGTAAAAATAACAAATATTTAAGGCGATAGAAAATAAATCATGTGAGGACAATCAAAATAGTACATAATAAAAAAATAAAATAAAAAGTCATATCCTCTGCATATCACTACACAATTCAATTGCCTTGGTATGTACATCATTTTGTGATGCCTAGCTGTCAAATTTGGTAAATTTATATTAAATATGTTAACATTATTATGGTATTTAAATTATGACGATAACTCTATATAGAATATGAACCATATGAGAAAAACTGTGCATAGAATATGAAGCATGTGAGAAAAACGCGTTAAAATTCAATTTTCTGTAATAAATAATTAATTAAAAATTTAATCAAAAAGTATCGTATTCTGACATATGGGGTGGAAAATGAGAAAGGGGTATTTTTTCAAAATCTCGTGTAGACATTGACCTTCTTCCTGTTTTGAAGGTCTTGTGTCCACAATTTTCTCAAATCTCGGAATAAAACTGTAGATTTGTATAAAAATCAAATACAAGCTTCTCGCCCGCCTCAGATACTCTCCTCTGTATTATAATAAACAAGCTTCTTCCCGCGACTTCGTCTGCGCAGCATTAGTACTTCTATTAGCCTATATTCTTTTCCTAGGTCACATCCATGTTTACCAAAATTCTTAACCTATTTATTTAAAATATCTATAATTCTTGATTCGATTCAAAGTATTAGGCGAGTACTTCAAATAAATTCACTGATTTTCTAAAATAGAATTTTGATTTAAATGAAATTTGATTGTTTTGCAAAATGTCATCCTCAAATTTTGACATTTTCTATTAAACAATAATAATTATTTATAATACATTGAAAATAGCTAGCTTTATAAAGCCTATACGTTATTCTGACGTATGATCTATATTATTGTAGAGATTCATTAAAATCCATTCAGTAGTTTTTGTGTGAAAGAGTAACAAACACACATACATCCATACAAACTTTCGCGTTTATAATATTAGTGAGAAGATAGATAGATATTTCTAGTAAGCACCCAGTGGGTATTTTTATATGGCTGATGAGCTTGAAAATTTGGAAAAGCGTTAATGTCTTTGATGACCCAATCTTATTAGTTCCATTTTTCATAATTATTGTTCTAAAGAAAAAATATAGGTGATCCTCAAGCGAAGCTGAATTAGGAATAAATGAAGTAACTATATTATGTTCTAGTTAGTAAGTATATATGTGGTATATTCATTTTTTTTGTTTATTTTAACCGCACGTCGCAAGTTCAAAGTTCACAAAGGTCAACTTAGTCAAGGTTTTAAGTTTGTATTTAACATATTCTACGAACCTTGGGCTAAAGTTATTCAATAAAACTGTTTTGTTCTGATTACCTTGGTTACATATCAATAAACATCTCGTAACTAAGCTATTGATTTGAAAAATATATCTGACAGTTCATTGAAATCTGAAAATTCATCGAATAGCTTCACCCAACTCTTTTAACATTTCCCGCTGTCGGTGAAAAATAGAAAAAAAATGTTTATGTAAATGATAAATACATTAAACAATGGATAAATATTAATAAAGTATTGTTATTTGTAGACTCCGATCAGGACAGTGTCGGCTGCTTCGCCAAGGAGAATGGCGTCCAAAGCTGAGGTGAGTCGTTTAAGCGTGTTATTATTTCTATTTTTTTCCCTTCTAAATTTATGTACGTCCTCCGCCACCATACGAAGAACATTAGGATGATTTGTGGCTGGGGTGACAACAATTCACTTGTCTGAATGCTGTAGAGATGTTGGCTGAGCTTTCGTTTCGTATTATTTTTTAGCCAAGATCTTTATGGTTTTTCTTTGACGTATCTCCAATGAGGTTTTATATAATAAATATACTCACCATTGTCTCACGAGGCATTGTGGCAAGTATGAAACACTCTTGTGTTTTCAGTAAATTCTTAATGTAAAAGGTATTCCATATATGATAAAGATAGACAATCAATGTGTGTGTATGAACTTTGAACTTCGTACGCCGTTCGTCCATGGAGCTACTTTCAAGCGACTCGATCGCCGATCGCGTAAAGATCGATTATTCCCCGTATCAAATTTTTAAAATTAAAAATTTAATATCGATTTATTCATTCAAAACTAGTCTTAATTATATACCTATATTCAAGTAAGCAATAAAAATGCTCAAAACGCACGATGATAAATTATTAAATATCGTGTAATTTTTTGATCATAAGTATGATAAGTATTTATGATTTTTCTATAATGTGTAACAAAATAATTGTGTAATATCGTGTAATTTTTTGATCTTTTTAGTTTATAAGACCTTAAATAAATAGAAAAACTGAGGTAATTTTGTGACAAAACAAGTTCTCGGTTTTATTTTTTAATGATTTTAATTTAATTATAATTAAAATTCTCAAAACTGTGTTTACTAGATTATGTATTGATTTATTTTGTTGTATGATTAAATGATTTGAAATTTGTGTTGTTTAATAGAATATATCGTTTGAAATTGAGCAAATCTGCCAACGACCAACGCTATAACCTTAGTATATTAAAAATCATCTTATTTTTTCAAAATTTTAAAACTGCGTGTACCAGATAAAATAACAATCTTTCAAAACTAAAAAAAAAGTTTCAATAAAAAATAAGTTCGTAAAAAAATGTCAATACGTATAGAATTTGATTTAAAAGGATTAATTTCCGGTATTCTCTGGTAATAACCTCTTAACACAGCGCCCTTGAAGTTGTTACTAGCGCCAGGCGCCGTTTGGCTCAGGGCCGGCCCTGCTTTCCTGCGATTCTGAGAGTACGTTTGTGACCGCAAAAACGAATAAAAATAATTGTTATATTTCGTTGCGATAACTCACTGGTCAGGGAAGTCGCCTGGATAGCGAAAAACTCAGGTGTTAAAATCTCGTTCCAGTTTGTACCTAACCTGTTTTAGTATTTATTTATCGTATTATAATGTTAATTAAACATTCCTACCTGCTACACATGTAGTATAATTTATGCCTTTGCGGTGTTATTACGGAAGGTCTGAATTTTTAAAATTGTATAAAACTTTCGCTGAAAATCTGCGGTCACTGGTCACCCTGTTTAAATGTTTTTTGCAAAAAACCTCCACCTCCTCCCCCCTCTTCCTCTACCCTACCCTACTCTATCCCGCCACACGTCCCTACAGATGCTCCGGACAGGTATTCCAGGAATCCCCTTGTATATGACCATGTCGGCACATTAAAACACTTGCTGATACGGTCTTTTCGTGCCCAGACTATCGTGTTATGGTAATTAGTTTAGTTTTTACGTCGAAAATATATATTTTTTAAATTCTGACAAACAGAATCAGAGCTGACAATTTCTTCTTTCCTCTTGATTAAGTTGTTCTATTTGTAGTTGAAACGCTTTGTTTTTACGTGCTTTGTTTTTGCAATATGATAAACGATTATTTATTTATTTATACTGGGCTTTTACAGATGTTCACACTTATAGTGAGAACAATCCAGTTATAAAAACTCAGTTAATATACAGTTACAAATGATCGATTTAGTGCGTTAGAAGTTAAATATATATAAACGATTACTAAAAATAAATGTAAAAGGCATTCTTCATAAATTACATAACTAACTAACTAACTAACTAACCATCACGCCGTTTCCTCGCAGGGGTAGGCAGAGAGGACGGACCGCCAAACAACTCGGTCTTGGCACACGCTCCTTGCCTCATTCACATTCATACATCTTCTCATACATACTCTTCTATTATTCTGACTCTTGACATGGCCCGACTCAAGTATCTATTACATAAATGCATATTTCCGAAATAGATAATTGTTTAGTTTTTTATTTATTTATCGAAATAGATCACATCACGTCTGTTCTGATAGTTATACAAGTTAGAGGTACCTATATTTACACACTTACAGGTATTTCCTATCCAAAGTTTTATGTATTTGTCGAATTTATACTAGAATTTCACTGTGAAGTTTTATGGCCCTGTAAAGAGTGTAGGTAAGCAACATTAATTTTTTTGCATTTCTCGATTTGTGTCCGTGTAGTGTAGTCCACTTGAGTGTGTTTTTAACTGGACTGTAAAAAAACCATGAGAATACATTTTTCTACTTTGAACAATGAAACTGACGATTTTAGCGGCTGTTTTTGTACTGTACGTTGATATATTTTTTAGAAATATTTCGCGAAACGAAGAATTTAGTCATACTTTGTAAAATTATTTTATTTTATTTACCCACATAGGTAGCCTTTTTTATATGCCAAACCGTAGAAATAAAACGTAGTGTAAATGTAGAATATTTTTGTTCCCAAATAAGGGTCTGCATAATTGTGTTTTCTTTTTGTTGTTTTGGGTTGAATTAATGACAATGCGACGGGTCGTGTTATCACCCTTCTCTGCCGATTCTGGGGAGTAGAAGAGTCCAACTTCAGGACTGCTGTGTTGTGGGAAGGTCTGTTTTGCGCAATGTCGTCTTTTAAAAAAAATTATAGTGAATACTTCACAAAAGTCCCAACTGCTCCCGTCTGGGGCCAGTGAGACTATGGCATCCCCAATTGGGGTATGTTGTGAGGCTGAAGGTAAGTGGGGAAAGGAAGGGAAAGATAATGGTGGGGAAGTACCTGGTTATTCAGATCTAGTCACTAAACACAGCTAAAGCCATTTCAAGCAAAGTTTCAATTCTGAATGGTGGTCTTACACCAGGGCGATACTGAGAGTATCTTCCACTCTGGAACGTGCTGCAAATATAGCTTATGTTATTTTTGATTAATTAATTGTGAAATAATACAAATTAATCAAATAAAATTTATTTGCGCACCCTGGGTTCGAACCCGCGACCTTTGGGATGGGAGTCTAAAGCGTTACCACTCTGGACTACGCCGGCCATCTAACTTGTTACTCAGTGAATTCTAACTCTTTTTCGGGGATTATTTCCAGAAAAAATCGAAATAGTACTTTTTCCTTACGTCATGTCATGTTCATCTTCATCCTCTGTGGTATAACCTTTTAATAGTCTGCGTCCTCCCGCTGTATACCTAGCGTGACCAGACGTCCCGTTTTCACCGGGACAGTCCCGGTTTCAGGCAGCGTGTCCCGGTGTCCCCGAACACAGCTTCGGGACGCCAAAATGTCCCGGTTTCGGAAAGAAAAAATCTCGCAGTAGAAATATAAGAAAAATAGTGATACGAGTCGGTTATCCTTTAACGAAGTTACCTATGTTTATACTGAACCCCAATGACTCCATCATGTCAATAGATTTTTTTTTTTTTTAATATTTAAAGGTTTTTTTACAATAAATACACAATTTTTACATTTTATACAGTGGTAAAATAGTGGATAAGAATAGCTTTTCCTCACCATAAAGAGACGAGGCTCTTGTGTTTGGTGAGGGAATTTTAGTTCAATTATATAATATCATGTGTGAAAGTAAATAATACAATATGGCAAAAAACAAGGGATAATTAAGAAAATGCAAGATTTATCAATAAAGGATTTGAAAGAATAATAATAATAGTGAGATATGGACTCTTATAGTAGATATAATAGAATTTTGAACAAATGATTTTAAAAGCGAAAATACTTGAAAAAAACCACAACCTAGTCACCCCCCCCCCTCCACCCACCCCCACCCCCATCGGATGGATGGTTCATAGGAAGTCAGTCAGGTATTTTGTCAGGAAAACTCATTTTTGTACCTTTTTATTTTCGGTGTCCCGGTTTGGGGGAACGGTCACGTTATGTATACCTCATTTTCACGTGTCTAGCTTCGTTCGTTTCCACACCGTTCAGCCGCCAAAGTTAAATCTCCCATAACTGCTTATTCTGTACAGCGGAGCTGGCCCCCAGGCACGATCTATCGATAAGAATTCTGTCGATAACTTAAGGTAACTTCTCATCGCTCCCTAAGACAACTGCAGATCGCTAACGTACAAACAACAGTTGACGTCGAATATATCAAGAAACTTAGTCATTGTGATCTGTTATTTATTCGTTGGCGATCTTCATTAATGCTAGGGAACGATGAGAAGTTACCGAAAGTTATCGATACAATCCTTATCGATCGACCGCGCTAGGGGTCTTGTACCTGTTTTACAATAGATACTTATTTTTGTCTCTTTAAAAAATAAATTAATAGACATAATATGACCTACCTGGGTATCTAGCACGGTCGATCGGTATAGGGTTTATCTATAATGTCGGTAACTAGTATTCGTTCCCGAAAACGACTGCAGATCACCAACTAACAAACAACAGTTCACGTCAAATAAATTAAAATTCTTAGTTGTTTAGACTGTTGTTTGTTGTCTGTCCGCAGTAATTCTTGGGAATGATGTCAAGTTACCGACATTATCGATAAATCCTTATCGATCTACCGTGCGGGAGAAGTAGCTCTTTCACTTATGGGGCCAACAGACCTAGCTATAAAAGCTCAAGCGTTATTTGGTTTGGCGTATTTCGGCATATCGGTTGCCGTACATTCCCAATGGGAATGTATGACGAGCGATATGCTGAAGTAGGCTAAGCCAAATAACGCTTGAGCTTTTATAGCTAGGTCTGTAGGCCCCATTATATCGAGATCCACGTCGAAAATCTGCAATACTGCGATTTATCTGAATAAAATATTTTTTGTACTTGGTACAATATGTACTGGCCATTGACCAGTATCCGTAATCCATCTGCACCTACACCTACTTATGTTTTAATTTGGTGATAATGTTTGCCCTTTGTCTCTTGGATATGAAATAATATTAAATAATATTATGACATAAAATATTTTTTGTACTTGGTACAATGTGTACTGGCCATTGACCAGTATCCGTAATCCATCTGCACCTACACCTACTTATGTTTTAATTTGGTGTTAATGTTTGCCCTTTGTCTCTTGGATATGAAATAACATTAAATAATATTATGACATAAAATATTTTTTGTACTTGGTACAATGTGTATTGGCCATTGACCAGTATCCGTAATCCTTCTGCACCTACACCTACTTACGTTTTAATTTGGTGATAATGTTTGCCCTTTGTCTCTTGGATATGAAATAACATTAAATAATATTATGACATGACATATTTTTAATTTTCATCAAGGTCGATCCGTACTTACACGAATGGCTAAATGATAATTATGCTACATAACACAAAAAATGAAGTTTTGTGGTTAGATATTAATTATTTTTATTTTGAAAATTGACCAAATTCAATGGTATTGAAATATTTTGCGAATGAACTTTGTTAAAATTTCGAAATAACGTTTTTTGCGGTTAGGAGCTTTTGTGTATAAATTGGCTATTTTTTTCCGTGGCCGGCTTACCTAGCTATAAAATATAAAGCTTCCGTATTTCTGAGTGCTATTTTACTGCAGCAGTGAGCTGGGGGGTTTGGCGGACAAAATTAATGGTATAAATATATGTATTAGAACTGTTTCTGTTTTAACCTCTAGAGCGCCAAGATATTTAGTGAAAAGTGCATTGAGTGCTGGAGATTTTCATTTTTGAATTCGCCCGCGCCCATAAAAAAACCGGTTTCATGACAATTCAACATAGTGGCATTTCAACACCCCTTTGAAAATATATTAAAAGTGATGAAAATAAAATAGCCCATAACACCTAACCTACTATAACCGATTTAACCAATTGTTTTTTTTTCAACACCTGTAATGACTTTTCGAAGGAGTGATGAAGTTGCACATTGTTGGGTTGTCCAGTCACCAATAACACATGCCGCTCCAAAAATGTATTTTTTACAAGCGCAAATAAACTTTCTTTCATACCTTTTTTTAATTCGGAACTTTGAAATAATTTCAAATCAGTAAAGGATTCAATAACCAACATATTGGTATATTAATATGTACCTAATACATAACAGAATTTGCGTAAAATAAACATTCACATGATTTTTTTAAACGCGACAAAAAACCGTCATAAAAAAAAATTATAACTCGCGTTATTGATAGACTTCTATTCATAAATTATGAAACTACTAGGGACGGTTGTTTCACAGAATTTGAAAATTTCATCAAATTTCCAAGCAATTTTTTTAGTTTTGTTAAAGTTCTGTTATTTTTTCAGTTCTGTGAAGCAACTTGCCCATAATGATTTTTTTTTATTAGTTACAAAAAGATACATAAATTACAAATATTTTTTTTACAGTAATTAATTACATAATATATGTATTTGATATACCCTCATAAATAAGCAGGGGTTGTGTGTATGGGGGGGTGTTATTACATTGGTTTTTTTTTTGACATTATTCAGTTCAAGTTTTGAGTATAATTTTTAAGGTGAGTTTTAAATTCTATTCTATTAGTATTCATCTTTCTAATTTTATAATAACAGAACTTGAATAGGACTTTCACAGAACTTGATAATTAAAAATCGTACTGGAGTTCGGTTGCATTGAACTTGTAACGAAACGTTAGAAATAATATCAAAATATAATAAAATAATAAACAGCAATAATATCTACACGATCTCAACACCTCCAAACGAGACAAGTACCCTAAAGAAGAAGTCGGTACCTATGACCATTCATTGTGCTGGCTGTGATATGTTTTTATTTTTTTCCAGTCTCCCCCGACGGGCGAGGGCTCCGGAGAGAGGTGCAAGATCTGCAACCGCCAGTTCGCCTCTGAGAGGCTGGCCAAGCACCAGGAGATCTGCGCCAAGCAGAAGAAAAGGAAGCCCTACGATGCCATCAAACATAGGATTGCGGTGAGTTGAATTTCCCCCCCCCCCTCCCCCCTCCCCTTACTTATATATACATTTAAGTACGTGCCACCAATGAAAGCATGGTGTTAAGGGACGTACCTTACTTACTTTAACCAGTAATTCCTGACATTATTTGGAGTATAAAACATTAAAGTAATTTTGGCCTCAGGTGACATTTTAGTTTTTTTCAATTTGACGACCGGCGTAGTCCAGTGGTAAGGCTTTGGACTCCCATTCCGAAGATCGCGGATTCGAACCCGGCGTACGCAAATAAAGTTATTTCACAATTAATTAATTAAAAATAATATAAGGTATATTTGCGGCACGTTCCAGAGTGGAAGATACTCTCAGTATCGCCCTGGTGTAAGACCACCATTCAGAATTGGAATGGCTTTAGCCGTGTTTTGTGACTAGATCTGAATAGCCAGGTACTTCCCCACCTTCCTCTTCCACATCTCCCTTCCCCGCTTACCTTCAACCTCACAACATATCCCAATTGGTAATGCCATAGTCTCACTGGCTCCAGACGGGAGCAGTTGGGACTCTTGTGAGGTGTTCACTATAAAAATAAAATTAAAAACATAAAAACCAGTAGGTATTGGACAGTTATGCTCGGAGTGATGGGTTAGGCAGTTACTCGGCTGAGTGATCAGTGACTACATGAAGTGTGAAAGAAATTTTATTTTGATTTAATTTTTTTTTTTTTTTAATTATTTAAAAACATTAAAACGGAGATTTTTATTACATATTTTACTTCAAATAATTTCAGGAATTGTATATAGTTAACCTATTGACTGCCTAATAATAACTGTATGCGCCCTTTGTACATAGTTACCCATTAACTGCCTAATAAAATAAATAAATATAATATAATAAATAAATATAAATAAATTGGAATGTAATAAATATTAAATTTGTTACATTCCAATTTACAGATCTCATCTAAAAATTAATATACTCTACTTTTTTGTATAAAGCTATTTTTCCTTTACTAAAAATATATTACATTTTTTCTATTGGAAACCAGGGTATTGATGTAAGTATAAAATAATAAATGTAAGTGTGTGCGAAAATATAATGTTCTGTCTGCTTTCCACTATTTCTTATTACATGTTGTTGATAGTTACAAATATTATTCTCCTTTGGTCTTTTATATTGTTAAGCTGCTTGTTTTCCATTTTTTATCATTCTTTTTACCTGAAATTTACTAAAGTTTCAATCTTCGCATGGTGTTTTTGTGAATATTCTGCTTTATTTTTTTTAAAGTAATTATTGCACTCCTGTTTCTTATTCTTTTTGTCAGCATGGTCGTAAGTATCTGTAAGACTTTTTAAAAATGCGTTTATTTATTTTAATTTTTAAGAATAAGGACAGAGCTACACGCGCTCTACAATATTGTGATTTTTTTTAATGAACTCAGTACTGAAATTTGACTGTTCTATCTACTCACTTCAATACATACCTACATACTTCTATATTTCCCAGACCTTTCAATTCTGTTCCAGTCTTTTTTCACATAGTCAGTTCACGCCTACCTCTGACTGCATCTAAAACATTTTCACTAGGATGATAACGTGGGTTCATTCTTTAGAATCTATCTGACAAAATTTAACATCTTTAGAATATCAGAATAGAGAATCTATTGTCACAATTATTTTCTCAGTAAATCGGTTTAATTGATAATAAATCATTTTAGGCACCATAAAAAATTGAAATTGGGCAGGGGTAAATAGAATCAAATAAACAAGTCGTCTCAACATCTAACCATAGTTTGAAAATGGCTTTCAACATAAATTAAATGGAGTTCTACGAAAGTTAAAGAGTTGTATTAAACACAAAAACAATTAATTTCTTTAGCCCAGGCTGCCCAACCCCAGGCCCGCGGGCCACAATGTGGCCCGCGAACGAACTACAAATGGCCCGCGTGAGCAAGTTTAAAAATTGCCACCAACTTGCAAATTTTTGTAAATCCTTTTATAATCAGTTTGACTGAAATAACAATTTTGTGTGTAACGAAAATTCGACGTTAAAGACAACGGACTCTCTGACGGTTAAATTATTCCATTTGTCTCGTGGAAACAATGCCAGGCGACAGAACACCGAATATCATCAAATCTGTGCCACAGTGAAAGTGTCTCAAAGGCAGATGGAGGAAGAGGTGGAACGTCTGCTTAGAAGACAGTAGAAGCAAGATAGGAAGGCCTGTGGACTGAAGTTGAATTATAGCTAGGGACTGCAGCTGGTGGGAACATTGATGATGATGATCATTATTGATTATGTTACCAGGAAATTGACTAACTGGTTATAACAATTGTGTAATCATTATTTAGAAAACCAGTACAAATTTTGTTGGTCTTCCAGGGTACAGACGTGGAGCCATACGTGAAGGTGGTGAAGAAGGCTGGCAAGGTGCAGACGGCACCCCGAAGCGGCCCCGTAACGCTGCGCCCCAACAACTGGAGGAAGAAGCACGAAGACTTTATCAATGCCATCCGAGCGGCCAAACAGGTCACCCTTCACATCAAGAAAGGAGGTTAGTAAATGGAGGACGTACAATGTAAGACATTATTACATCATTATCCCAACACCAGTTGTGAGTCCTGGTCTTCAAACTCCGTCACTCCAGTTGATCTTCTGATAGCTTCCTACAGTAAAGTTTCCTGTGTGTAAGGAGGCAGTGCTTGCCTTCGTACCATCCACTCATCTACGCTCATCAATTATAGGTATAAATATCTAGCTTTTAATAATTAGTAGCGATATCATCTGCATAATGTATGACTTCATGGATCTCCATGATTCTTCCTCTCAAAAATATTCCATCTCTTATCTTTGTTTTAATGTAGATACCTCGATATAAAATAATAAAATATAAACCTGTATAGAAATATGAAGAACACAATAAATGGGATGTGGGCGTGTTTTGTGATCCAAAAGTCTGATCATTCTTTGCTTAAATTTCCAAATACAGAAATTCGTTAATGGTCATATACAATGTCAATCAGTGTAAATGAGACAGAACGAAAAGGTAATAAGTCTGTGGAAAAATCGTTTTCCATTCAAATCTACATGCATTTCTAGCAACGACCTATATATAAAGGGGGATTATAGGGGGTTCAACCCCCCCCCCCCTCCGCTCCCCCCCCCCCCCCCCCCCCATTGGCCACGGTATTGCATTGGAAAAAATAGAATAATAATAATCGCATCAAGGTGATGTAAATAATAAGTTGTGGTAAGTAGAGGTCCCAAAAATATTTTCCGAACCTCTCCACCCCCCCTTCCCCCCCCACCCCACCCCCTCCTTCCCATCTTTCTCATTTCCGAACCTCAACCATGTGAATTCTATAGCTAGTGTCTTGATTTCCAGTATTATCAGATCTATTCAGTGGATACTTGGAATATGCTCAGGAGTGATGAGAAATTACCAACATTGTTGATAAAACTGTAGCCTAATGAAGTACTCTATTAATGTGCCTATGCAGGTCTGCCAAGTCTGCCAAGTCTGCGGTCCAGGTTTCATTATGAGGACACAAACTCGCTGTTGAAGTTCTCATAATATTGGTACTGAAATTTATACAAATCCACATTACTTTCACAGGAAAACTGTCTGATCTCCCGCCTCCACCTCCGTCCGACACGTCCGACTACGTGTCTTGCCCGCACTGCGGCCGCAGGTTCAACGCATCTGCCGCCGAGCGCCACATCCCCAAGTGCGCCTCCTTCCAGTTCAACAAGAAGCCCCAGCCCGCCAAGAAGCGGTAACCTAACCCAACCTCACTCACTCTGGGGCCGGCGGAACCAACCAACCAACTGTCGCCACATCAAGTCATTTGAATTATTACATGTAACCAATGTAGCCTAGTCTGTTAACGGTTGTTTTGTTGACAATCCACTATGGAAAAATAGTCATACCCCTTTTAGAAAAGTCCATTAGTAATACCAGGGTAATTTCTAGCCAATGATAGCTACTATCAATGTTACCGATGGTCGCCATTTTTGCGGTAGCATCAATTTTAGCGTTAAATATTATTGAATCAAACGAAGAACTAAATATTAAAAAGATTTAATGACAGTCAAATAAGTTTTTCGATATCTCCAAAAATGACAAAGTTGTATGTTTTCAAAGTGAACATTGGTAAAATGTATGCAATTGTTTCTTATGTCGTCACACGTAGTTCAATTCAAAATTCGAAAGGCAGTGCTGCAATACTGTTGCGCATGTTCTGTGATGTCACACGCTTTTCGGCCGGCTGCAAACATTAACGTTTTGACGGCTTACAATATATCTTCGGTACTATTTGGTATTTTCCAAAAATTCAAAACCTCTGTTTTCAGAATGCTCTAATTATTGATATATTATGATACATTTGTAACTAAGGTGAAAGTTAATTTTTGAAAACAACCTCTTTTGATTAATTATACAACTATTATTTACATTTTTTGAACTACGAAAAATGTTGATACTTTCACGACTTCCATGGCAGAGTGGTGAGCTATTTGGCCCAAACCTGGGCCCCAAGCACACTTGATCGATAACGATTAATAGAAAAACTTTCTCTATGTTCTCATCGTTCCCTAGGACAACTGCAGATCGCTACCGTAAAAACAACAGTTGATGTCAAATATATTATGGACACTTAGTAACTGTTACTTATTTGTTGGCGATTTGCAGTCATCCTAGGGAAGGATGAGAAGTTACCGAAAGTTATCGATACAATCCTTATCGATCGAGTGTGCTAGGGGCCCTGGTGAGGGTAATAATACTCTTTTTTTTAATATTAACCCTTCACTTCTCGTATATTTCTTTCATTTTACTATGTTTGAGGATGCTGATCCTAAGATTTGAAGAGACCCATTTGTCGGCTTGCTGGTATCGAGTCGTAAAAAACAATCAAATATCATGCTGGAAAATGTTATACATAGAACATGTACAAATCGACGGCCCCGAAGAACAATGTCAGTTGTGCGGTTTTGTAATTTTGCATTAGAGCTATTTTAAGTTTTGTTTCTGAATTTTTATTGTTTTGAGATCAAGAAAATAGGTTTTGATATTTTGAATTTCTTTTAAATTCCGAAAATACAGACTTTTAAATCATTAAAAGGAAATTAAAGTAAGCGAACGAAATGATTTTCAATTTTTAGCAGATTCGACATTGTTCTTTGGGTCCGTCAAAACGATTAGAATGCAATGGTTTCTCTCTGACTGTACGATTATTGCCGAAAAGACCAATAATGTAAATGAAACAAATTACTTTGTGTAAACCACTATAATCACATGTTATAATATGTTTAAAAACCGATGATTTCTTCATAATTTTTTTTTAATTTCATTTTAATTTAATTTAATTTCCACATAGTAATTTTGCAAAGATTGTAGGAACAATAACTTCACTGGTTTTTCGGAGCACCTCCCATTAATACCGTCAGAACCAACAAGTTTAAATTATTAATTTATAAAATCTATTTCTGCTTTCCACACATTATACAGGGTATAACAGAACATACCCGAGAGATTTTACCCAGCGATTCTTGAGCATATTTGGAGTAATAAATGGATTTGTCATTTTGCTGTCCGATGACATTTTTTTTCTAATAAAAATATTTAAAATATTTTTCCATCACGCGTCGCAACTCAGTTTGTTACAAGAGAAGCGTGCACATATTCTAGCATGTCTTGATAAGCGTTGTGTCTCATTCTAGCAGCATGCCGCATGCACGAAACGGCGCGTGTTTCGCTCAAATCCATCGCGATGGGGTATTTCCGTTAGCTATGTGATCAGTAGCGACGTGTGATCGAAAAAAATATCATCGGACAGCAAAATGACACAAACATTTATTAGTCCAAATATGCTCAGGAATCGCTGGGTAAAATCTCTCGGGTACGTCCTGTTACACTCTGTATAATGCGAGTAAATAATGAAAACTTGGTGTGTTTCCTCCTAGTTCCAGTATTCAGTATCTCTCGCTGGTGAAAGAACCTTGTTGAGCAACCTTCCCTTTCCCTTAATAATTCCCCTCTCCCATTCTTTTCAACTTTAACAATATTTCCCAAATTTGGACTTGCAATATTATTTCTTTCGCTGCATCGCAATACAAATTCTAATCTATACATTTTTTAAATGAATTATTTTGGTGTTGTTATTATTAACTCAGGAATGTTACTTTTAGAGCATTTTGTTGTTGATTTGCTTCAATATAGGGGGGTATGACTGTACATTATCAAATTGTTGCAATATTCATCTAAAATATGCAGATGTTTGGACTGAAATTAAAAAATTTCCATCATCATTGAGCTACCCAAGCACTCTAGGCCTACTTATAAATATTATTTTGTTGACTGTGCTCTGAAAAAAAATATTTTTTTGCACTGTAGAATTATTCACCAAACGAGTTATATAATGGCTGGACTTTATTTTATTTTCATGATCCAAACTAACTTATTTTTTCAAAACTCCCATATGTTTATTTAGATATTTGTATTTTGTTTCCTTTCAAATATTTTTGTAAAAAAGCCTTTCATCAGTAAATCTTATATTAAGCCTATAAAATGCCTTTAGCCACTGGAGCATTTTTGGCAACATTTTGGCCAATTTGCAAAACACCTTTGAGCATTCGCTGGCCAAAATGTTGCCAATTTGAAGAGATATTTTTAAATATTTATTGTAATTATTTTAAAAGTTTGCGCGCTTTGTTATACTTCGATTGATCACAAAGATAACTTAGTGTCTTCACTTTTCAGTAAGAGATGTTTCGCTTCATTTCTGAATTATTTGTTATTGACATTTCGCCAACTGAAATTATTGAAATAGTTTTTCTTACAAATCATCAACCACGTGTTACATGGTAAAAATTATATCTGTGTTTTTCAACTAGGCTATACACAACATAAAGAAGTCATAATATTTAATCTTCTAAAAATAGGTCTGTAGCCATATTTTAACCACTGGAACGATTTAGGTCCAAATTTGGACTGCTTTTATTTTTCTGCGATTGATATCGGTCCAAAATTAGACCACATTTAACGAACCTACAAATATGGGATAAACGGTGAAATGTAAGTGGAATCATTAGCTTCAAACCGCAGTAAGCCATTTATATGTTTCCATATTAATATTTTGGGAATGATATTAATTAAATCGAATAGCTAAATCAAAAACTGAATACCAATAAAGTAATTGCTCCAGTGGTTAAAGTTATTGTGTGCATAATTCATGCATTTATAAAATTAATGATTTTTCTGGAATTCTAAAAATAAACAATATAGGTGCATTCAATGTCTCTCTACACTGTAAACAGTTTATATGTCTCCATATAAAAAATTGAAAGGTATGATTTTTTTTATGAGAGCGGGAAGTTTCCAAATCAGATGCCCACAAATTCCTGATGCTGGACACGAATTTCAATTATGCTCTATTAGAAAATGCTCGCGTGGTTATATGTTTTATAAAAGGATTCTTTCGTTAAATCGAGGAGGTTGCGGACACATTATAGTATTAGACATTATTTTTTTAACGTTTATGAGGCACATTTACTATTTTATGTTAAAATTGAATATACAAATATCTTGAAGCAGGTTTGAATTTATAATTGAAAAGGAAAAATGATTTCTAAATTTTATTTCTCAATTTATATAGAATAAATAAATTAACTTAGTATAGGAAGCACCTTGCTTATCAATGGCGTTAGTAATTCAGTATTGTTTAACTGACATTCCTAAATAAAAGCTTTCTGTGATAGGCGTTCATTTTTTACTTAAAAAACAATAAACCATATTATTAGCTTTTTTAAATAATTATTAACAATCTATTACTTTTGACTTGTGATTAATTTGTACTGATATTATACTTCTTATTGTTATTTTGGATGATTTCTTTTACTACTGTTATATTTTTTGAAACCATTATCGAATTTATTAATTTTATTTACAAAAATGTACTAATAAAAAAATGGAAAACCATGTTACAAACTAAAATAAAATAACATTTTCACCATTAAAATAGATTTTTTATTTATTTACAGTTAATACATAAGTATGTAATTAAGTTATTTTTTAATAAATGCACTTTGGGTTCCACAGGAAAATTGTAAAAAACATTTAAGTGGTTAAAATACATTTAAGAATGCCCTTAATGACGAGAACAAAAGACTCTTTCTTTCATACATTTATGCATCCCTGTCAACTGTCAACCGTCAACAATACTTTATAACTAAATACAAAACTAACATATATTATATTATAGGCACCATTTAAAGCACTGAAATTGTAGACAATTCTTAAAACTAACTTTTCCTTAAGATTCTTTCTAGAGAACCTACTTGCTAATATTTTTTTAATGGAGAACAGTAAAAAAAACACTTTATATTTATTTAATATACTAAGGAACTGAGTAAAAAAATATATTCAAAGAATTTAAATGAAATACAAATATATTATGTGATACAATAAATACAGACTAATTTACTTGTGTAATATTGCATATTGCACCCTATTTTTATAGTCAATAATGACCACACTGATTGAGTGATTATTTATTATAATATAACTTGATATTATAAATAAGTACTAATATTATCAATAGCTAAGATTTAAGCATACGCAATTAAAAAGATTCAATACTTCTCGTAAAATAAATTATTTCATTAGGAAATAAAACAAAACTAAATGGAAACAAACGACTTGACTATTTTGTTAGGGACAATAAAATTTCGTTTTATTTCTCAGCGAAATTCGTGTTATTTTGCTAAATTTGCCTTATTTTGTCAAATTTCGTATTATTTTTTGTGGAAGTATTATTTTTCAGCAAAAATGGTGGTGTTTTTTAACATTATTGATGATATGTTAACTTTTTGGTATTTTGCAGAAAAAAATTGTGTAATACCGTTTTTATTGTTTAGTTTTTTTTTTTACAAATCATAAAATGAATGACACACAGTACACTGCGTTTTCGGGTAGGGTCCATGTGAATGCGATTTAAATTAGTTACTTAATTTTAATTAGATACAACAGATTTTACTCGTGCAAAATTATGTAGTAAAAGTGTTACTTCTATCAAATATTATATATGTACTATCCCAATTATTACAACAAATATTTATATTCTTATTTTTGTCAGAAATAACGATTTGAAAACCATCTCACCTAACAGATGTTGTGAATACATAATTTAAATATCCTTGCATGCTGATGATAGTAAACAGAGTACATAAGAAACTATAAAAGTAAAAAATATTATGTGTGTAAATATTTGTAAAATGATTCCATAATAATTTCTTTGCTATTAGAGAAATGAATTATTAATTTACAATAGTAAATTGAAAAATATTTCATTGTTGACAAGATAAAAGTTAAAGCGATATGTTTTAAAAGCAAAATGTTTGATATTAGAATTCAATTTACTATATATATATATATAATAATAGTAACTTAAAAATTCTTGACTGAAACTAAAAATTAACATAAAAATAATTTATTTTTTTTAGAAAAACTAGGTTTTTGGCAGATTATTATTCCCAAGCGGCAAAGTTTTTCTTTAATATCTACATTTAAATTAATATATTTTGTGTATGAATTCCATATAAAATAACACATATTTTTATTAAAATGAAAAAGTAAATAATTTACAATAAAATGTACAAAAATGGCAGTGAAGAATTTTAGGACATTTAAAAGTATAGTTTTTTTTTTATTAGTAACATTTACTAAACTAAATAGGTTTAAATAGCAACGTACTAAAATTAATAAATATACTAGTGTTCTAGTAGCTAAGAGGTTTACTAGAAATTTATTGACTTACTCTGGTGCTTTTAGAGTTGTACCTCGGTTCATAAAACGATTATCAATGTTAGCAAGAGACCAACAAACGAAATAATATTTTAAAGTTTGTTATATTTAGTAAAAATTTGTGACTTTGCTTTTAAAAAAATGAGTCAAAGCTTAGAGTTTAAAACTGCAGCACTAACTATCGATAAATTAAGTCAGGAAAATCGCTATTTCTTTTTTTTTCCCAAACGACTTTCATACGAAGGAAGGAGACCAGCCATTGTGCAGGATCGGCAACAGAACCTAAAAAACAAATATAAATAAGCTTTTGTGTTTATGTTTCATAATAAATTTCCACATTATGTAATGTTCACTCACAGCGAAAATCATTATGTCATTCGGCAAGAAGCACCGCATAAGGGACATGAAATAAATATTCTTCAGTAGAGAGAAAATGTGACACATATGCGACTGTTTCGTTGAAAATTACATAATATGTACTGTCCAAAAAAACAAACATTTTAAAAAATCATTGAAGAAGATGAAAATAATAATATAAATTAAAATGAACAAGACACAGAAAAATAATAAAATATAATAGTCGCAACTGGGACTCGAACCCAGATCTCACGTCTTACCGGGACGGCGCTCTATCAACTGCGATCTATTATGAGACTGTCGTATTTGTCAACTTCATATTTCAAATTTCAGAATTAACAATATTATCTCCGAATAAAAACAGTTTTTTTTTTAGTCGAAGATAATATTGTTAATTCTGAAATTTGAAATATGAAGTTGACAAATACGACAGTCTCATAATAGATCGCAATGGCTGAATTGGTAGAGCGCCGTCCCGGTAAGTCGTGAGATCTGGGTTCGAATCCCAGTTACGACCATTATGTTTTATTATTTTTCTGTGTCTTGTTCATTTTCATATTTTAAAAAATTAGATTATTATTGTTATCTTCTTCTTCAATGATATATTACATTGATGGAAATAACCTTCAAAAGTTAAAAAGAGTTTTTCTTATAAAAAAATTAATTTTAACAAATATTCGGCATTCTGTATCATACGTACTTGAGCTCGCCGAATGACAATAAAGTTATGGAAAGGCTTGTTACCAAAATAACTGAGTCTCAATTCTTACTTAATAACTCAGGTACGGGACATACGTCATTCCTATGTCTACCTACGTTAAATTATCGTGAAAACAAGGTTATGTGTCCAAGCGGTTAATACTATAGTAATTTGTAGGAGCAGTTCTAGACTTTTCGTGAGCTAGTAAGTAGTAAGATTGAACAATATGAGCTTATTGATATTGTTGCAACTAAAAAAAAAAATTATATTTTGTGTGAAGAGTTTTTAGTTTGGGGAGGGGCAGCCTCCAAATTTAAGAACATTGCTTACAAAAAAAAATTATTTTGAAATACATATAATGTTGTATCTTTCAATCTTGCCACTCTAGCTCAATGAAAAGTCAGGGACTACCACTGGTGATTGGAAAGATAAATTGAGAATGAATGAATGATAACTTACTTGGCATAATACTCGTGAGAGCAATAGTGAGCCTGCACAATCAGCTTGCAGTTGGCGAAGAATGGATTATCCGTGCAGTTTGGATGGATATATTGTCCTGAAACATAATAACATACAATTTAGGAATCTAGAAATAACAGCATTATAAATAACAAGCTTCTGCCCGCGACTTGTCTGCGCAGGATTAGTACTTCTATTAGCCTATTTTCTTTTCCTATGTCTTATCTATATTCATACCAAAATTCTTAACCTATTTATTTAAAATAAATTCACAAATTTTCTAAAATAGAACTTTTGATTGTTTTACAAAATGTCATTCTCAAATTTTGACGTTTTCTATTAAACAATAATTATTATTTATAATATATTGAAAATAGCTCGCTTTATAAAGCCTGTATGTTACTCTGACATATGAGCTATATTATTTTTAAGTTTCATTAAAATCCATTCATTAGTTTAACAAAGAGTAACAAACACACGTACATCCATACAAACTTTCGTGTTTATAATATTAGTAAGATTCAGACGGTAACTGACAACCTCTGAGGTTGAGCGATTAACATCTTCAATTACCAATCCAGAGGTTGAGGGTTCAAATCCCGGCATGAGCAAAAAATGATAGTGGATATGCTTTCATAGTTGACCGAAGACAAGGAGAAGTTCAGCTTTATAAATAGAGTAGGAGGTCCAAAGAAGACAATGAATTTAGTAAATAATCAGTTTGATGAGAATTACCTTCTACATTGATGGTGACGGAAGCGTACGCAGAACTGTAGAGATTGCGGGCCGTGCAGTTGTACGTGCCAGAGTCTGTGGTGTTCACTCGGTACACAGTCAACCGATTGCTCTCTGAAATAACAAGAAAAACATTAATAATTCATCTGTGTCAATTTACACATGACATAATCAATGAATACGTGTTTGTATAACTCACCAGAAATATCGATTCTTCCTCCGGTGTACAGGGGAATATTGTCCCTCAACCATGAAACCTCTGGGAGTGGATAGCCTTCAACCGAGCACAGGAGAGAGAGATCCGAACCCACAGGGAATGAGCGTTGAGTCAGTGTGAGGTTCACTGACACGGGGACTATATAACATACAAACATTATATGAGTACATATTTTATCCTGCATTGTTTATTGATACATATATGTAATATAAAGTAATTTTGTCAGTTTTTTTTTTCCTAATTTTTTTGCATTTCAAAACAATATAATTTTTATATAGCTGTTTCCAGACAGCTCGCTAACTCAATTAAATTGCCTAAATTTTATTAAATTTAGAAGCTTGGGGAACAAAATGGTTATTGTACATTTTATGTAGTATTAATTTTATACCATGCAAAGAGCCATAACCAAATGGAAATAATAATTTTTTTATTAAAATACACATTGCAAATACATACTATCAAAGCATTTTGAAATCACAAAGAAAAAATAAACCATATACCTACATTTTTGTAATTTGATTCTAACATCATTTTTTACTTATGGTTTCTGAAATATAGAATCATTAAAGTATTGGAATGATTAGTATTTATAACATACCGGTGTACACTACAGATGGTTCTCTTGGGATTTCTGGTATGTTGATTTCTGGCGAAGGTTCTTCGGGAGTCGGTGACGGGGAAGGAGAAGCATAATTAGGTCTGTACGGTCTCGGGGTTACAATCACTACGGAATCTGCGGAAGCCACCAGGTAAGGGCTGAAAGCCTCGTATATCGGGTCAATCACGTTCAACGGTCTCACAGCCTGGACAACGATCTTCCACGATCCCGGTTTCCCAATACCGTTATATGCTTGACACGCGTATTCTCCGAGTTGGGTGATTTGCAGCGACCGGATCAGTAAAGAGTGATCTCGTCTCCGTTCGTAATGTTGACTGTCGATGGGCAGCATGGTCTCTCCTTGCCACCACTGGACGGTCGGGGACGGCCAGCCGAAGGCGGAGCAGCGCAGGACCAGGGAACTGCCGAGGGTTCCCACCACCCGCTCTTCTCCCGGTATGACCTCGGCAGCGTGAGGCGTGGGATCTTTAGTGATGTAGCGTGCGCATGCAACAATTGTTAGTTTAAAGAAACAGTCATGTTAGCCACAAACCAAAAAGTTCAAACAATACACGGTATTTTTAATGTATTTATGAAATCAGATGACTTTAGTTGATTTACGCGTCCAATGGGTGAAGTAGAAATGGAATACAATATTAAAAATCACTAATAAATAGTGAAATGTTTTTGAAAAGTGGACTGAAATTTAGTTTCGGCAGCTGAAGAGTACAGATTGGAAATCGAACCCTGGTCATCTATATCTAATATCTTCAAATGAGCGATTACTTAATTCTATTACGTTAGAACAATTTTCTAGTCTTCTTTTGTTGGAACTCCCTGGTTACAAATAGATTGATAAAAATACATAAAGCAACATTCATATTAAAAGCAAAACATATAACTTTTATTGTAGAAGTAGAAGAGTTACTAGTGCCTTCCGACTGACTACTACCTCCTACTGTATTAACTCTGTTTATGGCTTGGACATAATTTTAAAGTCACTGTAACCATGCTCTCAAATAGTGCAAAGGTAGTTAGTCTATTTCAGTAAATGTTAAAACAAAATTACATCATTGTACCAAAATGCATGTTAAGTTTTAAGTGTGAACAACGTTACCAACACCAGACAATAACTCAACAAAATTGTTATTAATTAATTTCAGCGATAGAGAAAACCATTCACCTCATTAACGATATATAATTTATACGTTTGACTTACCGCTGACTTGAAGGCTGACTTCTTTCTGCACGGACGGTCCAATGCCATTGTCAGCGACGCAGATGTAAACACCAGAATCGTTTCTGTATAGCGAAATGATCTTAAGGGATCCGTCAGTCATTATTCGGTGGCGACCAGATTTGCCGTCAATCTATGGTAATAACACACAAAGAGTTATAAGTCAACTATTGTATGAATTTTCTGATAAAGGAATGTACTGATAACTGTAAAACGAATTTAGGACAAACTTGAAAGAAACGTGTTTTTACCAATTCACAATTTTTTACCTACACCAGAATTTACCACACAAATATTTTGGCTAACTTTCGAAGACATCTTTCATCAGCTCATGGAAAACTAGCTTTTGCCACAATTAATGTACATTTAAACTTTGTACATTTCCTTGAAAAATAAAGCACGTTGAAACATACACATTTTATTTTTACATATACTCACATAGATGGATTCTTTCCTCCAAGTGATGGACGGAGGGGGGTTTCCGTATACGAGACAGCGCAAGGTGGCTACATTTCCTTCCTCCGCTGATACTTCACGTTCCACAGTGTCGTCAATCCTTGGGGGCTCGGCTGAGACAAAATTTTAGATTATAATACTATCCAACAATAAATTAAGTGATACATATATTAAGTACTTAACATGAATTTACTTTACCACTGTAATTGTTACGAGTAGGTATACATTACGTTACATTATGTGCGAAACGACAATTAGTAAATTTTACAGGTGGAGGAAGTTTTCTTTAATTATTTCAATTAAACATTATGATAGGTGTTTAAGGTGAAGCTATTTCCCTAAAGGTAAAGGTCTCATTAGTTTAAATAATTCTTAGTAAACTGATTAATTATCGGGTTCGATACTTTATTTTTAATTTTAAAATGGAGATTGAATAAAACTAAAATGGTCGTATGGGCAATTAAGCACTCGGGCGACAATTAGAGATGTTTATTTTATTTTATTTAAATAAATATTTATATTAACAAATGTTTAGTGAAAAGTCCGGTCCTGGTGAATGTAGGCAACGAGTAATTTAATTCAATGAATTAGATCGAGGCTTTTGAAATGTGAATGTACAAGAGATTGCTGATCTTGCCGTGGACAGCACTGCTTACAAATAAGCAAGTGCATTAGTATGGTTCAACATTCATACTGTAGAAGGCGGAAGAGATCTAGGAAATAAGAAATAATATATTATGTTTATGTTTAAGGAAAAACTATTCAGGTTGACTGAAGACAGGCAGAAATGTGGAAGGAAGGTTCCCAATAATCTTGATAGAATAAGGCTCCCAGTGAAGGATTTATCTAGGTGTAAACTAGCAAGACTATCATTTTCAAAAGAATCAACCTGAAATAAAAACAAAGATTTTTTTACTTTGATACATGTATTTTCAATTCTCCAGCCATCTCTTGAGCTGGCTAGTAGCCGATTCCAGAGAAATGCCTGTGTGTGCGTGAGTGCCATGAAAGTGTTGTCGTCAACAATGAGTCTATCTACCTAGTTTCAGCTTGATCGGATGTCGAGAAGCGGGTTAATTTCCACTTCCAAGATTTGCAATCATTCAAGAAAACAAGATCGGAATTCAAATAGATGTTTTTAAAAAAGGATGTAGAAAACTGAGCAATTTTGATGTAGAACGGGACCAAATTGTCACTTTAGATAGATAGCCAGATGATTTGCCTGTTTCACAGAAATTCAAATGTTACATTTTCTTCAAAGGCCAATCAGCGACATTTTCATGACTTATGAATTGTACTGAATTGTGTTTTGTGTGACATCACCAGATACCATTACATACGTTTTATCTATGCGCGTCATTTTTGGAGATATTGAAAAACTCTGAAAATTTTTTAAAAAAATTCTGTAAATGATAAATAACTCTTCAAATATAATACATTTTCATGTGCCTTTCTGTTGATCACAATTTGATAAAAAAAAAAACTAAAGGGACCTAGAATCAGCGTTTAAGACGATAGTCTTCGCTTTTCGGCCCATACAAAAAGGATGCCCGGGAGAAAACACTTTTCTACATCGAAAATTGCACAAAATGAATATGTATTTTTTTATACTGCCTTCTAGAGGGTGAAAACTTTGTCGGTATGTTTTCGAATTTTCGATGCGTTTCGTATTAACGTAAACATTCACTTTCAAACATGTACGATTTATCAAAAAATATTATTTAAGGAAAAAGTGCTGCTAACTCAACTCTCATAAAGAATTATTAAATTATAAAAAGCTACCGACGTAGCTTCTTCTTTCTAAAAAATATGTATTTTTTAAAATTTCAATTTCGTGAAAGTTTCGGTGTAGAAAAGTGTATTCTCCATAAACCCCTTTTCGAGCGATTTCTGTAGGTAAATATGAGCGTTGTGTCATTCGTACATTTCGCATTCGCATGTATTGAAAGTGTGCGGAGCTTATCGTGAGCGGGACAGAATGATAGACGCGGGTGTTCCGCGTGTCAAAAATGAAATTAACGTTGATTGGTCATTTGAGGCTAAGAAAGAGTTTTATGTTGCAGAAAAGTACCTCCGGGAGGATAGTTGAACTGCGTGGGTTGCACCGTGTAGGCTGGCTGGGAGCGCTCCACAGGCCTGACGCAGGCCAGACTGCAGCCGCGCCGGCAGCACTTGAGTTCCGCGGAGCAATCTGCGTCGGTGTTGCACTCACGGTCGCACCGGTCTCCAGACGGAGCGATGGCGTTTTCGTCCATCTCTTCGGCAACTACAGGGCATTCTCCTTCTTTGATGTCTGGAAGGAGATAAAATTGGGGATAAATTTTTGGCTTTGGTCAATAATTAGTATAGGTAAATTATCTTGGGTGAGGTTTAGGCATGGTTATAAAATTATTATCTAAGTTACTACTATTAGGGGGTTTCTCACCATCCTCCCAATAGCTTATCTACACTAATAACGAATATTTTCAATTTACGATTTGCGGTTTATTTATTTATTAAGTTGGAGTTTATAATTCGGTACTCGAACCTACGAATAGTGGCTATATATTGGATAAGTTGGCCGAGTTTACTAACCACTGCGAGTATTTTATTTTTATTTTTAATAATATTCGTTATGAGGGTAGATAAGCTATTGGGAGGATGGTGAGAAACCCCCTTAGTTTATTGTTTTTGTGTTTAATTCGTAGAACTCCATTTAATTTTTTGAAAATTTAATTTAATAATGTTATTATTAAGTTTTGCAAGTATTATGGATTTGTATTTTCGTTACAGCTGTTTCGGCTTACAATGCCATTTTCAAACTGAAAATGACCTTAACAAGCCGTAAGCTGAAACAGCTGTAACGAAAATACAAATCTATAATACTTACAGAACTTAATAATAACATTTTTAAATTTTATTTAAATTAAATTTTTTTTTAAATAAAATTTCAAAAAATACGTTCTCAAAGTATTATGAGGAAATTTTTTGAATGTGTAGTAAAAGTCTTGTTTTACTTTCACTGTGTGATCATAATATTATTCACATATTGACCGGAAAATAAATTTTTAAAAACATGAGTTTGGTCCTGTACTTTTTTCTCTCTATTTGAGCAAAAACCTAATCTTATTGTCCCTTAGTTTAAAAATCCCTCAATCATATTTTATGAAATGCAATCTTTAGAGCTTAGATGAAAGGTAGGAGTGCTGTATTTTTTCACCGGTATTCCGATGAAAGTTGCTCCGCATAATGTACCTCATTGCACAGTGCACAGCAACTGACACACACACCGAACTTCCTCCTACAACAAGGAACTCTTTAATAACTCAGATCCGGGGCATACGTCATTCCTATGTCTACCTACGTTAAATTGTTGTGAAAACAAGCTTATGTGCCCAAGCGGTTAAGACCGAGTTCAGTCCTTCCTTTTCTTAAAATAACCACTACAAATTTGGTTCTCCTTGGGGTGAAGTTAACATAAAAAATATACATACCATAATATCTTAGATGAATGTATAGAAAAGGTTCTCACCCTGTCTGCACACTGGCGTAAACCTGGTCTCTCCCGTGTCTCTGTCTCTGTAGAAGTCCACAACGCATCGGCTTCCTTCTTCGCAGCGGGTGTCAGCACAAGGGTTGTTACATTCGCATCTCTCGCAGCCGTCCTGCTGAACAGACCTGGTGTCTCCATAGGGGCAGCGAAGTCCGGCGCAGAGGTCTCGGTACTGCTTGCACGGGTCCACCTCCTGACGCGGTGGCTCTGGCTCGTCGGTTTCCTCCTTGTCATAGCGAGTGTCTACATCGATCTCGTTTGAATCTGGAAATGTACAAAACGGTTTTTAGCGTGACGAAATGATTGTATTTTTTTAGCGTTCATGATGGAGCCTTTTCAACACAGTCTATCCCACCACGCGACACATTTTGACACAATGTAACTAAGTATGAATCATATATCTGTAGGTAGCTGCCAATGAATCACACATGCGATAGCTACATAGATATCTACATACATGCGATAGCTACTACATACATAGAATGTTTAACCTCATATAGTTGAGGTTAAAGATTCTCATAAACACGTTTAAGCACCTAGAGCGATAAAAAATGATGCATGTAATACAGTAACAATAATATAGACAAATTAAACAATTACTACAGTGTCCAAGGAGTGCAGTGTATGAAGCAAAGAAAATAAAAATGAAGACCTGTAACCAAATAATCCAGGGACTAAACACCAAGAATTTTTTTTTTTAAAGTTGAAAATAGGAAGGGACATTATGACCCATAATACGAATGGTAGTTACTATAGATTTACTAGATAGCAGGCAGTAATTGACTTTTATCCAGAATTCACTTTAAAAAAAAAATCTTAAAATCCTTTTAACCTTTACAATTTTTCTGGTGCTTGGGCCCTATTTTATTACAAGCCTTCAAAGAGGTATATGTGTCGCATATAATTATTTATAAGTACTTAAATACAATGATTTATTTTCATAAAAATAAAATAAAATCTACAAAAGAAATGAAAATTGTAAGTTGAAAAATTAATAATTTCAAAAATGCAAATTACATATAATATGGTTCCATGTCAACTCAGAAACATCTCAACTCAACAACTGTTTTAAAAGTCGTTAAAAGCTATGAAAAAAAAAAATTAAATTGCCCTTACCCTAACCTAATAAAACCATTTTTTTATATATTTTTTTCATAACTTTTAATGACTTTTCAAAGGAGGTGTTGAGTTGAATTCATTCTGAGTTATCCGAATATGGGATTTACAACCAGTTACAGCAGATTCCTGACACCATTTGGAGTAAAAAATGTAAATGAAATTTTGGTCTCCAGTGATATTTTTGATGTTTTGTGTTTTTTCAACTTAAAACATAAATAAAACAGTAGGTATTGGACAGGTAGGGACGGGGTGAGGGCTTGGGCGGTTACTCGGCTTAGTCACCGATGTTAACATATGGTAACATGGCTGGTCACTCAGCCGAGTAACCGCCTAACCTCTCACCCCGACCCCAACTAGTCCTGTACCAACAGATTGTTTATAAGTTGAAAAGAAACTTTAAAATGTCAGACAAAGAAGCCTTTTTACTCCCAATTATGTCAGGAATCACTGGTTACAGTAAGTCAAGTGCGTCCCTTAATGCCCTGTATTTGCCACAAACAGTGATAAAAATCAAAATAGCATTTTCAAACACCAATTGATTAAAAAAATGTATGTACAAATTTTGCAAAGTAATAATTAAATACTAAATTTCAGTAAACATAGCAAATATATATTACCTAGTGCAAACATAAGCATCTGCTTTCACCAATCAAAACTGAAAAAATCTAAGTTGTGCAAAATTTAATCCTTAGCGGTTTTATTTTGCTACATTTTCGACAATTTGCTGGCCAAAAAATGGCAAATTTGAAAAGATATTTTAAAACATTTATTGGAATTATTTCAAAAGTTCCCGCGCATTATTTCATCTTTGATTAATCACAAAGCAAAGCTAACTTAGTTGTTTCACACTTTAGCAAGAGATGTCTCGCATTTCTTCTGAATTATTTGTTATTGACAATCAGCATACTGAAGTTATTGAATTTTTTTTTTCTTACAAATCATTGATCAAGTTTTTACATAATAAAAACCGCATGTTGGAATTTAAATTTATAACTGTGATTATCAACTAGGCCATAGAAAACTTACAGAAGTTATAATATTTAATATTGCTCCAATTACACGGATGGCAAATTTTAAAGAAAATAATATGCAGAAGCGTTTAAAAATGTAACTTTTTTTTTTATAGATTCTACAAATATGAGATACATAGGTGCATTCAATGGCTCTCTAATACTTTATAATAAGTATTTTATGTCTCCATATTAAAATTCGGAGAAATGATTTTTTGAAAGAGGGCTGGAAATTTCCAAACCGAACGCTTAAAAATTTCCAAAAGGCGTAATAATGGATTATATAGCGGAGAGCTCCAGTTGTTATTATATGTAAACAAAACATGATTTGAGTCTAATTTTAGTGTGGCTGACTTACGATAGAATAACTATGAAATTGATCCAAAGTTTATTTAAAGTAATAATTATTATATTATTTATTTTCAATTTACTTCAAGTATTTTTATGAATGTATCAAAACCAGCGGAAATTTTCAGAGCGGGTTTTACATCTCCACGACTCATTTATTCAGCAATCTTGAAGTGATTTTTCACAAACAGACATTAAATTATACAATTATTTTTTTATTATTATTATTAGACATCGGATTTTATGCATTTGCATATTTGCATATGCAAATGTATATAACTCTCTAATTATGGCGTAAATGCATATTTTAGCCTTTTTTCCCAATCCTGCTTATTTAGTTGGTCATTTTGACAGTTCTGAGGCCATCGAAATTCAGTCAAGCAAGCTAGAATCTGAAGACGCATCCATTAAACAGAAAATCAACCTCATCTCAACACATTTCCACAAAAAATTGGAAACAAGAAACCTTTCTCTTTTTAAATCGATAGAAATACTGGAAATAATGGTCGAAATCGCCAAGTCCCTTCCCAATTCAATATCAGAAAAGATTCGTAAAAAAGTTAGACGCTATTTTGCTTCTAAACTCGAATCTTGAAGACATGAAGAACAAGGGCACAGTTCCCCTGTCTAATCGAGTAACTCCAGAAATGGTGCCAAATTTAAAATTTTGTCCAATGACGTCAGTTGACGTAGAGAGGTTTTCGGTGTACAAAATTAATACTGGGTGACAAACGTTACAAATTTGCGCACGAAAATTTGGAAAAATACTTAATTGTATATTGTCACAAAAACTATGCATAATTTTAAGAATATTTCGCTGTTTTTGTACCATCTTTAATTAAAATATATAAAGATGGTTTTTTGATTATACATTGTGCATATTTCGGGCGCATTCACAGTTTTTAGTGCATATTTCGGCCTTTTTAGTGCATATTTGCATGCATATTTTGGCACTTTGTTAGTGCATATAATCCGATGTATACAGTCACTCAGATTTGATTGGTGAAGGCAGCCAAAAACATTCTTCTGAAAAAAAGCTTACAGAAAATATGTTGGTTTACAAAATACATATATCTACACAATATTTATTTACACATTGTAGTAAAAAAAATCTTTGTTCAAGCAAACAAATACATACTTATATACATAAAAATATATCCTCTAATTGATGTAATGTAAGCTAGTGCTTTTTTTAAACAGAGGTGCAACAAAAAACTTGGTACATAAAGCAACATTTTAATTTTGTGCTGTACAATACTGGCGGTGCGTAAAGGCCAATGTTTAGACAGACTAGGCGTGCGTTAATTACGCGGTTGGACTAACGTTCTGGTGCGCATGTGCGTGTGCAAGCCTGCATCGACCTGAAGTTGTTAGAGTTGCCCCCGCAGCCAGTGTAAATAAACGCAAGACACCTTCCAAACTCTTCGCTGAAGTAGTATCGGCGGAAGTACGCACCGACACAGTTGCCTGTGTCCACGTGCAGTTTGCAAATCGCTAGGGAAAGGTAGAGGAAACAAAACATTATGCAGTTAAAGAATGCTCAGAAATGTAATGTGTAAAAATAACACATCTAAGTTTTATAATTTATAATTTATCAATTAACGCACAGAATACAATCAAGTAATTTTGAAAAGAGCATTAAATATTTCTATATATCGTCCAGTTGATTCATCTCCAAAAATCGAAATTTGAGTTGAATATGCAGTTATATACAGGGTGTCCATCCGGGGGTAAAGTGCATTAACTTCGGGATATGATTCTACATGATGGTAGGAGTAAAAAAGATTAATAACTTTTTCCGAAATTCCAACTTTTTTTTCCCATACAAAAAGGTGTACCTATCAAAAATCCTTAGTGTAAGGTACAAACTTACCCAATCAATTTTATGTGAGTCAGCCGGGCGCGAAAGTGGCGACATTGGTTGGTCATAATTGGCCCGCATCGTAACAGCAAAAAATACTTTTGTACTGATTTTATCTTTTTACCAAATAAATACCCTTAAAAATTGGAATTTAGAAAAAAGTTATTTTTCTTTTTTAATTATACTGTCATGTAGAATCACTTCCTGAAGTTAATGCGCTTTACCCCCAGACACCCTGTATAAAAGTGTACCCTTTGTCCGGTAAAATTCTTTACTCATAAACACCACCAAATCAATTCTAATGCAGAAAAACTTATAATGAATTAAACCAATTTCATAGGACATAGGACACATTCATAGGACATTTCAAAATGTCATACCAATGTACCGAGTGTTATGCCTTCCGGTGTTATTTTAAAGCATGTAACTAATTTTGAAAATTATATTTAATTGCCAACCTACCTATCCTTCAAATGAACTCTTTGCTAAAATCAGGGTCTTAGATATTAGACAGCTATTTACTAAGATAATCTTATGTTATATACGGAAACATTACCTACTGGTGGCTCCACAACATCAAGCACACACCCGCTTTTCATCAAACCTGGGTTGCGTGGTCCCCAAAACTAAAACCTCATTCGCTCAATGACAATTCTGGTTCATCGCTCCTAAAATATATAATGCATTGAGTACCGACATAAAGTCAATCAATTTCTAAATCCACCTTTACTGCCTATGTACAACATTGGATATTTGAAAGGAGGCGAGCTTTCTTCAAAGAATATATAAGTTCTTAACGTTTTTAAAGTTTGATTTATGGTGAGCGTCTGAATATAGCTTTTCTCCTAATCTCAAGATTTGGTATTTGGAGATGCCTGACTAAATCAACTGGATGAACAATATGTATAATTAGAATGTTTTAATATGTAGTGAAAGTTAAATCTTGTGCAATAGAATTGTATCAAGAGAATAGAAAAAAATCTTATAATATACCAACCTGATAATATATCGGATTTTATTGTGACTCTGGTTTAATGCCAGAAGATGTTAATAGGGTAACCAGACAATACCGGAAATTTGTCCTTTTTAAATCAAATTCTAGACATATTGACTCTTTTTTACAAAAAAACATAAATTGGTTGTGAAAGATTGTTATTTTATCTGGTGAAAGTACTTTTTAAATTTTGAAAAACTAAGTATATTTTTAATATACTAAGGTTTATACCGTTGGTCGTTGGCAGATTTGTTAAATTTTCAAACGAAATATTGTATTATACAACACAAATTTCAAATCATATAATAATACAGCAAAATAAATCAATGCATAATCTAGTAAAGATACTTTTCAGAATTTTAATTTTAGTTCAATTAAAATAGGAAAATAGGAAAAAGCATTTTCTTCAAACTAATCATATATTTTTTTTAAATGTTCTCCATAAACCAGTTTAAAATAAACTGCAAGATTTTTTTTTAGTGAACCTACTTAAAGTTGAGATATGTATCGCGCTCCCAATATTTTTCATTTGCGCCCGATTCGATGACGGGGTATCTATGCTCGTTATGTTTATTATTTTTAACATAACAGATTGAATGTAATATAGGTATAATAAATGTTTTATGAAATACTATTTTTGTCTTAAAAATAAATTGAAATATTTACTTCAACTAGAGTTTAGAAAAAAGTTCCACTGAGTTCCACGACATTATTTTACCAGTTCAAAAATATGACTTATTAGGTATGTGAAAATGTAAAATGAACATTCACCCTCTTCCACCTTTCTTAAATCGAGCGCATTCTTTTCAATTAGACTTGGCGACCCCGCTCTAAAGGAAATGAGGAATAAGAGAAAAGAACTACATATTTATAACATTTAAAAAAATCAACGATTTTACAAGTTATTGTCATTTTACAGTTTAATCATATTTACATGCTTTATCTCCCTGTTTCACTAATTCTAAATAGAGAAATAACTCAATGCGAAATAAATTATATAATAAACACCTAACCCCAACTTATACGAATTTCTGATCAGAATTTCAAATATAAATATTTTTGGCGTTGTAAATTGATAATTCGTCCTTGTGTGCGTCGTTCCGAGCAGCAGATTCCCTTCAGTCTTCTAGTAACTGCTTTCCTTTTGATAATCAATAAGTTTTATAGTTATCTGAATAAGTGATTTGTTACAGTCTCGAATTCTTAATCGCCATACATCCTTCACACAGGTTCATTGATAATATTTATTATCATCATGCGGGGTGGGATTTGGCTTCCTCCACAAATGTTTTCCACTAGTTACCTACTCTCCCTGGCTATTCGCCTCTAGTCCTCTGTCCTTCCCAACCTGTTTCAAATCCTCTTCCATGCAGTCAATCCACCTCTTTCTCAGACTGCTTCTAGGTGGCTTCCACTGGGGCTCTTACACAGTCAAAATTTTCGACAACCTGTCGTCTTGCATTCTTTTAGTGCCTAACTCATGCCAGTCTTTGAGATCTACACATTCTTGCTGACAATGGTCTCATGCTCTATAAGATTGTAGAGTTCATGAATCATCTTTTTCTCGTAAGATTCATTTTCTAGTGTAGGTCTAAAGATATTATTGATTAAATTGAAAAAGTTACATAACAAATAGATCATCATTTTACCTTCACTGGTCTGCACGGCCGTGTCTGGCGGCAGCTCGCGGTGGTCGACACACACGGCGTTGCACTCGGCCTGAGTGCTGAAGCGGTTGGGAGTCCCTCTGCATCCGCCCCACACGAACTCCAGGCACTGATGCTGTTCACTGTCGAAGAAGTACTTCTGGAAGTTGCCTTTGCAGATGCCAACGTCCTTGGGGTAGCGACACACCTCTGGAAAATAGAAATTATTTATTAGTTCGGCAAAACAAGCAATGTTAGGTATTTATTTATTTAACTTCAAATATTTATGTATAAGCTGTTTGTTTCTTACAGATAAATATGTAATAAGTTACAACGGTTACATATGTGCTAATACAAAAAACACGTGACATAATATAGCATATTATGTAGTAATAAACTAAGTGCAGTAGGAATTTAAAATTAACATTTACAAACATTAAAAATTCAGATACGTTTTTAGATTTTCACGGCCAAAAGCATTTTCGTTGTTCGTTTTTGGGGTGTTATGCCCACATCGACGATCCAACATCGTCGGATCTGCCGGATCTGCCCTGATGATGGACACTACAACGCTGTCCGAAACTTTGGCTAAAGAAGGAGGTAGCGCAACACGGCATAACACCCCAAAAACAAACAACGAAAATTAAAAATTCATTTCACATATTTCGTCATTTCCTTTTCAAATTTTAACACATTTATATTGGTCGGTATTTCTTGAAAGATCTTCAATTATCTCTCTGCAGTATGAGTTTTGTGATTTTGACTTCTTTCGAAAGGGAAGTGTTTTCAATTTCATTCCTTCTTCTTGTAGACTGATTATGTTTGTGTTGATGTTTATTAACATGAGAAGTTATGCGAAAAATGAGTGTAAGGAAAATAAGAAGCGGAAGTGTATGGTAAAAGCTGTCGGGGATGCCCGAGGAAAACATACCGCGATCAATCAAATACACGAATTGTGTCACGTCAAGAACTAGAGTCAGAATAACAGAAGAGTTGTGTGCGGTATAGGTGAATGTGAATTAAGCAAGGAGTGTGTGCCGAGACAGAGTTGTATGGCGGACTATCCTCAATGCCTACCCTGCATAAAAATGGCATGATGGTTATTTAATTAGATTAGGTTTTAAATTTGTTATTTTTCTTCTTCAATCTTCCATGAATGATAATAAATAATTAGTTCTCACCGATGCTGCGGAACTGTCCGCACTGCCTCTCGCACTGCTCCTCGGACAAGAAGCGGTTCCCGTTGCCGCCGCAGCCGCTGTATAGGAAGTTGGCGCAGCGCCCGGTGCTGGGGTCGTAGGCCCACACTGACAGGCTCTCTCGGCAGTCGCCTGCAGCCAGGGGCTCCAGACAAACTTCGGGCAGGGCATCTCGGGGACGCTAAAAATTAACCAATATCCTTGTAATATATATATGCAGGTATATATTTAAAACTGTCCAACGTTTCTTGTGTGTGTGTGTTTTTTTTTTCACAATATTAACCCTTTTGATAAAAAAAATTTCCTGTAACTACTTGAACGAAGGATATCCAAATTTAAGTAGTTGATTTTTAAAAATTAAAATGTGTGTTAATTTAAAGATTTAATATGGGATAAATATTGAAATCTCGGTGGATTCTCTGGCTTTAAACCGCAGTAAGCAGTTCGTATGTTTCTGTATTAATATTGAGGGGTATGATATAGGGTGATTTTTTAGAGGTATACAAATTCAAAATGAAAAAAAAAAACAATGTTAATGGCTATGGATATTGGCTTTATTTAATAGATAATTTTATGCCATTATTGTTTAAATGTGATTTCGGGCATATGAGCGCCACGGCTAGCTCGAATGAAGCGCAATCGTGAAGTCCAATTTTCGACAAAAAAATAAATTTGCACAATTTGCAAGCGCTGTTCTGACGTCAGTCTATTCATGGCAAAATGGCAAAACGTACTGACTACAAATCAAATCAACTGTCAACTTTCAAATTGACAGTCTGTATAAACAATGTTGCCAGTTTAAAAACCAAACCTCTAAAAAAAACACCCTATATTTAATAAATCGAATGACCGAATCGAAATCCAAACACCCAGAAATTCCCATCGCTCGATTTGTTAAGAACTTAATATTATGTAGGCATAAAATTACCGGTGTAGCCGGAGAAATAATGTTGGGATCCACTTCTGGTTCTACCGGTCCTTGTTTGCACCTCTGTTCACAGTCGCTCTTAACATTGAACCTAAAATCAAATTAATTAACCATAAGTACTGAAATCTTATTTAATCAAGCATTCACCATATCACTCTTTTAGATTAACAAACCTACATAATTTATTCCGATTTTCTTTTGTTTGTTATTTTTCATTGTTTGTATTAGTCGTATGTCGATCGTGAGTGACCTGCTCATTGACACCTACTCACGATCCACCAAAGAGCAACCAGATCATATTTTTGTCAACATCTGGGTGTTTTCAATACCTGGGTGTCGCGACACACTCGCGCACGCGACTTAAAAATGAAGAACAGTGTGTGTGTGTGAGAAAGATAGACATTAGAGACTGCAAGTTTGCAGTGTGTGAACTTCGCACGCGCCAGGCTCGTGGTAAGGCTGGACTCCTGCAATTTTTTTTATGAATTATGTAAAATATCGCACTATGAAGTGAACGGAAAAAAATGTGAAGATTGAATTTAAAGTAAAATTAATTAAAATATATTAGCCATCGGTAGAGCAAGAAAAAGAGCTTATGTGTGTATATATGTGAAGGTTTTTAATTTTTTAGTCTTATATATATACCAGTCAATATAGAAATAATTACTTACTTTAAATACGATTTTAAGGATCTTTTGTGAATGTGAATAGTATAGGAGATATTTAACATAAATCATAGGGTTTGATTATTTTGTAAATCTTTTTTTTTATTATTTCATATCGGGAATCGTCATATCTATTTATCTCAGCCTGTGCTCAAATTAACTTTAACATTAAACTAATCTTGAACTTTATTAATTACGTAAGTAGTTCAGTTTCTACGTAAATAATTTTGTAGGTGTCAAAAAATAAAACGACAAGTTCTGATGAAGAAGAGGTGCTTACAGTTTTAATATTATTTAGTAGGTATTGTAAATTGGTTTTTGTTTTAGCAGGAGCCCTGCTGTAAAGATTCGGCTATGTGTTATGTATGTGTCATGTGATGTATAAATGTATGCGAGTGTGTTCGCTTAGTTGTAGTAGTATGTTAAAAATACCTACCTCTATCCAGGAATAACTTAATTTAACAACTCTCATTTTTATCGAAAAATCATTCCTGAATTTCAGCCTAATTCCTGGATCCAAAATTGCTATTTTAAAAAAGTCTTCTTTCTCTGTTTTCGATAAATCTAGCGTTTTACTTATTTATTGTCTTCTTGTTACTATTTTTATCAACTGTAGGATTTTTTATGCTTAAATCTTAAATGCTCTAAAACCAAAATCTCCACTACCAAAATCAACGTAGTTGTCGTAAATATTATTTTCACATTTTACAATGACACCCAATAAAATCAAAATTAATTAATTTTATTTAATTTTTTCCTCGGGTATACCTTTATATTGTCATTCCCGTAGTGTCGTATCATAACTACATTAGTGTCTGTGACCAGGCTTCGATGCGTGCACCTCAGAACAAACGACAAAACAAACTTGTATGTGTTTGTGACTTGTGAACTTGTACACACTTATGGTGAGTGACGTCAGAAACTTTACCAGACAAGATATTAAGCAACTTCAAAATCTTTAATCTTACACTCATTAATACGCTGGTCTTAAGTTATCGGTATTATTTATTAAAAATAATATTTTTTTTTTTTCTGTTTTCAGATAGCTGATTACATTTTCAAAAATAAAGTCCGAGATAGGTACCCTCTAAAATAATCCAAACATGGTTATTTTTGTGATTGAAAAATCTACTTAGTCATGATTCAAGATGGCTGGGCGAATAATTAGCTTTATTGTAGACCAACAAAAGGTAAAACGCAATGCACAATGCGATCTGAATACTGCGATACAATGCGCGGGCCTTCTTTACAAATTCAATATATGTATTTCACAGGTTTTGGGTGTTTTGGCCATTTTGGATCACTAGTCACGGGTGACCTGGTCTAATACAGCGCGCATGTAGTGACGAGTAATCAGGTGTTTTGTATCACGAAAAGAGCGGGTGTTCGCGACCTGCTCACGACGCCAGTGTGAAGTGAGTGACTTGGGTCGTGTAAAATGATCGATTGACCCAGCTAGATGCAAACAAAGAGTAATTAAGTAAAAATTAATGTGTTTTGAAGTTTTTCTTAGCATTAGATATATTCTTATTTATTATATTGTGTTTATGCTTTATTTATATATTTTGTAATTTTTTTATTCATGTTATACTGGTGTTATAAATGAAATTTGTATTCGATATGTAAAATACCAATAGGGCGTCAATAAATAAATAAATAATTTTTTTAGTTTATATAAAACATACATAAATATCTTAGTTTTGAAAAATACCTGTTTCCATTTCCTTGGCATCCTCCATAAGCGAACTGACTGCAGGAATCTGTATTCTTGTCATAGAACCACTGAGTCACTGAGTTGTCACACGGACCAACGGCCATTGGGAGCTGACACAGATCTACAAAGCATGAATTAATTATTTCAATATTATAATTATGATATGCTATTGATTCATAAAAGTACCATGTTTATTACCGCCAAGAAACATATTTTGAATATTTCAAAATCGAGAGATTGAGAATTTCACAAACGCAATGAATCTCACATATAAATTCCTGATTAGTTTTTTGGCATACATAATATTAACCTTTTTCTAATATATGTAGGATAAATAAATAAACCATTATACCATCCAGGGAAATAACTATTAAAAAAGTTGTTTTTTTTTAATTCAGGATGTATTTTTTTAGTCTTTGATGTAAATATAGAACGACTATTTCATATTTTTTAATATAAAATTTATTTAGGAATCATACAGTTATATATAAAATCGTAGTACATTAAATAGTGAATATCACATAAACCAGTTAAGTTACATTTATAACATTTGGTTATGGTTACTCATTAGGAAGCAAGTAGTTATTATAAGTTATAATAGTACATTAGTGTAAGTAAAAGATTATTAAAAAGAAAACAATAAACAATACAGAAATAATAGTTTCGATTTAAGTTAATTTGATTTTAATTGATTTAAGAGTGCAGTGGAAAATGTCAATATCTCTTATGCCTTGTTCTGACTGGGAGAGTATTTTAGTCGAGTAGCTAATATTTTAGTAACTAAACATGTCCGAGCACCACAATTTTAGTAAAGTAGGCTAGTCAGCTCTTAAGTAGATTCAATCCAATTTCGTTCTATTTTTTCGGCGTAGTAGAGTCCCCCTCGTAGTAGAGTTAGAGCAAAAATACTACTCTAAAATTCTTTATTTTTGCGGCTATTAATCTATTTTCACGGTCAAAGTTTATTTTTTTCATCTCACTAATTTATTCTTCCACCTCATCTAAAATAAGCATTACAATCAGTAAGCGTATTTACTTTATTGCGTTGTAGCCCGTCATGTCGCGACGCGTCGCTTACTAATGAACTCTACTTGACAGCAGTGCAAACACTTTTTGGTGAGTCAAGTAGCGAGTTACTCGCCACTCGACTTACTACTTGTCAGGTCAGAACAAGGCATTGGGGCATTCATTATAAGATTTGCAGATATGCCCGAGCAAGGAGTGGGCGTATTTCGATTTGAAATGTTGTATATAAAATAAGGTATCTGATCTGGTATTGCATTCAAGCAATGAAATGCAATCTTTTCTAACAGGGCTGGGGAGTCAATAAAGCAGTTCACAATTTTGTACAGAAACAGTATGTCAAATTTTTTTCTCCTTTATAAAGAGCAATAGGGTTCCTCTGATTATTTTCAAAAAACTTTCAATGTTTTCCTTTGAATGTTTTCAATTCGGATATAAGTTTGGTATTGAGGATTCCAAATGACAGATGCAAACTCAAGATGAGATCTTACATATGATACACATATATGTACATATATTAGTTCAAGGGTAAAAGGTTTATTGAATGGTTTTGCAAAAACGCGTAGAATGAAGCCCATTTTTTTGTAGTCTTTTTCTAAGATGTTTTCAATATGATCTTATGACAGTAATTTGGAGACAAGTAAAACTCCAAGGTGTCTGATTTTTTCTACTCGTTGGAAAGGAACACGGTTCAGATGGTAAGTATGGATGATTGGGTGACATTATGCAAAAATTTTATTGCATTTCATTGATTTATGTCTAGAAATAATTGGTTTTCTATGCAATACTCATTAATTCTATTAATGTCTTCTTGTAATTTGTTGCAATCATCAGCGTAAAGAATAAAATCAGAATGACTGACCACATGTTTGATGTTATTAAGATATAAAGTAAAGAGCAGGGGCCCTAAATGAGAACCTTGAGTCACCCTCGAGGGAATGGTTATTATTTGTGACATGCAACCTTTTATTGTCTTACTACATAATGAATGAACTTTTTTGTATTTCATTAAAAACTTTACAATAATATGTAAAAAAATTTCTCTGGGTCCAGTAATTCTACTAAATTTCTGTTACCACCTATTTTACATTTGAATAAATTTATCAACAAACTGTGAAATTAAACTTATTTTTGGCAGTACTTATGTATTAATTTCCTGTGTCTAAATAAGTGTGTAATACCAAGATAAATAAAATATTTATGCAATATTTGATTGATAAAAACCATGCCAAGACTTGGTGATAAAGATCTTGCTAGCAAGTACAATCAATGGCTGCGATTAATTATGTCTTGAAATATTATTTGTTTTGGTACTCCGCTTACCTTGAGCAGTGGAGCAGTGAGCTTCGCAGTCTTCCCTCTCGCGGAAGTTGTTCTGGTTCCTGGACTGGCAGTTACCGTACCTGAACTGTTTGCACACTCCATCGGAACTGTCATAGAACCAGCGGGGCTGGGTGACGGGGCAAGGCTTGGGGTCAATGGGGAGGAAGCAAATTTCTGCAGAAAAGAAAATAGAATTCAATAAAACCCACTTACAAGATTCTCACATAAAGATCTGCATAAATTAGGTTTACAATCTACTAAGGGAATCTGGGTAAGTTGAAATATGCAGTAAACGGTGATTGGAAAATTTTGTCAATCAACACACCTTTGAGTCATGAAAAGTGATGAAAAAAACTAGATTATATTGTAGGTATATATTATATTTAATAGGATATGGGATTTTTTTCTCATCAGTTAAGGACTTTATACACATCACCACTGTGTTGAGATGTCATGGAACCGCAGAAAACAGATTGTACTTATTCGAAATTTTGCTGTCAGATAGAGGATACTGATTTTGGGTTGCCACATTACTGTTGTGAAAATATGGTTTTTATTTAGAAAGTATACTGACACTGCGTTTTCATATTATTGTTCTGGTTATAACATTGTTAGCCAAACCAATTTGAGATGCCACATTATTCTTGTTATTACAAAGTGTTCTACAATTTGGGAGGGTATGGGTACCGCCACACGCTACATTTGGTGACAGAGGTGCCCATGTTCATGGAGTGAGGTTTGTCTAAATAAAAAAAGCAAACCTTATCAATTTTGGACTGTTACAATGTTGTTGTAGTAAAAACATTGTCAGCTAGAAGATAAAGATTATGGCTCCCACATTACTGTTTTAATTAATATTACTGTTAAAATTTCCAGCTAGAAGACATTGTCAGCTAGAAGAATACGATTTTGGCTGCCACACCGCTGTTATGGTAATATGGTTTTATAAACACATCATTGAATTTTAGTTAGTTTACCTTGACCATATGCTTGCTCAGGCTGAACAGTAGTGGTGACTTCACGTTCACCGCAGCGCGCATCGCACTCTTGCTGCGTGGGGAAGTTATTGGTATTTCCACCGCATCCTCCGTAGTAGAACTGGCGACACCTATGGGTAAAAAAAACTATCAATTTTTGTTGCATTATTTACTGGAACGTTTTTGGCCACATGTTGGCCAACTTGCAAGCACCCTCGGGCCTAGGCTGGCCTAAATGTGGCCAATTTCAAGAAATATTTTAAATCATGTATTGGAATTATTTTTTAAGTTTTCGCGCTTATATACTTCGATTAATCACAAAAAAAAATTAGTAATTTCACTTTTTAACAAGAGAGACTTACGGCCGCCGTTTCTAACTTTTAAATCGATTCATCTGAGGCCGCGATCAGCCAAGCATTTTGTAGGGTAGCCCTCCATTTATGTTGTCCCCAAACATCTTACGTTATCTGGCCTCGCCCACTTTCATAGACAATAAAATGACATCAAAGTAAGAACTTTCGAAGTTAAATTAATATTATCGAGTTAATTGTTGTATTTATTATTAATACACGTAATTTATTTAAAATATTTTTATCCGTAAACTGACATTTTATATTTTTTAAACAAACGTATATAAAATAAAGTGTCAGCTTGACCGTAGGTACTGGACTTGACACTTGGCTTGGCGAATATTCGAAAACGACATAGTTTTTCGCATAAATTAACCGTTTTTCGTCTCTGCTACGCACACATCCGAACTTCTCAATCCATATTAATTAAAATGATAATTGATAAACGCAATACAACAGAAGTGAAATGAGCGCGAAACTGTGTCTTATGTCAAAGTGATATGTCATCGACCATTGTTTTCGCGGTATTTTTTCTACTCTGTTAACACTTTTAAGAACTAGTCCAAAACTGAGGCAGCCGAAACGAGTTTAATCCACTAGTCCGGCTTCTTTAGGTTAAGATAAATGCTTAAGCGATACTTGTGTGTTGGAAAAAGCGTAGTTGTGCACTAATCAATTACTAAGCCAAAATTTTGGCTTAGTAATTGATTAGTAGGATTGGGAACAGCGGCCGTTATTTGGTATTGACCATCCACGAACCGAAACTATTGAAATAAAATTTCTTAGAAATCATTGATTGTGTGTTTACATATTAAAAAATGCAAATTCGAATTTAAATTTATATTTGTGATCATCAACTAGGCTATAGACAACTTATAGAGGTTAAAATATTTAATAATCTTCCTACGTACGGCAATTTAAAATTAACTAATACGCATGGTAGAAGATGTCGAGGACGCCCGAGGAAGACATGGCACGATCAAGTGAATCATGTACTTGAGTCGGGCCATGTCAAGAGTCAGAATAATAGAAGAGCATGTATGATAAGATGTATAAATGTGAATGAGGCGAGGAGTGTATGCCAAGACCGAGTTGTTTGGCAGTCTGTCCTCTCTGCCTACCCCTGCGGAGAAACGCCGTGATGGTAGTTACATTTAATGGCTCTTTAACACTATAAGTAATTTGGCAGGCGGGAAATTTCCTAACCGAAGGCATAAAAATTCCCCAGCGCTCAATACAGGGTGATTCTACATGATGGTAGAAGTAAAAAAGATTAATAACTTTTTCCAAAATTCCAACTTTTTTTTCCATACAAAAAGACGTACCTATTAAAAATCATCAGTGTAAGGTACAAGCTTACTCGATCAATTTGCTGTGAGTCAGATAGTTGTGATTGGCTGCATCGTAACAGCGGAAAATAATAGTGCTGGCTGCATACGCCGTACTAATTTTATCTTTTTACCAAATAAAGTTGGAATTTCGAAAAATATTTTTCTTCTTTTTTACTTATCTACTTGAGCGATGGGTGTTCGGTTTTCGATTTGGCCGTTAGATTTAATTGATATAATTCCTTAAAATATTAGTATGCAAACATATGAACTGTTTACTGCGGTTTAAAGCCAATAAATCTAGCTATATTTCACTGTTTAACCCATATTTTTAGGTTGGCTAAATGTGGTCCTATTTTGGACTGATATCAATCGCAGAAAAATAAAAGCAGTCCAAATTTGGACCTAAATCGTTCCGGTGGTTAAACTATCATGTAGAATCACCTCCTGAAGTTAATACACTTTACCCCCGGACATTCTGTATAGCGGAAAGCTCCATTTTATATTAGGTTATTATTTATATTTTGTATATTTTACAAAGAAAATGCGATTGACAATATTAATAATTACAGTACTAAACTTACCCTTTCACTAAACCCAACTTGTTTTAAAAGTTGAACTTTATTCATCTATTATTCAGTCTGTGCCAGTCTTTCTAACCCACAAAAGAATAAGTTTAAATATGCAACTTTTTACTGTTTTCATACGAATATTGAACAAACCTCTTTTCTGCGGTGTCGTAGAACCATCTCTCCCTGTACTCGGCACATTCTCCGGTAGCGGACGGCAGTGTGCAGATGTCTTGTTCTACATAAAAAACATCTATTAGTTACACAGATTACTTCATCACTTGCTTAATTATCTTTTTTTAATGTTCTAAAAATTACTTGAACAAAATTTATTAATTTAACAAACTTAATAAACCTAGCCATATCGAAGTATATTAATACGCTAATGCCCATGCAGTTAAAATTTGAGAATCCCACTTCAATGACATCTCTGACGTCGCGGCTTACCTAAACCCTCTGTTCCATCTCTGTACGTGAAAGTTTGGGACAAAACTACTAATGTGATTTATCCTAATGCCTGTTCGGTTGAACTTTAAGAACCCCACTTTAATTACATTTCTGACACCACGGCATATCTAAACCCTCTGTTCGATCGCTGTACGTGAAAGTTTGAGACTAAACTACTTTTGTGATTTGTGAGCTGTCAGATTGGTTATTAGGCGCGAAGTGTATTTTCGCAATTCGATCAACCAAAGATAATACAAAAATTCTACCAAGGAAATCAATAACAGTTAGTGCCTCCGCCCACTGAGGCAACTGAAAACCAACTAAAACCGGCTGTTTTCTCTGTCTTGATTGATCAAAAAGCTTGTTTAACCATAGACGAAAAACAATCAGCTGACAGCTGGCAACTAGCAACGGCCACCCAGGGCAATCAGCAGTGACAGTCGCAAGTCACCGCTTGCTTTACCATTGACAATAGGGTTTTGTGTGATTGTGAAGTGCGCGGGCCATCACATTGTCATACAAAGACAGTTGGCAGTTGAGAGTTTTCAGTTGCCTCAGTGGGCGGAGGCATTAAATAATATTGTTGAATTACTAAGAATATCTGTGTCTTCCTCACTGAGTATGTATGTACTTAATAAAAAAATAAAAATAAAAAACTTACTTGCATGTATAAATTGATCAGAAATATCTTGTGTGATATTTTAAATGATCAACAAATAATAATTCCAGGTTATATTGTTAATCTGTTATAGAGTTATTAATTGATCAGTTTGGCATTCCATCACCGTTTACAGTTTTATGCAATTTGTTAATAATTAACAGGCACAGTAGGTACATTAGGTAACCACTTTATTTTTTGTCACTTACCTAAATCAGTGTTGAAACAATAGAAAACTGAAATAATTTAGAAATAACTACTGAATTATCTATTGTTTGTCCATATTTCTGAAAATGGTGTACCTTTATGATACATTGCAGCTTGCAGCCCATCCTGAAAAGTAGTTGTTTGCCCTGCTTATTGATTGAAATTATGTGTCCATTTATGTTTATCTAATTTGTTCTTTACTGTTGAGTATTGAAGAAGGCTTCAATTTTGCTTCCTTGGGTTAGGTTAAGAAGTGGTTTATCGCAAGAAATCAAAAGGTTTTTTTAAGTCGGTTTGAAAGAAAAGATTAAAAAATTACTAGGGTTTTTTTTAATACATCTAGTCTTAGGTGAGTTTAGGTTATGTAGTGGTCCGTCAAAAAAAAAGATTAAGGTACATTGAAAAAAATCCAGGTACTTTGAAAAGGTCCAGTTACATTAAAATTATCCACATACAGAATCAAAAAAAAAAAAAGGATTGATAGTACCACTGATATACCTAACACCTAATACAGTGCCTTTGAGGTTTTTACTGGCACCAGGCATTGTCAGGGAGCTGTCACAAGTCAACAGTCAGAAGACGTCAACTCACCGATAACTTTGGGACACTTCTGGTCACACTGCTGCTCGCTGTCAAACTGGTTGGTATTGCCTTCGCAGCCCGTGTAGTAAAATGGCATGCAGCGGTTCTCGGCCGGATCGAAGAACCACTTGGACAGCTTCTGAGTGCAGTTTCCAGCAGAAAGGGGCAGCGGGCACATGTCTACATAGCCAACCAACACCACATCAAGTCATGCAAGACCGCATTTTCTCATTTAAAAATAATTAATTAACGCCGAATGTGAACACAAATTGATGTCTTTCAAATTGTGTGATATTTGACTTTTGCGGTATTATGCCATATAATAACGTTTCCAGCTACTTTACAATCGCCATCATCAGAGCAGATCTTGCACACTGCAAGGTTGTCTGAAAGATTGGCTCAAGAAGATGGGAGAAGCGTAATATGACAAATTACCTCAAAAATAAAACAACACAATGCTTTTGAATGTGAAATTCTTATTGTAGTAGATAGAACAAGCTATCGGCATTTCGGATTGTTCCATATATATTGTTTATATCTGTTTTTCTAGATATGTATGTATATATGTATATATTTTTAAATGAGGTATAGTAAGAAAATGTTGTCTTTTACGTGCAAAGCATACAGTTTTGTTATGAATTATTTTATAATTTGCTGAAAATTAAGTAAAATTTAAAGAATGCAACATTAATAATTAGGTAGATATTTTAGAAATGAGAGTGCTAAGTGGAAGAAGTTTTGTAGGCATAAATTTCCTTCACCTTTATTATAATACTTTTGATTAAAATTGCATATATTTTTTTTCCAAAACGGGAAAAACTTTTTAATTCATAGGTTTGTATTTTGGGTATTTTAGATAAAATAGCAGTGCTTTATTTTCGTTATAATAGTTACATTACTAAGGACCAGTTGTTTCGGAAAATTCCACGTTTGAATTTCCTTCAAATCGACATTCACCGAAAAATTGGGTTGTTTCAACCTCCGTCAGAAGAAATTTCATCGAAAATTCCATAGGACCAGTTGTTTCGGAATTCCCTTCAAATTTGAATTTCCTTCAAATTTGAATTTCCTTCAAATCGTCATTCACCGAAAAATTGGGTTGTTTCAACTTCCGTCAGCAGTAAATAGCAACAAATAACGTTCGATAAATTTGAAAATTTTATTCAAGTGTTCCCCGCCGAACCACAATTTTGACGTCTGCGCATGCGCCTCCCATTATTTCGCTAACCGTCCGGACTCGGCTGATCACATTCACATCACATTTCTATAGTATTTTCACTGTTGACGGAAGTTGAAACAACCCAATTTTTCGGTGAATGACGATTTGAAGGAAATTCAAATTTGAAGGAAATTCAAATTTGAAGGGAATTCCGAAACAACTGGTCCTATGGAATTTTCGATGAAATTTCTTCTGACGGAGGTTGAAACAACCCAATTTTTCGGTGAATGTCGATTTGAGGGAAATTCAAACGTGAAATTTTCCGAAACAACTGGTCCTAATAATTTATTGTAACTGATGATTTTACAAAATGCATGTTTTGTAGATGATAATTATGTGAAGGTTAAAAAAAGCTGGTCTCACTCACAGAGAGAGCAAGTTTCTTGTTTTAAATCCTTGTTACTTTAGTGTACGTTTATGAGGAATTCACAGGATTCATTGTTATTTTATCATTAATTTTTTGTCAAAAGATGCACATTCTGTTATTTTATCACTTCGAGCAAACGATTGTGTTGGATTGTTTTAAACTCTTGTCACATTTGATGAATATCAAATCGTCAATCGGCACCATTTCAAAATTTTCGATGGTCCCTGGAAGGCAGATTTTCATATCATTTTAGCCTTTGGACAAATTGTGATCATTTTTACAGCTTAACAATCATGATGTTGTGCTTGTCAGATGATTACAGTTTGTTAAAAATAAGAATCGCATCGAGAATCGGTGAAGGGGATTATTAAATTGTTAATAATTTAAAATGGCGCTTATTGACCAACTAATTGATGTTCATCAAATGTGACGAGAGTTAAAATTCCGAAAATATGCGTTTCAAAAGTGCCCAACTTTGTATGAGTTGACTGGCTTTTTAATCAATATCCAAACCTTTTGCCTTTCCAGGAGTATCGCACTGCAGAATGCAGGCAGACTCCGAAATGAACCTGTTGCCGTTGCCCTCGCAACCTCCCCAGGTGAAGGGCTGGCAGCTGCCGCTCTCTGCATTGAAGGACCATCGGGTGAAGTTGCCGCTGCATTGGCCAGGGTCCGTCTCCAAGACACACACGTCTGAAAAATTTTATTAAACATTTTGAATACAAACATTTTATTATGTATGATTCATGTAATGTGTGGGATTGCACTAATCTCCCGGCAATCAGGAATAAATGATTTATTTATTCATAAACTTGCATTAATACCATCGATAATATGGAAAAAGAGCAAACTATGTAAATTCAATTCTACCAGTCTGCACCATAATAACTTGGCTCGAAGCCGGTAGAACAAATACACATAGAACATCAAGGTGTTTTGAAGACCACAATCCGTCCGTTAAGATGAAAGAATTTATGAAACGGACTATCCCTCTCTGCATAGTCAAAAGTTTTTATATCTCCAGACCAGGGATGGATGCCAATCTAAACAGTGAGATGAACAAGATTCCTAACGGCTAAAAACAGGCACAATAATATTATGTTAATTAGTTAGTGAATTATATAGAAACCTTCAGGTTCAACATCCTCGCACTGCTTCTGGCAGTCCTCGCGACTGGGGAACCTGTTGTTGTTCCCAAGGCAGCCTCCGTAGAAGAACTGACCGCACTGCTTCCTCTCCGAATCGAAGTACCAGGTCGGGTTGTAGTTCTCACATGGACCCTTCATCTTCGGCAGCTTGCAAATGTCTAAAGAATAGATCAAACAAAATTATGAACAGTGCAAAATGTAAAAGGACGCTGTTTTTGAAGGGACGCTGTCATCAAAGGGACTTAAGGATTTTTGCAATTTAAAATCATTCTTGACGTGAAGACGGTTAGCAGGGCCGGTCCTGAGCCAAACGGCACCTGGCACTAGTAAAAAGCTCAAGGGCCCTGATTTAGGTGTTAGGTATTATCAGCGCCTTTGCTACTTGGCTCCTTGGAGCCTTGGCAAAAACTGCGCTTGCACAGTACCGGTTCTGACCATTAGAGGGACTCATCTGGTTCTCAAAAAAGGATCGAAAAAGAGGTGGGTGCCCTCGACTGTCATGAAAAGGACACAGTCGTCGAAAAGACACTGTAATCAAAAGGACGCTATCATCAAAAGGACACTGTCATCAAAAGTACACTGTCAACAGAAGGACCCTGTCAACAAAACGACACTGCCAACAAAAGGATACTGTCATCAAAAGGATACTGTCATCAAAAGAACACTGTCATCAAAAAGACATCGTCATCAAAATAACGATTATTGAGACTCACCCCTTCCCACGGGCTCAACGCAGACGTCTGAGCACTCCTCCTTGGAGTTGAACCTGTTCCCATTGCCTTCGCAGTCACCATACCAGAAGCGGGAGCAGCCACCGTACACCGTGTCGTAGTACCACTTCACCTTGAAGCCTCGGCAAGGCCCGCGCTCCTTCTCCAGGGAGCAGGCGGCTGAACAAGAAGAAGAAAATAGAAATTAAATTCAATCACTAAATAAGCTTTAACTCACCTAACCTTACCTATTTTCGATTGTCATAGTAAAAATGTGTGTACATATTTGAATTTTTCATTCAAAAATAAATTTATTTAGCACTGATAATAATTGCAATGCCCACAATAACGACACTCAAAGCTGCTTATGTTGGATCTGTTATAAGATGACATCTTACAAATATTATTTTTTAGTAATATTATAAACGTGAAAGTTTGTATGGATGCAAGTGTGTTTGTTACTCTTTCACGTACAGACTACTTAATGGATTTTAATGAAACTTTACAATAATACAGCTCATACATCAGAATAAAAAACAGGCTATAATTTATATTAAATTAAACAAATAACTTTGTATCAACTACTATTATATAAATATTATTATATAATAGTGGTTGATATTAATATGAAAAAAATTATAAAAAAATAGGCCATAACCTAACCGACCTATTTAACTACATACTTTGATTTATTTTCATCACTTTTAATGACTTTTCGAAAGAGTGATGAAGTTGTTGTTTAGTTGTTCGGTCACGGATTTGAACCACATTTTAGAAAAAATTATGAAATTTTGTGAATATTACTATACAAAATTACCTATACAAAAAAAGTAGCTCCTATCCGAGATCAACATTTGACATACCTTTTGATTACAAAAATAATTTTTCAGTTTGGTTGGGTATTTTGGCCTCAAATCCAAAACTACGTTTTGTATAAAACTTACCCAACGGCCTTAAGCCACTTTTTTTTGTTTGCATTAAAAAATTTTGTAATTTAAAAAATTATATGTTTATTTCAAATAATAAAATTTGAAAGCGTATTTTATGAACTTTCAAAAACAGTTTTTGATTTGAGATACGTTTAGAAATATTCCATTTATTTGGATTTTATAGCGGGGCGGAAATACACACAAATTCTCCATCCTTCTGATAGCGTCTTTAAGAAATAACTGTCAATTTGCCATAGGCTTGATTCGTTAAGTAGGTTACTTAGGTATGGTTAGGTTAGGAAGATTACCGAGGTAGGTTGAATTGGTTACCTTGCAAATTGACGGGTTTATCCACACATCCCTCAAACTCTGGTCCTGTTGCCTCGGCCTGGCCATCGGGGCAGCATCCAAACTTGCTGGAGGAGCAGTCGCAGCCCTCCTTCTCCGGGCCTCCGGCCTGGGTCTGTCCATCGGAGCAGCACCCGAACTCCGATTCCTGGCAGCCGCAGCCCTGGCCGCGGGGCCCCTTAGCCACTCGCTTGCCATCGGGGCAGCAGCCAAACTGGAATGTGTAACAGGCACAGCCCTCGAATTTAGGACCCTGTGCCGGAGTGTGTCTAAAACGAGAAAGCATAATAATTATATTATGTTGTGTGAAAGAGATACTAGTGACAGCTCTGGGCAGGCGGGAGATTTTTTATGGCAGTTAACCGTGTGTACGTAGATAATATATGAAGTATTCCTTTTGAGGACTTATTTTGGGAATGTAGATTCGAAATTTCTAGTTCTAAAGAATGCTACCATTACAGGATGTTCAGTTGTTGTGGAAATTTAAAAAAAAGGTTTTAATCAAACTAATGAACAAGTTGGAAAGACTTATTTTAACCTACGGAATCATAAAAGTGACTAGGATCACGAGCAATCAAATAATAGCATTGGAGTTAATATTAGGTCCGTACATATGAAATTGGCATTTTGCCGTATTGTCAACTTTGATCTCAAATATCTTCTCTTTGGTTAGGAATTCCAAATTCAAATTTATACAGCTATTTACTCATGTACTTGTGTTTCGAAAATTATAATTCATTTGTTTTTTCCTTAATTGTTTTTTTTCTTTGCGTCACTTAGTTTACAAAATGGAAAACTTGAACGAGTTCCACCGTGGCACCAGTGCTGCAGAAATGGCACGAAGGATTAATGATGTGTATGGCGACGGTGCCGCAAAAGAAAACACAGTGCGTTTTTGGATCCAACGTTTTCGTTCTGGAAATTTCGACCTGCAGAACAAGCCCCGTGGACGGCCGGAGACCAAAGTTGATAATGAACAATTGAAGGCTATTGTGGAAGCGGATCCATCGCAAATCACGTCCGAATTAGCTGCAGGCTGCGGTGTTAGTGATAAAACTGTATTAATCCACTTGAAGCAAATTGGGAAGGTGAAAAAGCTTGAAAGGTGGGTACCTCACGAATTGAGTGAAGCAAATCAACAAACGCGCGTTGACTGCTGCGTTGCATTACTCAACCGGCACAATAATGAAGGGATTTTAAATCGAACTTGAAGCCTGATGTAAGCATGTCTGGCCTTTGATAAGCAATATGCTCATAAATCCTCACTTATCAACATTATTTTTTTTTTATAGAGAAACCTCACAAGAGTCCCAACTGCTCCCTTCTGGAGCCAGTGAGACTATGGCATCCCCAATTGGAGTGTGTTGTGAGGCTGTAGGAAGGGAAGGAGATGGGGAAGAGGAAGGTGGGAGAGTACCTGGCTATTCAGATCTAGTCACTAACAAATATAACATGTATTATTTTTATTAATTAATTGTGAAATAACACAAATTAATCAAATAAAATTTATTTACGCACGCCGGGTTCGAACCCGCGACCTTCCGAATGGGAGTCAAGTGTCTTACCACTCGACCACGGACGGTCGTCAAACACGTCACAACGTTTACACCATTTACAGATTTTTTATATACAAAATTTAGATAAGACTCAGAGTAGAATGGGAAATTTTTTTTTTATGTGACTGACTTGTTGGGGCAGCAACCATGGGGAGTGTGTTCGCAGCTGCAGCCCTCGTTGCCGTGTCCTCGAGCAGTCGTTGTGTTGTCGGGGCAGCAGCCATAAGGAGACCATTGGCATCCGCATCCTGCAAAGGATATGCATCAAGAATTCAATAAACTGCTATGATCGTGAACGTTCCATGATAAAATAGAATATTAAAAAAAGGTGAAGAATTTTTTTTTTAATCAACAAAGCTAACCTAACCTTACTTATTATTTGATCATGTTCTATTTTCTCAATGTTAGGTTTTATCCAGTTACCTAGTGTCCGACCGAAACTACTTTTTACTGCCGAAACCGAAACCGAAACCGAATTTCGGTTTTGATCTCAGTTTCGGCCGAAACCGAAACCGAAACCGAAACTTTCATATAAGGTCATGTTATCATGGGAAAAAAAATAATCAATCTTAATCAGTCAGCCTTTATTTTAAAACCTTATATTAAACATCCCGTCTCGGATATTTGAACTAATAATAAACATAACATAAATTGTCTCTTGGTATTTCAAATAAATTATTTGTTCTTTTTGAAATAATGATTCGAAATAAATATACCTACTTATTTTAGGTATACTGATTTGAAATACATATAACTACCTATTCTAGGTATATTTATTTCAAATGAACTCTTTGGTAAATAATATTAAAATAAGAAATGGTAGGTCTGTTATTTCTTTTTAAACGTTATTTACGAATAACATAAAAAAATAGGTACAAAAAAAATAATTTCTAATTTGTTTAGGTACACTAAACAAAAAATACTTTATAATATCTAACATCTTAAGAACAAAATAATTTCTTCTAAACTTTGGTCATTTTGTAAGGAACTCTTTTTAATGAAATTCAATAAAATAAAAATAAAAATTACCTATCTACTGAGTTCAACAACTAAATATTTTTTATACAAATAATACTTATAGCCCAATTATTTGGTAGTTTTACCTGGAAAGTTTTCCGGGAGTTTTTGAAAATCGGTAATTTTATAGATTTCGATGTGCTCTTTTCGAATTTCATCATTGCCACATCGTATCTTTGCCGCTGGCGCCGCCATATTGGAAAAATGGCACCTAATAGAATTTTTTTGACAATATCTCCTTTCCGACTCATTTTACGATAAAAATATGTATGTACAAAATTAAACTAGAAAAAATTTCCAATTAACGTACAAACAATTTTTTTTTGGTAAAATCAATAATTTTGTACGTTTTTACTACGTTTTTTTCGTATATTTCTCCAAAATATTTTGCTATCCGACCGGCAAAGATACGAGTTGGCAAATTTGAAATTCGAAAACAGCCAAAAATTACCAATTTTCAAAACACCCGGAAAACTTTCCAGGTAACCTCTTTTTTTCGAACCAAATAGCTGTACTATTAATAACACGGCCGGCGTTGTCTAGAGGTAAGGCTCTAGACTTACAATCCGAAGGTCAGGGGTTTGTACCCGACGTGCGCAAATAAATTTCATTTGATTAATTTGTGTTGTTTCACAATTAATTGATTAAAAATAAAATCTAATATAAAAAAATTATATAGTATATTTGCGGCACGTTCCGAGTGGAAGATACTCTCAGTATCGCCCTGGTGTGAGATCACCATTCAGAATTGAACTCAAACTTAAAAAAACTGTGAAGAGCTCCAATGTGCTGCAATCATTAATAATTTTAATGAATTATTTATTATCAGTATTCATAATTAAACAATCTAATATTATAAGTGAGAAACAATAATTTTATCAACATTTTTGCCACAGAAATCTTTTCTCCGATTTTAATAAATTTGACCAGCAGCACTAAATAATTGTTAACTGGAAACATCTGTCGGTGGAGCCGACAAGAATTTCACTGCAACCTTTGTCAAAGACAGAAATGGACTAGAATTCCAGTAAGAATAAATATCTGCGTTTCTTGTAACCTTGGCTCTGTTAAGTAGGCTTGAATAATTTGCTCAACTTGTGTGCGATCACCATTATCCACACTAGAAGTTTCTTCCATTAAAAGTCATGGGCATCCCATAGCCCTTCTCCTCTTTCAGAAAACGCGATTCTAGATGAACAAGATAAGATAGCTGTGGGTCTCCAGAATTACAGCTTTTGCTCATTGTTGCACTAACGACGCCCGCGCACAATTATCAACTTCATCAGAATTCAAATATGTAATTTTTAATCTGGGATTCAATTCATGTTGAAGTAATCAGAGCAGGATGTCCTTTGACGTATGCAAATCAACCAGTCCTGACTGTCCTGACACGACTATGAGTGCTAACGCAGCAAAATGACACTTCGTCGCTCGCAGCTCAGTGTACCGAACATATCCGATCGCAACACGAAACCTCCCGAATTCAGTTTCGGTTTCGGCCGTAGTTTCGGCTGGTTGGCAGCCGAAACCGAAACTAAACCGAAACCCATTTTTTTGCCGAAACTAGGCCGAAACCGAAACCGAAACCGAAAGTTCGGTCGGACACTACAGTTACCGTTTTCGATATGCATTATCCTTTTCTCACCGATTTCTCAACACCACTATCATGAAAAATCCACTTTACATAACATGCGAGTCTTCAGGCAATTACTTGTTGAATGATAACATTTTGACAAACGTAAGTTGATTTACATGTCCAAATGGTTAGCAATAGTTTCGCCAAGACATAATAGACTTTCACATTTTCTTGATCTTTATTCTTGTCGCTGGCAGTGATGTTTTTGATTTCTTCTGATTGATAAAGGTGGAAACTTACATATCTTTTGAAAGAAGTACTTATCTGAGAAGTACATACTTAATATTGACCCCCCCCCAAGTTTTTAAAATAAAAGTCGCAAATGAGGAGGCTTGTATCGGCTTATTTTATAAAACACCAGTGACAATTCCAGAATGAAGGCGTCCATTGAGCCTAAGCTTTTTAAATTGACTTAATCTCTGTAATCGTAATACTCGACCTAGGCATCATGTTCGATCAGAAACTCTGCTTTGTATCTCACATAACTTATATCGCTAACAGGGCTATGAAAATGTTAGGTTTTATAGTAAGAATTTCCAAGGATTTTAAAAATATCAATACATTAAAACTTCAATTTGGTCACCTGTCTTTAATAATCACATTAATACCATTGAAAGAGTCCAACGCAAATTTTTGAAGTGTATTAACTTTAGACTCGGAATTCCTTTAGAGACAATAGATTATGATTTTTTATTACATTCATTGATATTGCTTAAGTTAAGTGATAGAAGAAAAATTTTTGATCTTATATTTTTATATAAAATTGTAAATTATCATTTGGATAGCCCTGATATATTAATGTTGATTCAATTTCATGTACCTACCATTAGATCGAGGTCCTCTAGTATGTATTATTGTGACAATTATACCACAGTCTCAGGATATAACTCAGTTATAAATAGGTTGCAAACACTTGATAACTTTTATGCTAAAATCGCCGATATTCTTAATATACCCCTTGTGAAGTATAAAGCTACACTAATTAAACATTTTAATGAGGTCACTGTATAACAGGTTTTTGTTTTTCCTTCAGTCTTTCTTAAAGTCATTATTATTTTATTTGTTATGTGTTTCAATATAATTATATAATTTTCACTCATCAAAATTTAATACTGTACTATCTATGTCTGTGTAAAAAAAAAAAAAAACTTATGTATGTAAATGGCACTAGTGCCGTAAATTCTAAATAAATAAATAAATAAAAATCAGCTACAGAAACCCTGAAACTTTCAACATTCATTTTCAAAAAACCAACTTAACCACTGGAGCGACAGAGCAATTAAAATATTATTTCTCAGATGGCTAAAGGAAATTTTTCGGTCCACATTAAAAAAATCATACCTCCCAATTTGAATACGGAGACATACAAACTGATTATAGTTCTATCTTTTGTCTCTTATCACAAATTTCTAGGATTTATAAAAAATACATAATTAAATCTTTAACCTTAAAAATTTTTAAAGAGTCTAGAGAATATTTATTTTGTTATATTTTGAATGTACATTATATTATATAGTCGTTTTAATAAAAAAAAATTTTTTGAAAATTTGCCACATTTTGGCAACAAAGCAAACAGAAGTTTTGGAAATATGTATTGCCATAATGTGGCAAAAAGCGCTCGAGTGGTTAACCTTCTCCCATGTGCGAATGTTTTGACTTTGTAAGGACAAGATTCCACACATATTTAGCTATGCACCCAGGACTTTACAAAATATCTCAAGTCTACTTGACTTCACTTGACTCAAACTTTATTGCCACTTATTTATATTTGTTGTTTTACGCACATTGTTTTATGCTTGCATATTTGTTGTACACCGTTATTATACGGTTGGTATTTATACTTATAGATTCATTCTTTGTTATTTTTTTGTAATTTTTTTTTGTTGCTTTTTAACCCTCTGTCTATTATGTACAAAACTAAAAATAAAACAAATTCTTAAATAATTGTAAATTTACTTTGAGGCATCACTTAAATTAATGAAAATAACTAACCTTTTATAGGTATATAGAATACACGTATCATTACCATTTATCCTGACGAAGAAACCGTTAATTAAAATAAAACTAATTGTTAAATTTACTATAAAATATCAAATTTATTACGTAATATACTCATTTGTAATAAACCACCTTCTGAATTAGAGCAAGTTTTATAATTATACGAATTCCTTAGGTGCTATAATATAAGCTCTACACTATAAATCCTATTTAAAACCTATAAAATGCTATCCACCAATAATTATAATATTACCTTCGAATCCAGGGCCTCTTGCTGCCACAATGTTATCAGGGCAGCAACCGTACGCCTGAGAGAGGCAGCAGCCTTCTCCGTTGGGGCCGTGGGCTGGAGTCTCCTTGTCAGGGCAGCAGCCGAAGGTGGAGCCGGTGCAGATGAAGATGCAGCCCTCTTGGTTCGGGCCGGTAGCTATTAAAAACAATTTATTTTTATTTGGGTTTTTGCTCCAGAATATTAATAAATAAAAAATAATATCCAAACTAATTGAAACTCCGGTGTCTACACATCTGCGGATCTGCCCTGATGATGGACACTGACTATCTGAAACGTTGGTTAAAGGAGGAAGGAGGAGGCGCAAAATTTCATAATACCCCAATTATTGGCTTTGAAATTTCAAAACAAATCTATTTACAACTTATTGTTATTCATTTTTTTGGTTATTATGCCGTGTTGCGCTTTTTTAGCCAACGTTTCGGACGGCGTAACACTGTCCATCATCAGAGCAGATATGATAGACACTGTAATGCTGTCCGAAAGGTAGGATAAAGAAGGAGGTAGCGCAACACGGCATAATAAATCACATAATAGTTTTGGCCGTGAAAATCTAAAATCATACCCTATTTACAACTCTATATATTTTTACACAAAGATGTCAGATTCTCGAAACACTATTTTTAAGTAGATCAATGATTATAAATTTCAATCCTATATATATTTATGTGACATTTTTTTTCAGAATCTTTGAGATCTGAGAAAATTTTTAACACAAGTTTTGTGTTCAGTGCCTTGAAAACTGAAATTTAAAGATGAATTGGAACCCAAATACATATGTATAAGATTTACCCAGGTTTGCCAATGTCTTGAAACTTTATAAGAGAGATTCCCATCCCTTGAAAAACCTTACAAGAGAGTTTTACTTTATTCACTGGGCTTTGAAAACTGTAACTAAGATAACATCACTGTATTTACCGGTCCCTTGAAAACTCTTAAAGAGAGTTTCACTGTATTTCTCACCGGTCCCTTGAAAAACTTTATGAAATAGTTTCACTATGTGAGTGACAGGGGTTTGGATAGTTACCGGCAGTCTGGTCGGGACAGCAGCCGTGCTCGCTAATCTCACAGGGACATCCCTGCTTGTTGGGTCCACTGGCCGCAGTGCTATTGTCTGCGCAGCACCCATGCTTGCTCTTGGAACAGTCCACAGGCGGGGCTTTGCTCGTTGTCACTAAATCAACACATAAGTTAGTAATAAATCCCAAAAGAAGACATTCTTGATATCAGAAGTATGTATATATATTTGTTTATAATGTACTTTGCTAACCAATAGATTCTGGGCATCCCTTCTTCTTCTTTCCTGTAGCTTCTTGTTTTCCATCAGCGCAGCATCCATATCTGTAAATGTAATGTAACATTAGAGTGGTTTGCCCTAGTTTCAGACCGGGAAGGGAAAAGCATGGCCATTGAACATGCTCCAGGTTTAGATCTGGAAGGGAAAAGCATGGCATTAAACATGCTCTAGGTTACCTGGAAGGCAAAAGCATGGCCATTGAACATGCTCCGAGTTTAGATTTGGAAGGGAAAAGCATGTCCATTGAGCATGCTCCAGGTTTAGACTTGGAATGAAAAAGCAAGGCTATTGAAGATGATCTAGGTTTAGACCCGGAAGTGAAAAGCATGGCATTAGACATGCTCTAGGTTACCTCGGAGGCAAAAGCATGTCCATTGAACATGCTCCAGGTTTAGACTTGGAAGGGAAAAGCATGGCCATTGAAAATGCTCCAGGTTTAGACCTGGAAGGGAAAAGCATGTCCATTGAACATGCTCCAGGTTTAGACCTGGAAGGGAATTGAACATGCTCTAGGTTACCTGGAAGGCAACCGCATGACCATTGAACATGCTATAGGTTACCATTACATTTTTAAATTTCATCTTAGCCACTCTAGCGATGGGGATTTCAGGGTGTTCGATGTTTTGACCATTCGATTTAATAAATATCATACTTACCTCCAAATATTAATAGGAATCCACCTAGATATCACAATTTATCCCATCGCTCGAGTGGTTAGTTATGCAATGAGAAAATTGAACCTTTGAGAAATTGAAATAATTATATTAAAGGTCTCCTGTGTCTCAATATGAAGAAAAAAATCATGTGAGTGTAAATAAAATCACACAAAATCCCCACTTACTTACATGATGCGTAAGATTCTAAAAGTGAAAACTTGACTTATTACCAGTCCCTATGACCAGTATTGACTTATTTTCCAGTCCCTTACACACGAGCATTAAATAAATGTCACTGAAATAGTGTTGCATAAATATAATGATTGTTTGAATGTTTAAATGATTAATAATAATCGTCTCACTTGGAGGATTTGCAAGGTGGCGGGCAGCCGTCCTGGTTGTTGCCTTGTGCCGCAGTCTTCTTGTCAGAACAGCATCCAAACAGGGTCTCATTGCACGGTAATACAGGGCAACCCTTGCCGTCCGCTCCGGCGGCAGCCGATACGCCATCCGGACAGCAGCCGTGCTTGCTCACTTTGCAGGTGGCCGGGTTCGGGCAATCTGAACAACAAATACATAACTGTTTATAAGCGTTTAACGGATATAACATATACAGAAACATCCATTCGTCTGTGGTATCAAAGGAAACATCTCCAATCACATTGTGATAGCCCTGGTGAATTTCATTAACTATAGCTAGACTGCAAGCAAAAGAAGTTGTCAGACGCACATCTCTTGCCATGGGCAGAAAGGGTGAAATTTATCAGTAGTTCGCTAGTGTTCGTTGGTCCTGCATTTCCCACGACACTAGGAAGCGGTATTTTGGTTTTGATAAATCATAATAGGCTACTATCAAAGGAAGAAGGCGAAACATGAAAGCTAACAATGAAATGGTCTCATGGCCTGAGTTCTTACAAGAGCTAAGCAGAACGCCTCCGTATCAATAATCACACCATCAAGCATTGATAACTGATCTCCTGGTTAAGAGACTTCGACGTAGCCCGAGATATGTGGGCACAAGGTTAACTTGAGGTAACAATGGCGATTGGTAATGCCAGAAGCAAAGAGAAATGTGTTACCCTTCTCGAATGGTCCAGTAGCAGCTGTCTTGTTGTCAAAGCAGCATCCGAATGTTGACTTGAGGCAAGATGACTTCTTGGGCCTCCTCTTGCATTTCTTGCCATCTTTGGTTCCTCCGACAGTGTTAGTGCCCCAGCCCCATGAACCTAAAAGAGAATATAAAATGGAATATTATGGCAGATTATTATATTATTATTATAGATAATATTATTGTAGCACTTGCCACTGCATTTTATACATTAATGTAGGCCGGCATATACGACGGCTTCTGTGTTGAGAGGTAAAGCCGAATACAGATCGGGCACAAGTAAATATTATTTAATGGCACTTGTCGTTTCAAAATTAATTAGTTTAAATTAATATAATGGTTTCCAGAAACTGATAATACAAGCTGGAAACTGGTGAGTCTGCATTGGACATTTTTGTGGTACACCAATTTTTGATTTTTAGCTTTAGTTTTCGACTAAAATGAGTCTGAAGTTGGAATTTTTTACATCATTTTTTTGTAATATATCGGTTGCTAGAGAGTTAATATTGGCTGTTTAATTCTTTCAAAACATGTCAAAGTATATAATTGCTGAAAAAATGTTAAAAAGTATTTTTTTAAATCAAATTTTTCAGATAAAAAAAAATGTTTTTTTTTATTTTCTTTGTGATGTAGATTCACCAGTTTCCACCTTGTACTACGAGTTTCCGGCCACCGTGTACAGCATATTTGCGCCACGTTCCAGAGTGGAGATGCTCTCAGTATCGCCCTGGTGAAAGACTACCATTCAGAATTAAAATGTTTCTTGAAATGGCTTTAGCCATGTTTGTTAACCAGATCTGCCAGGTACTCCCCCCACTGTCCCTTCACTCTCTCGTTCCCCTACCCACTACCTTCAGTTTCACAATATACCCAAATTAGGTCTCACTGGTTTCAGATAGCTGGGAACAGTTGAGACTCTTGTGCGGAATTCATGTAAAAAAATATAGGTTTTATGGTAAATATTCAGTCTACTAGTTGAATGCAACTATCTTGGCAAGCTTGTAAAACTTCACTGACATTAATTTCATTACCAAAACTGTTGTTATACGTAAAATTATTAAAAATAGGCTTTGTTGGTGCCTTGCATTAATTCCTTATTTACCTTTCCCAAACCAAATTCTACCTACAAAATCCTTTTATTTCCTTACCCACAATGTTGACTGAATACAATAAAATGTCACAGTATTTATCAGTTCAACTTACAACCTCTTCCTGTCAACATCTCAGTATTGAATACGGAGCTGTTATTCGACCGTGTCGGAAACCTATGAAAATAAAAATTCAATTGTGTGCTAGTGAGCTCAATTTGGATCTGAGAACCAGCGGATAATTGAAAAGCGAAGGAAGAAAAGCAGTAAGTCGGCAATCCTGTCTTATCCATTTTCCTTCTGCTTTGCGGGACCGATTTCTGTCCCCAACAGGCTTAGATTGATAGCTACTGAAAGAAATTGCTGTTTTGCATGTTCTCAGATTAAATCAAAAGTTGACTACGCTTTCTCATACATAGTTTCTCAAATATTCTAGACTGAAATCTCCACATAGTATGTAGTTACAGAAAAATCTTATAATGATAAAGGGATGTGTTTTACTTGTGCTGGATTCGGTGTATCCATCTTCAGTTTCCGTTGATACTTCAGAAGTGCTCTCAGTCAAATCAGTGCTTTGTTCAATGGTGGAACCTTCAGATGATGACTGTTCTGTTGAACCTTCACTGGTGGCTGCAAAACAAATCATTAGGTAAATATATATCAATGTATGAATATGTTTTATGTTTCAATTTTGTCGGGTTAGCAATACAGAATTTTATTACAATGAAACCCTCTTAAGAAGTTTTCCAAGGGACCGGAAAAAAAAACTTCTTAGGCGGGAAAACCTTATAAGTGGGAAAAATTGGGCCATTTGGTCTTCAAGGGACCGAAAAACCAAACTTCTTAAGCAGGAAAACATCTTAAGCGAGAACTTCTTAAGAGGGTTTCACTATATTGGTAAATATGTCTTACATTCATCAGTGGAACTGATGTCAGTTGATCCTGATAAGGTTGAAGATTCGTCTGTTGAAGAATCTGTGGAAGAGTCTGAAGATGATTCTGAAGAACTATCTGTAGAGCCATCAGATGAACTGTCAGTCGAACTGTCAGTTGAACCATCAGTCGAACTATCTGATGAAACTTCTGTTGAAATCTCTGTTGAAACCTCTGTTGAAATCTCTGTTGAACTGTCCGTTGAACCATCAGTTGAACTGTCTGTAGAGCCATCTGTTGAACTATCGCTTGATAGTTCAGTTGATTCGGTGGATCCTGTTGAATCTGTAGATAAATCACTACTGCTTTCTGTTGATGAGTCTGCAAAATAATTAGAATAACCAATAAAAATGGTCGTATTATTATGTAAAGAATAAGAATTTCAATCATCATCAACAGCGATATGAACTAATAAATGTCAATGGACAGGACGCATACACAGGATGGGCACTCCATGGACTGATCTCGATATTTAGTGGTGCCCAGAGGCCCCAGCACGCTTGCTCTATAACGATCGATAGGATAACTATCGGTAACTTCTCATCGTTCCCTACGACAACTGCAGATCGCAAACGAATAGGTGACAGTTCACAATGACTAAGTGTTCTTAATATATTTGATATCAACTGTCGTTTGTACGTTTGAGATCTGCAGTTGTCTTAGGGAACGATGAGAAGTTACCGACAATCGGTCGGTAACTTCATATCGAGCGACCGTGCTAGCACACCAGGATTTAAACCCAGCGGACCGACGGCACAAGATAGTTTGTTAATCTAGAAACATAAGCACTTTTGGGAACATGGAAACATCATGGAAAATGATTCTGCACTAGTCTATATAACAGAATATATCATCATTACGGTTGTGGAGGAAGAAGAGATTGGTTGACAGAGCCATCAGTTCCTTCTTTCCAACGTTTATTGAAAATTTCAATATCTTTTATTTCCAGATGCTGATATTCCAATACCTACGTATCAGCCTGTAAATGTTGTGTCAATAATATCCATCATTGTTTTGCATCAAGTAGGTACCATTTTACATAAATATACATATGTATAAAAAAATATTTCGACTTATTTAATCAACTAATGCTTTAGATGAAGGTGGGTACCTGAGCTGGCGATTGTTGTCTCATCTTCATGTGTGATTTCACTTTCTGGATCAAATTCTGCAGCCAAGGGAGGCTTGTACTCCTCTGTGGTGGTCTGGCCATCTGAAAAGATAAGTAGTCGTGAAGTTAATGATGATTTTAACCTAACTAAAGAAGTATGTACCACATATCTAAAGAGTATATCTAAAATAACACATATAAAACATATGTACGTAAAAAAATATTTTGTAAAATCAATATTTGTATCTACCTGTTGTAACATCAGTTGAAAGAGCAACAGTAGTAATGTCCGTAGAGCTGTCCGCGCTTGAATCTTCTGTGCTCGAAGCATCTACACTAGATGAATCTATACTAGAAGCATCTGTACTTGAAGCATCCTGGCTTGAAGAATCAGAGCTCGAAAATTCTGTAGTGGTATCATCTGTAATTGTAGAATCTGAACTGGAAGCACCTGTGCTGGAATCTGTACTAGAATCTAAGCTTGAAGCATCGGAAGTAGAGTCTGTGCTTGGCGCATCACTACTGGAGTCGATGCTAGAATTGTCAGAACTTGAGTCTGTGCTTGAATCATCGATACTGGCATCAGAACTCGCATCTGAAACATCAGTGCTTGAGGCCTCTGTGCTTGAATCACTACTCGCGGAACTATCGCTGGATGAATCTATGCTTGAATCAGTACTTGCGGAACTATCGCTGGATGAATCTATGCTTGCATCTGTTGAAGATGCATCTGAACTTGAACTATCAATGCTTGAAGCGTCCGTGCTTGAGCTATCTGTTGTGTCGATAGAGCTTTGAGAACTCTCGCTACTGGAATCCATGGAAGAATCAGAAGACGCCTCCGTTGAGATTTCTACATCTGTAGAGCTCTCAGCTTCCGTAGAGCCCTCTGATGAACTTTCAGAAGAGTCTGTGCTTCCAGAAACAAGGTCATCGCTCGTGGTTGTGCCTTCAGAATCCGGTGAAACTGGACTTGTGCTAGCTGAAATATATATAAATACATTTTCAATAACGCATAAGATATTGTTTTAAAAGTCAGTAATGTTATATTTTTATATACTTAACATACATTCAGAATCGGTGGTAGAAGAATCATCTCCAGAACCAAAATCAATTGTACCCGTGATATCCATCTCGGGGGAATACAAGCCGTTTCCATCATCTGAAAATAGAGAAAGCATTCAATTTATTCATTCGCTGATACTGTCCCCCCCCCCCCTCTCCACCACCTTCCCCACCTATCCCCACCTTTACCAGGTAAAATAACAATTTTTCGAAAACAAGTTATGTTTTTTGGTTAAAAAGAGTCAATACGTCTAGAATTTGATTTAAAAAGGACAAATTTTTATTATTCTCTGGTTATACCCTTTTAACATTTTTTTTAACCATCTCTGGTAGAAGAAAATATTCTATGTCGGAAATTTTTGTTTGTTTTTAATACATTGTGAAATTTGTATACTGAACGTCGTCTGTTGATAGTGTTCTAATATTCTAAATTTTAAGAATGTTTCGAGGGTAAATCCTAAGCGCATCCGCCTACTGAGGCAATTGAAAACAAACTAAAACTGGCTGGTTTCTATGTCTTGATTGGTCAAAAAGCTTGTTTAACCATAGACGAAGAACAATCAGCTGACAGCTAGCAACTAGCAATGGCCGACCACCGCAACCAGCAGTGCCAGTTGCGAGTTACCATGGAGTTACCGTTTGCGTTACCATTGACAACGGGGTTTTGTGTGATTGTGAAGTGTGCGGGCCATCACATTGTCATACAAAGACAGTTGGCAGTTGAGAGTTTTCATTTGCTTCAGTGGGCGGAGGCGCTTAGTAACAAAAAAAATACAAAACAAGTGACATGCCAGTGATCGATATCTATATTATATTATAAAATATTTGCACTTGTGTCAGAATCCCGAGAGGAAATAGGGGAATACTTTTGTATGGACAAAACGCTACCAGCGCTTCTTTACAAAGAAATTGAGAAACTAATAGTTCATCAATTGTGAAAAAAGTTGCCAGTCAAAGAGTAGAAAAACAATTTTTCAGCAAAAATTCATTAAAAATAATACCTGTAACAGAGGTATCTTCGCCATCTCCAGAGGAAGTGGGACCATCGCTCATCATCAGATCATCCAAAGATGTCTCTGTAGCTGACTCATCCTGTTAAAAAAATAAAAGCATAATGATTTTGCCATTTCTATAGCTCCAAGTGTCTGATGCCAGTCGAGCTATGGCATTACCTTTTTTTTTTTATAGAGTAACCTCACAAGAGTCCCAACTGCTCCCTTCTGGAGCCAGTGAGACTATGGCATTACCAATTGGAGTATGTTGTGAGGCTGAAGGTAAGTTGGAAAGGGAAGGAGATGGGGAAGAGGAAGGTGGGAAAGTACCTGGCTATTCAGATCTAGTCACTAAACACGGCTAAAGCCATTATTAAGCAACGTTTCAATTCTGAATGGTGGTGTTACACCAGGGCGATACTGAGAGTATCTTCCACTCTGGAACGTGCCGCAAATATAACATACATTATTTTTATTAATTAATTGTGAAATAACACAGATTAATCAAATAAAATTTATTTGCGCACGCCGGGTTCGAACCCGCGACCTTCCGAATGGGAGTCAAGTGTCTTACCACTCGACCACGGACGGTCGTCTATTACTATTTGAGCAGTGTTGTGGATCTGAGGGACTTGAGGAAGGAGAAGAAGAAGAGGAAGGTTGGGAATTACTTGGACATTCATGTTTTGATTCTGAATGGTGGTCAGTATACTATATATATATATTTTTTAATGTCACACTACAAAAGAGCAACCCTGTGTCTACAGTGTAAAGGCAGGGGAACTATGTTGCCACAGGGTTGGGAAGCGTTGTGAGGCGGGTTAAGAGAAGGGCAGTAGGAAGGGATTTATTAATGCGGCTCTTGAAGAGGCCCGGATTACATGAAGGAGGAAACGAACCGTTCATCAATTGTGAACGGTTGCTTCGCTCGTATCCGTTGAGTTTCACGTACGTGCACCGATACACCGGGGATCGATGCTGTTAGTTCACTAGAACTGGCTCCATTACAATACCTGTAGAACAGACTCACCATGCCCAGATTTATCGAGTATTGTGGGGCTCCAGCCCAGAGGTGGCCCCCAAATTCAATTTTTGGGCGTCCTTGAGATTTGTATAGGGTTAGCAGCGAAGTCACTATTGAAGAATCTGCTAACCCTAATCAAGAAGCCCAGTACACTTTCCATTACATAAATACGTATATGAGTAGGTACATATTATATTTTATCTCATTTCTAAGTGAAGTGATCTATGATATTTCTTTATGTCAACTGTTTAAAACTTTTGGGTCCAGGCCAAATAGTGTACCGCTCTGAGACAGAATTTCTCAATGGATGAATTTGTGATTGACATTAAAAAAAGTCTTCTCTTGTAATTATTTTTAAGTTTAAAATAATATCCATCAAAATATGATTTTCTGGTGCCATAAAGAAGTAATTGAAATAATTCAGCTTACCATTGCAGATGTGACACCATCTTCCTCCGAAGAATCATAGTCCTCATCATCACACCATTCCTCATCTTCATAATCGGTGACGGGTTGTGTGGAACCAACGTTCACTGGTAACACCTCGTCTGTAATGATAATAATTTATTGTATCGTAATAGTATAGCAGTTAACATGAGTGGATGTAGTATTTACAAAATAAACGCCTAGAGCGATTGCGATTTCCGGCCATTCGGTTTTGGATTCGACAGCGCTCATTCAACAATCATACCTCTGAATACTGAAACCAATATGAAAACCAATAAACTGCTTACTGTGGTTTGAAGCCAATGGATCCATTTAAAATTTAATCTTTTATCCCATATTTGTAGGTTTTATAATTGAGCTGTTTGCTGGATTTTCTAAAAGAATTCGAAAAATTCGTCTACCTAAATTTAGGCTGCTATCGCTCAAATCCTAGAGCGATGAGACCTTAATATACGGAGCCATTGTTCAACTAAGTAATTGAATTATTTATGTGAATTTTTAAGAGAATCCGGGTGCGATTGTAGGAGCTACTAAATTGTAGGCTACATTCTTCTTTTTTCTTTTTTTTTACGGTTTAATTATACTCTAATAATTGCCGATGTCCACGAATACAAACTTGCCTATAAATCTAGCTAACCCATTACGTTAATTTTTACAACCGTGTCAAAAATTGTAATGTATTATATAAGAACTTCTTCTGGGGCAAAAAAAAAAAAATAAAAGATGTATGTAATATATGTATAATATGTATAAAATGTGTAGAATGTAGAATATAATATGTATGTGTAAAATCCTCAAACTGCTTCGTCTTGCAGAATTAACTTACTTCTATGTTACCTGTTTGTGCCTATACTTACAGGGTTTAGTTTGTTATTTGGTTTTTAATGTTATCACTGTTATCAGTGGCAACTCTGGCAAAAACCAAATTAACAAATAACATAGGTACTTATATTTTAAATTTTTTTTAAATATAAGTACCTATGTTATTTGTTAATCTCTAACTTTAAGTCACAGGTGTAGATATAAATGTAATTCACTAGTTAAGTCAGTAGTTATAATCTTAGTCGTAAGTCACTAGCTACAAGTTTTAAATGTAAGGCTAGCTTTACACTTGTAAGTTTTTTCGTAAGTTTACGACTTCTGGCCAATGAGCTTATTGCATTTTGAAAATCCAATATGCACATTGGCTAGAAGTCGTAAATTTACGAAAAAACTTACAAGTGTAAAGCTAGCCTAAGTCACTAGTTATAATAATAAATCTTGGTTTATTTGTACAGCGCCCTTGAGGTGATTTTTCATGAAAACGGCGCTATATAAATTAGTCAAATATTATTATTGTAGTTAGATCATATGCAGAGGTAATAGATTATAGAGTTTTTCGGAAGATGTCAGTAGTATACATGTCGTGAGGTTTCGAGGATCAAAAAGATAATGAAAGTATAATAGAGAAGACTGTCCTATACAATTTTTCCTGATTATGAGAGTTTTTGTCTAAATAAAATACACAGAAGTTTGTTACGAAGAAGGTGTTATTATTTCAGTGATAAATCAGCTAAATAGTTCCAGAACAAAAATTGTATTGGCAAATCATTTTAAAGCGTGCACATTTGACTGTATCCATCATGGTTCAAATAGGTTCGAAATAATTTGGAACACCCGCCCAAAGTCCCCTTTTACTCCGCAGTATTACTTCGAAACAGTACATACATCACTACAAAAGAAAAAAATTCTTTTAAATGATTCTACTGTACTTCGGTGTTGAAAACTGGATAGGTACCTACGTTAGAAAAAATGTTGTCAGAAGTGGGATTGGATTATTTAAACAGTTGTAAAAAATTCATGTAATTGACTATTTTGTAAAGTTCATCAGAAGGGGGGGGATATTGCCCCGATTACAGCCGGTCTCTCATAGGAGAGTACATAAAGGCCAAGAAAAAAAAATCACTCACCTTCAGTGCAGGCCTGCAGGTTACACTGTTGGGTGGAATCTAAGATGGAATCAACTTCGCATCCAGAAGCAGTCTTGTTCTCACTCAGGCACAATACTTTGCGGATCTGCTCTCCTCCACCGCATTCCTTGGAGCACTAAAAATATTCAAAGTAAAATTAAAACCCATATCATCCTGGTGATCGGTTATTCGATCGGTTAAAACTTTATTTTTTTAAGACAAATTGTGAAAGCATGCATTCTTAATTTTCGTTTTGTTCGTACACCTGATACTATTAGTTGTCGAACAGTATTTTTGAAGTTTCACAATTCCCACGTTTATTCTTTCAATTTAAACTGTTTGGAAGGTCATTTTGCTTTAAAAATAAGTCTCGTCGTAAAATGTAAGCATTTTTGGTATATTATAATATAATTTTATTTATGTTTGTAGTTTTATAGTGAGAATAATGTATGTCATAATATTGTAAAATATTGAAATTATTCTAAATTGATTGTTGGTAGAAAAAACGATATTTTATAAAGTGATCGATTTTGCGATTAGTAGGAAGATATAACCGTGTGCTGTTATGCATTTGTATGATGCTTTTATTTAGATATTTTTGTTGTTTTTGTTACAGTTTCTCAGTAAATGAAATTATTTCACTTCTGGAAGGAATATTTTGTCGGCTGATATTTATATTGCTCCACCTGATAATTATGATAAAAGTGACGAAGATAGTGGTGACGAGGAATCTACCCATATAAATAATTTTTCGATACAACAACTATTAGCAGAAGCTGAACTTAGATCCACTGTTGCTAAGGAAACTGGTATTGATGTGGATGACAGTTTCTTGGAAGATCACACTCTCCAACCTATGCCTAGTACCTACATCATCAGTAAAACCACCGGCGCAGAAAAAAAAACGTGTTTGAGTATCTAGACGTTGGAGGGCTGTAAATATTCCAGATAAGCCTGAAAAAGTGACTACAATACCCAGTTTCCTTGAAGATATTGAAACACCAATACAATTTTTTAGGACCAGTTGTTTCGGAAAATTTCACGTTTGAATTTCCTTCAAATCGACATTCACCGAAAAATTGGGTTGTTTCAACCTCCGTCAGAAGAAATTTAATCGAAAATTCCATAGGACCAGTTGTTTCGGAATTCCCTTCAAATTTGAATTTCCTTCAAATTTGAATTTCCTTCAAATCGTCATTCACCGAAAAATTGTGTTGTTTCAACTTCCGTCAGCAGTAAATAGCATCAAATAACGTTCGATAAATTTGAAAATTTTATTCAAGTGTTCCCCGCCGAATCTCAATTTTGACGTCTGCGCATGCGCCTCCCATTATTTCGCTAACCGTCCGGACTCGGCTGATCACATTCACATCACATTTCTATAGTATTTTCACTGCTGACGGAAGTTGAAAGTTGAAACAACCCAATTTTTCGGTGAATGACAATTTGAATTTCCTTCAAATTTGAAGGAAATTCAAATTTGAAGGGAATTCCGAAACAACTGGTCCTATGGAATTTTCGATTAAATTTCTTCTGACGGAGGTTGAAACAACCCAATTTTTCGGTGAATGTCGATTTGAGGGAAATTCAAACGTGAAATTTTCCGAAACAACTGGTCCTTAGTTGTTTTTCGATGAAGAGGCATTTGAGCTGTTGCGTTCAGAAACTGAAAAAAAATGCAATTCAAAAAGGCAAACATAGTTTTACAGTTACTGTGACACGAAATGTATTGGGAACAACAAGTTGATTATTATTTTCAAGTAGTAGCATCTCTTATGCCTAGAAACAGATTTGAAGATTTGCTTCGTTACTTCCATGTCACGGACAAAAATAATTTACCATCAAATGATAAATTTGGAAAAGGTTTTCCACTTTGGAATCTACTCAACCACGGATGGCTAAAATATTATAAAGGTGACAAAAATTTGAGCATTGATGAATCGATGATTCCTTATTACGGAAAACATGGAGCGAAGCAGCACATACATGGAAAACCCATCCGGTTTGGTTACAAAAATTGGTCCAAAAATTGGGTCAAAAATTGGTCCAAAAATTGGGTTCCACACTATCGGCCTTACTAAAAAAAAAACACTCCGCGGCCGTTAAACGGTGTTTTACATGTGGCAACGCTGGAAATTTTACTTGTAAATTGGAGTTTTCATAATAATCCGCTAGGTGGTGTGATTGATGCGCCTGCGCATTGCCGAAAATATAACCGCGTACGCTAACACTACGGAAAAAAGTCGGTCGCGGATTTTTGTCTGATTAATATGATCTTTTAGTTAATTATTTCAATCTTTATGACTAATTCGCACTTATATTCATGTATTCAATATATTTGCTATTAATTTGTGTTGTTTTTTGTTAGTTTAAGTCAAATTGTGGCACTAAAATCATGTGTTCTAAATTAAGCTGTCAGAAAATGGTTCATAGGTTATGTTCAGAAATAATTTGCATTTTAAGATCTTTATTTTATTATAAATTCTTGAAAGTGATGTTTTTTGGTGACTAAAATGTCTAATACATATTTTAGTAAACGTATCAAAGAAATTAATGCCTTAAGATGTGCAAGCAACGTATTCAAACGTGAGTTTTTTTATTGTAAATTTTTGGATATGAAAAGCGAATTTCAAGATTTTTTTATATTTTTTTATTGTTTGAAGGAGTAAAAAGTGAGGTGACAGATTTATTTTAAAATCATTAAATAAAAGGACTGTGTTTTTTGAATTTTGAATTTTTCCAAATATTTCAATGTTTTAATAGAAAGTGTTTGGGGTAAGTGAGTTTTTTTTTCCAACTTGATGTTTGAATCTTAAAATACTACAGTTTTTAAACATTTAAGTATATTTTAGATATGAAAATCTTAAAGGTAATTAAATTTTGGTTCTAAAATGGTATTTGTTTTTACGACATCTCAAAAAATAATAAATATATAGGACATTAAAAAAAAAATTCGAAATTCGTTGAAAATTACAAATGGAACAAATATATACAAGAGATAAACTACCCTCCTTGGCCGTGTAAGCAATGTACATATCTTTCCATGAACAATTTTTTGTCAGTTCTTAATTAGTAAGGATTCTTCATACATGGTTGTTTGACCATTGTACAAATTTTTCAGAAAAAGGCTGGTAAAATGGCGACGTTGTCAGATCAAAACCATATATTTTGTTTAGTAAGAATTTGAAAAACGAAATGTACAGACTTTACACAACGTGCTACAGAAACACCGTTTAACGGCCGCGGAGTGTTTTTTTTTAGTAAGGCCGTATATATATAAGGCTAGATGGTAAGGCCCATCATATTGTCAACCAAAATAAATGTACATACCGGATGTGGATTATGTCACAAAAATACATTTATGAAATGTCCAAAGTGCAATGTCGCTCTACCTCAGAAATGTACTGTCGATTTTCATTAGTTCCAAACAGTTTTAAAATATATATATTTGTATAAAAAATAATAAAGTGTGAAACGTAGACAGTTTTTTATTTCACAATAAATAACATACTTATGAATACAACACATGTAGGTATATTCGTACTGATCGATTTATCGATCGGTTTTAAAACTCAACAAATAAAAATTAAAATTAAAAATTGGTATATATTTATGATGACATACATTATAAGGTGCTAAGATCAATTTTTTGTCAAAATCGGACCAGTTTGGATATGCTTGGGATAATATGGGTTAAAACAATGTAAATATTTATTCTTAACAGACTAACTAACTAACTGACCATCATGCCGTTTCGCCGCAGGGGTAGGCAGAGAGGATGGACCGCCAAACAACTCGGTCTTGGCACACACTCCTTGCCTCATTCACATTCATACATCTTCTCATACATACTCTATTATTCTGACTCTTGACATAGCCCGACTCAAGTATCTGATTTACTTGATCGTGCCACGTCTTCCTTGGGCGTCCTCTGCTTCTTCTACCATTCACATTCGCTTCATAAATTCTCTTTACACTCCTTTCTTCATTCATTTGCTCAACGTGCCCAAACCATCTAAGCATCGCTTTCTTAATCTTACTTATTACGCTCACATCATTCTTGCATTCTTTTCGGATCTTCACATTCCTCACACAATCATACATGGTTTTACCACACATACTCCTCAGGGATCTCATTTCTACAGCATTCAGTCTACTTTCATCCTTTTCCTGCCAGTTCCATGCTTCACTGCCATACATCAGAGCAGGTACCAGTATAGCTGCTAGCTTCGCTTCTGTGGACAACTTTTTGTTGGCTCCAACGGCGTTCAATCCTCCATGAATGGAGTTACCTGCATTCACCCTTCTTTCTTAACAGCTACGGGATTAATTATTACATATTGTCATGCCTGAAATTACGTACCACAGATCACAATGATGACTGCAGAACATTTTAAAAAATTTGAGAAGTTATCTCTTCTCATCATTCTTCTTCATTGAATTTTTTTTTAAAACTCAGAAGTGACTTGTTAGATGCCTCCAGGACGGTTTTTCACTGGTGGCTCTACAGATTCTTTAGAAAGGAAAAAAAAAATCTCACCCGAGAAAGGTAGAACATAAATAGAAGTGATTATTACATACCTCGCTGAAAGGTCCGTAGTGCCACTCCGGTGGGCAGTCCTTCTGCTCGGGGGTCAGCTCGCACGGCTGCGTGTCTTTGGGTTTCTCCGGGATGTCGCAACGCTCGTCCGCCACCTTCTGCAGAGACTCGCCATTGAACAGGCCGCAGAACACGCGACGAGATTGCACGCCATCACCGCATTTGCCGGAACACTATGAAATTGATTTATAAACTACATTCGTACACAGATTTCGCGCAAAGCAAGGAACACTGTTTTGATGTATAAATCAATACTTGTTTTGCCTGTTTAACGACTTTTGTTCTACATATTTTTGACAATTCATTTATGGTACGTATAATATAATCATATAGGAACATAATGTGAGATAGGTACTACCAGCTTATTTAATTAACCGCTTGGACACATAAGCTTGTTTTCACGATAATTTAACATAGGTAGACATAGGAATGACGTAGGGCCCGTACCTGAGTTATTAAATATAAACATGAAACCGAAGAATACAACATACCAGTATTAATTATTTTATCATAATTTGATGGGAAAAAAAATTGTGCAATGCCAAAAGTTATATAACTTCTGTTGAAGACGTAGAGCTGAACAAAAAGAGGCACTATTGAGTACTAATATCTCGTCGAAACATGTTTTACTATTGACCAGACCGGATTCAGTAGTTTCCGGTCTTTCGCTGTTAGTGCATTTGGAGGTAAAGTAGTCGAACCAATTTTTCACTTTGTGTCTCATCTAAATATAATGCATTGATAATTGAAGAATAGCTTTCAGGGAGTGATTTTTTTTAACAAAAACATTCCCGGATTAAAAATAATCTGACAATAATTTGAAAATCTCCTATTTCCACCGCAGAAAGCGGAAAATTTTGGTTGTGTATTGAAAGGTCAGCCAAGGAATTGTACTCACGGCGCCTAAGTGGGATCTAGCCGCGATGCCAACTCAGCCACTGGCTGGTCAGGTTATTAAAGTGATTGTTTTAAGTAATTCTTAGCAACACTTTTTTGTAACTACGTTCCTTTAATATTAATTCTTTACATTTTTATTTTTTCTATGTCCCTCTATTCCTGCTGCTGAGAGCTTCGCTGTGTTCTCTCATCTTTTTCATGCTTTGTATAAGGCTGCCTTTACACAGTTTTTTCCCGGAAGTCGCTCACGTAAGCGACTTTTGGCCAATGGGCACATTGGTTTTTGGCCATAAGTTGCTTACGTGAGCAACTTACGGGAAAAAACTTACGTGTGTAAAGGCAGCCTATGAGGAAGAGGGCGAGGCTACATCGGGATTCGCAATGTTGTGGTATGTCTAATGTCTATAACAGGCGGATATTTCTAATAGTAGGAGAGTCTCGAATGGTTGCAGCGGTGATCTATGTAAAAAAAATGTTTGAGGTTACCTTGCTCCATTCGCTGGAGTACCACTGCACGTCACAGGCGGGGAGTAGGGCGGCATCGCAGTCGGCCTGAAGAACTGGTTCTGGGTGGTTGGCGCAGAAGGAAGAGGGGAATATCTCTCCCTTCTTCGTGGCGCAATGGGCAGAACGTGTCTTCACCTTTGACAGGCACGAGTCGCACTGGAAAGATGAAGTTGTAATTATTTATGGTGTTTTTAAAAATCTACTTTATTAGCATTCAGCTTGATACATACAATCCCTCAATAAAAAGGACAGAAAAAGAAGGGCGCTGCAATTGTATAGTTACAGCAACACCAAGATAGAAAAAATGTAGATTTCAAAAAGCACTATGAATTTTTTTTTTTTTTTAAGAAAGACAAATATTCCCAGGTTACAAATAACCTGACAATGTTTGAAAAACTCCTCCTACCACCACAGTAAGCGGAAGATATTGCTGGTGTTGTGATGGAGGACTTAGCCAGCCAACGCCCGGGTGGGACTCAAATGCGATGCCCACTCAGCCACTGATCGGTCGAAAGCCACTGAATGGTCCAAGTGAACCTTTTTCTCATCAACATCAAATAGTGTTCAGAGATTAGTGATAAGTACCTAAATATTTCTAATAAAAACGTTTAAAAAATATATTTTCCTGTTATTACTACCCTGACGAAGAAACCATCAGTTTCGAACCATGTAGGTAATTGTGATTATATAATTGTGGTTGATACAAAGTCATTTTTTTCAATTAATTAAAAATGACGCCACAAAGTGATTTTGCGAAGTTTGAAAAAATAATTATTTTCCTCAGATACGTTTTTAGATTTTCACGGCCAAAAGCATTTTCGTTGTTTGTTTTTGGGGTGTTATGCCGTGTTGCGCTACCTCCTTCTTTAGCCGACGTTATCGACGTTGGATCTGCCGGTTCTGCCCTGATGATGGACACTGCAACGCTGTCCGAAACGTCGGCTAAAGAAGGAGGTAGCGCAACACGGCATAACACCCCAAAAACAAACAACGAAAATTATTTTCCTGCTTATGCCATTTTTCCTGTCGTGTCTATTATCCAAATGTCATATTATTGGGAGTCAATCATAACCTCACATTTGAATCTACTACAAAATTAGTTCTACAACTAGTGTTACTTGGTGTCCTTGGTGATGTCACAATAATAAACATTTTAGTTCCATTTTATTCAATTTCAACACTTTCTTGTTATAAGATTCTCTACAAATTTCTACACTCAGATGGTATTTATAAACTGATGAAAACCATCAATCTGTTTCTGATGTAAATATTACTTACTCCGCTCCAGTCTGACACTACCCAGTCAACACCATCGCAGGGATGGATGAAGCAGGACTTCTCCTTTTCGGGTTTCGTCTCGGCACACTGGTCATCGTCCAACACCTCAATCTTCCCGTCCACCTTGCGAAAACATCTGATGTTGCGGCGTTGCTTGCCTTCTCCACACAGTTTGTCACACTTAAATAAAAAAAGATTTTTTTTTATTAATTAGATTCCTGATATTACATAATATGTACCTACTTAAGTACTTTATTTAAAGTTGTTATTTTCAAGTTATTCGACTCATCAATTATTTATCAAGTAGAAACGATCCAAGAGATCATTGCAAAGAATGATCCCAGACGTGTTAAGAAGTGACCGCTAATGAGGTGACTTTTCTTTGAAGCAGTGGTTCGATTCTTAGCACATCTTGGATAATTCTCTTCGTCGATCTTATCTTCTCCATAAAATACTGTTGACAAATCCAGGGGGGAAATGTCCAGTTGGCCAACCCGGACAAAGCAAGGGAAAGCAACTATAGAGGCTGGGACTGCAATAGACGGAGGCCCTTGAAGTAACCCAGGACAAGGGGACTCGAATAGGACAAGGGGAAGAAGATGACGATGACGAGATGATGAATTTACAAGTAACATTTATGATAACCGAGACGTCATTATTATCCAGTTTACAAATTGTTATTTGCAGAGCAAAACTTACGGGATTCCATGGTCCTACGTGCCACTCGGGACAAGGGAGCCCCACATTGCATTTCTGGTGCTGCGGAGGCTTAGAACCCAGGAGTTGGAAGCACTCATCATCATTCACTACAGACGGTAACCTGAAAGACACAAGAATAAATAGGTATATTGTTATTTGGAATCTATAAATTCTAAACTGTCAAAATAAGTACGTACCTACATTTAAAAAAGTTGGCGACAATTATAACTTCACCTTTTTGGGTTACTTCTATACATACCTTAAGTTTGTGGTGATCCTAACCTACTTTTCATTTTGTTAAACATTTTCTTTTTGTTAGATTTTTTATTATTATAATTAAGTTTTTTAGAGTTTGTTGTTTAAAAGATTGTTTGTTGTTTTATTATTTTTTCTAAACATTTTCTTTTTGTTCGATTTTTTATTATTATAATTAAGTTTTTTAGAGTTAAGTTTAAAAATACTGGCATTGTTTTTCTTTGTGTTTGCTTATGAGTATATTAAAATATGATTACTGCAGACACATTAGTCTAGGGATATTTATATATGTATTTAATTTTGTTTTATATTACCAACATGAATGTTTTATAAATATCCTGTTTGTGTCTCAAATAAATAAATAAATAAATACTTTAACTAATGCTTTTAAGACAATAAATTGTCTTGTGATGGATGGCCTAACATACCAGTTTTATCTGAGTTTGGGATATGACTACTAGGTTTTAACTCATCCTGTAAGAGGATTTTGTGAGAGCAGTGGCGTAACTATAGGGTGGCAGGAGTGACAAAACACCCCGCGGGGGCGAGGGCCCCGGCCCGAGAGGCCGTGATCTTAGAAGTACTTAACCTAATATTTTTAACAAAATTTAATATAATATATAAAATCAATTAAAGTTTGACACAACGAAAGACCATATACAAATTTTAAAAAAATTTTAAGATTTAAATGCATTCTTAGCCACTCGAAAGCTTTTTTCCACATTATGGCACTATTTCCAAAGCCTCGGACTGCTTTGCTGCCAAATATTCCCTAGTAAAATTTTTTTTTTTTTTCAAATGTTCCCGTGGCCTGCAGTTTAAGTTATTTGAAAACTGAAAGCCTACTTCTGGTACTGATCATCAAGCGTCACTGTTCTTCGTTTTTTATATGCTACTGTGATGATGTAAAAATCACTATTGTCTAAAATATCTCAAACCTGTGGCTGTCAAGATTCACTTTTGCAGCCAGGAGTGCAATTCGTCACTGTGTGAGAGTATACAATATCTGTTTTTACTCATCTCTTGCATCGCACATGGCTGTCCCATCGACTTAAATTAAAAGTAATCTAGGATCTGACTAACCCTTGTAAGACGATCTTGTGGCAGTATATCTGTCTCGACTGCACTCCCTTGTCTCCGCATGCCTCGCTGCACTCTTCCCACTCTCCCTCCTTCCAGCTCGCTGCACAGGGGATATTGGAGCAGGTCTGGTTGACAGCGGGTTTCAGTGCTTCGTCACAGAGACTGTCGTCCACAGGGGTCAGTTCTTTCTGGGAGGCACATGTGACGTTGCGGACCTGATATCCTGGAAATTTTCAATCAATTAGTGTTGTTTGCATAAGAGCTGCTCTATCATTCTGGAACTATGGTAGAACGAAAACAATGACTAAGGTAGATCCCAAACAAAACTGTTTAAAAACTTTAAACTTCAAAGCCGCAGCTGAAGCAAGTTGACTTAAGAATTCAAGAAATCACATTGTTTGCCCCATAATGTAGTTAATGAGAACTTGAAATACTTAAAAAAAAAAACTCATGTCTTCATTAAATCTTTATATTTCGTCGCCCGAGTAGTTAATTGTCCAAATGACCATTAGCAAATTTTACAGGAGGAGGAGGTTTTCTTTCATTATTTAAATTAAACATTATGATAGGTATTTAAGATGAAGCTATTTCCGTTAAGGTCTGGTAATCGTTTTCGATACTTTGTTTTTAATTTTAAAATGGAGATTGAACAAAAACTAAAATGGTCATTTGGACATTGAAGCACTCGGGCGACGATTTGTCAGGGTTTTTTTCTTTCTTGAAAAGAATGGACAATATTTAATTGCAAGTATAGCTACCATATTTATGACTCGGTGGTTTTAGGACCACAGATGGGCATTAGGAAGATAAGGGAAGAAAAAAAGATGTGAGTAGAGAGGTACGGATAATTTAGATTGCACGTTAAGATGCACAAATAGAGACAATATTTGTAATGTGTGAATGTGGACAAATTTGGACCAAAGAGCACATTGTTGAATGGCATCCACTCTATCAGTTCTCTAATTGACATATTAATACAGCACTACAGGGTACTATGCTGAAAAATCTCAGCATCCCATGTAGCCCTCACCAACTCTCCAAGAACATGAAGAATTTTTGTTTGTTTGTTTTTGTTTATTGATGCTGGAAAGCTACAGCTGTGACATTAGAGATGAATCTACACGTGTTCATCAAATCAAGTTTGCCAGAACATGTGGGAAACTCTGGAAAACTTGATTTCATGAATACAAGCACAAATAAACATATAGCTCATTATGTAGGTTCATCTAATGTCACAGCTGTTTTTCGTTTCCGGCGTCGATATGGTTATAAAAAGAAGACGAACCTCCGCCGCAAGATGCTGAGCAGTGTGTGAAGGCATCGTGCACCCAGGCATACTCATCATCACTACTATGAGCAATGCCCTGAGGAACGCTGTACTCGTAACTGACTCCAACGTTAGCTCCTTGGTACAGCATCTAAGGGAGCAATCATTATTTTAAGTATGGTTATTTGCAAGCAATTGATTGTTGCTCCCAATCACACTCAGAAAGACAAATTATTGTTTGTAATACAATACGAATTTATCATGTATACCTAATTAATTTATCATTAAAAAAATATTGATTCAATTATCGCTCATGGAATAACTTTTACACAGAAAATATAACAAGAATGGCGACATTTTTATTTTAAAATATGTTTAAATAAATATTTGCAGAATTAACAGCAATAACTGATTCAGAATTACTTACGACAAGGTAGACGGGTTCGGACGTTTGTCCCAGACATTTTAGGCTATCGGGAGCGGCGAATCCTTGGGGCTTCCTCTCATAATGCCAGATGGCGCCAGCGAACGTAAATGATCGGGGGAAATCAATTCGCCAGTTTCCATTCAAGTAGAATTCGCCCTCCTTGTTCCTGATGGCTGGAAAATGGAAGAAATTATAATATTTTCTTTACAGAAAACGTTAACATCAGTATGTTCACAGAAAGTATAACAGCATTATTATGTTGTTTATTTTTGTTTTACTTGCTTTAATTTCTTACCTAAATAATTATTAGATGGTCGTTGTTCTTTTATCACAATATTTGTTGCCCCTTGTGGAATGAGTAAAATGTCGTTGTATCCTAAAAAAATAACATTCATAATTGTATTATGACAAGTCACAGACATTGTTTAAAATGTGATGATCAAGAGAAAGAGTGAAGGTTTCAACAAAGCTATCTTTAGAATGCTTTCATTATTTATTTAACAAGAAAATTTAAACTTTTATTTATGTATTTTTATTACCAACCTAAATTTCCCCTCTAAAATTAAATCAACAAAATACTTGTACCAGTGGGTTCAGACGATTCAATTTTAGTTGATCATCTTTGGTTGAATGTCAAAATACTTGTACCAGTGGGTTCAGACGATTCAATTTTAGTTGATCATCTTTGGTTGAATGTCAAAAATTGTTTGGAAAAAACTTGTTCACCTTTTTAATTAATAAGACAATATTAGAGAAACTCAATCGACAATTTTAAACAGAAAAATCAGAAAAAGATTTAGGGGGTTTCTCACCATCCTCCCAATAGCTTATCTACCCTAATAACGAATATTATTAAATATAAAAAAAAAATACTTGCAGTGGTTAGAAAACTCAGCCAACTTATCCAATATATAGCAACTATTCATAGGTTCGAGTACCGAATTATAAACTCCAACTTAATAAATAAATAAACCGTAAATCGTAAATAGAAAATATTCGTTATTAGTGTACATAAGCTATTGGGAGGATGGTGAGAAACCCCCTGAGTCACATCTGGGACTCGAACCCAGGAAACACAATATTCATCCTAGACTTTGCAGAAAAGTCAATAGATGTCGCATATTAAATAAAAATAGATAAATTTATCCAAGACACCAGGTATTTAGATAGCATTTAGTTCGGGATTGAATCTTGCAATCATACATAAAGATAGCAGCCAATAAAAATATGCATTAAAAAAATTAAGATAATGTTGGTTAAATTAATTAATTAATTAATGTTTAATTTTTTTGTTCTCAGTTGAAGTGTGATACAGTTAAATAAGATCGGATCGGATAGGGACACATTAGTTCAGTTGGTAGAACTGCGCCCCAGCAAGGCGAAGATCCTGGGTTTGAGTCCAAATATGACAGTATCTTTTTCTGATTTTTCTGTTTTAGATTTTCGATTGAGTTTTACTAATATTGTCTTCATTAATTAAAATATTTCATTTTGAGGTTTCACTCGTTAAGAAAATAAAAATATTGTTCAACTTTGTTGAAAGAAGGTTAACATGAAGTGTCAATATGCTTTCAAGTGTTGAGTTGATCAACTAAAATTGATTGAACCCGCTAGTACCGAATGTATTATTCTTCAGTTTAAATCAAGTTAAAATCATAATTAATTTCTTACCAACGGTTAAGTCATCTTTGTCATAAACTCCTGACGTAGTTTTGCAAGATGACCCATCTCCTCCGCATTCCCTGCATTTGTCTTCCCGCGCTTTGGAACCCAGCATCATGTCACATCCAACAGGCTAAAAAAGTAATAACAAAATAGATAAGTACATTTTGACAATTTTTTTTTATTTTTTTAATTTTTGTTATCTTACCAGACATTCCCCATCGACGCAAACGTCGAGGGACTCTTCGTCGCAGAGGGTTCCATCAGTCACTTTATTATTGTGCCTGTAGTAGAACCTTTCTCCTCGCGGCATGCAGTTCAACTCACAAGGGTTGGGAGCTTTCGTGTATGGCACCCATCTGCAGAAAAGAAAAAAAAAATTAAACTCTAAAACAAAAATTGTTCTGCTGCTACTGGTGCCCTCTTCTAGTGAAGGTACGAAAGGTTACTTCATGCATAGAAGAAAAGAAAATAGATTTTTTAATTAAAAGTCAAAATTTGGAGCAAGTTGATGAGTTTGTGTATTTGGGAAGTATGTTTACGTGAGATGGGAAGGCTGATAGGGATATTGAAAGAAGGGTAAATGCAGGTAACTCCATTAATGGTAAACTGAATGCCATTGGGCCTAACAAAAAGCTGTCCAAGAGCGAAGCTACCAGTCCACAATGGAGTGCTGGTACCTACGCTGATGTATGGCAGTGAAGTATGGAACTGGCAGAGAAAGGATGAAAGTAGACTGAATGCTTTAGAAATGAGATCCCTGAGGCGTATGTATGGTAAAACCATGTATAATCATGTGAGGAATGTGGAGATCCGAAAAGAATGCAAGGCTGATATGAGCGAAATAAGTAAGATTATGAAAGAGACTCTTAGATGGTTTTGATATGTAGAGCGAATGAATGAAGTGTGAAGAAAATATATGACGCAAATGTGAATGGTAGAAGAAGTCGAGGACGCCCAAGGAAGACATGGCATGATCAAGTGAATCAGATACTTGAGTCGGGCCATGTCAAGAGTCAGAATAATAGAAGAGCATGTATGAGAAGATGTATGAATGTGAATGAGGCAAGGAGTGTATGCCAAGACCGAGTTGTTTGGCGGTCCGTCCTTATGCCTACCCCTGCGGGGAAACGGCGTGATGGTTAGTTAGTTAGTATTTAGTTAAATCAAATAATTTTGATTATTTATTAGTACTTACTGATATGTGACACCTTCGAAGGGCGTTGAGTCGTAATTCGAGCACTGCTCCGACCGGAAATCTAAACTTCCTTCAGGGCAGTCCTGAAAGAGACAAAAATAGGTTTTAAAATGTATGCCCTAAAGTGAACTTTAGTTGTGTGAATATAAAGTCAAAAAATGTATATGGAAGCTCCCCATATCAATTTTTTTAAAGTGGCTTCTTTTTGGCCTCGCCACAACCGAGAAAGATTTACACTGTAAGTGTAGACCCACAATAATTACCATAAAGTATATTTTATTTAATAAATAATAACAATATTAGATATTGTTTTTTTTTTCGTACCTGAGTGTTGCAGGAGAAATATTTCTTATCTCCCCCTTGACAGCGAGGACTGCCATCCGCACTGGAATTAAAAAATTTAAAAATTAAACCTCTTATTTTTACAATCATCATTAATTTGATAATAAATACAATCCGATAGTGTTCCTACTGAAGACCCCACCCCGACATCACTTTTCCGCAGAGATACGGGTTGTACGATTCCGATATGTGGGGCTTAAAAAACAAAAACGCCACTCTCCATAAATGACGAAATTGAGTTATAAATGCCAATCTATGCGCAATGTCCGTAGCTACAATATGGTTTTTGAGATTCTTAGAAAAATCAACTGCAAATCATGGAAAAATCGAAATGAAAATAGGGTTTGAATGAAAATCACCTCTCTCCACAGCGATTAACAAACAAAATATCCACTCTCCACAAAAGCCAATTACAAGCCTGAATTCAAAATAAATTCAACATGACCAATGAACACATTATTACAACATTTTTATTATAATATTTCACTTTGAATTATACTTTTTAATATTTTACTAAAAAATCACACGAAAAATGCAAAGCATTCTTTGATTGGTTTTTTGTCATTTACAGAAAACAGTTCTTTTGGAGAGTGGCGTTTTTGCTTCTAAGGCCATATCTAGCCAATTTCGGTCGTTATTCTCACTACTAATAGGTACCGGTGATTCCGTGAATTCCGTCGATATTTATACCTTCATTCATTCATTCACTTCAGCGATGCTTAGTAACGAAGACGTGGATAACAACACCATGTTTTTACAATAGCGATACAGATCAGTCACAGATAACCCCTCCCCCGACATTGTTCTTCCGCAGCGATTCGCTTTGTTTCATTCCGTTACGAAGAGACACCCCCAACTCGCTCAGTGCCCTTGTACAATGTTAATCTTTTAACTTTTTCATGTTATTACTCCGTAAATGTTCCAAACAATGAATAAAAGTACCTTGTATACTAGTACCTACCTATAAAACTGAAGACCCAGTCTCTGTCTTGTCAATTTAATTTTTAAAAAACATTACAAAATTGTACATTTTATTGCGTTTTTAAAAGAATATTACATAAAACATAAACACTAGGTTTATCAACTATACTAGAATTAATAAAGCTTGTATTTTAATGGCGCTAAATACGTCAATATCCGAATTGATTCTGTTCAACAGCAAGATTGCTCTCCTCGCTTGCTAGTCCTGCAGATTGGGAACAGTCTACATTCTACATGGTCTACGCCGGGGGTCACCAAATGGCGGACCGCGGTCCGGATCCGGACCTATTTCGTGCGGACCTTATGTTAACAATACGAAATATTTTAACATGTAACTTTTTTTTCGGAAGTAATAATGCTGCTCTCCAGATAGAAACGATCGATTTCCCAGAAAATACAGTTTTAAAACACCAAAAACAGGAAGTTTGTTGTCAATAGTTTTGGATAAAATTTTGTTTGTACTAATAAATACCAAGAATTTTAAAAAAATGCCTTGAAACTTCTCACTTTGTTTGGGTCAACATAGTTTGTGAAGCAGCATTTTCCAAGATGATCTTCATTAAAAATAAATTCCGGAGCAGACTTACCATGAACATCTTCAAGATTTAATGACAATAGCATACACAAACTTTAGTCCAAACTTCGGACGTATAGTCCAAGGAAAAAAAATAATTTTTGTCATTAATTTTGTAAAAAACCATTGGGGCTTCTTTTTATTCATAATATTTGTTTATTATTTACCAAAATAATGCCCCGGAACCCATTCGTTTTATTTGTTCATTGATATTGTATCAACACATATTTGAATAGTACAGATTATTATTTTATTTGTTAAGCCCGTGGCGGGGGGGAGGGAGGGGGGGTGTTAGGCTCTTTCCCTTCCGGACCTCGACGGTCATGTTATTTTTAAAAAATCACCCCTAATGAAAGTAATTGGTGACCCCTGGTCTACGATTCATCGAAAGCAAATTTACAAAATACATAAAAAAAGGTTAGGTTAGGTTGAATTTTAGTTAAGCGGCGTCTCCTCCGACGAAAATGTTTACGCATTTTGTGGATGGTTAGGTCCGAGCCGCAATGTTTTTGCTTTCCGTGGCCCATAGAAAACAACAAACGTTGTGGCCCTGCCACATGTTCATGGTAATGTTTGAGATATTGTTTATAAAATTGGTCGCAAGAGACCGGCCTTTAGTTGAACTCGTTTTCGATGAACTCGCCGTGAACCCTGGATAACCATCGCGTGAACATAGAAAATGCTCTTCATGATAGCCAAGTTTTCAAACCATCCGCAATCAGTCTGAAGAAACTTGTAGCAACATCTCTTCTGGCCCAACACGCCATAATACCCCAAAAATAAATCACGACAAAAAAACCGCAAAATTTGACTATGTACCTATTCCTATGTAAAAATTGTAAAATGCCGTAAAAAGTGCGTCAATAGTTAAATAAATAAAGCGTGTAGTACATGCCCATAACCCTGTAAACTTGCAAAATCATTATTATAGCCAAGCACGTGCATTCACTCATAATTATTTTTGTAAACATGTCAAGAGGTGTGAAAAATCAAGAGTCTTTTATTGCAATGGTCACAAAGTTCAGTCATCAAGAGTGGGATGGAGGTATCTACTGCCGGCCAAGTACAATGGATCCTTACCATTGCCAATTTCAACAAAGCCATCAATAAATCCATTTCGTCTGCATTACTCTTAACCGCAGATACGATAAATTATATTAATTTGTTTTCATTTTATTAAATGCCCGCAAGTGATAGACATGTTCGAGATATCCACCTCGAAAGATCGACTCGAAAATAATCGATGTACATTATTTTATCGATCAGAAAATTCTCTTGAAATGTTCTAGGTCTGTTTTTAGTACCTAGATACCATAATTAAGACCAAGGTATCTAGCACGGTCGACCGATAAAGGATTTATTGATAATGTCGATAACTTGTCATCGTTCCCGAGCTCGAATACAGATCGCTAATCGCTAACATAAAAACAACAGTTATGTTGAAAAAATTAATAACACTAAGTCGTTGTGAACTGTAAATTGTTCGTTGGTGATCTGCAGTCATGCTCGGGAACGATGATATGTTATTGACATTCTATCGTATTAAATAGACTTTAAACCTGGTTTAAGGCAGTTTTAACCCCACAAATTCCGTTGTAATAAGTCAAGTTAAGTTTTCACACCAATATATTTACACCGCGTTTATAAGTAAGGGGAATTATCGATCCATTGATATATCTTCTCCTTTTCAAATCAAATCAGCGATAAGCGCCATTTTGAGTTTTTCACATTTGAATGATCCCCTTATAAATAACTTTTCACGGTTCGATTCAGCTTTTCATAAAAATGTGATCAGTTGATAAGCACATCAACATGACCGTTATACTTAACATATTATCACAATTTTAGTAAAAGCTGAAACTAACCGAAAATCGGCGTTTTAGATGATAGATTTCGCTTTTCGGCCCAAACAAAAAGGACGCCCGGGAAAAAAAACTTTTCTACATCGAAAATTGCACGAAATGAATATTTTTTTAAAATTGCCTTTTAAAATGTGAAAGCTATGTTTACGTGTTTTTAAATTTTGCGTAAATAATGCGTTTCGTATTAACGTGAAAATTCACTCTCAAACATGTATAATTTATCAAAAAATATTATGGAAAAAGTGCTGCAAACTCAGTTCTCATAAAGAATTACAAAATTATAAAAGCATTCCGACATAGCTTCCTTCTTCTTTCGAGAATATATTTTTGTTTTTAAATTATAATTTCGTGAATGTTTGGGTAGAGAAAAACCTTTTTCGAGCGATTTCTGTAGGTAAATATGAGAGTTTACGGCAGTTGTCCCATTCGCACGTTTCGCATTCGCATGTATCGTGTGTGTGAGCTTATTTTGAGCGAGACAGAATGACATACAATTAAATACCTAAAGGTTCCGCGTGTGGTGCAAAGTCTAGCCTCTCAAAGCGAACCATTCAAATGTCTAAATTTCAAAATTGTGCTGATCGACGATTCGATGGACATCGGTGACAATGGTGACAAAAGGTTGAAACACCTCAAACAAGGAACTGCACGCCCCAGGGTACCTAGCACAGTCGATCGATATATGATTTATCGATAATGTCCGTAACTTGTCATCGATCCCGAGCACGACTGCAGATCATCAAATAACAAACAATCACGTCAAATAAATTAGTATTTGTGAGCTGTTAGCTGTCTGCAGTCGTGCTTGGTAACGATGTCTAGCTACCGACATTATCGATAAAACTTATACCGATCCACCATGCTAGATACCCAGGTACCTTAATTTCACAATAAAATACTTCAAATGAAACATCCAAACAGATAACCAGACAAAACAGAACAGTGGCAAAACAGAAAAGTGACAAAACATAACAGTGACAAAACAGAACAGTGGGGTAACAGAACATGATAAAAGTTGGTTAGGTTATGTTAGGAATATTGTTTGTTTGTTTTTTCTTTACTTTTCTGTTTTGCCATGGTACAATTATAGTAGATACTCACTAATAATCAGCGCATCTCCTGAGTTGCGATGAGACACCGCCCCCGCAGGACCTCGAGCAGGAGGAGGGCGCTTCCCAGGGCCCCCAGCCGCCCCCTCCTTCGCCCCCCGGAACCACGGAGTTGCTGGGAAGAAATAACTCTGCCCCCTGTTGCCGCTTCTGACGAATGCGTATATTTGTTACCTGAAATTAAAAGAATTAGATAAGTATTTTATAATGTCAGTATAACAAGACTCATTCAAACTACAAAACATATCGTGCATGTCCACCCCACTAAATTTTTGAATGATATCGAGTAGGTGTACAACCGCAGCATAAGAACAAAAAATTGTAAGTATAATATTGAGATGATAGATTTCGCTTTTCGGCCCATACAAAAAGGACTCCCGGGAAAAAACACTTTTCTACATCGAAAATTGCACAAAATGAATATATTTTTTTTATACTGCCTTTTAGAGGGTGAAAACTATGTCGGTATGTTTTCGAATTTTCGATGCGTTTCGTATTAACGTAAACATTCACTGTCAAATATGTACGATTTATCAAAAAATATTATTTAAGGAAAAGGTCCTGCTAACTCAACTCTCATAAAGAATTATAAAATAATAAAAAGCTACCGACGTAGCTTCTTCTTTCTAAAAAATATATTTTTTTTTAAATTTTAATTTCGTGAAAGTTTCGGTGTAGAAAAGAGTATTCTCCATAAACCCCTTTTCGAGCGATTTCTGTAGGTAAATTTGAGCGTTGTCTCATTCGCACATTTCGCATTCGCATGTAATACGCAATATTGTAAGTGTGCGTGAGCTTATTGTGAGCGGGACAGAATGACAGACGCGGGTGTTCCGCGTGCGGTTCAAAGTCTAGCCTCTTAAGGCTCCGTTAGAAGCATTCAAAAGGAAGAAGAGGCTTATTATATATGGTTTGAAAGGTAATTATATAAATACAATTGATTGAGGGAACGCGCTAATATTTAAAAAAATGATGCGTAAGCGACTGTTGTTAAAATATTTAATAAAACAAACTGATTTAATATAGAGCAAAATTTCTTAACATCTGCGTTCAATAGCATATTAATTATAAAGAAACATTGTGGATTTTTTCATATCTATAACAGAATAGTGTTTTTTTATAATCTGATAATTATTTTCGGAGCCTACTTTTCGATTTTTTTCTATCGAGGGAATTTCATATAATTACGTTTTTTTAACTCGATTTTAATAACATGTATAATATTTTTAGTGGCTTAAAATTGTTCAAGGGTTATATGTCGGTAGAAATTCGCTATGAGGGGTCTTTTTTTTTTTTTATTTATTTTTTTATTTATTTATTGGCTCGCCAACAGAATACATCACATAATTTTTACAGTTATTTACATTTATACATGGTTGTAATGATGTTTCTAATTATAGGTGAGCACAACATTCATCTCAATATTCTTTATGTAATAATGATTGGTTAGTTACAAGAGTGATAAATTTAATTTCAAATATGTATATAAAAATAAGGAGGATCGAAATCAGTTATTAGGAAGAAAAATGCATACATACTTATAAATACAATATACATATACATATATACATACATACACACACATACATACATACATACACACACAAATATACTCACATAATCATATATGCATATATGTGCACAATGTACTCATTAAAATTAATATGTATATGCATACATGTACTTACACTTGGACATACAAATACATTTCTTGCGGAGCCAATGCACAAGTAATAATTGTTAGAAATTAAAAAAAAAAAAAATGGCTTAAGTAAGGAGATCATCTGGTAAAAGTATGTGTAAGTTCCCTCTGAAGGTATTAATTGAGTTTGAAAATATATCTAAGTCTTGAAGATTGCAGTACCTATTGTACAATCGAGTCATTCTTGATGTTGGTTTGAAAAAACTTGTATTACTACGACAAGTGTCGATCCAAAAGGTTACCGGATTTCTTGTGGATTTCGGCCTTATATTAAAATTAATTTGATTAATTAAAGATGAATCATACACATTGTTAATGATTTTAAACAGAGAGATTATATCTGATACGTTTCTTCTTTTGGCGAGTGAGACTTCTCTAAAGTGATTTCAGTATAGTTACCGAGATTGCGATATACTCCAGATTTGTAAGCTAGAATTCTTACGTATTTTTTTTGAACGGACTCCAGTTTGTTGCTATGAATTGCATAGTGTGGTGACCAAACCACAGAGCCGTACTCTAAGATGCTTCTTACATATGAGTAGTACAAGATTTTGAAGCTACTGATGTTCTTGAACGATTTGGTGATTCTAGTGATGAAACCGAGCATTCTATTAGTCTTAAGTAGTTGTTGAGTTATTATGGTCTTCAAAACGTTTAAAATGCTTACGTGCCGATATAATGGTTCGATAACGAAGATTAAATAATCAAAATAGTGCTGATTGCCGATTTGTTGACGAAGTCAAATATGTGACAGTGATTCAAAAAACTAGGCTGACCTATTACTAACTTGGTCTAATCTTTTTAAACCTCTTTTAACCTTACCTAAAGCCAGTATTTTGATTCCTTCGGCCGCATTGCTTGAATTTGCATTTCCAGTGTGAAATTTCTAGGTACCATAACGTAACAATTGTCAGTTCCCGGCGCAATTTTCATTACTAGTCGCCAGCAAATTTTCTGTCATTGCGCCTTCGCTACGCAATATACGAAGCACATTTGCTATTTTTAGTATGTAAACATCTAACTAGGCGCACTTATGCTGATTCGAATTCAGTTTGTGATCGTCAAAACCCCCTACACCCTACACCAGCAGCATCCTTTTTTATTTAGTATTGAAAAATACAGGCTAACTTGGATATCCATGAAATGTTTGCTCCATGTATTATTAAGTGCTCCAACCATGCAGAATGGTGATCCAACGACACAGAACACCCGCAGCGATCCAACGATACAGAACACCACTACACAAGCAAGAATGTCTTTATTCTGATTTACCTTCTGCAAATGTACTCCGTTTCCACGATCATAAAATCTTTTTAAAAAATTAACTTTTTAAAGAATTTACTTTTAAAAAAATTTACTTTTTAAAAAATGTACTTTTTAAAAAATTTACTTTTAAAAAAAATTTACTTTTTAAAAAATTTACTTTTTAAATAAATTTATTTTTTATTTAAATTTACTACGAAAACGGCATTAATTGTGGTATTACATAAGTGCTATTTAAAAAGTTAAATATATATTTATATTTTGGCGTTAACTGGAGTTTTTCATTGTCCGTAAGTCCGACACTGTGTCCTAAACTACATATTTCATATTATATGCCGGTCCTGCTCGCATGTTGCTCTGTGAACTTCGTGGTCATAACCACTAATTGACACCTGCTTTTCAGACTTCAGACCCTGGACCTAGTTCAAGTAATGTTGCCTCCGCCGCTGTGACTATACCCAATCTAATCTAGCCAGTCTGTCCTTCCTGTTTAACTCTTAACTTCTTCCATCATTCATCTCCTCATTGCGGGAGAGGCTGGGCTAATACCATGCGGATGAGAAATCTCGCCGTGAAAAGCTAATGTAAAGTGGGAATCTCCAAGCTGCGAGTAATTGGTTCCTGGAAAGGTTGTGATTTGCGGCGCGGCTTTGCAAATAATGATAAATGAATAGTACATTATGCGGACAAATTTACTTACATTAACTTAAATCAACTTGAGATATTACAAGAAATCATTTCTCCTTATTTTCTCATTTACTTTGTACGTTTTCTTGCGAAACTTTTAATGTTTTTGTTAAGGCATATTTTGCAGAACTTCGTTTACGTTTTTTGTTTTTACACCATTTAATTTGTTTATTTAAATTGACGATTTTTTTTTCTGCGAGTAATAATTATTTTTACTAGTGACAACTATGTCGCCTTCTGAAGCCTTTAACAGTTTGACAATGCTTTCGGTAGGTGAAACTGTCATGAGAATTTTAATTTGTTATTAATCTCTTCTATAATATTCTAAATCTTACGAGAGAATTAAAATTCTGTTTTATTGGTTTGTAATATAGAAAATAAATATCGTTGCGTATACGCACACGCTTGCTTTTCTATGTTATATGTACTTACTATTTCAAGCTTATTATAATGTTATTAGTAATTTGCTAACATACTATTGGTAATTTGCTAATCTGCACAAAATTTTATTATTTTATTTACATTTGTGTTGTTCTCTTACGAATACTACAACTGTATTTATCATGTTATACTTAAATAGTGTAATCAATAGGGAAGTTGAGTGAAAAATATTTTGACTTATGAAAAATATGTTTATAGATGACTTGCAAACTTAAATACTAGTATTATTTTTATTTTTTAAAGTTTGTTTTCATAATTAAATTAATTCTACGAGTTTCAATTTTATTAGAGCCCGCAAAAATGCCGGCAAGAGTATAATACCGTGCGGGAGAGTTCGTGACGTCACCCGGTCCTTGATTGTGTGAAATATAAGGGAAAATATTTACAAAACCGGGACACGCTTAATATGAACGAAAAAATAAATTTAAAAAGTTGTAGTAGTTAGATGTGAGGAACTGTTGCAAGTTTCGTTGAAAAATGACATTTTATGTTTTTAAATTTTAAAAATAACCATTTAAATGCACTTTTTTCGAAATTCTGGTAACTGAATTGATTAGTACTAGTTAATATCTAACTACTACAACTTTTTAAATTAATTTTTATCGTCCATATTAAGCGTGTCCCGCTTATGTAAATATTTTCCCTTATATTATATTATATTTTTCCCTTATATTATATTATATTTTTCCCTTATATTATATTCGTCACACAATCAAGGACCGTGTGACGTCACAAACTCCCCCGCACGGTATTATATCTACTCTTGCCGGCGTTTTCGCGGGCTTAATAAAATTCAAATTTGTAGAATTAATTAAATTATGAAAACGAACTTTAAAAAAAAAACCTACTATTATTTATGTTTGCATGTGAACATTGATATAAAAAAGGACTCAACTTCCTTATTGTACATTTTTTGACATGAAAGCCTACTAAGGCGTAAATAAATAACTAATAAATAAAATATCTGTTTTTTAAATTCGTATTTTGTGCTTGAATCTTATTATTAGAATATGTAGGTACGTTTTCTTTTAACTTTTCAAATATTTTTTTTATAAACGACGAAATCGAAAGAATGGGTAAAACAGGGTATGCAGTGGCAGGACCTGCTGTAAAATATAATACTCTCGGCACAAAACTGTGCCTCGTATCTTACAGCCATTTAAAAATCAAATTAATAATAAGTTCTAAAATACATGAATATTAATACATTATGAAGTCGTTATCAAAGCACAGAGGTCCATTCTCGTTTCACGTCGTCTTATTTGGTTTCTTTTGACAGGATTAACATATCTCAACACGCTGTTGGCGCATATAAATTACTGTCTAAACATTTTTGTTCCGGAGCATTACAAGTCTCGAGGATTCTGGGCGATGCGATGAATGGAAAGCTGAATGATAAATGATAATTGTCTTAATTTGACCCCGACTCTTATTCAAATGAAAATATGGCCACTTTTTCTTCTGATGGATTTCTGAGAGATTTATTTGAACTTATTCATGTTACTAACCGATTCTATCATTCTGTGATGTAGGGTGGATGATATATACATAAGTAGTAAGGATTTCGAAAGGTTCATAATTCCAACTAACACCAGAGGGGGCGTTAGGGAAATCCTCCCATTTCATTGTCATTATTGTTTACTAACCAAAATCTATAACAAACTTTGTATTTAGATGCCTCTGTCTACATATCAAATTAAAAAATAAGACCATCAATAAATTAAACGATTCCATGAGAATTGGCCCCCGTGCATACTTATATGCAATATGCAGTCAGTTTAGGGAAAATATGCAATATGCAGTCAATTTTGGGAAAATATGCAAAATGCAGTCAGTTTAGGGAAAATATGCAAAATGCAGTCAGTTTAGGGAAAATATGCAATATGCAGTCAGTTTAGGGAAAATATGCAATATGCAGTCAGTTTAGGGAAAATATGCAATATGCAGTCAGTTTAGGGAAAATATGCAAAATGCAGTCAGTTTAGGGAAAATATGCAATATGCAGTCAGTTTAGGGAAATATGCAAAATGCAGTCAGTTTAGGGAAAATATGCAATATGCAGTCAGTTTAGGGAAAATATGCAAAATGCAGTCAGTTTAGGGAAAATACTGTGTAACAAGTGTCCCCGAAGAGGTATGCAGAAAGGATGTACCGCCGAATAACAAAAGTATAAAACATATTTTCATTAAAATGCATCGAGGATAAAACATCTTGTCTGTATACTGTTTATGCCTGCAGCGTATACAAATCAACACTGTAAGGAATTCGTTCGATATCCATTCCGACTTATTACTAAAGGTATTTTTGAAGTCGATTTTAGATGTGAAATTGGGAAATAATGCACAAAAAAATCAAATTTTTTACTAATAAAAAATTTTGGGAGCTAACTTTTGATCAACTTTTGATCACCAAATTAAACGTACGGACAAATAATATTTATTAGTCATTGAAATCACTTAATTTATTATAACTGGGTTCGGTGACACAATCTATTGGTAATGCACCCGCAAAGTAAACTTACACCCAAATATTTTGTTTTGTTATTTATTTTGTTTAAATGTTAATACCTAATTATTAGTTTTTAAACTTGTATTCATAATTATGTGCATTGAATCTGAATTTAAAATGTTTAGCGCAAAATTAACAGTGATATTTTATTGTTCATTATTGAGTAAATAAAAACCAGACACGAACAGACAAACTCAACTATCTCTCTCATAAAAGTGTAGAGTCACGTGGGGTAACCGTACGCAATTTTTACATTTGGATTTTTGTATTAAAAATTTTTAGGTATTTTACTTAATTTTTTTGTTTATTAATATGATTGCTTATTAAGGCATCTCAAACAAACATAAACATCTCATAAGGTTCATAAATCAAAAAGTTACAGAAAAAAGTTTACATGCATGTCGATTGCGAACACTTACCCCATGTGCGGGGTAAGTATTCGCATACCGTAGGGTAAGTGTTCGCACCGCGAACAGTTACCCTCCATTGCAATTATCACACTTAAATTGCCCGTTATCTTAGCCTGTGTAGTTCTCATGCCACCATGCGCAGAGTGGCTTCACTGATCCCAACAATATGTGCAGCAACCCGCTGACTCTTCCCCTCTTTCATAAGCCTTTTTGCAGTTTCAATCTGCTCTTGGGAGACCTGACCACTGACCTTTCGAGTGCTTTCTCACATACACACGCGGCATATTTCACTGTAAAAAAATAACGAGACTTGAAATATTATGCTACAAAATCAATTTTATGTAGAGGGGTCAGTGTTTGCACTCCTCCAACTGCGCACGTTTACCCCAGCACACTTACCCCATCAGACCAAAATTCAATCAACTTTAAATATCAGATGAGTGGTTATCTTTATTAGAATTACCACTTTGCACCCGTGTAACTAACAATATTTCACCAAAAATTATCATAGACCACATCGCTCTGACACAGTTGGTTACACAATATCACACATCGGTAACGGAGATGAAAAATTTAAGATAAGCACGAAAAAAAGTATTTTACCTACCAATTTTTATTTTTAAATTAGGATTCACTGTACACATGTCCTGCTTCAATGCGACCCAAAACGCTATTGAATTAAGAAACGCACGGGCGCGAAACAGGCACGATCTTGTCGGAAACATCACTGCGAACACTTACAATACGCGTACGGTTACCCCACGTGACTCTAAAGCTTTCACGAAAAAGGATAATATTATTTTTTAAATGTTATCCTTAAAATATTATTGGTTTTACTTACATTTAGATGCCTTCCCACTGCGTAACTGAAGAATGTGGTGAGAAGAAATGATATGAGCGCCAAGTAACTGTAAGAAAAAGAAAATATACAATTAGGGAAAAGTTTCAAAAACATTTCAGTTTCAAAAGCTCGTTTTCATGATTTTTTAAAAACATAGTCCCACTTGCTGAAACCAATAGGAACCGTTGGAACCATGTTAACCCCATTGTCGGTGTGCGAAGGGTAAGAGGAAGGTTGGTAAGAACCTGCTATTTTTCAGATCTGGTCACTAAATATAACCAAACATAAAAAAAAAAATTACATTAGCACCACACAAGAGGCTATGAGAAAAATAATTCCTTTCAGGGCCTACGTCGTCTTTGGGGAAGCTGTGTGGAGGGTAATTTGAGGAAAAGAAAGAGAGAATGTTCTGGGAAGGAAAAAGGTATGCGGAGTGGTGGTCCAGGTGTGACGGGTATAAATCCATCTCGCCCACTGCGGTGCGATTTTTCGAGAGAGTCTTGCTGGAGAGTTCAAAAGCTCTCCCTCAACCAGCTCTCCCGATATGGCCTGCCACACAGCTGATGGGCAGATGCATCCACCGCAAATACCCGGACAAACCTCAACCCTTGAACCAAGACACCCCTGCAAAGTCACCAAACGTAGCGAACCACTTGGTGTGACCTATGGCAGAGGTGTTAATAATCCAAAAAAGTGGGGGTGGCGGTAACCATATACTTGCCTCCCAAACTAATGGAATTATTATTCATGGAATCAAAGCAGAGATGTGGAACGAGATGTAAATATTTTTAAAATAAGCACGAAGACCATCCACCATCTGAAAGCCTGTGAAAATTAAACTTTTTATTTATCGATCGCCTAGTTGATTAGTCAGACATCTCCGAAACATGAGAGTGCAGTTACTGTAAAGGTGTAAACCTCTATCGGGTACAATACTCAGATAACTCATAAACATAACCAAATCAAGATTATTTATAATGCAAAAAAACTTGTTGTGAATTGAACAAAATGTTGATGTTTTCCGGGTCACTAAAAGGATATTTCAAAATTTCATACTGATGTACCGGTCCGTTATGCCCCCCGATGTTATTTTTTAGCATATTTAATATGTAAAACACAGACACGGGTGAACAATATTTGATTTATGTCGAGCATTATAATAAAGCTTTTCGCGTAAATAATAACTAGATACACGGACACGAAACGCGAAATTCAAAGCGAATTAGATTGCAATCAAAAAAAATCAAGCACCCAAAAATCTCTGATATACCAGGCCGTCCAACTTTAGAAAATATTAATAAGTTTAAGATTGAATTAAGAAAGTATGTCTGCCTCAAATATTAATGTTTTTATTTATTTGTGACTGTATATGCTAATATTAAAAGAAAGATTATGTTTGCCAAACAGTGTAAATGTTTATATGTGAGCTAACTTAAGATTAATAATAAAAAATATATTATCACAAAACTTAGTATTTGGAGATGCTTGACTTATCAACTGCACGATCGATTCTCCGCCACGGACGTTTTATTTTAAGATGTTATTTTTTATTGTTCAAATTGTCACAAAACATGCACCATCCTACTAACTACTGAAAATGGAGACTATAAAAAGTTTTAAAAAAAACGTGACTATGAATCAAAACGAGGCGTGATTATGTCCATCATCCTAGGTAATAATTATTTTCCTTCTTAAGAGGGTATTACCAGAGAATACCAGAAATTAGTCCTTTTTAAATTAAGACGTATTGACCATTTTTTACAAAAAAACATAAATTGATTTTGATAGATTGTTATTTTATCTGTACACGCAGTTTTAAAATTTTGAAGAAATAAGTTTATTTTTAAAATACTAAGGTTATACCGTTGGTCGTTGGCAGATTTGTTCAATTTTCAAACGATAGATTTTATTAAACTACACAAATTTCAAATCATATAATCATAGAACAAAATAAATCAATACATAATCTACTAAACACAGTTATCCGAATTTTAATTTTAGTTAAATTAAAATCGTTAAAAAATAAATCCTAGAACGTGTTTTGTGACAAAAATACCTCAGTTTTTATATTTATTTAAGGTTTTAACTAAAATATTTCAATTTTTTTTTACACACATATTTTGCTTAGACATTATTAAAAAAATATAAACACTTATAATGAAAAAATACTTACAAGAAGTACACGATATTTAATAATTTATCATTGTGCGTTTTGAGCATTTTTATTGCTTACTTGAATGTAGGTATATATTAAAGCAAGTTTTCAATGAAATAAATCGATATTAAATTTTTAATTTTAAAAAATGATACGGGGAATAATCGATATTTCTCATAGGAACCTCTCTATACAGTTGCAAGCATTTTTAAACTTTTATTCTTAGCCGCTATGGTCAATGGCTCTTAAAACGACCGATTAACTTCTTTAAATCTTTCATAAAATCCGTAAAATGTTCATGTTTGTCGGTGTTTAACGACCTTCAAGCAATAAATACATCATGCCCTATATAAATAATATGGAAAAGTTTCCCGAATACGGCGTCCAATTATCCACGACTAGACTTTTATGGGCTGTAAAGAGAATCTATAGGGTTTTAATAGGCGTGACATATTGGTTGTTTTATGGCAGTGTTCGGAGATACAGTGATACAGGTGAATAGTGATGACCCCAGAAACCTATAACTCTCATTGTAGGTTATTTATCATGAATAAATCTGTATACAGAACAACAAATAGAAAACATACTAGTGCATACCTGTGAAATATCGGAGGATTGTTTAGTGAGAATACCTCACAAGAATCCCAACTGCTCCCGTCTGGAGCCAGTGAGACTATGGCATCCCCAATTCGGGTATGTTGTGAGGCTGAAGGAAAGTGGGGAAGGGAAGGAGATGGGGAAGAGTAAGGTAGGAAAGTACCTGGCTATTCAGATCTATTCACTAAACACGGCTAAAGCCATTATTAAGCAACGGTTCAATTTCGAATGGTGGTCTTACACCAGGGCGATACTTACAGTATCTTCCACTCTGGAACGTGTCGCAAATATAGTATATATTATTTTTATTAATTAATTGTGAAATAACACAAATTAATCAAATAAAATTTATTTGCGCACGCCGGGTTCGAACCCGCGACCTTCCGATTGGGAGTCAAGTGTCTTACCACTCTACCACGGACGGTCGTCGAGGGGGATAGTCTGAATTCTTGACAAATCGGTTCCAATTTTGAAAATAACAAGTAAAATAATTTTCGTTGTTTGTTTTTGGGGTGTTATGCCGTGTTGTGCTACCTCCTTCTTTAGCCGACATCGACGGATCTGCCGGATCTGCCCTGATGATGGACACTGCAACGCTGTCCGAAACGTCGGCTAAAGAAGGAGGTAGCACAACACGGCATAACACCCCAAAAACAAACAACGAAAATGCTTTTGGCCGTGAAAATCTAAAAACGTATCTAAGTAAAATAATGTTTCTAGAAAATACATTTTTTTAACAAACTGCCGTTTATTTTAGTTTACATTGTGGTACATACGAGTAATAAATTATTTGTGGTATATACGTGCAATAAATTATTGTTATTGGTGAATATACTTAATTATTAATAAGTAAGATTAAGAAAGGCACGCTTAGATGGTTTGGGCATGTTGAGCGAATGAGTGAAGAAAGTAGTGTAAAGAGTATTTAGTAGAAGAAGTCGAGGACGCCCAAGGAAGACGTGGCACGATCAAGTGAATCAGATACTTGAGTCGGGCTGTGTCAAGAATCAGAATAATAGAAGAGTATGTATGAGAAGATGTATGAATGTGAATGAGGCAAGGATTGTGTGCCAAGGCTGAGTTGTTTGGCGGTCCGTCCTCTCAACCTACCCCTGCGGGGAAACGGCGTGATGGTTAGTTAGTTAGTTAGCTAGGTAATTATACACATAGATAATTTATGGAACTTAATTGGTGTATCTTCTGTTTATTTTACAATTTAATGTTAAAGAAAATAATATATATCTAATAATATGATACGTTTTTAGATTTTCACGGCCAAAAGCATTTTCGTTGTTTGTTTTTGGGGTGTTATGCCGTGTTGTGCTACCTCCTTCTTTAGCCGACGTTTCGGACAGCGTTGCAGTGTCCATCACCAGGGCAGATCCGGCATCGTCGGATCTGCCGGATCTGCCCTGATGATGGACACTGCAACGCTGTCCGAAACGTCGGCTAAAGAAGGAGGTAGCACAGCACGGCATAACACCCCAAAAACAAATAACGAAAATCTAATCATATTTTTTAAATACACAATGGTTCAATTTCTAAATATATTTAAATAAAATTTTTACCTGAGTACTGTATCGCTTGTCTAAATTCACTATAAGTTAGTTAAAAAAATGACGATTAAATTCAAAGCAAAATTTTAGTTCATTCAACCAGAGATACGCAGTACCCACAGACAACCGAAATTAGTTTTTTTATGATTAATGATGCGTTTCTTTCTTAATCTTGCTAATTACGCTTAGATTAATTGCTATTTGCTTCTCACATGATCATGGTTTTATCACACTTCCTTCTCAAGGATCTCATTTCTACAGCATTCAGTCTACTTACAAACTTGCTCTGCCAGTGCTTCAATACCATACATCATGGTAGGTACCATCACAGGTATAATATATTATAAATTAATTGTATTATAATACCATACGAGGCACTATCCACTATCCTGTCGTCAAGTGCATAAACGTCGCTCTTTCATCTTCAAAGTGATTAGTGATTGCGCCGGGATCGTCAGTTTAAATATTTTAAAAGTATAAGCTCGGTGCCCTGTTCCCACCTCCGTACGTGCTCAAGTAGTGAGTCTGCCTCCCGCCGGATATTTGATACTAAATCTTAAATCTCTCGAGCCTTTAATTACAAGTTGCCTACATAAACATTCCTTTGCATATATGCACTTATAACTTGCTTGCATTCAGTATTCAGTTAAGTTGATGGTCGGGAGTTATCGTGGAAGCAGCACTTCTGTGTTAAAGCTTTAAAAATGCACTTTTTCCCACGTTTCGTAATATTTTTCATGATTGTCAGAAGTACGTAATAATAATAATAATAATTGGATAATTTGTATAGCGCCGTTTTTGTGAGAAATCACCTCAAGGGCGCTGTACAATTTAAAATATAATTCTTAGGCTATATTTAAGTTTATTATTTACAATTGTATACAGAAACATACTTACCTGGTCGGTCACTTCCGATAAACACACTTTAATAAAAAGTTTATGCTTGGAGAAGATACCAATTTGCACGCGGAGGACATTATATTGAAAACACTGGACTTTGCATGATTTTACATTTACTGACCCCATCACTTTTGGTATTCACTTATAAGAAGTATAATGCCAAAGGTGAGTTAATACTTACTTTGAAAGACTTGAGAATTTAATGATTCTTTACGACTGGAGAATTTTCATCAAGTGACCATTATAAAAGCTTACAAAAAAGAATTAGCTCATATTTTCACAATTAGTTATTTACAATGTCACGGGCTGTGAATGTGAAAGTGAGAAGGTTTTGACTTTATGGAATATTTCTGAACGTATCCGAAAACTAAAAACTTTTTTTGAAAGGTGATAATTAAGCTTTCAAATTTCGTACATCGCAATTAATTTTCGCATAAAAAATGCTATAAAAATGGCTCACCTTACCTTTTTTCCAACTAAAATTACTGATAAATAAAATAAAACACACACACATTTTTTATCACACTGATGTATTATAAACGTTATCGTCACGTCACATTTTTGTTGTTTCATGGAAAAATAATTATTAAAAAAATTCTCGAAGTTCTATTTATTTTTTTTTAATTCGGTTCAGAAAATTTGGTTTCATAAAGGTGTGCATTTTAATTTTTTTGTGGTTAGCTTTTAGGTTTGAATATAAACCGTGCTTTAGTTTTTTTTTTTAATATCGTTTAAATCATATTTCTCATCATGTAAACGGTGACAACGATTTCTATGAGACCTGTATGAATTATTCCCAAAATCGAACAAAAGTTAATTACTTAAAACGGAAACTAATACTATTTTCAATATTTATTGATATATTTAATAACATCGTCCATTATCAAAGCACAATACGTGTGAATTCATGTTATTTACTTTCATCCCTTATGTAGGTACTTTAGAGACAGAAGTTATTTTTATCAAGATATCCTGTCGAATGAATGTAATTATTATGTTAAACAAGTGTTAAGATTAAGTCAATTTATTGTTGGTCTGAATCCATTTTGTAATCAATATGGATTTCACGTTACCCCTCCTAAGAGCAAACTAATTGAAAATGCCATAACTTTAATTGGGTAGAGGATGTACGTTTTCAATATTATGTTATCGGACCCACTGCGGTGTTATTAATCAAATAAGGATTATACTGTACGAGTGTACAGGGGTGTATGAAAAGTTTTAAATCTCTAATCTTATTTATTTTAATAATAATATTTGAATGATTTGTGTAGCGCTGTTTTTGTAAACAATCACCTCAAAGGTGCTGTAAAAATACATTTTTTTTACAATTTTATTATAGCTGTACATCAGAATCAAATGTGGGCAAATCCATTCTAAAAACGAAATGTGTCGGATTTGAGCACTTTTTGAAAGTTAAACAAAAATTTTAAATTTTCGCCTGATAGAAAATATTTATCAATCTTATAATAGAGGTTAATTTTTTTATCACAAAATGTTGCCAAATAGTTTTTTTTGAAGTAAAACTTCTTTACGCACGCTTGAGGAGTAAGCTGGCGAATGCGTGAGGGGAGCGTTACGAAAAGTGTGATCGGGCGAGGCGAACGATCATAAATTTAAATTAAATATTTGTAGAAAATTAATATATGTATATATGTTATACATATAACTCTATATATATACATACATATAGAAGAAGCTAAAAAAGTTTTACTTCGGTCTAAAGCACACTCGTTTTTTTTATTTGACCTCTAAGTTTTGAGTATTTGTAAGAAGGTGGGTATGTACGTCATTGGCTTTATTTTAATTCAAAAAAATCTGTGTTTTGTCAGAAAAAGCAAAAATGTTCGAATGACGATCTCTGGCATCATGAAATATAGCAACACCTTCATCTAATCAATAATTTGGTGACACAAAGCTAACTTTAAAAAATCTTTATATTGTAAATTTAAATTAATCTTGCTACTTAATATTTTCAAAACATCTTATACATATGTATTGGTGAAACACAACAAGTCTAAAAAGTACGTAACAACAATGTAATAGTTAGATCAGAAGTTTGGATGGTGAAATAAGTCAGTTCAAAACACAGTTGCACAATTTCCTCCAGTATTTTTCCAAAAAAATATCATTCAATGAATTTTGTTACTATATTAAATATCGAAACAGGAGTTATTTCCTCTAAAAGATATGTTTCAATAACTCTTGTTTCGACATTGAATATCATTAATGAATCACACTGCGATTTTTTTTAAAGTATTATCACTTTAGTACCCACGATTTTATTCCAACAAAAGTTTCACTACCACTGGCACTAAGCTCCAGCAGTGATGGACACAAAGCATCCTGCCCCTACCTAACATGTAACATCTAACATCTCGCCACCAACAACTAACCAGTTGAGTGAAATGGAAAAGAAACCAACAAGACGCGTCAGGAGATGAGAAGAAATGAGATGGGAGGCCAGAGCTCGTGATGAGGGAGAATTCTCATGACCGTCCTAACCTATCCACGGCATCTCGCGTGGGAGGACCACAACAGATTAATCTAAGAAAAACACTCATTCCAGATTCCAAATTTTATTGGGATAGTCAAAACTTGTAACAGGAGTACGCAGTGTTTATTTTTTTAGTGGAAAACAAGGTAAATGCTATTAATATCAAGATAATTAGGGTAAGGATGATAAACGATATTCTATAAAAGATAAAAAATCTACATCAAGGAAAACGTAGATTTGCTTAAACTAAAATCTAATTTGGCTGTGTACCTTTTGAAACATGCTAAAATAATTAAACTCATTAGTTAATAAGGAATTAAACTCATTAGTTAATAAGGAGTTAAACTCATTAGTTAATAAGGAGTTAAACTCATTAGTTAATAAGGAATTAAACTCATTAGTTAATAAGTAGTTAAACTCATTAGTTAATAAGGAATTAAACGAATTAGTTAATTAAACTAATTTGTTAATAAAACGAATACGTTATTTAAACTACGTAATTATATATATATATATATATATATATATATATATATATCATTTTTTTTATTCACATATTAAAAAACAATTTTTACAGGTTATTTTATTTCCGATAGGTAGTCCCACAAAGTTGTTACAAGACAGCTTGTCTGCAGGATCCATTAAATGAATCTGTCATGTAAATGAGTAATAGCTAAAAGTAATTAGTTAATAAAACTAATAGGTTAAGTAAACTAAGTAGTTAATTAAACTAATAATTAATATAACTATTAGTTTAATTAACTACTTAGTTTACTTAACCTATTAGTAGTTAATTAAACTAATAGTTATATTAATTATTAGTTTAATTAACTAATAATTAATATAACTATTAGTTTAATTAACTACTAATAGGTTATTAAACTAATAGTTATATTAATTATTAGTTTAATTAACTAATAATTAATATAACTATTAGTTTAATTAACTACTAATAGGTTAAGTAAACTAAGTAGTTAATTAAACTAATATTTATATTAATTATTAGTTTAATTAACTACTTAGATTAAGTCAATTTATAAATAAACTAATTTGTCAACTTAATAAATCAGTAAACTAAACTATTTAGTTATTAAACTAATAAATTAAATGAAAACTAATTAGTTCATTTATCAATTAAACTAATTATAAGAATGGTTAGTAACCGAGTGTTCCAAGGTGTCTGGTTCCCATCATGGCTTAAGCAACATATTCCGCTAATAATGATAAACAATGGTTTCTTGTAAAATTATCATATCCATGCATAAAGGCAACCTTATGAGCTAAATTTCTTTGCGTTTATAAAACGTTGAGAGAAAAATGTTCAAATTGCATTACGCCATAGCGCACTGTTCAAAATTTTTACTGCTTCAAAAAAAGCATTTCTGCTTCATGATTAATCAATGTGATCATTCATCACAGACTTTACTTAGGAAAATTGCCCAATAAAAATGCAATGCATGCCTCCAGTTTTTAAAAATTTAAAGCATTTAAAAAGAGGGCATGTTAACAATGGTAAATGGTGACACAGGAGTGTCATTTCACTTACGAAAGATGTACAATTTGTACATACCTACATAGAAATAATAATTCAACAAGCGGTGTAATAAAAATACTGCTAATTAATGCATTTAACAGCGTTGACGAATCTGCTATTTAGAAAGTTAACACTCTAATGAAGGCTAACATTTATACAGATGGAAATTATACATTCTAGAAAAACGTTTTTCTTATGGAAATTCGTACACTGATCACTCTCTTTTCTTGCTGAATATACTTTCTATTACTTTCCATATAAGGACAAAATTCGTGGTGGCAACTAATCCATATGAATTCATTAACTTCATATTTTTATTTACAATGTATACGCCCATAGAGCTTTTGCACTTGTTTCGATATTTTTGATGTACATATAATATGTAAGATAAAATATTATATACAAATTGATAGATGTGGTAAATGGAATCCATAATATTTTATAATTAAGGGATTTTTCTTCAGTTGTCCAAGGCTGTTTTTTCAATATTGAATATTTTTTTGAGTGCTGCTTGGATGGTATTTCTAATATGAAAAGGAAGGAGACGAAATTCTGGGGAGGAAAAGGGTTTGTGGGCTGAGTAGAAATCTGGGGATCAATGGGTCCAGGAGTGATGGACGTCGGTATCCATCCCTCGTACTGCGGTACAAGAACGACGGGACGAGAGTCCGGCTGGAGAGGTCTAAGTTAGGTCTCTAATCTGTCTCTCCCGATCCGGCCCGCCACGCAGAAGTTTGCAAACGCATTCGCCACCAATACCTAGACAAATCTCACTTCATGAACCAGGACACCCCTGCCAAGTCACCAAACTTATCGAACTGCACTTAGGATGACCTATGGCAGGGGTGTTGGTTCTCCAATAAATAATAATGTATATATTTTCAGGTACCTATAGTTTATCAGCCTTACTAAAAAACATCGTGAATATTTTATACAATTGATGAACAACCGTGTATGTGAAGAAAACCTTACTAATATAGAAACTGACAAAAAATAACTCATGGAAACTGACAAAGCCAAAGACAGTTGTTTATCAGTTGTATAAACTGTTATTAACTAATAATAATTTCTAATCGAATATCGGAATTTTTCCAACGTATTTTTAATGTCTTATATATTAGTAATAATTCAAAATAGATAATCTACAGTCTTTATTCATTGTGTAACTAAAACACCGTTTAACGGTTGTGAAGTTTTTTTAAAATTAAGGCTGTGTATGTTTAAGTGGTTCTCTAATTAAGGTACAAGTTGATTGAAAATCGATAAAATTAATTACCTCAGACGGCTCACACCACACGCTCGATATAATGCAGTTAAAGAATTTTCTATCCCGAAAACTTGTTAAAAGCTGCAAGTGTACATTATCTTATGACCAGTTAATCAAGGCGGTATGTTCGCCCCAATCAAACGAACTCAAAACAGGATTATTCAATTATAAATAATTCAAACCTTCGAAAGCCAGAATTGTAGATAGCTACCACTGCCTACATCCTTAGTGATGCAATTAATTCAAATTAAATTTATGGTATCAGTGATTTACATGGTAAAAGCTCGTTATACCCATGTTTACTGGAGCTTTAATCTCAGTAATGCGGGCAACGTACGTGATTAGAATTTTAAAATAAAATAAGAAACCTGATACATCTAAACGACAAATAACATAGAATCGAGAAGAGAAAACAGGAACTTATGTTTGCCAAATAAGTTAATGCATTTGCTTCAACTGACACTAAAAATTGGTGACTCAATTCTTCCAAGTTGTTATGTATTATATTAGCATTATCGGATATGTAGCGTTTTATTGCTCAGATCTTCGATTGATTCCAAAAATTTATCAAACTTTTTCAAGAATTTAGTCACTAGTGTATAGGACAGTTATTAAGATGAATCCCGGTGGTGGAGAAATTTGAAAAAAAGATTTTACTAAATTGTTGCTGTCGCTGTTGCTCTTACTCCACCGGATATTGAGCGAAAGGGACAACGCACCTCGGGCTACTAATAACTAAAATTGAAATTTTGTATTCCCCACTTTTCTCCTCCAAAAGTGGACAGATTTTCAATTTTTTTTTACCAGCTACATAAGAAAAAACTATTCTATGTCTGTACGTTTTGCTTTTTTTAAAAAACATTGTCTAGTTTGTATACTGAACGTCTTTTGACGGCGTTTAAACCAGTCAATTTTATTGATTTTTGGAAAGTCATAACTTCTATAAAAAGTAACTTATCAAAAAAAAAAACAAAAATTACCGACACGCTAGTAGTTGATATCTATTTTATGTAAAAACAATATTTTCTCTAGGGTTAAAATCCAGAGAGATAAATAGTGAATACGTTTGTATGGATAAATCACCGCCGGGTATCCCCTTAATGTTCGTCATGAACGAACTTCATTTTTCAGCTTCGTTCCCGAAACAGTGATCCAATTCTAAAAACAAAATCATTTATTAATTTCGATAGAAAGCTTTCCACGTGTGGAATTTCAGTTTTTCCATGTGGCGTGTCAATATTTATTTATATTCGTTCTGAATTTTGTGAAATGTTCCGTGGTGCTAGAGAAAATAATGACTATTTATAAACGTTTGAACTTCATTCATGAACCGTATGAAAGTAAAACCGATTTTGCTCGGTAGTCAAAGGAATAATAGTCTGCGAAGAAACTAATGCCGATGGAACCAAGTTCAAAGCCGCCACCATTGAAATTTAGTTGCCAGCTGCCTAATAGGCAATCCTGCCTCAGGAATATTACATTAACGACATTACTAACTATTATGAATACTGGAAAGTCATTACTTTAACAGACGAGACGATGTTGTTCGTGTGGGTATTACATAGAAATTATTCACGATTATATTTGCAAACATTTCCTTATAGGATCAGTAACGTTAGGTACTAAATTCGGAATCGTCTGACTTTGGTTTTACTTCCTAATTATTAATCCAATGTTTAATTTGCATGTTACCGGTCAGTGGTCAGTTGTATTAAGTTTGGGAGAGCTAGGCGTGCACAATTGACTCTCAACTGTCTGCCTACATGCATATTACTAAACAACACATCCTGAGATGTTTTATGGTACTTCCACACCGCAGCCAACCTTCCATCTCCGAACTTAGTTCGGAGTTGGAAGGTTAACCGATCGTGTGGTGGCTGCGGCCAACCTTCCAACTCCAAACTCCGAATTTCAACATGGCGGATGTCGAACAGCTGATTCGGCGCTTATCTTACCAGTTGCCTACAATTATTACGTGGAAGTATATACACTAAGGTGGGTCACGAATGTATGGGGAAAAAAAAATTCTTGTTTTTATTTGACTAATAGTGATAAAAGGGTGCTAAATGACGATGAAAAATCACCTAATTTTTTTAATAATATTTGGATATCATCTTCTTCCTCCGGATTGACTTTGAAATTTCACATATTAGAGAAAAACCCACCCTTGTTAAATCTTTAAAAAATATGAGATAAACAAGTTAAAATGAACTATTTTTCAATAAAACGCTAAATAGAGGGAATGTTTCGAATTATTTACTAAAAACATATATGAATATAATTCAAATTATATCAAGGTAGTGTATTCAAATACCAGCAAAATCCTTCTTAATCTCAAATTTCGGCATTATTTTGCGAGACTCAATCTTCACGTTAATAAGACCTTCTCTTGCAGACTTCATACATAAAGTAGTCAAGGCTTGAATAACAGTCGTTACACCTCTTTCAACTGTTTGAGTATGACATGACAGATGCAGAAGAGGCAATCTACCTTCTCCCCCATGAGCTACAAATAATTGAAGATCTTCATCCAATATATTCTTCAGTATTGGGGGTTCGATTACATTTTGCTTCCAAATAATATGATGCATCGAGGTTTATGTTTGGAAGATGGAACAGCCCTGTTTTACTTAGTTTCTTACTGCGTGCTTTTAGAAAACGATGCGCAGCTAATTCTCGGATATGCTTGTGAGGGTCAGTCAACATTGCAAGCAATAAATTTTCGGGGTGTGCGAAGTAACTGTTTCTTGCTATAACTGGACCAATTATAGTTTTTAATTCAGCTGATAAGTATCTAGGCGCTGAGATTAACTACCACAGGTGACGTGCTCCATCTTTACAGGTGGTGTGAATTTTAATGCTGAACCAAGCCGGAGCATACACTTTAACAACATACGTTTCTAAAATAATAAGATTCTCTGAATGAGCTTCCGTTGAAACATAAAGACGAAGAATTCGGTTAGCACGCGTAAGCTATTTGGCATGAGACATTTTTCCAGGAGATTTGTGGCATAAATCTTCAGGTAATTCCCCCACCGTAACTGCAGATACTATTTTATGCAAATATAAGTGATCTGTATCCACGTCTTTAGTAAATAATTCATACAACTCTCCATCAATTTTCTGAAAATGAACCATAGGCTTTTTTTTACAGATTTCCAAAGCTAGTCCTATTGTGCCTGAACATGTTTGAGGTCCAGATGTCTTACCGTCAAGATGTGCGAACAAATGCCGAAATGGTAACTCGTTCATGTGAAGCAAGAAAATTATCCATTGCAATGGTTTATAACTTTCGACGTGCCAAAGTTTGGTACAATAAAACCTAAATATATTTTGAGTCTGGCTCTTTTATCAATGAAATATGCTCTTCAATGCGTCATTCTCTGAATTGCGTCCCCTCCCTTTCCCTGATAATTAATGTTTTATCTTTCCGGCCATCAAAATATATTTGGGGGTTTTTATAAAACTATGTGTTGTGCCCTTAATATTTACTCTTATTTTCTTTCGTTCTCTGCGAAGTTTACTCTTGTCAATGACTGGAATATTAGACTTGATGTCATACAGAACTGCTAAGGCAATGGCTGCCGCTGCCTTATCCGACACTCCATATCTATCACAAGTTTTAGACTGTGTGGAGTGATCAATATTGACCGAAGCCTGCTTCTGAAGCGTTTGAGGTACAACATTAGGTTTAAAAACATCTTTACAATCGGATTCATTTGATGCAGAATACGTGGAAATATCGATTAGAGAGGTAGTTGGCTTACCTGTGCTTTCCTTTTTAGACGGGCACAATGATTTTTTCTTCAAGAGTTTTTTTTTCAACGCAGTTTTCATTTGTTTTGTTGAAGCGATATCCACGTTTCCTATTATCATTTTTCGTGTAGTACGTTGGTCAGTAATGAAACTCTATTCATTTACAGGTATTTTTGATGTCTAGGACAGTCACATTTACTGAAATCATTGCATTTGCAAGACGAAATATCAAACAGCACTTTACTTTTGCAGCGGAATTCCTCCACTTTTTCTCCGGTATTAGTGCAATCGGTACTCTCCCTGCCCTCACCCCACGCCTCCAATAATCAAAACCGGGACTTTTTTAAAATTATTTCGTAAATATATACTACATTTGCTATGGAAGATTACAAAAAAAATGGTTAAAAATATTCATAGTAACTTTTTTATATACACTTGAAATAACCTCAAATATTGAAAATTTTCAAAACTTTGAAGTGAATCCGGAGGAAGAAGATCGTATCAGAAAATTTTAAAATTTTAAACACGTCGTTTTCAACCCATTTGGCACCCTTTTATCGCTCTTAGAATTTGAAATTAACACTTTTTTTAAAATGACCCGCCTTAATATACACGACATGTTTTCAAACAATTGTTATACCAATTATAATATTTTCATTTTAATGGTACGCGGCACACGTGTCTTGATCGCCGGCCGTTCGCAGACTGATGTGTGGCTGCAGCAGGCTGGTTTGTGTGGATTGGCCGTTGCGATCGCCTCGGAGGCGATCCCGGGCCAACTCGAACTCCAACCTTCCAACTCGATCTTCCAACGCACGAACTACCCCTCCACACAATCGACCAAACGTTTGAAGTTGGAAGTTGGCCGCAGTCTGGACGTAGCATTAGAGGCCTTGCCCTCCAAACTGAGAACTCGAAGGTGGGAGAAAAAAAAGAGTTCAAAATTTGGTGAAAATGCCCAATTGCATTATTTCCATAAAATATTATTATATCCGTGTGAGATCAGAAATCCAACTCCATAAAATGAATGAACGATCGTGGTTTGTTAGTATAAATTATGCGTGAAATGCAGCGTGGAGTGTAGTTAATTTGAGGCATCTAATAAACAGTGTGTCTTGTAGATTTTCCTAGGCAATCCGTCAACTCGCCTCTCAACGGGTCAATTATTTAACTCGGAGCTTCATGATGCATACATGATTACATTATTATTTATGTCCACACGATTAAATGGCATCGGGCATCCAAACGGTCTCGAATAAGATGAACAGTATTATTAATGTAGTTATGTTATTAGATATGAAATTAAACATTTTTTTTCCCTTTATTCCACTTGTTTATTTGAACCAGGACCGGTTTCGTCCTGCTACGGTAGTAGGACGAAACCGGTCCTGGTGTAAATAAACAAGTGGAACAAAGTGAAAAATATTGTTTAATTTCATATCTAATACAATGGAATTCCACCATGAATTAACAGTTAAAAAACTAGACTCATTAGTTATGTTACTTTTTCTTCATAAATATCATTTTTTTCTCTCCATAGTGTCGTTGCTGCATACTAAAATTCGCTTTTCGGCCCATACAAAAAGGACCCCCGGGAAAAAACATATATCGAAAATTACACAAAATTAATATATATTTTTTTAATAACTCAGGTCCGGGGCATACCTATGTCTACCAACGTTAAATTTTCGTGAATTGTTTTCACGACAATTTAACGAAGGTAGAATTTGGAATTCCATGATATGGATCGTGATAAATATTGAACGTGTATCCTACGCATTAAAATTTATCACGATCCATGGGTTCACGATACGAAATTCAGGAACCATCTGCGATAAACATTGTGATCCGTCAATACGCTATTTTGACGGCCGGCGTGGTCCAGTGGTAGGGCTTTGGACTGCCATTCCGAAGGTCGCGGGTTCTAATCTTCCGTAAATAAATTTTATTTAATTGATTTGTTTTTTCACAATTAAATGTTTAAAATAATATATAATATATTTGCGGCACGTTCCAGAATGGAAGATACTCTTAATATCCCCCTGGTGTGAGACCACCATTCAGGATTGAAACGTTGCTTGAAATGGCTTTAGCCGTGTTTAGTGACTAGATCTGAATAGCCAGGTACTTCCTTACCTTCCTCTTCCTCGTCTCCTTCCCTTTCCCACTTACCTTCGGCCTCATAACATACCCCAATTGGGGACATAGTCTCACTGGCTCCAGACGGGAGCAGTTGGGATTCTTGAGAAGTATTCACTACTACCTATTGACGTATCACAATAAATATTGAACGTCTAGCGTTCGCCTATGGTAGACTTGGGTATCTAATTCCATAGGTATTCTGGTTTCCATGGTTGCCCTTCGTTATGAATATGATTGATGCTGTTAATGGTTAAATGGACCGTGAGAGGCTGTTCAGCTAACAGGGAGTGAGATGTCTAGGCCTTGTCTAGCGACCACAGATTAATTAAATGCCTTGAAACGTCTGAAATAAACGCCGCTACTTGTTTTCCCACCACTGGTTTATATGTCGGCCCGTGTCTTCGCGTTCAATGACTTGGCTCTGGGAATATGAGAATTTTATGACATTACTTGTACCTAGTTAGTTGCCATCCGAGTTTGAACGGTGTCAGGATGAAATTACAGAGCAAAATTATGCGACGAAGAAATTACACGGAAAATATTACAGGAGGAAGAACAAAAATTCATCTTGTTAGGAATTATGAAGAAGTAATCTGTTTTTGCGAAGTAAGATCTGGCGTTATGCTATCAGTACCTATATATTGTAGAGAATCACATTGCTGTTTTGAGTAATTTTTTCAAAGCTCCAGAACATATGACTGAAAAAATTCCATACAAAAAAGTTGTGCAAATTTCATAACGACAGAGCTCACCGTTCAAGAGAATTTTTGTTGTTGTTTTTGTCTTCAGACACCACTTTTTTCTGCTTTACAGTTAATGAAAGATTTGAGTGATATTTTCAAATCTCCAGAGCACATGATTAAAGAAATTCCTAACAAAAAGTGTGTAAATTTCAAAATGACAGATCTCACGTTCAAAACTTCTTTACGCACGCTTGACTTGGGGAGTAAGCTGGCGAATGCGTGACGAGAGCGTTACGAAAAGTGTGATGGGGCGAGGCGAACGATAATAGATTTAAATTAAATATTTGTAGAAAATTAATTTATGTATATAAGTGTATATATTTTATACATATAAACATATATATATATACATACGTAAACATGAAGCTAAAGAAGTTTTACTTCAGTCATGTGTTTAAGGTTTATTTTTTCAGCTTTAAAGCACAAAAGTTTTTTTTTTTGTCAGGTTTAAAGCACACAATTTTTTTTTCCTTTACAGTGGACGAGAGATTTGGACGAGAGTTTTAAAGAGAAACTGGTTTCCATGCGAAAATTGACTGTAAAAGATTATCTTGGTCTTAGATTGCCACTAAAAATAATATTCATATTTCAATACATAATTTATTACGCGAATGGATAATAAATTCCTGGTCTAACTAAGTTCTGAATCATCACCTATTTTAAAATACATTAACAGTAAACAAATAGCATAAAAATACACAAAATATCAACACGCGCCAGTCTGGACGTCATCGAACTTGGAATTTGTGGTAATCTGTTAAACCAGTGAAAACATCGAAGGTGAATTGAGATTTGTCTGTGTTTAATATCTATCGTCGGACAGACTGTTAGGTGTCTATGGTTCATTGGATTACAGAAATATAAATAGCTGAATAAGTTAAGGAAGATCTTTATAATGAAATTAACTAAGAGCCAGAAAGATAGGCTCATTGGCTCTCGGCCTAGACCTCGAATATTCATAGATTTACAGAACCCGGACTTCTTTTTCCCTTAGGGTGCACTCTCGTCCATCCAGAAAAAAATACCTTAATGTTATAGGCGTTCATGAATGGGTATGTGGTGTTATTTCGTAATTTTTTTAACATTTAAAAAAAATAGACATATTTTGTATATTTATCTAAAAAAAAAAAATTTTTACATTTTCTTTATCCACTCGAGGGCTTTTTGCCACATTATGGCACTATTTCCAAAACCTCGGATTGCTTTGTTGCCAAAATGTGGCAACTTAAATTTTTTTTTTTTTAAAATGATTATATAATATATTGTGCATTCAAAATATAAGAAAATAAATATTTTCTAGATTCTTTAAAATGTTTTAAGGTTAAAGATTTAATTATATATTTTTTATAAATCCTATTAATATGTGATAATAAACAAAAGATAGGGGAATTTATTGGCTATATAGAACTATAATCAGTTATGTCTCCATATTCAAATTCGGAGGTATGATTTTTTTAATGTGGGCGGAAAAATTTCCTTTAGCAATCCGAGAAAAAATATTTGAGTTGCTCTGTCGCTCCAGCGATTATTCATTGATTATTATTACATTTGTTGAGAATTTTTCAACCTCTATGCTAGGCATATGTATTCGGTCAAAGAAACATTTCCTTGAAACTCAATATTAATGTATTTAACAATGAAGCGGGATACTATCTTCCGAATCTCTCACATTTCCTCTATTGATAAAATTTTACGATATATATAAGGTACTCTTCCCATGAGCATGTTTGAGAATCTTGATCATTTTGTTATTTGTCACGTGAGAACGGTTTTTTTCTACGACTCGTTATTGAGTTCTACAGCACGGTTGTCGGATGATTTACCGGTCTATGTGTTTCCTCCCCTATACGACATGGGTCTTTTCATGACCAGGTTCACTCCTTCCTAGCCTCAAAAATACCCTCCACACAGCATCCCCAAAAATGACGTAGGCGTGAGAAACGTGTGATGTTAATGTTTAAAAAAAATTTAATATCTTAGATTATTATCTTCAAATTCAATCTAATCATTTACTAACTGTTGAATGATGTATTGAATTATGCACTCGTAAAAGCTCTGTATAAGATTTCCCTACGTTGCGAATTCTGTAACAGACTGTATACGTACATACAAAGCATGTCAGTTAATGTATTTCCAGTCCGAAAATAATGACCAAGATGATTGTTCCATAGCAGAAGCGATTGTCAATTAGAGAAAGACCAAATATGAAGTTGACTGATTTAAAGAAGATAGGAGCAGGACAGGAAGACTTAGAAAAGTAAAGACCAGGGATCCTGAGAATTCCTTAAAACATGCAATATCTCGAGATGATCTTACATCTTAAATTCCGCGGATATTGCAATGCATACCGTGGTTTCACATAATTTGGATTAAGTACAATTTACAAAGTTGTACTTATTCATACGCAAGAAAAGTGGGTATTCAAAAATGAGAGGCATGAAAGTAAAAGTGTTTTTTTTTTTAATATTTCAGTCTCTAAGTTAGATAATTCACATTAATTCAGTCTAATAATAAAAATTACCACTAAAGTGTTTACAGGAGCCAAGTCTGTCTGGTTAATAATCAAATAGAAATACAACAGAACTGACACCCAAAGAGTGGGTTAATTAAAGAAATGATTTATTTGCTTATAAAACAAGACACCTTAAGAAGCTGGAGGAAAATCGACCTTACTTAACAAACGTGTATTTCAGATAATGCAAATTAAAGATGTCCATATTTATAATTGTGTAGATATTATGAAATATTTATCATGTATGAACACTCTTTTGTTGTTGTTAACCCATGATTAAAAGTAAAATCTATAAAATTTAGAAATTAGTTATGTTGATGGAAATATTTTTCCTAAAAATTTGATAATCACACATCAGCAAAGACAATAGACAATAGACAATAATAATAATAATAATAAAAATAACAATAGTCACAATAGACAAAATAACATTAGTCAATACAATAGACAAAACCATAATTACCCTTAATAAATCTGCTCATTTTGACTGTCCTAAAACAGGTTAATTTCCTTGTTGGACAGCCAAAGATCATTGTAATATAAAATTATGTAATGTTTTTAAAAATAATAAATAAATAAATAAGTATTTTACGAGTAAGAAGCCATCTAGAAGTTATGCTGATTCAGAACAACAAAATGATTTATGGTTAATTTTTATAAATATAATTTCCATTCTGGTCATACAACTCTAGCATTAGGCCTTACAACCACAGTAAATCGAAAATGTTGCTTGTGTTGTGATGGAGGACTTAGCCAGCCGAGGAATTGAGCATGCAACGCTTGGATGGGACCCAAACGCGAAGCCAACTCTGCCACTGTCCAGCCATTTCACGCTAGCGATGAGATAAAATTGCAGGTCGTTTCTATAAATCGCAAAAACCATCAATGATATTCGTGGCAGCTACGAACCTGCAGCTACGAGCTACTTACTACTACAGCTCTGCTACTCGAAGACATAACTAATAATATATGTAGATATTCTGAAAGTATTCGTAGCGGAGAAATACATAAGTTCATAGGGCCGCTAAATTTATAAATGAAACAGTTTTGTTCAAAAGAAGCGAAGTTCTAGGAATAAATTAATTTCTTTTCATAATTTTTTGATGCGTTCAAAAATAATTTATTTTGTTTATATTTGAATTTACGTTTGGTTTCCGCTCGTGGCGTTTGCTTGTATGTCCAATTCCGTGTTCAATGCCCAATTTCCGTGTTATGTTAACACAAAAGTATAATTAGACTCAGACGAAATCGATTGCGAAGAATGTGTATTTCAAATATAATGTGTGTGAACTGTTATCATGAACTTTAAGATCGAAATATTTGTGATGAAATTATCACAGTTTGAATGATGTATCGTATTCCTTTTTAAAGTGATAATTGGATGATTTAAATACAATGATAATATTCTTAAATAAAAGCAGTACATCTGAGTGTTGAGCTGTTGTTAAAACGAACTAACTTACCTTTGTAAAATTCCTCCATAACACAGGTGAACTCCTACTGTGGAGGACTTTATACACTTTTGAGGTAAAATAAAATAAATAAAAATATGAAATGAAAAAGCAATAGCACTAATGGTGAGCTCTGGCGTCGTGAGAATTGTCACTGTTTTTTTTCTGTCTGGGAATTCTGAACCAAATTAATTATTTTCAGTTTTTATGTTACCAAAAAATTACTAAAAGCCATACAACAATCCCACTGTCCAGAGGCAGTGGGACTATGACATCACTAATTGGGGTATGTTGTTAGGTTGAACAGCACAGCTAAAGCCATTTCAAGCAAAAATTCAACCTTGAATTGTGGCTTTTCATCGTGGCGACACTGAGAGTATATTTTACATTCCTAAGCGAAAGATTTGACTTATTTACACTCTTCTTTATTTAAAATATAAATTATAACTCGTAGTTCGAAGTGCATTTTGTGGTCTGGTACTTAGTCATAAAATACAGTGTTTATATACTACCTGTCTACCTGCAACGTCCAGGCACAACACAAACGATTCATTATTGTAACTATATAGGTGCCGCAGTTTGTAGGTATTTGCATAATTGTGAGAAAGCTGCTAATATTTCTAACGTGCTACACCAGATTTTCATTGCATACGGAAGAGGTGACCAAACATTTTTGAACCCAGTGAAATATTCTTAAATACCATTTACACTTCTTAAATACTTATTCTAATTTCTAGTGATGAAAGTTAGATTTACATAGAGAACAAGTAAGAAGATTCAAAATAAGCTAAGAATGGGCGAGAAGATGCAAGAAAATCCAAGAAGAGGAAAGAAGAGAATATATTATTAGAAGAGACAGGAATGGACTGTAAGAAGTAAGAAAATCCAAGAAAAGACGATATGCAAGAATAATCAAGATGAGCCAAGAAAAGCCAAGAAGAGCCAGGAAGAGCCAATAAAGGCAAGAAAATGTAAGAAGAGGCAAAAAGAAGGATGTCATAAAGACGAAAAAATAATGCGTAATCAATTCCTTTATTCCTGCCCATCCTAATTCCAATATTGGTTTATTAGGTTGCCATGTATACCGGTGTATTAAACTCCTACCTCCTTCTCATCATCAGAGCACGTGATGCAAGTCCTAACAAACCAGTGCCCCCTGGTACCGGTCTCACCGGGACAGGAGTGCTGAAAATGATTTAAACCAATTCAATGTATCTATTTTGAAGAATGTTTGTTGCTAAGTTTGGTGCATTTTTTGGGAATATTGATATTTAAATATCACCGTTTAACGCCATTTTTAGTCAAAAATATTTTCATCTTAAATGTCTTCCTGTTGTTACCATTATTATTCGTTCCAGGGTTTCAAAGGAAGAGATAAACGCCTCACATAAATCATATTATGCAACAATCTGCCTTCCATTCGCACACATCCTTCTCAAATTACACAATGCACCAATCAAAAACGGAGCTTTACATCTAGCAATCAGTCGTGCAAAACAACCGCGCAAGCTTTTGGGGCGAGCTTTGGCGGGATTGTTTAACTCTGACCTAAACCTTTCCAACGGTCTCACGACCCGAGGGAAAAAAGAAGGAAAAAATTAAAACTGGAATTATTATCTGTCGACCAATCAGGGGCGGTGTTATGTAAAGGGCTCCCCTTACTGGCTGCCAGATCCGTCCCGAGAAAGTGGAAAAATAATTACGAGCTTTATGATTAAATATCTTAAAAATTTGTGATCTGGCATCCTCAAATCTGCTCCGTTTTTTGTATAAAACTATTTTGGGAATTGCTGATATTTTCAACGTGAACTACTATGGAACTTTGAAGTATCAACTTAATAGTAGCTATCATCAATCATAATGGTAAATTCAGACTGAGTCGACGTACGTGCCCATCGCTACCTTAACAATATCTGGACTGCTTAGCAACCATAGATTTTCAATGAAAATTTATGTTTTAGAATCACATTGGCCACACGCATCGCGACGTGTGATGTCCGTAACCATTTTCATAGAAAATGTATGGGTTGCTAAGCATTGTTTGAGTAGCGATGCGTACGTACGTCGTCCAGTCTGAACCTACCATAATAGGGTGACTGGGCAACTCAGAATCGTGCAGCTTCAACACCTCCTTTGAAAAGCCAGTAAAAGTGTAGTTTTTTTTTTAAATTGGTTAAATAGGTTAGGTTGGGTTAGGTTAGGTTAAATAATGGCTCTTTTTATTTATTTTTTTCATAAATTTAAATGACTTTTCAAAGGGGCATTGAAATTGCATGATTCTGGGTGGTCGCGGAATCCATAATAGAGCCATTGTACGAAATTTCAACGTGTTTAATTAAAAATCTCGTAGCAATAGAATTTTTTATATCATTTGGCCGCAGTCTAATAAGTAAAATAAAAACTCTCAGTATCGCATTGGTAGACGACCACCCCATCAAGAACATCCTCTTGCGCATCTCCTCCCTAAGCATCTAATCCTCACAACACATACCAACTGGGAATGCAATAACCCCATTGGCACCGGACATAAAGACTTCTTGTTCGGTATTCATATTAAAAAAACAGGATTATTTGATTAGTGAACACTAATAATAATATTCTCGTCTTTTTATGCCACTTATCATTGCGTAGGACCCGGCTCTGCCCCCTGGAGGTGTCGTTATTTCGTAATGGAAAAAAGGGAACGGAGAAGAGGACGCTCAGCGCTCGTGGCTTGTGACTTCCACACTAATAACAAGGTATTTGTTTTAATTTATCATGTTACCACAGCGACTAAGGTATGTCTTCCTATGGGATGTTGGTGGGAGGCATAATAACGAGTCAGGTCGTAGCGACAAATTTGTGAACCCCGAGGCAAGTTTGGTGAATACTCGTAGTTGATGTAATGGTCATGATTTCATGATAAATGCTTTTTTAACCATTTGACAGTCATCGTATATTTTTAATCACACTAAATAATAAAAGTTCGACTGCTTGGAGCAACTAAATATAAAATAGCCGTCAAAATTAGGAACTTCGGTAAACTTTATTTTTTTATTTTCTCTTTCTTGCAATTAATTAATTTCTCTCTCTTGCAATTCATGCACGTTTTCCTGAAATATTTTTTACAAATTTGCTTGTCTTGTGATAACGGGCCTGAAATAAAAGGCTACGTAAATTAGCTCTATAATTTTCGAGGCGGGTATGGGTACCGCCGCCCGGGAACCTTTTATTGGATAACCAACACCACTGTCATAGGTCACCCCAAGTGGTTCGCTACGTTTGGTGACTTAGCAGGGGTGCCCGGGTTCATGGGGTGAAGTTTGTCTAGGTCTTGGATCTGGATCTGGATAAACCGAACCCCAGATTCCTACTTAATCTTTATACCTTTTTCCTTCCCAGAACTTCCTCTCCTTCCTTTCCTTAGAAATACCCTCCATACAGCATCCCCAAAGACGACATAGGCCCTGAGGGAAACTATTTTCCTTATGTTGTGAATCAGAAGATGATAAACCTACGATCGGGGTCAAATGACGTCAGTAGCATTTTGATTTTTGTTTTTAAAAATCGATTCATGAAAATTGTACGACTTTTTTTGTTTATATAAATATTACAAAAGAGACCTAACCGCCTGGAGCCAGTGAGACTAAGGCATCCCCAATTAGGGTAAAGAAGCTGAAGGTAGTGAGGAGGGAAAGGAGATGGAGAAGAGGAAGGTGGGGAAGTACCCGACTATTCGGAAAATGTCACCAAACACGGCTAAAGCCATTTCAATTCTGAATGGTGAAATTTCAAGGGCGATACTGAGAATATCTTCCACACAGGAACGTTCAACAAATTTAGCTTATAATATCGCTAATCGAGAGCCTTACCCCTCGACCACGGAGGTTGTCATTCGTCATAACCATTCTATAATTAGATTTCTTTCAGTTTGTTACGCCACTGGCTGTACTACCTATCAAAAAATATTTATCTATCTAAAATATATTAAATACTAACGCCTATCTCTGAGGGCTAAATCAACGAATATCTAAAAACAGTTTAATAAATGAGTTTTCAGATTGATAAAAGCTCAGTTTGTGATAGTTTGAAGAAGCAAATTGTGACGCCCCTTTTCCTAATTGTAACTTACGATTATATTTTCTTTTTTTATTCTTAATATATTTATATCACAAAGGTATAGGATATTGTCCTCCACGAGAGGAGTTCACCTGTGTTGTAGAGGACATTTTTCAATTTTAAATTATAATTTTGACACAGTAAAACAAACAGTGGGCTAAGTTACGGTATATAAAAAGAGAAAAAATAAAATTTCAAAGTTAAAATATAAAATCGATTTCTACATAGTTTCAACAAAATAGATGTGTCTTATTAGTTATGACTCATAACTTATGAGTATGGTAACAAAATTATAAATTTAGAGTTGTAGTATTAAAAGGATTGTAGCCAGTTCCTTATGCGTGTGTGTGTTTTTTTTTTGTATTCTGTGATTGTGCCACTACATGATGGGCCATGCGTGGCCGATGGAATGGTTACCGCCCCCACACAACTGGCAACGTTCATTCGCTTTCCGATCCACAGCGGCGTTAGTTCTCAGTTCAACTTTTGACTTTATTCAGGATGGACGTTGATGCACGTTCCGCTGCGGCATTATTTATTTTCATGTTCCCTCTATCTGGAATGGCTAACGCATGCGCATTGCGCATCCGTACAACGGCAGCGATTTGCTCTCCAATACTCCGATGGCATTAGTTCAACTTATGACGTTATTCCGGACGGACGTTTAAGCCAGGGACAAACACAGCGTTAAAAGCGCCGGCGTTATTTGGCTTGACCTATTTTACCACATCGCTCGCCATACATTTACAATGGTTATCTATGGCGAGGGATATGCTGAAATAGGCCAAGCCAAATAACGCTAGCGCTTCTGTGTGTGTCACTGGCTTTAAGCGTCTATCCAGAATATTGTAAATAGTAGAATGTTGCAAATGTTCATATCAATATTGTGCCAATTGGTTGCAGTCTTTTTTTTTGTAACGGTTCATTTGTTTTTTTTTAATGGTTTTTGTATTTTGTGTAACGAATAACAATATTGGTTGTGCGTATTGTAGCATTGCAGTAGAGCTGTTTAAAGTTTCGTTTCTGCTTTTTAGTATTTTTGAGATCAAGACATACAGTATAGTTTGATATTGATATTCCAAAATACAGGCTTTAATATTAAAAAAATCAATCAAATCAATTTTTTGCAGACCCGAAATTGTTTTTCGGGACCGTCGTTTTTAGGTTTTTGATATATTAAATATATATATAACCCAAAATGCGAACCTATATTTTTTTAATAGATTTTAGGTTCTTTTTTTTTATCGACACCTTGCATATACCAGCATATAAGTACCAAAAATCTACGCTATAAATAAATTAGTTTGATATCCATACCAACTTATAAGGTATTTTTGAAGTGGATTTTAGGTTTGTCGGAGGGACCAGCTGTCGAGAAGACCAACTGTCGAGGGAGGGGGGGCAACTATCCGAGGGACCAAATGTCGAGGGACTAAGTGTCGGAGGGTCCAACTGTCGGAAGGACCAACTGTCGAAAAGACAAACTGTCAGGGGAAGGGGCAACTATTGGAGGGACCAAATGTCGGAGGGCCAAATGTCGGAGGGATTAAATATCAGAGGGACAAACTGTCGGAAAGTCGAACTGTCGGGAAGGGGCAACTATCGGAGGGACTAAACTCGGAGGGGCCAAATGTTGGAGGGGCCAAATGTTGGAGGGGCCAAATGTTGGAGGGGCCAAATATTGGAGGGTCTTAATGACGGTCAGGAGGTTAAGTGTCCGGTGATCAAGTGTTGGGGGATCAACTGTCGGGTCACCGGGAAGGAGATGGGAAAGGAGAGGGTTGGAAAGTGGCTTTGATTAATGAGTTAATTGAGTGATAACAAACAATAACATTGTATTTAATATGCTCTTAAATCCCATTTTATACTAGTTGCTGTTTGACCCGGGTTTTTGACCGGGAAGTACTCGGCTATTCAGATCTAGTCACTAAACACGGCTAAAGCCATTTGGAGCAACGTTTCAATTTTAAATTGTGGTCTTACACCAGGGCGGAAGTATATACTGGAAGTATCTTCCACTCTGGAACGTGCCGCAAAAAATATACTATATTATTGTTATTTAATTAATTGTGATTAAAAAGCATATAATTTTTTTTTATAGAGAAACTTCACAAGAGTCCCAACTGCTCCCCTCTGGAACCAGTGAGACTATGGCATCCCCAATCAGAGTATAGAGTATGAAGGGAAGGAGATGGGAAAGTGGAAGGTGGGAAAGTACATGGCTATTCAGATCTAGTCACTAAACACGGCAAAAGTTATTATTAAGCAACGTTTCAATTCTGAATGGTGGTCTTACACCAGGGCGATACTGAGAGTATCTTACACTCTGGAACGTGCCGCAAATATAACATATATTATTTTTATTAATTAATTGTGAAATAACACAAATTTGTTTGCTCTCACTCAATAAACTGATTAATCAAAGCCACTTTCCAACCCTCTCCTTTTCCATATGATCTCCCAACACTTGATCACCGGACACTTAACCTCCTGATACTTGATCCCCGATAGATGCTCCCGACAGTTGGTCCCTCGGACATTTAGTCCCTCCGACATTTGGTCCCTCCGATTTTAGTCCCTCCGATAGTTGCCTTCCCTGACGGACTTTCGGAGAGTTTGTCCCTCCAACATTTAGTCCCTCCGACAGTTGCCCCCCCACCGACAGTTGGTCTATCCAACAGTTGGTCCCTCCTACATTTAGTCCCTCTGACATTTAGTCCCTTCAACATTTAGCCTCTCCCACATTTGGCCCTCTAACATTTGGTCCCTCTGATAGTTGCCTCCCCCCGACAGTTCGTCCCTACGACATTTAGTCACTCCGGCATTTAGTCCCTCCGATACTTGTCTTCCCCGACAGTTCGGCTTTCCGACAGTTTGTGGACATTTAGTCCCTTCGACATTTGGCACCTCCGACTTTAGTCCCTCCAAATGTCGGAGGGTCAGATGTCGGAGGGACAAAATGTCAGAGGGACAATTATCAGAGAGAGTAAAGACGGAGGTGCCAAATGTCAGAGGGACCAACTGCCGGGGGGACTAAATGTCTTAGGGACCGACAGTTGGATAGACCAACTGTCAGGGGGGCAACTATCAGAGGGACCAAATGTCAGAGGACCATTTTTTTTTATAGTGAATACCTCACAAGAGTCCCAATTGCTCCCGTCTGGAGCCAGTGAGACTATGGCATCCATAATTGGGGTATGTTATGAGGCTGAAGGTAAGTGGGAAAGGGAAGGAGACGAGGAAGAGGAAGGTGGGGGAAGTACCTTGCTATTCAGATCTAGTCACTAAACACGGCTAAAGCCATTTCCAGCAACGTTTCAAACCTGAATGGTGGTCTTACACCAGGGCGATACTAAGAGTATCTCCCACTCTGTTGAGCTGTCGGGGGGGGGGGGGGACACTATCGGAGGGACTAAAGTTGGAGGGGCCAAATGTCGAAGGGACCTAATGTCGGAGGTACAAACTGTCGGAAAGTCGAACTGTCGGAGGGTCCAACTGTCGGGGGGAGGCAACTATCAGAGGGACCAAATGTAGAAGGGCTAAATGTCAGAGGTGCCAAATGTTGAAGGGACTAAATATAGGAGGGACTAAAGGTAGGTGGAACCAACTGTTGGATAGACCAAATCTCGGTGGGGGGGGGGGGGCAACTATCGGAGGGGCCAAATGTCGGAAGGACTAAATGTTGGAGGGACAAACTGTCGGAAAGTCCATCTGTCAGGGAAGGCAACTATCAATAAATTTTATTTGATTAATTTGTGTTATTTCACAATTAATTAATAAAAATAATATATGTTATATTTGCGGCACATTCCAGAGTGGAAGATACTCTCAGTATCGCCCTGGTGTAAGACCACCATTCAGAATTGAAACGTTGCTTAATAATGGCTTTAGCCGTGTTTAGTGACTAGATCTGAATAGCCAGGTACTTTCCCACCTTCCTCTTCCCCATCTCCTTCCCTTCCCCACTTACCTTCAGCCTCACAACATACTCCAATTGGGGATGCCATAGTCTCACTGGCTTCAGAAGGGAGCAGTTGGGACTCTTGTGAGGTTTCTCTATAAAAAAAAAAAATTTAAAAAATCGGAGGGACTAAAGTCGGAGGGACCAAATGTCGGAGGGACTAAATGTCGGAGGGACCAACTGTCGGGAACGTCTATGCTATTTAATATGCTTTTTAATCCCATTTTATGCTAGCTGCTGTTTCACCCGGGGTATTGACAGTGACATTCCTGACTATCATTTTAAGTCTTTGGACTCCCAATCCGAAGGTCGTGGGTTCGAGCACGGCGTGCGCAAATAAATTTTATTTGTATTATTTCACAATTAATTAAAAAAAAATAATATGTATTATATTTTTGCGGTACGTTCCAGAGTGGAATATACTATCAGTATCGCCCTGGTGAAAGACCACCATTCAGAATTGAAAAGTTGCTTGAAATGGCTTTATCCGTGTTTATTGACTAGATCTGAATAGCCAGGTACTTCCCCACCTTCCTCTTTCCCATCACCTTTCCTTCACACTCACTTTCAGCCTTACAACATACCCAAATTGGGATACCATAGTCTTACTGGCTCTAGACGAGATCAGTTGTGACTCTAGTGAGTCACTATGAAAATAAATAAAATATTTGTACCGATACGTAAACTGAGAACTCCCACTTTTAAAATGGTCGTATATTTTTTATTAAAATATAATATTCTTAGATCTCGGTGTTGAAAATTTTTTTTTAATTTTTATAAACATTATTTATGTTTAGGCACCTACGGGGAATCCCAAAAATATACGGTTATATTTATGTAGAGTAAGAATAATATTTTCTGGCATAAGTAGGTAGGTATCTAACAAATTCTATATAGACGATTAATATGATTTAGGTTTTATCGTATCTTTGTATCGCCAGTGTTAAGTATCATAATAATTTTGTTTATGAATTGTTTTAATGGTTATTAAATAAATTTCATTGATTTAATTCATATAATCGCCATTTGAACATTGGGTTAACAAGAAAAAACATCGGTAATCATTTGAACATCAAACTCAAACAAGCTAGAACGTCTACTCCCGTTCACAGTCAAACAGGCACTGAGTAGTGGGGGTAGTGGGCCACTGTCCGGAAAACAACTCACCGAGGCCATCCCAGGCCATTCCGTCGCCATCCCATCGCCATCAGTGGCCCATCGCGTGGCCCATTGAATGGCCCACTCGGCCACTCCGTCAGCCACTCCACCATCCCAGGCCACGCCCCTGCCATCCCACCGCCACTATGGGCAATCCCACGCCACTAACCCTACACACAGTGGGCCATCATGTAGTTTGAACATGAGATTAGATGTTTTATAGTGAATTGGAAGTGAATTGTATAGTTTTATAGCTAGGTATCTGTAGTATTTTTTATAAAGGATGTCTTTGCTTTTGATTTTTGTAGTTGGTGTGCACGTTTTGTTTTAGTATTGCGAGAATGATAATTAGTATTTGTTTTGAATATAATTTTTGAATTTTCAGCACTAGAATTTTTTGAATATGATTGATTTGGGTGTTAGTATTGGTAATTGTACAAATCGTGTATATTATACAAATAAAGTGGTAGATTTTCTCAGTAACGCCCTGGTGAAAACCACCAAGATCAAATTGTTGTTTAAATTGATTTACTTTAGTCTTGGTGAGCAGATCTAAATATCCGGTAACCCTACATTTGATCCCCCGACAGTTGGTCCCCCAAAATTCTAATTATATATTATAAAATCGTTTTTTTTTTGCAGTATTTACCAATTTTAAACCTAAAATCGATTTCACAAATATCTTTAATAAAAAGTTTGTATGGTTATAAAACGAATTCGTTTACAGGGTCGATTTTTTGTACGTGGCATACGCTGATTTAGACATAATATGTAGTATTATTCTTGATGCATTTGATTGAAAATATGTTTTATAATTTTATTATTTGGCGGTATATCTTCTCGACACACCCCTCCTAGGGCACTTAGTTATATTTTGTGTAAGTAGGTCTATCGTATTTTTTTTAAATACTGATTTCAGTTTCGACTTCGTCTGTAACTCCGGTTCAAAGAATTCTAGAACTTTTCCTTAGAATTTACGTTTCCTTTTTTAAATTGGAAATGTTTGTATGAGAATTCAGACAAGCGATAAAGTATTTACCGATACAGGGTGTAACAAGATGCACCCGAGAGATTATAACCAGTGATTCCTGAGCTTCTTTGGAGTAAAAAATGTAAATGAAATTTTTGTCTCCGGTGACTTTTCTTTCTAAATTTTTTTCACAAAATCAAACAAGCAAAAAAATCTTTCTCATCTCGTCACTGGTCACTCAGCCGAGTAAGCGCCCATCCTTTTAACCCGCTCCCAACTGTCCAACACCTACTGTTTTTTTATGTTTTTGTAAAAAAAAAAATCAAAAATGTCACCGGAGACCAAAATTTTATTTACATGTTTTACTCCAAATAAGCTCAGGAATCGCTGGTTAAAATCTTTCGGGTACGTCGTGTTACACCCTGTATACAGAGTGTTAACTTGACTTACTTTATTTAACCAGTGATTCCTGACATTATTTGGAGTAAAAAATGTAAATGAAATTTTGGTCTCCGGTGACATTTTTTTTTCTACAAAAACATAAAAAATCAGTAGGTAGTAGGGAGTTAGGGGCGGGGTGAGGGGTTAGTTTATTACTCGGCTGAGTGATCAGTAACGACATGTTGAAGAAAAAAAATGTGTTTAATTTTAAAGAAATTTTTGAAAAAAAAAAAAAAAAAACATTTTAATAATGACAGAAAATTATTTTAATCACTATTTTTAAAATTGGAACCGATTTATCGAAAATTCAGACTAACCCCATTGATTATATATTTAGAAGAGACACTAAGTAAAAAAATTAGTTCAACTTTTTTACCTCCAATTAATCTAATTTGACCTCCATCTATGTATCAGTAGTAGTAGTATCATATATGTAACTTCGGATCAGCAAGCAAGCTTACATCTTTCAAAAGTTTTTCACAGATTATCTGATTTGATGTAAAACTTTGGAAATATTTGGATTTTTACATAAAAGTGGAATAAAATACAAATGTACGAGAATGTTCAAGTTTCTTTACTCCCACATAAAGTCTTAGCTTTATTATAGTCTGTACTTTCAAGTCGGTACAAAATGCCAGCATCCCACAAAGTAATAATATGAAAGGATTATCTGTGGTAGAGAATACATGTTTACTAATCTTTAATCCGAGACCACAACAGAAACACCTCGATTATCGATGTAGTACCGGCAAAACATTTTTTGAAATTGAAATAGTATCAGAACATATACATACATACATACTCTACATGTACATGAACATCTATACATATGATTGCAAAAAAAAATCAAAAAGTACCCAGCACTTCCCGTTTAACATGACAGTTTTTCTATATTCGTTAGTGTGAACCTAAGAGTATGGATATTAGATAGACGACATGTGAAGTGTGCCCGCGCGCTCCAAGTGTGCCTTTTAGAGAATTCTACCCACACGGCTGACATTGGCTGTCACCATGTAAAATGGCTGCTGTCGGAACGTATTAAACGGCCAAAAACCAGCAGCCAATGTAAGCCGTTTGGGTAAAATTCTCGAAAAGGCACAATTGGAGCGCGCGGGCACACTCCACATGCCGTCTCTCCAATATCCATGCTCTTAGGTGTGAACTTTCCGTCTCCGTTTCAATGTGTTTTTTTTAATGTGAATACCGCACAAGAGTTTAAAAACCAATTTTTTTTTTTCGTCGTGACGGCAATAATAAAAGCGCTTATTGGGACACTAATCTGGTAAGTACATAAGTACAATATCGCCTGTTTTAAAATGAAGGGCTTCATAAAAAAAAAATAATGCATAGGTATTTATTATTTATATACAAAGCATAGGAATTCTGTAATCTAGGCACATTGAACGGCCAATATCTACTATAAACAGCTAACATAACTACTTTGTAAGCAGCTGAATTCTTGGAAGACTCTGAGTTTGGACTCAGAAATTATTACGATTGATGTTTTGCAAATAAAAGTTGTATATTATATTGTATAAATATAGACACGGTTTTCAGGTTCAAAGAAATTTAACGAGACTTATTTTAACCTCAACACGTGTTATAACATTTATATGATATTTTCACAATATTTATACGATATTGCTTATGTGAAAACATTTTACTATTTTTATTTTAAACACTAGCGCAGACCCGTGAAAAATCACGGACTAGTAGGAATTCTTGATTGTTGACAAATCAGTACAATGTTTTTAAATAATAAATTATTACGCTAAAGATGGGTACTTTATCGCTTGTCTCAATTCTTCACACAAAGGATTACAATTTTGAAAAAAAATGTGATCAATGTACCAGTAATTCTCTGTTTCATGATAAAAGTATTTTCGCACTAAATGTGTTAATTTGTGTCTACGTCGATTTATAAAGCTAGCAAATATATATATATATATATTTTTTTTTTTTTGATATTCAAATTCCAGCTGTTTTAATTGGATTTCCAATGGATTTCCAGGAGTTTCGATGGAAGTGGAAATTATTTCTTAGAAGCCCCTGGCGAAAGACCACCATTTAGGATCAAAAAGTTGCTTCGAAATGGCTTTAGCCGTGCTTTTTGATAGACAGAACACACAAGCATCCTCTTCCCCATCGCCTTCTCCTCCTCACTCCCTTCAACCTTGCAACACATCCCAGTTGTTTAGTAATACCATTTAGTATTTTCATTTTAAAAAGTTATGCAACATCCAAAATGCTCCTGAAAAGCTACCAATTTTAGCTACCAAAAAAAAAACATAAAAATTTAGAAATAGTCGTACTTTTCCTGGAAGGGATTATTATTACGACTTAATTCCTCTGAAATTTGACGCACGTGAAAAGGTCATTATAATCAAAATATCAATTACAATTTGAATTTGTATATCCTTTCCTTGGCACTAGGCGGAGATAAATTTATCCTGACACAACTTTGAAGCGGTCCGAAATGCATCGGATTATTAAGTCAGAGATCGGCAACCTTTTGTTATCGAGCTGCAAAACAAATTAATTCTTTCTTCTTCAAACTTCGCAAAATCACTTTGTGGCGTCATTTTGAATTAAATTAAAATAAATAACTTTGTTTAAACCACCAATATAATCACAATCACCTAAATGTTTCAAAACCGATGGTTTCTTCGTCAGGGTAGTAATGACATTAATTAACACGAAGAAACCATCGGTTTTGAAACATGTAGGTGATTGTGATTATATTAGTGGTTTAAACAATGTTATTTGTTTTAATCAAATTAATTCTCTTTTCAGGCTTAATCTTGAATTTTCTAAACCTTTTACACGGTTTTCTTTACCTATGAAGCTTCTAAAATCAATGATTCCTTAAAAATAAGAAAATACAACAAAATAATAATATTATTTGTTGCAGTTATTTCGATTCTTTAAAAAGAAAAATATTTTGAGGACGAATGATGTGATTCACAAAACTAATGACAAAAATGATCGTAGCGAAGACTTGTTTTGAGTCGACAACTTTGCATTTCGTCTGTCTATGTTTTGTGTGTTCCGTGCCCGCAATCCTGTCAAGATGGTATGTTATCATAATTATAATACTATCGTGTTTGATAGTATGTAGTTCAATCATAATTAAATATCATAATAAAAAAAATTTCATGTTTGTGATCACTCATTAAAAAAATATGTAATGAAATAACACATATGTACGTGCCAAAGACACGTACATATGTCTTATTTCCTTACTAACAGTTAAATTTTACACAACCGATTAACAATAATTTTTGTATGATGAACAGTTTTTTACCAGTCGTTTAAAAGTTAAAATATGTTCATTAGTAAGACTGATATCTTTAATCCAATGCAATGTAGACTTTTTACAAGCAGGATATGTTTTTAGATTTTCACAGCCAAAAGTATTTATGTTATTTGTTTTTGGGGTGTTATGCCGTGTTGCGCTACCTCCTACTTTTATTTAAATATTTTTTAATCATAATTTTTTGAGTTAGTTTACTACATTATAATATAAACTAACAAAGTAATATTTCATTTTATAAATTTAAAGATTTTCAAAGTAAGCATAACATTTATTTTTAAATACATTCATTTTTCAGACTTTCAGGGATTTCATCACACATCTTTAGTCCTCTATACATTAGGCGATTCTGTGATTTTGATTTTTTCATACAATGGCAATCTAATTCTATTTATATTTCAGGTTTTGTCATTATGTAAAAACAATTTCATCCTTAAAATATATTGGCATTTGGTTTTTCACGACTTTATGCACAAAAATTAACACATTAAATATCAGTCTCTTTTTTATTGGAATCGAATTTACTCTCATTTAATTAACACTTGCGTATTTTCCTTTTCCCTTTTTTGTGCTTTTAGTAAATTTGGTATTTAGGTATATTCAGTAATACGATAACACTGAACAGAATACAATAAAATAATAGGTTGGGTTAGGTTAAGTCTTCACTTTTCTCTATATCATTTCTGTAATGTCAATATTCTGTATAGTCATAGAACCGGTATATAAAAACCATAAAAACGATTTAATAAAATAAATCGCATTTTTTTAATTACATTATCTATCTAGTAAGGTTTGTAGACCCTGGTTAATACCCTGGACCCCCAATGGAGGTGTTCACACCAGCCCTAGGGTCCGGTCACAAGCAATAAGGCTCTTCTCCGACGGGATGAATAGCAGGAACTATTATTCAAGTGGATTATTATCCACGCAGCATCTCCCATTGTCACTGATATTTATTCCCATTCGGAATCACGCATAGTCGCTTTGTGTCGAATGATAAAGTGGATAAATGGATTAGGTGCTTTAATTTTTATTGTGCTTATAAATGCATGAACCTGCGTTTAAGAAATTAGTTGAAAGTTGAAATAACAAAGAAAATGTCTTTTTGCTTCTAAAAAAATTATTATTTCATATAAATTTGACCTTGTATAATATTCATTAAAATTACACGACCACCATACTTGTTCCTGCCGTGATAGTACAAAAAACATTGTCTTCCTTGAGAGTCTCGAGGAGAACACCTTGTTTTTTCTTACCACGGCAGTATAGGCCCATGCCCGTATCATGGTAGAGGTATATAGCCTAAAGTAATAATAAGAATTGTAAATGTGAACACAAAAATAATAATAAAAAAACAATATAAAAAAAAACATACATAAAACATTATAAGAATCAATGATAAAATAGACATTTCATAGAAAATGGAAAACGTTGTGATTATTGATTATATCTTCTTTATATATAAAACAAAGTCGGGTTGGTTACACCATTTATAACTCAAGAACGGCTAAACCGATTTTCATGATTTTTGATTTCTTGGATTTGTCTCCGTCCCGGTCAACAGAATAAGGCGCTCCGCCCACTGAGGCAACTGAAAACCAACTAAAACCGGCTGTTTTCTCTGTCTTGATTGGTCAAAAAGCTTGTTTAACCATAGATGAAGAACAATCAGCTGACAGCTCGCAACCTAGCAACGGCCGCCCAGGGTAATCAGCCGTGACAGTCGCAAGATGGTCGCAAGTCACCGCTTGCGTTACCATTGACAACGGGGTTTTGTGTGATTGTGTAGTGTGCGGGCCATCACATTGTCATACAAAGACAGTTGGCAGTTGCCTGAGTGGGCGGAGGCGCTAACTATTAAAACATCGGAAAAAATCATGGGAAAAATACATAATTTGAATCAATTCGAACTGACAAGGGTGCCGAACATTTCATGCTTAGTCAACAGCTCAATTTCATTTTTTGAACTTAGAGTAGGTACCTATTTATTTTAACTTAATTTATTTCAGCTAATAAACATTTATTGATTTTGAGGCGGTACGAAGTTTGCCGGATCAGGTAGTTATGTTAATAAAAAACAAATTATTTATAGAATATGAGAGAGGGTATTAAAAACGACGAGCCCGGGTGAAAAAAACACAGGTCATATTAGATATTAGGTCGACACAAATATTTTCAGATTTAAAAATATATGTCTGTGATAATAATAAATTTAATTAAAGTAATCATATTTTTGCGTACAAATATAGACACAGTTGATCAGGTTGAAAGAGATTTAACGCGATTTGTGTAGTGTTCATGTGTTCAACACGTTTTCTTTAATATATAAACAATGTTTTCACACATTAAATGTTTTGGAAAAAATGGACCCGCCAGTGGCTGAGTTAGCATCGCGTCTCTTTCCCACCGTGACGTTTTCAGTTCAATTCCTCGGTTGGCTAAATCCTCCATCACGATACAAGCAACATTTTCCGCTTACTATGGTGGTAAGTAGGAGATAAAAACGAAACAGTATTAAAGATGGCACCTGAAAACTTTATTCACTATTTAAATATTTTTCTATTTTACTGTGTGAATGTTGTTATTTAAAAAATATGTAATTTCAGTTATCAAATATCACAAAATATCTTTAAGCGTAAGGTATTGAGATTCACCATAAAACTATCCAAGATCTGATAAGAATCAAATCCTTCATTCAATTTTTTTTACTTTGAAAAACTTTGCGATGTATCCGTACAAAAACCATTTAAGATAAATATGATGTTCCGTGCATAATGTTATAATTGTTTTTAATTGATTTAGCTTAGGTTGATACTATTTTTCTTCGGGTATCATATTTCAGATTTCTAAATGAAGCGGAGACAGTGAGATTTCACTTTCGATTAGTTCAAGGTATTGAAATGGGAAGCAGGTAGAAATATGACTCGAGCATTAAACCACTAATCAGAAATGGCTACCTGTTGAGGTTCCCTAAAATGTGCAACTCATGCACTTAAATAAATACACGTAGATTTTAGATGCATCGGAATCTAGATAGGAATTAGGAATTACCGGTTATTATTGCTTGGACAGCCAACGTTGTTAAAATTTCAATACATCATTCTCTCCTTTCGGCTGAAATGACAAACAAACGTCGTTATTGTTATTTCAAAAATTAAATGATTTTATCATACTAAATTCTTTATGTAGATAACCAATATAATATTTCGGTTTTCGGTTTGACCGATAGAAATCTAATAAATATAATCATTAGGTTGTCGGTGTTGAGTGTTGTATTGTCATATTTCATATTTCATTTCATGTTCTCTTATTTATCATTTAAAATTAACTTCGACGTGTAGACTCCTTTACATTAAAATTCGCGCCTGTGTGTCACCTTTCGTTTACCTTTTTATGCAATCTTTGTTTATGTAATATTTTGTCTATGGGTTTTTTCTGTCAAAACAACGGGATCGGTTCTTTTTACGCGAATTCATTGTCTTGTTCTTAAAGTTTATTAAAAATTACCTTTCATTCCACATTTAGAAGCCTGAGGGCTCGGAGTCAAATCTAATCTAACAGAGTTGCTATCATCTTTTTTTATAGGAATACCTAACAAGAGTCCCAACTGCTCCCGTCTGGAGCCAGTCAGACTATGGCATCCCCAATTGGGGTATGTTATGAGGCTGAAGGTAAGTGGGAAAGGGAAGGAGACGAGGAAGAGGACGGTGGGGAAGTACCTGGCTATTCAGATCTAGCCACTAAACACGTCTAAAGTCATTTCAAGCAACGTTTTAATTCTAAATGGTGGTCTTACACCAGGGCGATACTAAAAGTATCTTCCACTCTGGAACGTGCCGCAAATATACTATATATTATTTTAATTAATTAATTGTGAAATAACACAAATCAAATTAAATAAAAATTATTTGCGCACGCCGGGTTCGAACCCGCGACCTTCGGAATGGCAGTCCAACGCCCTACCGCTGAACTACGCCGGCCGTCATCTGAATAACCAAAAGCGATCAAATCAATCAGTACAAAACACAAGTGTTTACTTTGAGTGTAACCTCAATCAATCTGTCAAATCTTCTGTAGTGGTGGAAATAAAGGAATTCAGAGAAGCAGCTAGTCTTAGAAAGTATAGCAGAGTTCCCGAAGACCACAGCCAGGGACCGTCCAGTCGGTGCTTCAAAAATATGTATATTTCAATAATCTTCGAATTTACCATCGATGCTTTATGGACAATATTTGCAAATAAAAATGCAAATGTATGAATAGATCGATATACTTCATGTTATTTTTTTATGATGTTTCGATATTTTTGTTCTTATTACAATACTGTTTCCGTCCTGTGATTAAATGCTAACTCAATCTCATGTATCACTTTATTGTAAAAGCCTTTCATGGCGAATGAATAAATAAATATATACTAAATTAAAATATGAAAATGAACAAGACACAGCAAAATAATAAAACATAATGGTCGTAACTTGGACTCGAACCCAGATCTCTCGTCTTACCGGGACGGCGCTCTACCAATTCAGCCATTGCGTTCCATTATAAAACCGCCGTAATTGTCAAAGTCATTTTTCAAATTTCAGAATTAACAATATTATCTTCGACTAATGTTTTTATTTTTTCATATTATCGGCAGCTAGCTTTTTCATCGGAAACGAGTGTTAAAATAACGTATTTGTTACCTATATAGTGTGTCGGATAAATATATCCGATTTGTATATTGTTATGTTTTATTATTTTTCTGTGTCTTGTTCATTTTCATATTTTAATTTAGGTTATTATTGTTATCTTCTTCTTCAAAGATATATTACATTGATGGGAATAACCTTCAAAAGTTAAAAAGAGAGTTTTTCTTATTAAAAAATTAATAGGTATTCATTTATACTTTTATAAAAAGTCAAAGGGTATTCCATATAATTAAAATCGAACGAGAGATCTGGGTTCGAGTCCCAGTTGCGAGCGTTAAGGTTTATTATTTTTCTGCGTCTTGATCATTTTCATATTTTAATTTAGATTATTATTGTTATCTTCTTCTTCAATGATATATTGCATTGATGGGAAAAACATTCAAAGGTTAAAAAGAGAGTTTTTCTTTTAAAAAAAATAAATATATCGAAAAGTTTCTTGAAGCTTTCAACCCCAAATGTTTCGCTACGTTTGGTGACTGAGCAGTGGACCCGGATTCACAGGGTGAGGTTTATCCGGATCTTGACGGCGGAAATATCTGCCCTTCACCTGCGTCGCAGGCCGGATCGGGAGAGACTGGTTGAAGGAGACCTTTTGACCTCTCTAATAGAACTCTATCGGTACATAGTCTTGCACAATGGGAGTATTAGATGCACACGTCCGTCCAAGCCCACACACCAACCTTCCCCTTCCTCTACTTCTTTTGCACCCTCTCTTCCCTTAGTCTGACAAAAATACCTAAAAGTGGAATGCAATAATTACTAGTTCCACCGGCTCCGGAAAATTGGATTTCTTAGAATATGTGTGCAATAATAATATATCATTGACTGAACGTAGTAAAGTCCTGTTTTGACTCTGAAAGTCACTGAACTATGTCTGTATGTAAATGTATTTGTCCTGCAAATCTGTCAAACGTCAAGATGGTAGCTGAGTTTGATAAGGGCTACCTTTCTTTCCGCCAGAGCGCATGAGAGTTGAGACTGTAGCGAGATATCTAGTCGAAATAATCAACATTACGCGAAGTCCACTACTGTTCACATAACTATTAGTTTTATGATAATTTTTGTTATTATTATAGCTTTGGAAAGTGCCCTTGAGGGGGCCACTATACTTTTGTAATTATAAATATTAAATATATGTATTAATACATAATGTTCATAAATGTGATAAAAGCATTCACAAAGTTGGATATATACATAATGTCAGTGCCTCCTTGGGAGAGAATGTATGTAAAACAGTTACCGGTTCTTTCTACAAGTCATTAGTCCGCCCTGAGGTAGGTACTGTAGGTATTGTGGGTAGGTACTTGACATAGAAGCCTGTGAACATTATGAAAGGGCCAGCGAGCCGGTGGGTCCCATAAACACTGATTTCATGGTCTCTAATGGGCCCTTTGAGGCGGACGGGACGTTTAGGGCCCCGCACGGGCACCGGGGGTCAATTAACCCTGGACCTGGGCCCTGTGGAAACAGGTGACCAAGAGTTGAACCTTAATCATGTTGATTAATTAATTATAGATAGTTGTTCTTAAGTTAATTAATTAATTTTAGTGTACGTTGAAGTGCACCTCAAAGTGGGAATCTTTTCAGAATGTATATAATGTGAGACGGAAATTTGAAAACTAAAACTTACTTACCTGCGTGGTTGAACGATTATTATTTATTTTCCACCACTACAAATCCAGAAATCGTGGGTTCGTATACCTCAAATTAATTTAGTTGATTAACTAATTAATAACGACTAATGACACTATGTATTATTTCACATTTAAATCGAAAAATGAATATTTAATATATTTGTTCCAGTGATAGATACCCAAAGTATCGCTTTGGTGAAAGGGGACTATTCAGAACCAGATCTGGAAAGCCAGCTACTTTTCAACCTTCATATTTCCCATCTTCTTGCCTTCGCTATTCCAGCCTCACAACAAACCCTAATTACGAATGCTATAGTCCCACTGGATCAGTTGGGAGCAGTTCTTGTGTGAAAATGTTGAGGAGAATTTTTTACATCTCGTCTTTAAAAGATTTTTATACTTACCTATTTGACATTACGAATTGTTGGTTTTCTTCATAAAGGAACCCACTTACCTGCAAAAAAAGAAAAAAAACATTAGCACGATAGTAACACACACAGTAACGTAGATTATTGAAAGTTTCTGGAAAAAATCGCGTTTAAATGATGAAAAATTAACGTTTAAAAATTAAATGTTTATGTCAAGCTAGTCAAGAATTATAAAATAGAAGAGTATGAATGTGAATGAGACAAGGAATGTATGCTAAGACCCAGTTGTTTGGAGGTACGTCGTCTCTGCCCACCCCTACGGGGAAACGGCGTGATGGTTAGTTAGTTATATTTGAAATGTATAGTTATATCAGATTATATATATCCAGGGAAACTTAAGTTACATCCCGTGATTTTTCACAGGTAACAATCAGTAAGATTTTAAGATACTCATATAAAGTGACATAAAGGGTGTAGTTTATTGAAAACATTGTTATTAAAGATGATTGATATTGTAATGGAATATTGACACTAGGTTTGAATAAGTGAAATATGTCTACATCGTAGGGAGCGGAGCATACATTAATTATGTGAGCTCAAAATGGGGGGGAGGGGTCCAGTAAAATCTCATAAAATCGAATTTAAACCGAGGGGGGGGGGTTTATATATATTATTATAAAAATAAAATTTTACTTCTTTTTAAGTGTCCCATTTTGCCCGCTGGAAAAATAGCTGTTATAAAAAACATTTATTTCGAGAGTAAGAAAAAATCTCACGTGAGGGGGAGAGGGATCCTACCAAATCGCACTTAATCTCACCAAGGGGGGCGGGGAGTCTATTTTTTTTAAACAGCTCAAGTAATTAATGTATGTTTCCCCTTATCTTCAGCAAGTGTTTCTGTATTACAAATATTATTCTTTCTGGCTTCTAAGGCAATAATTAAATTAATTGGTTTTTAATCCCATCCGTTTTTTAACAACAGTCACCTTATCATTAGGCAGTATTCAGGCAGGACAATAAAGGGATATTCCTGGACCTTCGACAAAAGCAGTTTCATTCGTAAATTGAGATGTTAGAGATATCATAATCTCGGCATTTAATAACGCCCAATCAAAATTGTCATAAATCAACGTCCTTATACTCAAAAACAACAAACATACGAAGACATAAAAATATAGTAATAATCTCAAGAGTTTGAAAGTAGGAAGTTACTTTATGTTAAAACCCGTTCTAAAGGTATATCAGTGAGAGCTGAAGCCAAAACAGAACTCATACAGGTGCGTCGCTTGCATACAGCATGTTTCAAACTTGTTATTCTACTTCAAAAAAGACAACCGGCTAAAATTTGTTTTAATCATTTTAATTTAGTAAAAAGAGCCCCTACAAAACTCTTCGAGTTTTTCCGAATTTTTCCCAATATTCAAATTGATCAATTTATTTCATCAACGGCATACATGTTATGTTGTCCCTTTTCGCTAAAGACATAAACAACGGCATACACGCTATGCTGTCCCTTTTCGCTAAAGACATAAACAACGGTATACACATCATATTGTCCCTTTTCCCTAAGAACATAAACAACGATATCATGTTGTCTCTTTTCCCTAAAGACATAAACAACGGTATACACGTCGTGTTGTCCCTTTTCGCTAAAGACATAAACAACGGTATACACGCCATGTTGTGCCTTTTCGCTAAAAACATAAACAACGGTATTACTTATACACGTCATGTTGTCCCTTTTCGCTAAAGACATAAACAACGGTATACACGTCATGTTGTCCCTTTTCGCTAAAGACATAAACAACGGTATACACGTCATGTTGTCCCTTTTCGCTAAAGACATAAACAACGGCATACACGCTATGCTGTCCCTTTTCGCTAAAGACATAAACAACGGTATACACATCATATTGTCCCTTTTTCCTAAGAACATAAACAACGATATCATGTTGTCTCTTTTCCCTAAAGACATAAACAACGGTATACACGTCGTGTTGTCCCTTTTCGCTAAAGACATAAACAACGGTATACACGCCATGTTGTGCCTTTTCGCTAAAAACATAAACAGCGGTATTACTTATACACGTCATGTTGTCACTTTTCGCTAAAGACATAAACAACGGTATACACGTCATGTTGTCCCTTTTCGCTAAAGACATAAACAACGGTATACACGTCATGTTGTCCCTTTTCGCTAAAGACATAAACAACGGTATACACGTCATGTTGTTCCTTTTCACTAAAGACATAAATATATTTTTGTGATTTATCGAAGTATAAATTGCGCGGGAGAATTAATTCCAATAAAAATGTTCTAAAATATCGCTTGAAATTGGCAACATTTCGGCCTGCGAACGCTGGGGGGTGTTGCAAATTAAATAAAATATAACATTTTAACTAATGAAGATAATATTAGCGAAAGTCAATCGAAAACCCGGAACAGAAAAATCAGAAAAAGATACGGATACATCTGGGACATCTTGAGGTTTAACTCATTAAGTTAAAAATTAAAATATGAATAAAATATAGTCAAAAACGCTCCAGTTGCTAGGAATCGATAGGCCTTATGTAAATTCTACATTATTTGTACATCAGTTTTCATAGATTATAACTTCTAGGAATTAACTGTTCAGTGACTTCATATAATTTATTTATTTTATTTCTTCATTCACTTCTGGCAAGGTCCTATTTACAAGCAATGGAGCCAACTCCTGATGTCATAGTTTAAAAAAAAAAAAAACTTTTTTTTTTCTGAATTATTTTTATTTTGTTTTATTTTCTATATGTACAGTATCTTACAATATATATATATATTTTTTTATATTAATTTGATAATATGTTCTATGTATAATATGGAGCTCGTGGGATTGCACCACCCTCCCCGAGATCTGGAATAAACAATAAAAAAATTAAAAAAATATACATAAAAATATCAAAAGAGACCCTAGAAGTGAAACCTGACTGAAAATTAATGACTCGATTCCCTACAACATACTTACATAATACATACATACCTTAAGCAACATTAAATTACCGAGATAAAGAATAATGTTTGTTAAGATAAAATTTACCTATTAATCGATCTCCCTAATAATGCTCTGAAATATATACTGTTTTTCTTCTGTGAAAGATATGCATCTATCCGATACTCGTGTCGTTATATTCAAGGAAGGGCCGGTCATTAAACAATATTGACCTCAGATTCTTACAAACTTAATTAATCGGCTAGTATTAGTATGTGATTTTTTAATTATTTTATATTAGAGACAATAATTTTACATAACTATTTTAAAATATTATTTGAAAATGTTTTTTTTTTTAATTAGCTCCACACAGGAGGCCCCGAGGAAAATAATTTCCCTGAGGGCTTATGTCATCTTTTTATATCAAAAATATCCTCCACACATCTATGTGTGGAGGATATTTTTAAGGAAAGGAAGGAGAGGAAATTCTGAGAAGAAAAAAGGTATGAGGATTGGGTAGGAATCTTAGGTTCAGTGTGTCCAGATCATCCGCAACCAAGACCTAGACAAACCTCACCCATGAACCAGGGCACCCCTGCTAAGTCACCAAACGTAGCGAACCACTTGGGGTGACCTACGGCAGAGGTGTTGGTTATCCAATAAATCTAAAACTAGAGCCATCTATGAGGCAAGTTGAACCATTTCTCCTTCTCCATGAAAATTAAAATATCTTGCATAAGGTCAACATATTACATCAGTAGGTACATGAATATCATTCATTATAAAGCCAGATAATGAAACTAACTTAAAAAGTTGAGAAAACGAAAAACCCGTAAGATTTTTGAGTCTAGGGTCAAATTAGCAAAATCATGTTCAGCTAGCCCCGCCCTACCCTAATGAAAAATATAATTAAAAATCCGCAAATATTATGAGTACGGTTATATAATGAAGTGTGTATTGTAGTGGTATACCTAATATATTACATAAATAAGTATTTTCTTAATTCTTTTACATTATAATTTTGTTTGTATTATTGCCTTTTGTTATTTAATCTTTCATCTTTTTTGTATCTAAAATGTTTTTGTTCCCTTATTTTTGGTATCGAGTGAAATATTGTGGAATGCTTCGTAATAATCTAACTGTCCGGAGCCAGTGGGATTATGGCAGCCCTAATTGGAGTATGTTGTGAGTCCGAATAGAGTAGGAGGGAAAGAGGTGGGAAAGAGTAAGGTTGGGAAGTTTTTGGCTATTTAGAGCTGGTCACCAAACACGGCTAAACCATTTCAAGCAATGTTATACAGGTGCAAAATATAATCGGTAAATTTGTGACCACCGTCGACGAACTACGAATCTTATCTAACCTGACCTAACACAGCAAATAGAGCGTATGTAGAGATCGAATAATTTGGGCAACACAAAAGTAGCGAAAGCGATACGGTTACGTTAGATTAGGTTAGGTTCTTAAGCATGCTACGCACAAAACTTTCAGTTTATCTTTTATTGTGTTTTTACGTCTGTATGACAGTTCTAACATTTTAGAAATATATGGATGAGCCGTGCCTCTTTTTCTGTTCAACAAATATGTAATAAATTATACCAATTTACGTGTAATTTAGTCAAAACTTCCATTGATCCTTCCGGCGGATATTTGCACCTAGCTCGCGAACGGAAATACCGAATACATCCACGTGGAATTTACAGGACCTTGCATAATACATATGTATAATTATTTTTTTATGAGATAGAGAGAGAGAGAGAGAGAAAGAGAGAGTTTGAAAACGGTGTGTATTTTAATAAAAAAATAGCATTATATATCGGATCCTGGCATCGCGGGTTCAATCCTCTGCTAGCCATGTCTTCATATAATTCCACAAACAACATGGTCCATTTATAATTATGGTAGTAGGAGCAAATCAAATATTTTCAGGTTATTTTGTAAACCGGGAATGTTTGTATCTTTTTTAAAATAAAATAAAATAAATGAAGTATTTACCTAGTTGCCGTATGGTTAATTTTATGACTGATAAATTGAAAATGCGCTGGATAATGGCAACACAAAAATATCTGCGCAACTCGCACAAGAAATTTACCGCGATTTTGCAAAACCCACGTTTGAGGCAGACGTCATGTCGGTCAGAAAAACCATCATGGCGGCCAAAAAGTAATGAAATATTTCTAATGTTTAGGGAATATCTATCTAATAAACTAATAAGAAACGTAATTATGTTTGGATGCTTATAAGCGTGTTCAACTCAGTGGAGGTACAGAAATAAATTGGATTTTCTTGAAATAGTGTTGGGACTTTGGGAGAAACAGGTCAAGCGATTAAAGACAAACAATAGAAAATCGTTCGAATCTACATCGAGTGACGTAATCTCTTTAATTTCAGCCGTTTGCTACAGGTTTCTTCGGAATTAACTCGCTCGTTAAAATCTATTGATTACTTTATAAACACTGACCATTCCATTATAGGGTTACTATTTTTAGTAGGAAAGTGGGAAACCTGAGAAAGGTATTAACATAAGGCAATAAAATTTATACACAGTATTTTGTTGCAAAATACAGAAAGCCCGTTGCCTATCTACTCACTACTTTTTTTTTTAAATTAGATAATGTTACAATTACATAATTACAATAAAGTCCCGTTAAACTGAGATAGCAGTTTGTCAACTGGTTCTTAATAATAATGTAATTAACTAACTAACTAACTAACCATCACGCCGTTTCCCCGCAGGGGTAGGCAGAGAGGACGGACCTCCAAACAACTCGGTCTTGGCATACACTCCTCGCCTCATTTACATTCATACATCTTATCATACATGCTCTTCTATTATTCTGACTCTTGACATGGCCCGACTCAAGTATCTGATTCACTTGATCGTGCCATGTCTTCCTCGGGCGTCCTCGACTTCTTCTACCATTCACATTAGTATCATATATTCTCTTGACACTCCTTCTTTGTTCATTCGCTCTATATGTCCAAACCATCTAAGCGTCCCTTTTTTAATCTTACTTATGACGCTCACATCGGCCTTGCATTCTTTTCGGATCTCCACATTCCTCACACGATCATACATGATTTTACCACACATACGCCTCAGGGATCTCATTTCTAATGTACTTTATTTAATATAGGATTTGAACATGTCATATTACATTATTTTAAATCGTGTATCCACATAAAATAATTTTAGCAAATAATTTTTTATTTAATATAGGATTTGAACATGTCATATTACATTATTTTAAATCGTGTATCCACATAAAATAATTTTAGCAAATAATTTTTTTTAAATAAACAGAACTTGAATAGAACTTTCACAGAACGCAAAAATCAACTTTAAATATTTGAAGAATTGTTCATATCGTTTTAAACAACCCATCCTTATACTATCCACTCATGGATAATTTACCCGAAAAGTTCGACCGCACAATACATATTTTTTTGTATTTTGTGAGAACAGTAAAAAATATATTTTCGAAAGGGTTATAAAATCACATCCCGAAGTTACTACACTTGTAAATATTATTTATATTTAATTAATAACATCACAAATATACAGTTTTAATTAGAAATAATATAATACTATCTTCAGCCTCACAACATACCCCAATTGGGAATGCCTCAGTCTCACTGATTTCAGGCCGCTGGGAGAAGTTGGGACTCTTGCGCGGTATTCACACTTAACTCACTGACGGATGTATAAATTGCTGTTAGATCAAAATTACTACTCAGTTAAGTACAAGACGTGTATTTTTTAAAGTCATGTTTTAAATCGTGAAGCGTGTAAATAATTGCATCAAGTACCTACCTACTATTCGCGTAATTTGAGGGTTGATTTTTTGCCATTGGCAATCTGCGAACACTGATGCCAACCTTCCGTCATAAATCTCGAAGCGTGAAATTTAAAAATTCTTGCAGTACCTACCGTGCAAATTGATTAATATATTCTAAATTATCCACTTGCGGGGGAAAAGCTGCACAGGGAATTTGATCGGGTGATTACTCATTTCTTACGTGATTACGACGGGAACTTAATGCACATCATAACAACCTTTTATGACCCACAATATGCTTAGTTCTGCCGTTGAGAACTCCATTGTAACCTCTATTTCTATTACAAGCATCGTTGATGAGAAAGAGGGAGAGGTTACGACCAAGCTATCAGAGGTTAGTACGCCTGGCATTTCACACGAAGTTCCATTTTATTTTTGGAAAACAAATCACGCCTGGGTTAGAACCCAGCTCAGTTTGTTTTTCGTTTTTTAACGTTATCAGAGAAGTAGATACTCTCAGTATCGCCCTGATGAGGGACATTCAGAATCGAAACATTGCTTGAAATGGTTTTTGCCGTTTTTGGTAATCAGATCTAAATTTCCAGGTACTTTCTCATTATCTTTCAGTCCCCGGAGTCTTTTACACGGAGAAAAATGTTATTCGAAAAAACGATCATTTTAATAGTAAAAACGGTTAAAAACGGGACTGAAATTCTTACGAAAAAATTAACAGTGTTTCAATGTTTTTTGGAGGGAAAATATAAGAATAATTTGTTGGTATACGTACGAAATTACGTATACCAACAAATTATTCTTACATGTTCCCGCCAATAAACATTGAAACCGTGTTAATTTGTTCGTCCCGTTTTTAACCGTTTTTACTATTAAAATTATTGTTTTTTCGAATAACATTTTTCACCGTGTATATTAAGTTTAAAGTCTCACATACCCTGATTGGAACCGTGGCTTGCCAGTTAAGTCATTAAAAACGTTTTGGTTGGGTTTTTCTCAATGACGAAGGGGAAATAAATTAGATAGCACTGAACATGTCCTTTTACAATTTATCAAAGATTTTCAGAGCATTCTAAAGCACAGATTTACAGACAATACATTGTCCAGATACTCTCCATTCTTGAAATATTTTCATGTTTCCTAAACTTCTTTCATAAATTTCGTGGTTCCAAAACGCAACAAAATTCAAATGCCAACTGACGCTCAATTAAAACGAAAAGTTTATTTGGGGGATTATTACAAGACATATTATCATTCAAGACACAAGCTAAAAGGATTTCAGTTCTTCCAAATCACGCAATCATAATATTATGTGATTAGCGCTTCGCAAAATGGCGGTGAAAGATATAATCAAAGGGCCCGCTATGCAATTTTATATTTTGCTTTAAAGTATCACGCTAAAGGGCTAAATGGCCAAATCGTAATGCCAACACATTGGCATATTTAGCCTCCAGTTGGGCCTGCAATAATTATTTTAAAAATGCTCACAATTATTATCACAATGTAATGGTAGAAAGTACAAAAAAGTATATATTATTGTAATTTTGGTAAGAATAACTACATAAGTACCTAAGGGAAAATGAGAGTCAAAACTCTACCCTTTTTGCCTGTTCATGGTGCGAAATGGCAGGATAATAAGTCAATTACGTAACCTGAATTTAGATGTTGGGAGGCGGGTATGGGTACCGCCGCACAACAGGATGGCCAACACCTCTGCAATATGTCACCTTAGTGGTACACTACGTTTGGTGACGAGGTTTGTCCAGGTGTTGGCCCATTGAGGAAGACTTCTATCTCTCCAGCTGAACTCTCTCAACCCATTGCCAGCGGGAGGGATGGACACCCAGATTCCTACCCACCATACTTTTTCCTTCCCAGTCCTTCCACTTATTCCTTTTTTTTAAAAAGACCCTCCACACAGCACCCTTAAAGATGACAGAGGCATTGAGGAATATTATATTCATATGTGGATTTAATGTAAATAAAACGTGAAATAAAATACTAACAATACATTTTTTCTACGAAATGCCTCTAAATTTACCATTGTGACGAACAAATATCAACTTTTCTACTAATCCTTATCTAAATTTTTTATCTCTAATTCAATTTTTTTAAATATGTGAAAAAAATGTCCTACCCTTCCTTCATACTTGAAACGATGGCCGAGAACACCATCGAAGGATTAAAATCATAAAAGTCAATACTTAGGTAAAGAGTTACCTGTGAACCAAGTTAATAAATTTTGCGAAGTTTGAAGAAAAAAGTTAACAGTAGTCCAAATGTCTTTATCAATAATGTCAATCTTGAATGCAAAATCTATAGTATTCTATTCCCAATCTTCTAGGATGAAATCAGCTGCCAAGATGACTAGAAGTTGTTATAATCATATTTGATATTACTAAGGAGAAGATTTATTTATTTATTTATTGTGAAAAACAGTACAATCCAATTACATTTCACAAATTACAGTTTAACATACATACATACATACATTTAATTACATAGGTACATCAATAATATCAGGTGAGATGGAGCATGTTAAAGAATACATTTATTGCGTTCTTAAATTCGTTTTTGTTTAGATTAAATATGTCAATCACAGAAGAAATATGGTTTAACAAAGTAGTCATTCTCCCCATAGGCATGATCATCGGTAGGTTGGTCCTGCCCCTTCGAAAAATAAATCGTCTGTGCTGTCTAGCTCTGATGAAATTATCGGGGACATAAAGTGAAATTCGTTCCAGAATATCAGGATTGCAAATGTGTCAATTTAGCAGCTCGTGCGCCACTAACACCATTGCAATCTTTCTCCTAACGTCTAGACGATCTATGCCCAGCATTCCGGCGAGAAAATGTAGAAGTATTTGATATTACCAAGTATAAGATGTAGTATCAGCTGCCTTGATGTCTAGAAGCTGTTGTAATCATATTTAATATTACCAAGGAGAAGATGATGGTTCATTATGACGCACGGTAGCCCAATGATCATGATTGCCGAAGTCGTAACATTTTAATGCGACTTCTAGTTCCGTTGCTAAAAACACCGCCATGTTTGGAGATGATTGAAGCACGACTGCATGCAAAGTGCACATTTGCGTTGCTGATCTTAATCGTAGGCAGTAATATAAAATATCATTTCCGCCATTACCCTGATGATGCTAACGGAATAAAACATCAGCAGTTAATAATTACAATTCATGATCATGCCACGCTTCGGATTTTACGAGATGAGTTCAATATTAGTTTAAATTGTGCACTTGATTTGCCTAATTCACACTATTTGCAAACTTATTCTAATTGGTTTTTAAATGGAATCTCCCCGATAAAGCATGTAAACTGTTGACAAATCCCACTTAAAGCTCTCTAACGGTAAGCTCTGTTATATTCTGTGATATGTAGTAGCGTACAAAACCCGTCACTGCAAATTAACAAAGTAGTGAACATTAAAATTCTTTCATATTTGGAATCTAGCTTGAATCTACCTACAAAACTTATTATTGACCTATGCACTACCTTTCTTATATTTTGTACACCCAACCAATCTTCGTATACATAAAAAGCTGTGCTAATTTCTCGAGATCAGATATACACAGTCGGATTTTCTGCGGTAAAACTGTTATTATTTTAGCAGGCGCGGGCGTACCCCAAGTGCTTTATCAAGGTCCACTTTTATTTGATATTATTCAGTACATTTTAAGGTATTATCAGTGGCTAAATAAAATAACTTCAGAGGGTATAATAGCTTTCCAAAATGAAAAATGTAGGAACCTTGTTTTTATTATGATTTTTCTACATTCCAGAAAGAAAAATTTCTACAAATTTCATGACATCATACATATTCGATAATTTTATCTGTTTCACACATATAGAGACTTACATTTATGTCAGCAAATGAAAATTATAACTAGTATCGCGTTTCTTTTCAGCGTCTCCCAGGTACACTTCTACCATAAATGCATTGTTTTATTTTCTATTGTAATTAATCGAAAAGCCGCAAAGTGACATTCATCTCTGGATTCCCTTTGCGGCATTTTGATTGCATTATGTCACTTCGCAGCCAATTGAGGAATGCGTCCACTGGCCATTATTGCGTGATCATTGAATTTGCCGGCTGTGAGTCACTCATTGGCTGGAAGCTGATGCTGGAAAGTGCCGGACAGATTATGGCTTGTTATATTTGGATAAATGCTCGTTAAACATATTGCGGAATTAGAGATATGCCGCTGAGGTCATTGGAATGAACGGTAGTTCTAGTGATATGTGGATAAAAGGGGAGAATCAATAAAGAGAGTGAGATAGAAGAAGGAGAGAATTCTCAAATGTGATAAATCAATGACTCTCATGAAAATCTTGTTGGATCTGCACCGATTTTTAAAGAGATTTCTTGAGTTAAGATGATCCACTAGTCCTTGACTCATTCGGAATTGGGCGGAGCGAACGATTTTTGGGCGTTTACCAATAAAAACCCTAATCTCTAGCAAACAACAGTGTTTTGTTATTCCGCAAGTATATTTTTAAAGATCGAAGCGCCGCGTAGACTAAGGCAAGTCCGTTTGCCCCGGGCCCTGGGCGTAGAATGAGCGACGGGCTAAAATCCTTCCGTACATGGCATAAGGATGAAATTCGCACTTACAAATTCGTTGGGTACCGCCTATTTTAATTCACTGAAAAGAAACGTCGCCAAAATGCACGTTTTATTTTATTTTGTGAAATTCAGATACAAATATTAAAATGTTTTCCGATCACTCTATAAGAAACTTAATTAGCTACATTATTCAATAAAACAACACCAGAAAAAGGATTTGTAATAGGAGATTTTTCACTTTTAACCATTTTTTATAGGTCAGACGCATAATTTTTTTCTAAGCGTATTAAAAAGGTTATCAAAAAAATACTCGATCACTTCAAAGGCCAAGATGTGTTCTACTCACAGTATTTAATTGAAGCATCTATATTATTTCTAAGCGATCAAATTTTCAAAACTAATACACAAGATTTTATACGATTTTGCGTTTTTCCGCATGTCTTCACCTTAATGAGATATTATTTGTCAATTTGGTTATACTCGTAAACTATCACCTCAAAGGCATCGTGCACAACATCTTAACACTATAGTTAATGACCTTACAGAAGCTCAGCAAATTAAATTAGGGAAACGAGCATCGGAATTTTTGCAGTTTATAAAAGGAGACAAGCTTTGAGAGATAAACTGCCAAGAGTGAAATACAATGCGATACAATCCAATCATACTTTTAATAAGGACACAGGTGATAAAATTCTTCACCGAAATAATAAAAGCAAAAAATTAGATAACTTAGAAGCAATTTAAATTTTTTTAAATCCCTAAATAATAACGCTAGTATATTAAATAACCAAATTAATTTATCGTTTAGTCCCATTGTAGATATATTTCCAATAAACCGCTCCGTTATTGATGGAATTCCCGCAATTACCCCTCCCCCCGTGTTAACCTCCCACTCAAACACCTAATTTTTTTTTCGTATATATCTGTCAATATTTTGTATCATAGGTTAGTTGTTTTAATATTCTCCTGACGAAGGAAGGTTTCTTCGGAAACCGATAAAGTTTAATTAAAATTAAAGTGGTCTGAAACAAATTTATTTTTATTGTAAATTTTGGCGAGCCACAAAGTTAATGCTTATTACAAAAATGAAATACCCACAATGTTTTAGAATTTAGATAATTATTAAAGAAAATGTTAATTGTGGATAATCCTCAGAAAAACAAAATATATATACACATATCCTGGTCCTGTACATTTTCAAAAAAAAAATGCATGTACATGTACATTTTTAGGCAGCACCGCGCTTGTTGTTCAGATGCATTGTACATATAGTTTTGTATCGCTGATTAACGAACCGGTGGATTTGCATCCATTGTTTTAGCCATAGGTTTTTTATATTTGTCTAGTGTGTAGTTAGAAGTAAGATTGTATAAATTATTGAAATTTGTACAGCGCCCTTGAGGTGTTTTTTCACAAAAACGGCGCTTTGCAAGTCACCCAATTATTATTATTTATTATTATTATATATTTAATGTGTATACCGCACAAAAATCCCAACTGCCCCCATCTGAAGCCAGTGAGACTATGACATCCCCAATTGGGGTATGTTGTGAAGCTGATGGTAGCGGGGAGAGGAAGGAGATGGGGAAGAGGAAGGTGGGAAAGTATCTGGCTATTCAGATCTGGTCACCAAATACAGCTAAAGCCATTTCTAGCAACGTTTCAATTCTGAACGGTGGTCTTACACAAGGGCGATACTGAGAGTATCTTCCACTCTCATTAATAAAATGATTATTGCTTTATTATTATTAACCAATTGCCATCAAATTGGAGAAATATTTATGGAGAATTTGGTGGTGATCTTTAACAATGGTTTTAACGGGTGATTGGTCTACATTACGAGTATTACATGTGCCCAATGCGTCTGACAGCCTTCTGAAGGCCTGTCGATTGATCTTTCAACCCCTCTTAAGTGATAGTTAATTGTGATCCCTAAATGTATAGATATTTCATGTAAATAGGTGTTCGTATTCGAGTGACATAATATCACGGCGAAATAAAGTCCTAAAACAAACCATCGTCATATTTACTAATAGAATTATCAGAGCATTAAATATTAACAATTTTAAAGGACATTTATAAAATGAAAGTTACAAAATAAAATAAAATAATATAAAAATATTTTGAAGTGGACGCTCTGAAGGTTATGGATGAATGTGCATTAAGGTGGTCCAAAATTTTTTTTTTGTATTTTTCATTTGGCCACCCCGTGAATTTGTTACATGTATTCATAGTAATAACGTAGTGAAATTTCAGCGAGATAGCTCAAGTATAAAGGGGTGCTCAATCGAGTGTTGTTTTTGAATTTTTTGTGTAAAATGCTTAATTTTTGCTTTTTGTTACAGGACAGTTTTGTGTGTTAAACTATTAAATAAATATTAAAATAAACTGCTGATGAGTTTTATAGACAAATTTAAACAGTTTTGATACTTATTTAGTAGACTGTGGAGTGAATCAGTGTAATAAAATAAGTTCATCTACTCGAAAAAAATACGAAATATTTCTACTTGGGGTTCGAGATATTGGGCCATTGATGAGGCTTTACCAACTTCCTACTCTTCGATACAATCCAATATCTTCGACAGGTTTCATCTCTGTTTCATCTCTGACATCTCCGTTATCACCATATATTAAATTAATCCAAAAATGTGAACGATTTTGCGTATGTACTTTTTCAAGAACTTATATGAACGGAATATGGAGTAAATCACTCCATTGAAAAACTGATTAAGTTTCATAAGAACTGGCTGCTATTGAAGAAAAATAGAGGAAGAAATTCTGAAGCACCAAAAAAGATAGCATTTGTTTACAAAAGAACTAGAAAAACTTTTTGGTATTTGCCCATGCAAGCGCTTTGAATTTGATAACTACAGGAACGGGGAAACAAATATCTGATGCTGTTTTTGACACAATGCAATAGTGGAATATCACAAATGAAGTCTGGGCTATGAGTTTTGACACTACTGCTTCTAACACCGGTCACAAAAAGGGAGCTTGCACTCTTTTAAAAGAAAATACAGGACGTGATTTTTTGTGACTTGCTTGTCGTAAAAACGTATTTGAAATAATGCTTTCAAAAATTTATTACTCTGTGTTTTGGGTCATCAAGCTCTCCTCAAATCCCACATTTCAAAAGATTCAGCGATATTTGGGAAACATTACCGAAGGAGCACTACGATTGTCTTGACCTCGATAAGAGCGAAAATACTCAAAATACTGTTCGCTGAAAATATTCTTGAGAGTCTTACAACCGCTCTATCTGGAGAGAATCAAGTTCGTGATGATTACGAAGAGCTAGTAGAGTTCTCCATGATTGTTTTGAACAAACCACCTTCGATGATACATTGGCACGCTCCAAGTCCGATTCATCATGCTCGTTGGATGGAAAAATTGCTGTATGCTTTGAAGATTTTTCTCTTTCGAAATAATCAAGAGAGAAGAAAAACAAATTGTTCGATTTGTTAGTTTTGGTGTGCTCACCGAAACCAAAGTTTGGATCAAAGCGCCTCTGGCAGCACATGCACTAGTAAATGACTTACTACTGTGGCAGAGATTAAAATTGTGCGAAGCCATTGATTCCGAAATCAGTATCAGGGGTGTTTTAGAGCGTCACTTAAGGTATTTGTCAGATGAACTAGTTGCATTTGCTTTGTTTTCTAACAAGCTGTCTGATGCTGAGAAACAGACTGTTGTTCAAAAAATAAATACGGATGTGTGAGTGTGAGGTGATTCTGCTAAGCTTGCCTTGGAGGTTACATTAGAAGCTTTTGCAACATAAATAACATTGAAAACGCTCTTAGTTTTTGATGTCAAGGACTCTTTCTTGCAATTACCCCCTGAGACTTGGAATGACAATGCTGATTATCTTCAAAGCAAAAGCTGCGTCAAAAAATTGTGTGTTGTTAATGATACAACGAAGAGAGGTGTTAAACTATTTGAAGATTACAACGTGATACTCTCTAAGAATGAGAAAGAAAAGCAATTTCATCGTTCAACAAAACAGAAAAATTGTTTCTACTGAAACATCCAAAAAGGAGTTAACAAACACAGTTTTGAAAGACTGCGATTAATACTACGTTAATTATTGCTTTGTTACCAAATTTTGTTCATATTTAAATGCTTTGTATACTTATTTGATTAAAATACTTGTAATATTAGTAAACCTTAAATTACGTGATTTACTTAAATTCCTGAACTCTTTGTCACAAACTTCTAACTCGATGAGCACCCCCTTGCATATAAGATAGGGGGCTGAAATTTTTTACACATAATAGGAATTATGTGTGTAACAAATTAAGGGGGTGGCTACACCTATATTTGAATTTATTTTTTTTACTATGTGGGCCTGGACCACCCTAATGTGCATGAAGCAAATAGTGTATGCCAAGACCAAGTTATTTTGCGGTTCGTCCTCTATGTTACTTATGAGCTCTAAGTACAGTTTGGTATTGTATTATGTATTTCATTGAATAAAAGCTCTCCGGTGGTTTCTCAATGGTGCCAGCTAGTTCACAAAACGCACAAATAAAAACATCGTTAAACTTACAAGAAAGGCGGTGAAAATTACACAATTCCAACACATGTATTGATGAAAAGAAGGATGGTGAGAGAAGGGTTTACAGTTCTGAGAATAACTTCTTTTGTTTCAGCTGTATTATTGCTGTTTCTCCACAATAAATTGCAAGAACCAACTAACTGGCTATAAAACTCCTCGACAATAAATTGCAGCTGGGATTTTAATTTGAAGCACGAAAGAAATGATAAAGATTTGCGGATAGCATTTTTCGTTCTTCGTTTTAATTATTAGGTGTAGTTAAGGTAGACACTGTTTCTAACCTTTGACGTTGACAATGAATAGAGAGAGATCCGTCGATAATGATAATATTTTTGTGCAGAAAATCATATTCCTTGGTGTTGCAACATTTTACAATAACTAAATTAATAATAGCGAATAACCAACATAAGTCATTAAATTGTCTTAAAATGTAATGAATTCATCTTAAGAGCGATTGACCAGCAGCTGTGTATAAAAGTTTAAAAATGCTTGCAACTTTACAGGGAGGTTCCAATGAGAAAAATCGATTATTCCCCATAATTTTTTTAAATAAAAAAATTAATATCGATTTATTTCATTAAAAACTTGCGTTAATATATACCTACATTCAAGTAAGCAATAAAAATGCTCAAAATGCACGATGATAAATGATTAAATATAGTTAAAAAAATATAGTTATAAATAAAAATTATAAAATTAGTTAGTTATAAATATTATAGTTAATTTTTTTTTTAAATTTTACACACAAACTCAACAGATTTACAATTAGCAAACTTAGAAATTTTAGAAATTAGAAAAAGTGTTAATAGTAAATTAAATATTATTAATAACCAAATATTTTTTTAAAATAGCCATCTCTTAAATTTATTTTCTTATTAATAATTATATTTAAAATAATTTATTTTTGTTGTTTAAACATCTTTATTATGTTTTGATAATTTATATAATGTAATTTTTCATATTTTTTAAATAATTTTTATATTTAATTTAAAATAATTGTTTTTTACGATATTTTTAATTAATTAATCACCTCTCTCTAAAATATTTTTGTCCATAGTTCTTTTTAGTCTATACTTGTTTTGTTTATTTTGTTATTAATGTCATTACTACCCTGACGAAGAAACCATCGGTTTTGAAACATGTAGGTAATTGTGATTATATTAGTGGTTTAAACAAAGTTATTTGTTTTAATTTAATTCAAAATAACGCCACAAAGTGATTTTGCGAAGTTTGAAGAAATGATTAAATATAGTTTACTTCTTGTAAGTATTTTTTGATCATAAGTATTTATGATTTTTCAATAATGTCTAAACAAAATAAGTGTGTAAAAAAAATTGAAATATTGTAGTGTGTAATGATTTTAATTTAAGTAAAATTAAAGTTTTGAAACTGTGTTGACTAGATATTTGTAGATATTTGACTAGTATTGATTTATTTTTTTGTATGATTATATGATTTGAAATTTGTGTTGTTTAATAGAATCTATCGTTTGAAAATTGAACAAATCTGCCAACGACCAACGCTATAACCTTAGTATATTAAAAATGCACTTAGTTTTTCAAAATTTTAAAACTGTGTGTACCAGATAAAATAACAATCTTTCAAAATCCAATTTATGTTTTTTTGTAAGAAATAGTCAATACGTCTAGAATTTGATTTAAAAGGGGCTAATTTCCGGTATTCTCTGGTAATACCCTCTTAAGAAGTAAAGGTTCGCATTGAGATGAGCAGGAGTTCATTGGAACTCCAATAGACCACCATTTAGAATCAAAACGTTGTTTGAAATAGTCGTGTACTTACTTCCCAATCTTCCTATTTCGTTTTCCCCCCATTCCCTTAGCCTTACAACAGACCCCAAATGGGAATGCAATGGTCCCACCGGCTTCGAGCAGTTGGGAGGTGGTGTATTCAATCGTGTGATGTATTCACATAAAAGTTTTTTTCAAATAAAGCCCCCGCATTTTCAATTTCTACCGATTTATAATAATAATTTGAACACTTCATGTTTTTAAGTTCTTAAAAAATATATAATATGAAAAAGTATATATATAATTCAAAGTATTAAACTCATTATTACCAGTTAAAGGTATGAAAAAAATCCATAGCGTTTCTTTAAATTATCCCTTTTCTGCTGAGTTCTTACGGGTAGCTAAATAATTGCGATGATAGATAATAATAATTGTATAATTTGTAGAGCGCCGTTTTCTTGAGAAATCACCTCAAGGGCGCTGTACAATTTATAATATAATTCTTAGGCTATATCTAAGTTTATTATTTACAAATGTATACAGAAACATACTTACCTGGTCGGTCACTTGAGATAAACACACTTTAATTAGAAAGTTTATGCTTGGAGAAGATACCAATTTGCTCGCGGAGAACATTATATTGAAAACACTGGACATTGCATGATTTTACATTTACTGCCCCCCATCACTTTTGGTATTGACTTATAAGAGGATTAATGCCAAAGGTGGGTTAATATTTATTTTGAAAGACTTGTGAATTTAATGATTCTTTAGGACTGGAGAATTTTCATCATGTGACCGTTATAAAAGCTTACAAATAAGAATTAGCTCATATTTTTCATATTTTTCTGATGATGAACCCTGATGGTATAGCCAGCCTCCGATAGAAGAGTGTTACAAAGAAATTTAGTCTATTAATTAAAGCCCTGAAAAGCGCAATGGTTCTACAGCCCCACATATTGGGTACTTGGGATGCGTCAATGGTGATGGAGTAACCTAAAACACTCAGGCAGTCAGATCTGGTCACAAAACATAGTTCAATCATTTCGTTTTCTCAATTTCTGTTTAGAAATACTAACTGCAATACTACATAAAATATTGAGAAGTCCTAAACCGTTGCCAGAATAAATATTAAAATTAATTGCGAAAACATGAGAATTTTTTTAATCACCCATTACCGGCGCTGTTCCGCGTACCCATTCATGCCTGCCGGTACCGTGTGTGACTTTACGTGATGTATTCTCGGCACGCACAGACGGCCGCTAAAATAAGCACTATTTGCTTAACCACCGGGTACCAAAATACACGGTGACGGTGCGACAGCACACATGATACATCAATTAAATCAGAGAGCCAAACATATACACGTATAAATGTATAAAACGCTGATTCTTATGCAAAAATCATTTTGTTATTTGCATAATCGGTGTAATATCAAAGGTGATTAAATCGGATTTATATTTTTGATTTCGGAAGATCTTACAATATTTTTACAAATCCTTAAAACTTTTTTAATAATTTTAAAACTAGCGTAGACCCGTGAAAAGTGAACTCGTGAAACTTTTTATGTAAATACCGCACAAAAATCCCAACTGCTCCCGTCTGGAACCAGTGAGGCTATGGCATTCCCAATTGGGTTGTGTTGTGGGGTAGAAAGGAAGGTAGTAATAGGAATGTGGGGCATTTCAAGCAACGTTTCAATTCTAAATGCTGGTCTTACACCAGGGTTTTTGTGAAAAATCACCTCAAGTGTTTATTTGAAGAAATTTAGATACGGTTTGCGGACAGAGGACATAATAGCGAACACATGTCATTGGAAAAGTCATTATTTAATCCTATATATAATATATTTTAGTACTAATATATATAATATGTTCACAATAACATATGAATTCTAAACTTCAAAATTCAATATCTCCGAATGATGTTTTTGCGGATTCGCGACTTGGAATTCTTTGTGTTTGGGAAATGCAAATTTTTATGATGTGCGGTACAGTAGTACAATAATTTGATTTGAAATAAATATTTATCTTTTTAAATTTAAAAAAAAGTCTCTCGGTAATAGACGGATTGCTGTGAAGGCTTCGAATGATGTTAATCTAATAAGAAAATGTTTTATTGAGAGTATCTTCCACTCTGAAACGTGCCGCAAATATACTACGAATATATATTATTTTAAATTAATTAAATGTTTAATAACACAAATTAATCAAATAAAAATTATTTGCGCAAGCCGGGATTTGGAGCCGCGACCTTCGTAGTGCTAGTCGAGATCCTTACCCCCCGACCACGAAGGCCGTCTGTACGATAAATACTGAAAGAATTTGTAAAATATTTGCTCAGGAACATTTCCTTCGAAAAAAAATTGTTAGTTTTATATTTGATATGATAATAATTGGAGAGACGACCATAATTACCTTTTCAATGAACATCGTTAGTAAACTTTAAAATTCATTAGTGGTTCAGATTTAGATTTGTCAATTTTTGACAGATCTAAATCAACAGACGAAATTCACATTTTAAATAAAGATTTATTAATTAATAAAATAATTTTGTTACCCACTTTATCCATTGTCTGTTTCGAAAATTTCAATTTCATTGAACCTAAATAATGTTATACATGTAGGAATGTACATAAAACCGAAATTATTTAAAAGAAAACTGATGTCGCAAATTTACATAAGAGCTTTCTACTCGTAGGCCCCAGAGGGGACACGTTAATTTATTATCTGTTCGTTTGATAGTAGAAAATTTTTGGTCAAGAGTTGTACAATAAATATAGGAAATTCTTTTTTACCCTTCGAAGATATTTATTTACTTTTCATTTCAGTGAAAATCCTTGGAAATTTCGATAGTTGAAAATATGTAATCAATTTCACAAGAAGTTAGATATAATTGACCTTCCTTTGGATACACAGAAACACCCAACGCACAACTACCATAGAAGGTAAAATAAGCAAGACGTTGATATTTTTCTCTAGAGTGGTAAAACCTTTTCTTATGTGGTACTTAGTACATAACTATTTACATATTTATACCGTTTTCAGGGACTACTTGTGTAACTTGAAATGTTATGTTGCATTGTTAAGTCAAGGTAGCAGGAATAACTTTAACCACAGATACAAGTTATGCAGTATTTTCTTTTCAATGTCAAACTACGAGAAACTCTCCTTGCAGTGGCGTAACTAATACTAAACGATCTGTCAAAATCGGACTAAATCAGTTAAAAATAATTGGTAATTAGATTTTCATATTGTATTTTTTGGCAAGGAAATAGAATTTTCCCAGTTTCATAGTTTATAATTAAAATGGAGTAGCAAGTTAAAAGTAGTTACCTATATTTAACTAGAAATTCATTTCGCTAAAGACCACCGTTTTAAAAAAATTCAGTTACTGACGAATGAAAGATTTCTGCATTATTATTTTTAAGATTTTTTTTTAACAGCCTTCAAAAAATGTATTTCTCAACTTTTAACGAATGTTTTTATACGACTGCTACGTCTTTGCCACTTTGACAATGAACCTACATAATATTTATTATAATGCATTTGTATGGTAGGAAGTAACGAAAGGTTCTAGTAATTTTCTTGTCTCAAATTCTTACTGTTTCCTCAATAAATATTACAAAGTACCTAACTATAAAACCTTACCACCATACTATTATGTATTAGGTAGGTAATATTGTTTCTCGGTTGATAATATTCAATGGTTATTTTGCTTTATCATTCTTTATGTCTTCACTATGTGCACAGATTGCATTCTAGCGATAAAATGCATTCGTCGTGCATGTTTTATTAGTTTAGCATAGATAGTGAAATAACGGTAATTTATTAAGCAAATATCTTACAAGACACATTCATGTAAAATAATTTTATCGTACAGTGTATAAATTGTTTTAAAATATATACATATATTTTAAAACAATTTATTAGAGGAAGGGAAGAGTTTTGTGTCGAGATTTTTTTGTGTTCAATGCTTGGTGAAGTTAAAAATAATTCACCCATTATAATAATAATTAAATTAAATTCAAATTTGGCTACATTGTAGAGGTAGATATTATTATATTACTCTCCATAAAAAAACCATCATACAGAAAATAAATTTGCTTGTCGTGACTTTCGATGAGTTTAGTAACCAGATCTGAATAGCCAGATAATTTCTTACCCATCTCTTTTCCTTTTCTCATTCACATCACAAAAAGTTGCAATTATTTGAGTTTTGTATGTCCCCCCGACTCTCAACCTAAATTCAATTTCATCATGAGCTATAAGGCATGAATTAAAGGACTATTTTTAAACTTATATCTTTCTTTGTATTCTAATTTATGTACCCTGGCGTCGCTCTAACTGCACAGTTAAGCATGTCAATCTATAAAGTTTGTTGTAATCTATAAAATCGAACGCAGTGTTCAAATGCAAAAAGATAGATGTTGTTTGGTGACATTAATTCACATCAATTCAAGATCAGATATCAAATGTGATGAACTTCGTGATCGCATCCACCATTTACCGGTTTGTCTCTCGTTTCTCGCCATTCCCGATCAAATATGGCGGCCAAGGCCTTCCGCAGCTTCCGGTCTGTCATCCTTGCACTTCCGGTGCCATTGAGAGGTTAATATTTCAGCAATGAATACAGATTTGTCTGCATATCTGACTGCATCTAATCAAATATCTAAATGCATCTTCTAAGATGGATGAATCAATGCTGCGTTTTTTGATTACGAATCGCTTATAACAAGCAAGATTATCTAACAGGACTTAAAATGTATTATTTATTTGCTGAGTTTAAGATTGAATATTTACCGCATGATTAGAATAATTTTGGCATATTATTAACACGAATGTTAACGGAAGGATCGTTGATTCATATTGCAAATGTTTATCTTACAAAAATCAGAATAATTTTATACTTGAGGATAATACAAGAAGGTGTGAATTTCCAATTAAAATTTAATATAACTTTATCGCATTTATTTGGAATTTATAATAATTTACAAGTTATCCTTAACTTTCGTTTGAAATTCCTAGATAAACAATACAACTATTTTCAGCTGGCTTCAAGATCTATGGAGCTTTGAAACGTGCATTTTACCGTAATAAGGCAAGAAGTTACGTTGTTTGTTCCACATGTTCAGAATGTTTAATAAATAAAATATTTCTACAAAAGAGTCTTAAAATATCGGGGTCAAACGAACTTGTTATTTACACTGGTAACCATAATATCTGAGTAGCGACGTCCCTGACTACACAGATAATTTTGTACACTTACTTTATTAACAAAAGATGTGGATGACTTTTTTTAGTTATTTCTTATCACAAAAATAATTTAGTATATTTTTTTTATCTGAATACGCACAATACTCTCTACTGCTCCCAACCGTCCAGTGCTAGTGGGACTATGGCTTCCCCTATTGAGAGATAAGTTGTGGAAGAAGGTTGAAGAAAGTGGGGAGGGGAAAGAGATGGCCTCCGTAATCATGGGATAAGGCTCTCGTCTAGCAATCCGGAGGTCGTAAGTTCTATTCCCGGCGTGAGAAAGTAAATTTTATTTGATTAATTTGTGTATTTCACAATTAATTAATTTAATAATATGTGGTATATTTGTGGCACGTTTCAGAGTGGAAGGCATTCTCAGAATCGCCCTGGTGTAAGACCTCCACTCAGAACTGAAACTTTGCTTGAATTGGCTTTATCCGTATTTGGTGACCAGATCTGAATAGCCAGGTATACCTTCCTCTTCCACGGCTTATTTGCCTCCCCACCACCTTCAGTCTCACAACACACCTTACCCAATTGGGAATGCCACACTCTCACTGGCTCAAGATGTTTGGGAGCAGTTGGGACTTTTGAGCGGTACGCGGAGAAAAATGTTATTCTAAAATACGATAATTTTATTCGTAAAAACGGTTAAAAACGGGACTGAAGTTCTTACGAACAAATTAACAGTGTTTCAATGTTTATTGACGGGAAAATGTAAGAATAATTTGTTGGTATACGTACGAAATTACGCGTACCAACAAATTATTCTTACATGTTCCCGCCAATAAGCATTGAAACCCTGTTAATTTGTTTGTAAGAACTTCAGTCCCATTTTTAACCGTTTTTAAGAATAAAATGATCGTATTTTAGAATAACATTTTTCTCCGTGTACATAATAATAAAGATAGGATGGGAAAATGAAGGTTTTGAAGTTAATACCTATATGACTTCTCAAATCGTTTATATTTGTCACACAGTTGACATTTGTCACATGAGAACGGGTCGTTTCTACTACTCATTCTTGATTTCAACAGCTCGGCTGTGGAACGATTGCCGGCCTCTATGTTTCCTCCTTCCTACAACATTGGTCTCTTCAAGATCCGTGTTCACACCTTCCTCATCTCAAAAAGACCCTCCTCTATACAACATCTTCAAAGTTGACATAGGCCCTCAGGGAAATTATTTTCTTCTGGGCCTTCTATGTGGAGTTAATGTAAAAAAAAAATCTGGTCGCTAAACAAGGCAATTTCCATTTAAAGTTACGATTCTGAACGGTGGTAATATTTACTATCACTTTTCATTAACCACTCGATTGATTTACTTCTTGATTCTTGGTATCAATGTATTATTGGCCGTTGGCCAATTTGACGAAAAACTTACAATAAACAAATGGTATGGCGAAATTTTTTAGTCCTCCCAGGAGTTCAGGAAGATAGACGGGTGTCTGGGACTCAAGCAAGGTTAAGTTTGTTTAGTCATCTCGTTCAACTTCAATCATAAATGCATTCATTGCTTACGAGGCGGATTCATGATTGCAATGCAATCTCGTTGGACGCAATTAGGGTTTCTTTGCATTTAATTTAAATGCATTACTATCCACAAAATCTTGAATGTATGAAGGAACTCAAGAGGAGCGGCTGTGCGGCCGGTTTCATACAAAACGTAGTTTTAACCAACCAAACTAAAAATTATGTTTGTAATAAAAAGGTATTACAAATACCTATCTCTCACAGGATTTCGTTGTTTTTTTGCTTTTAAATTATGACGTACAAGTAATTAAAGAAATCCGTTTTGGTTCATTTTGGAAGCAACTTTGGATTTTTTTTTGTGAGTTTTTGTGATCAAAGAATGCAAAAAAAATTGAAACATGTGATGTGTTTGTTAAAAATACAAAAAGAGAAAATAACACTTTTCCTGAATAAAATCAAGATACTAAACAATAACTACACCAAAATTTTTGAACAAAATACAACGAATAAAAAATAATGGATGCTCAAAAATTTATGATATGTTATGACAACAGTAATTATTGTGAAAAAATATTAATTATCATAATTTAAAAATACATGTTTTAACTGTTTTTTCTGATTTTCAATGCATTTTAGCGAGCTAATAACAATTAAAAAATATATATATTATATGTATTATTTTCTTTGTAAGGCGCAAATTTTTGATACTCCAGATGTTTCTGAATTCCAAAGTTGAAATAATTGACACACCCTAGTGGACACATTAATTTTTTTTCTTAAAAGTATACACATACAGAGTTAAAACCGTGCAAGAGTTTTTTTGTTGTTGTGACAAACAAACAGGTTTAATTCTGTATTAAGACATTAGTTTATCTTGCTTAGATCAACAATGAAACCATGAATGCCTTTTGGCTATGAGGTACACCTATTTCAGCATTGACATGGGTTATAACAACGTTGACTCTTCTACGAACAGGAGACAATAAACAATGCAACGAATCGATAAACAATAGTTACAGCGTTCATAAAAGCTCGTCTCGGTACAAAAGACGTGATCAAACATTGCGAGGAAATAACTTATTATCGAACATGCACTTTATAAACAGTCATGGGGGTCTTAAATATAGTATTTATTTAATGATAATATATTATTTCGCTTTATTGGTACATAATAAACAGAATTGTTGACTAAATCATCAACTTACGGTTAAATATCATATAATATTTAAAGTAGGTCCTAGATTAAGTCCTTGTGAAATGCTCGCCAAAAATAATCTTATCTGAACAGCAGAAAATCTATTTTCTGATTTAAAAAATTGGGATTGGTGAGCTCTGTTTTCGTGAAAGTTTTTTCTGTTCATAATTTCAACGCAAACGCAGCATTTTTCGTTTCGTTACACCATTTCCAATGTGGAACATTATTTATAAATACAAAGCCGTGTTGTTCATACCATTATTCAAAATACTAACAGGATAGGTCGTGTAGTAAAGCTAGTATATTAAAAAAAATAAAGAAGTCAAAAAAATCAACAAAATTCAAATATTTAATCACTTTAGAGTTATGCAAAGTCTTTCACATTCGGTCAATAAAGCAAAATTCATAGTGGGTACACTCCACTAAATGTCAGTCTCTTCTCAGTATAATTAAGAAGAACCTCTTCGACGGATTAGCTTATGGTCCTTGCCATTTTGTGATCTCACGTAATCTAAGCAAATATGACTTTGCAGTGTCGGTAAAATAAATAGGACTTATTGCAGTTGGAGCAATAATATCGCCGGGTTCATCTTGTCAAACCTGGGCAGAGATGTCTCTGGTAAATTTGAGAGCGACGTTTACGTGATAAAAGCAATTTACGGTTCATTTGACCTCACCTTGTAATGGTTTGCAGGGCTGAATTGTTCCTGTCAACAATTTTAGTTAATTTCAAAACCAGCGAAGATGAAAATTGCCATGAACTACCAAATAGTTAAACATTTTATAATTACAATTTTTTTAGTGTAAATTTGTGTACTTTGATTTTGCATGTTGGTTCTGAATGTATGCTTAATTTATAACGTAACATCTGAGTTTACTATCACAAGTTTTCAAAATTGAGTTCCGGGTTGATTCAAATTTTTTTTTTTCAAACATTTTTGCGAATGCGCTTGAATTGTGAGATTTGTTTTAAAAAATTCTCGAAACGTAATAAATTCGTCTCCATTAGTGAAATAATGTCAGAAATCCCAGGAGCCTAATTTTTTTCAGTTTTTAAGCACATATAATGGACTTACCTATTTTTTAGCATTCTCTCTTTACCTTCTACGTTTCATATAAGATTGGTGTTTAATTCGAGCGTTTCTTCGAATCCATTACTTTTTTGTCGAAATATTATATCTTCGTGTCTTTGGACCTCGTATTTCAACCGGAAGATTCCGCGAATCGATTAAGTACCTATATAACTTAAAACTGATTATTTATTCAAACTGTTAATTTTCTCAGGATTATCCTGGCAAGACATCGCCATTCTTGAAATGAAGTTAGATGTATTTAGTTACCAGGTCTATCTAGCAAAGAGAACTTCCCTCCTCACTTCACTTACCTGTGTTCATCTCCTCTAGTCTCAAGACATTGCCCAGAAGATGAATGCCACCGTCTTACTGACTCTGAACAGTGGGGACTCTTGTACGGTATTACATAAATAAACCAACGACGGTATCATTTTGGTTTAATTTTGGGGTGTTCAGCAATTAGGCATCCCCTTTCCTTATTGTGTCTACGATACGTCATCCTAACAGTGTCCCTCATTAAGGCAATACATCTTCCCGAATTATTCATTCTTCAGAATGTATTATTGATCATCCAGCCCAGATAGAAGGTAGAAACCAGTCTACCTGTTGCCATGTCACTGAGGTAACCGCAGAATATCAGAGAGGAAAGGATGTCTCGTCCTTCCTCTCACTCTGTCTGTTTCTCGTCTGTCCCCTGTCTGTCTGAATGTCTGCTCTCGTATCCTGTGCTTGTGTATTGTGCTTTGTGTGGTCACTGGCCGTGTCAACCTTCAATATTTGCGTTTAACCAAGAAGTTTCATAATACAACACAAAATGACTCATCAGACGGTGACATCAAAATAATTTTAAATAGTTGAGATCTTTCTCAAAAAACAAACGCATATATTTCCCTATTTTATACGATAGCATTATTATGGTAGCACGGTTCCATGACAAAACAGAACATTAAAGAAAGTGAATAAAATTAACAAAATAATAACTAAAGTAGCCTAATCTAACCTAACCTAACCTCTACTATTTATACGGTTACTGATAGGTATATAAATACACTTTGATATCAGTGGCATTAGTAGCCAAAAGCCTAGCCTGCTTTTGCAAAAAGTTAAGGCTTAGATTAAATAGAATAATATTGTATATTTAGGGTAGATATTAGATAGATTAATCTTTTTTGGTAGATATAATTGTCTGCACACTAGCGATTTAGATCTGTTAAAGCTCTCGACACGAATATATTATTAACTTTACTGTGTAAAATAAAAGTAAGAAAATAAAAGGTAAAAAGGAAAAATATAAAAAGTAACCAATACTACTATGTAATAATATGATATTATATTATATATTCATGTTATTTTCTGGATGTAATAAATATGTAATAGTTTATATAATAATGTATTCCTGTTCTTTTTGATAAATAAATACTTTATACTTTATACTTAAGCTTTAAGTTCATGTTTACAGGAGACGGGAGTGATAACGAGAAGATAAGTGCAGCTTATAAAGACAAGGGTGTGATACGAGATTGTTTATCTAACTGGAACACTTGAGGCAAGTGGGTGATGACAATAAGATAAGATTTCCTTCACGTCAGGAGACAAAAACACAGCATCTGGATTTTTTCCGCTTTTGTGATTTTTCGGGATATTGGAAGGGTGTACCATTGTTTTTACTGCTAAACAGGGAGCTCTTGTTGTTAAAAATATATCTCCCAGTGGTGTTAGTATTATCTTCTTCTACAATGATATATGACATTGGTGGAAATAACCTTCAAAAGTTATTATATCAGAGTTATTCTCTTAGAGGTTATTCTAAAAACAAAATAAAATAAAACTATTACACGCATTTACGCATGACGGCCGGCGTAGTCCAGCGGTAGGGCGTTGGACTGCCATTCCGAAGGTCGCGGGTTCGAACCCGGCTTGCGCAAATAAATTTTATTTAATTGATCTGTGTTATTTCACAATTAATTATTTAAAATAATATATAGTATATTTGCGGCACGTTCCAGAGTGGAAGATACTCTTAGTATCGCCCTGGTGTAAGACCACCATTCATAATTGAAACGTTGCTTGAAATGGCTTTAGCCACGTTTAGTGACTAGATCTGAATAGCCAGGTACTTCCCCACCTTCCTCTTCCTCGCCTTCTTCCCTTTCCCACTTACCTTTAGCCTCATAACATACCCCAATTGGGAATGCCATAGTCTCACTGGCTCCAGACGGGAGCAGTTGGGACTCTTGTGAGGTAATCACTATAAAAAAATAAATAAAAATTTACTGAAAAGTTGTATACATTATATTGAACTAGTACCTACACATAGTCGATTCACGAACACCCTTTCAACCTGAACAGTTAGTCGGCATCAACACAATGCACTTTGATATCGTGAGTTCTCTTACTCAAAAACATATCTTGCACATAATATTAAAGTTGAAAACAACAATGTCATAACGGACAACAATTGGATTGCATCATTATCCGGTCAGCAATCACGTTTGATGGCGGGAATCCTGACAGGCAACCAAGGATTTTGAATTTACCCTGGCATTGTGAAAGATGAAGGCATTACAATGCTAAGAATATATCGACTACCTTATTTACATGCAAATGGCTCATCTTATATGCGCTTGTGACAAAGTGGAGCCTGTATTGCATCAGACAATAATTTTGATGGAATATTGAGCATTCTATTGTATTAGTACAATGTTTGTTCGTTGTTATTCCATCGTCAAATTACGATGTAAGCAAACCGGAAAACGATTTACTTTTATTGGTTAAAATGACACTAGTCATAAGTAAGATGTAGTTACTAAACAATTTATGTGAAACTTTTGGCATAACAATACGAAATTCCAGCGAGGGATTTGATGTCTGTAACAATATATTAAAAAAGGTAGGTACCTATTTTTTTTCATTGTCTTAAGTATTACTTTCACCCATCAAGAGTGTTCAGGGCGAATTTATATTTTAATGGTTTTCAAAAGGTCAATCAGTACAAAATCAATTTCATTCAAATTCTCCAGTCCTAATGAGTCCTAAATTTTCCAGTCCTAATGAGTCCTAAATTCTCAAGTCTTTTTTTTTTTTTTTTACAGAGAATACCTCACAAGAGTCCCAACTGCTCCCGTCTGGAGCCAGTGAGACTATGGCATCCCCAATTGGGGTATGTTGTGAGGCTGAAGGAAAGTGGGGAAGGGAAGGAGATAGGGAAGAGGAAGGTAGGAAAGTACCTGGCTATTCAGATCTAGTCACTAAACACGGCTAAGGCCATTATTAAGCAATGTTTCAATTCTGAATGGTGGTATAAGACAAAGGGGGATACTGACAGTATCTTCCACTCTGGAACGTGCCGCAAATATAGTACATATTATTTTTATTAATTAATTGTGAAATAACACAAATTAATCAAATAAAATTTATTTGCGCACGCCGGGTTTGAACCCGCGACCTTCCGATTGGGAGTCAAGTGTCTTACCACTGGACCACGGACGGTCGAAATAAGTTTAATTTATTAACTCCATTTTTGGCAGTAATCTTATTATAAATGTAATATGAAAAGTGATTGTGTAGCAAATGTAAAATTATGCAATGTCCAATGCTTTAAATATAGTGTCCTCCGCGTGCAAAGTCGTTTCTCCTCCAAGCATGAACTTTCTAATTAAAGTGTGTTTATCGGATGTGACCTGCCAGGTAAGTATGTTTTCTGTATCTATTTGTAAATAATAGTTCTAAGTAGAGCCTAAGAATTCATAATAAAATGAACAGCGCCCCTGAGGTGATTTCTCACAAAAACGGCGCTCTACCAATTATCCAATTATAATTATTATTAAAATAGATATTAGAAAAATTGAAGCGGAATTAGAAGAAATATATATATTTTTTTAATTTTTAACCAATAACTTTACATAATAGTTTTAATATTATTTGATAACGTATGCTTCACTTAGTTTTTGTGTGGGGGTAATTTTATAAAAGGATAAATAAAATAAAAATAAAATAAAATAATAAAGGCAGAAATTAAAATGATGCAATATACGAGTATATTTTAATGAGGTACGGTTGTGTAATATATGTACGAAGTGTTTGTTTGTTTTTTGTTTGTTTTTTTTTTTTTGTTTGTTTCGAAATAACACAATATGTACACTATGTATAAAATTCTTTAATAAATAAATAAATATATTTTTAGGTAAGTTTTTAAATGCAGTTTTATTGTCTTAAGTTATGAAATTTCTGTAATATGGCATTTTTTGTTCTTTTTTTTATAAAGAAAGACAAACATTCCCGGGTTACGAATAACCCAACAACATTTGAAAATCTCCTACTACCACCACACAAAGCGGAAGATGTTGCTTGTGTTGTGATGGAGAACTTAGCCAGACGAGGAATCGAACACGGAACGCCTGGGTGGGACCCAAGCGCGTTGCCCACTCAACCACAACCGGTCTTTGATCTAAATAGTAGTAATTTTGTGTGTAAAATGTTTTCCTTTTCCGTAATTTTTGTGTCATATGTATATAGTATATGTTGTATAGTGGTATGCAGGATGCAGGTGTACGAGTATTTGTCCAAAACTTGCGCCTCTTAACGGAGTTTTTTATATTTTGGTTAACCACTCAAACGCTTTTTGCCACATTATGGCACTATTTCCAAAGCCTCGGATTGCTATGTTGCCACAATGTGGCAAATATTCTCTGGATTCTTTAAAGTTTTTTAAAGTTAACGATTTTATAAAAAAAATATATAAATCCTACGAATATGTGATAATAGACATAGGATAGGTGAATTCATTGGCTATATAGAACTATAATCCGTTTGTATGTCTCCATATTCAAATTCAAATGTATAATTTTTTTAATGTGGGCGGAAAATTTTCCTTTAGCAATCCGAGAAAAAAGTTTTAAATTGCTCTGTCGCTCCAGCGGTTATACGGTTTTCTAACTGGTTTGATTATGTTTGCTGAAAATTGGTTTCTTGGTCAAATGTATTTAAGAAGATAATATTTTTTATGCAATTTGGCGTAATTCTAGTACGTAAAACATTTTGAATATTTGTTGGGAAATTTTAGATACTGTTTAATCTAAAAGAAGATTTTTCTTTATAGTGGCTTGACCGGACGAATTCTGACGTCATCGTCAACGGAAACCACTCCACTATCCACAATTAGAATGACAACTGATTTGGATATATTTGACCTCGCTTTTGATGTTACGCATCTTTCCGCTACCTATCGCTTCAAATTGGGCCATTTAGAAAGACAAAAATTAATGGGCAGGTACGGTAAGTAATGTTTAGATTTTAGATAACACGTGCAGCTATATGCAGTTTGTGAATATGTTGTCATCTGTGAAATTGTGTATCCTCCAAACTAAAACTGTGCTAATAACATTGTTATTAGTATAGTAATAGCTTCACAAATCCTACAATTATTATATCCTATGATTTTTTCACGAGTGTGCAATGCGTTAGTATAAATATAATTTATTTGAATGCTGAATATAATTTAAGTTGTGTAATATAATATTTTTATTTATTTGAGCTTAGGTTCGTCCTATTGACTGACCACCCTGAAGAACAATAAACATGTATTATTTAATGTCTTAAGAACTACGTATCCTTTAATTATTCATGCCCTCAGAGGTTCATCGGGACGATCTGGGTGGTAACACGCCTCGTCTTATATATTATTAATTATCTTCTTCGCTTTTTCGTAAATAATTTTAGTTTTCGTCGAAGAACTTATAATTATGATGAGCCCTTCTGAGACGATCTGGGTTCGTGTCCCAGTTGTGACCGTTATATTTTCATTTTTCTTTGTCTTGTTCTTTTTTATATTTTCGTTTAGATTATTAGTGTTATCTTCTTCATCAATTATAAATTAGTGTTCAACTATCGGTCGACACTTATTCGCACTTGTACGCACATGTTACTCAATTCAATAAAAAGCTGTGAATTGACTTTCAAAAGGAAATGTATGTGAAAGAATTTTTTTGTATTAACCTCCATTTTTCTAAATTTCGTTTTTAATGTTTTTTTTTTCCATTATTACAATCTTTTTTCTTTTTCTTTCTTTCGTTTTTCCTCTGCTCTTTATTGTATACATGTAAAAATATGTGGATGTATGTATATATAATGTGTATATTTTATGTACCTGTTTAAATTTTCTTGACACTTATTCGCACTTGTACGCACATGTTACCCAATTCAATAAAAAGCTGTGAATTGAATTTCAAAAGGAAATGGTTATGTGAAAGAATTTTTTTGTATTAACCTCCGTTTTTCTAAATTTCGTTTTTAATGTTTTTTTCCATTATTACAATCTTTTTTCTTTTTCTTTCTTTCGTTTTTCCTCTGCTCTTTATTTTATACATGTAAAAATATGTGGATGTATGTATATATAATGTAATAATGTGTATATTTTATGTACCTGTTTAAATTTTCTAAAAAGTAATTATTAAAAGAACCCGTTGACAAACTGATATAAATCAGTTAATATATAAAAAAAAAATGTTAAATAAAAAAAAAAAAAATTAAAAAAATGTGACGCACATCTTTCGGAATCTGGACGAAGCTATGTAATTCTGAACGTCGACTCCCGGAAGGGGTAATCAGACTAAACCATTTTACGAAAGCAGCGTAAGCCTTATCTTGTTATGTACCTACTTCCGAAAAATATAATCATAATATAAGCACTCATTATTATGTTACTGCGTTATTGTTATTTGGTGTTCGCGAATCATTACGTATCTTTTACATAATAGCATAACGCCGACTTGTTCTTCTCTAATAAAATGTTCTAATACCCACACGGAGAAAAATTTTATTCGAAAAACGATCATTTTAATAGTAAAAACGGTTAAAAACGGGACTGAAGTTCTTACGAACAAATTAACAATGTTTCAATGTTTATTGGCGGAAAAATGTGAAAATAATTTGTTGGTATACGTACGAAATTACGTATACCAACAAATTATTCTTACATGATCCCGCCAATAAACATTGAAACCCTGTTAATTTTTTCGTAAGAACTTCATTCCCGTTTTTAACCGTTTTTACCAATAAAATGGTCGTTTTTTTCGAATAACATTTTTCTCCGTGCATATTTATGTCTAGTGTGGGACAAAAATTGAGTTATGGAATATCTTGTACCCGGAGAAAAATGTTATTTGAAAAAACGAACATTTTAATAGTAAAACCGTTAAAAACGGGACTGAAGGTCTTACGAACAAATTAACAGGGTTTCAATGTTTATTGGCGGGAACATTAAGAATAATTTGTTGGTATACGTAATTTCGTACGTATTTTACCGCCAATAAACATTGAATCACTGTTAATTTGTTCGTAAGAACTTCAGTCCCGTTTTTAGCAGTTCATTTTTCTCCGTATAGGTACGAACTTTAATTTTTATTTAATTTTGTGCGACTATTTATATATATATTTTTTTAATTATGCGCCTTTGAAATGGAAATTAATAAACAAATAATATTTAATATTGATTTTAAGCAGATGACCAAAATTATTAAGAAGTAATCTGTTTTTGAAGGTTACATCCTCGACTGTTAATCTATGAAGTTTTGTTTTTCTGTTTGAAATTCGATCCTTTGGAATAACAAGGTTCCATCTGTTGCGGAAACTTCACGCGGTTATGGGATCTATGGTAAGCTAACTTAGAGTTCATTATCGCATGACGTTAAAGCAACAGATGGAACATCGTTATTCCAAAGGGTCGAATTGTAGATCAACGCAACTGATCCATGAGTATCGTCTGAAAGAGTATTCTGGTGAAAGACTAACATTCGGAATGGGGAGTAATATGAGTTGCCGAGTTTAGTGACCAACTCTGAATATCCAGGTTCTTTACAACCTTCCTCCTTCCATCTCCTTCACCTATCGGCTTCCTCCAGCCTCTCAACCAGTGCCGTTCCTGTGCAGGCGCAATTAGAGCAGCCCTCGTTCGTATCTAGCACGGTCGATCGCTTTATCGATAATGTCGGTATTTTTCGTCATTCCCAAACATTACTGCAGATCGTCAACGAACAAATAACAGTTTCTCGACGACGAAGTGTGCTTCATTTATTCGATGTGAACTGTTCTTTGTTCTTTGGCGTTCTGCACTCGTGCTCGGGAACGATGACAAGTTACCGACATCATTGATAAATTCCTGCTCACAACTTGGTTGGTGTTAAGTGTCCAATGACACCGTGTGGACTGTAAAACTAAATTATGTGTAGCGAATTACGAGTGTCTATAAGATTGTGTTTTTAAATCGACAGGGGGAAGGAAAAGACAGGAATGGCCCTTACCTTGATGATGAGGTGACAGCTCCCAGCTCTTCATTCACGATCACTTTCCAATGTTAAATGATGACCCGATGGTCTTCACGAAAATCATAATATATTTATACTATTGTTATTTGCGAGATTTGCGAAATGCTTGTACAAGCCCGATCGAATTTTCAAAGATAACAATTGAATGTTTTTATTCATCTTCTTTTGCTTCTTGGGTAAGGGCCTTGATGTGAAATGAGGGGAATCAGAAGGAAGGAATATTTGGTAAGGAACATGGGTTAAAATGGATTAATGTCCTAAAGTTATTTCAACACTAAATAGTTGGTATATGTAATTTCGTACGTAAACCAACAAATTATTCTTACATGTTCCCGCCAATAAACATTGAAACCCTGTTAATTTGTTCGTAAGAACTTCAGTCCAGTTTTTAACCGTTTTTACGAATAAAATGATTGTATTTTAGAATAACATTTTTCTCCGTGCAGATGGGGATGCCGTAGACCCATTGACAGTTGAAAGCAGTTGGGACTCGGTATTCACATAAAAAATAATTTAAAAAACAGTTTTCAGCTCGTAATGTAACGATCGCAGAGCCATTGCTGAGCATTGTAGGGAGTTTGACAACTAATATTGCGTCATTTATATTATAATGTGTGTGCTGTTCTACGTGGTACCATCATAAAAATAAACTATTAGTAAAAATGAATGTATTTTTCAACGTTGTAATTCTTTAATTTTTTCTTGTGTCATTGTTTGACCCGATTGCTGTGGCTTACCGGATCAACAGTGGTGTGGCCAGATTGCAAATACAAACATCCAGAAATAATTCAGACAGTTCACTGACCATGGAACTAATAAAAAGGAAAATAAAGAAGCATGGTACCGGCCACCACCCACATTGAACAAACATTAGGACCGATGACCTAATAACCCAAGTTTTTGCGTCTTTCATCTTTCGGAATGGCCGATTAACTCACTGAGATTAGGCAAGGAGATTGAAACAGAGCGGTTGCTGGTTTCCTAACTGGTTTTGGGACAAATACCTCCAAAGGCAATACGAAATCAATTAGTTGGCTAACTAACTAACCATTACGCCGTTTCCCTGCACGGGTAGAGAGAGAGGACGGACCGCCAAACAACTTGGTCTTGGCACGCACTCTATGCCTCATCCATATTCGTACTCGTACATCGTACTATTATTCTGACTCTTGATATGGCCCGACTCAAGTATCTGATGCATTTGATCGTGCCATGTCTTCCTCTGTTCTACCATTAATTGGCGCAATGATTAAATCCATTGTCGTATCTCCCATTATCCCATTATCCTTGAGAAAAACCGACATCGACAACAGAATCGAAATGCGGCTTGCAATGACATTTGCCGTGTTTGGTGATTAGATCATCAGCTATCGGAAGGTTGAAGGAGCCAAAGCGCACACCAGATACTAAGTTCGGTGAGCGTGCTTTCGGAGTGTCAGGACCTAAAGCTTGGAATGGACTGCCACATGATTTAAGAATGATCACAGAGTCGGCGGCATTTAGAGCTAAACTTAAAACTCACCTTTTTAGACAGTCGTATCCATAAAGCAAAATACCAAAATCTTTATCTTCACCTTCTCAGCCCGTAAATAACTAATTATATAAAAATGTAAGCAAATTCTTATTTGCGAGTTATTTGTACATTTAATTTCATACAAATTCTTAAGTCCTAAAGAGTCCTAAATTCTCCAGTCTGTCAAAATAACTTCAATTAACTAACTCGATTTTTGGCAATAATCGTTTTTATAAAAATATAATATGAAAAGTGATGGAGTAGCGATTGTAAAATAACGCAAAGTCCAATGTTTTAAATACATATAGTGGCCTCCGCGTGCAAAGTAGTGTCTTCTCCAAGCATCAACTTTCTAATTAAACTGTGTTTGTCGGAATTGACCGGCCAGGTAAGTATGTTTTCTGTATATCGATTTGTAAATAATAGATCTAGATAGAGCCTAAGGATTCTTAATAAAATGTACAGCGCCCTTGAGATAATTTCTCTCAAAAAGCTCTACAAATTATTCAATTATTTGTAATATTATTATCTGAATAGCCAAGTACTTATCCTCTTTATTCCCTATCGCCCTGGTGAAACACCACAATTCAGAATTTTTTTTTTTTTTTTTCATTGTTTTTATTTCTTGCTAGAGCAATCCCGATGAGTTACAAAACTCATTTTAGGACAGGAGGAACTTACAATTCATAGGTAGGAGGTAGTAGTTACAATTTTACAAAGGTATTTTGATATCATAATATAAGTTTTACATTCAGTACAGCATAAAAATAAAAATAAAGACAGGTTAAGTAGAACAAACAACAAGAGAAAACAAGTAAAGAGAGGGAAAAACTGATACGAGTATATAAGATATAACAAAAAATGACAAGACGATTACATATTTTCATTTTTAAATGTAGTTAAAAAATATTCTTTTAAAGCATTGCTTTGCAATTTTTTATTATACTGGATGTTTTTGTACATATCTGGAAGCGAATTATATAGTGTATAGGCAATATAGTTCAGAGATTTTATCCCATATTTTGTAGTGTGTGTTTGAGGAATGCGGATTTTATTGTTATTTCGAGTATTGTGGTTGTGGATGTCTTGATTGTAAATTGGCTTGGTGTTAGTATGAGTTGATTGTTGGGTAATTTGTAGGATGGTGCTTGTGATTTCATGTTTAGGAAGGATTGTGATTGGAAGGATACCGGAAACTGAATAGATGTCCCTGACATGAGTGTCCCATGAAAGTCCATGAACATTTCTGAGAGCTCGGTTTTGAACTACCTGCAGGTCGGCTATCAATTTCTTTGAGGCAAAGCCCCAGATACAGCAGAGATAGGACAGGTGAGAGCGTACCATGGCATTGTAGACTGAAGTTAATAAAGGGATGGGTAGTAATCCTTGAAGCCTATATAGTACACCAGTTATGGGTGTAATTTTCTCCTTTACATGATTTACGTGGAGATCCCACGAGAGTTGGGAATCTATGATCAGACCCAGATATTTTGTGCTCATTTTCTTTTCGAGGGAGTTGTCTCCAATTTTGATATCGAGGCTGAAATTTTTTTTGTTACCGAAAAGTATATAGTGTGAGCAAAAGTCTTCAACACCTTAAGCAGCATTTAAAAAACACCGTGAATTTTTCATACATATAACTTGTAAAAAACGTGAAACAAACGTGTCAATTATAATTTTTGGAGCATACTTACGATACATACGATTTTTTTCTATCTAGGGGATTTTATGTAATTAACGTTTCGGCTCTGCAAATCTTCAGATATTTATTATCTTAAAAAATAATATATATTTTTTAAGAACCTAGATACTTAAATTGTTCAAGGGAAATATGTTTTAAATCGGTAGAAAATCGGAATTCCGGCCCTTAAGTAACATTATCTTTCTGGGGTGACCGGACAACTCAACAAAATGGCACTTTCTTATTCCCTTGAAAGTCGTTAAAATTAATTTAAACAAAAAAAAAATGCGCTATATATTTTTGTTAAAACACTTTCATTGACTTTTCAGCGAGGTGCTGAAATGCCACTTTGTTGAGTGGAAGCTCGCAACGCCATTTCTGTCATAAGGCAGGTGACAACTAACCTTCATGAAGTTAACGTCATATTTATATTATCGTTTTTCAAAGGTTTCAAAATATGCCGTGTTAGTATATCATCCGAAGCCAATATACTTAATACCATCGACCAACAAAGTCTAGAGAGGGCATATATGGATTAGGGATGTTACTAACATTCGCATTCGCATTCGCATATGCAAATAATTCGCATCATTTTAAACATTCGCATCGACATTGGCATTCGCAACAATCGATGCGAATGTGTGCAGATCATGTCGTTTACTCGCCCGCTGTCCACGTGTTTTTTGTTTTTCGTGCGAGCTCCGACGGTGCAGAATCTGGAGACACTATAAGCTGTGAAATCAAAGCTCAATTGAAGGCATATCTTAAAGAAAAACGAGCCTCTCTCGATGAAAACCCTTTGGACTGGTGGAAGACTAAATTGAAATACAACAAATTGACAGAACTGGCTCGTAAATATCTGAGCGCTCCACCGGCCATCGTTCCGAGTGAACAATTGTTCAGTGCAGCCGGCCTTGTATACGAGCCCCTTAGAAATCGCCTTCTGGGAGAAAAGGCAGCAAAATTGCTTTTTCTGAAATATAATATTCCTCTTTTGAACTTCGATTATTAAATTGCTTAATTACGATTATAACTTACTGTATAGGATGTGATTAAATGTTTTTATTTTTTTATTAAAACGATCATTGACTAAAGTTTTTTTTTTTTTTTTATGTAATTCCTTAACATTCGCATTCGCATTCGCATTCGCATTCGCATTCGCATTCGCGAATGTGAAAAATATCACATTCGTAACATCCCTAATATGGATGTTCAAAATGACACAGAAACAAATTTTTGGTTTCACAAATTGGGTTACGAAAAAATAATAATAATAATTGGATAATTTGTAGAGCGCCGTTTTTGTGAGAAATCACCTCAAGGGCGCTGTACATCTTATTATGACTTCTTAGGCTCTACCTAGAACTATTATTTACAAATGGACACAGAGAACATACTTACCTGTCAGGTCACTTCCGATAAACACACTTTAATTAGAAAATTTATGCTTGGAGGAGATACGACTTTGCACGCGGAGGACGCTATATTAAAACACTGGACATTGCATACCTTTACATTTGCTACACCATCATTTTTCATATTACATTTATAAGAAGATTACTGCCAAAAATGGAGTTAATAAATTGAAGTTATTTCGAAAGACTTGTGAATTTAGGACTCATTAGGACTGGAGGATTTGAATGAAATTAGATGTACAAATAATTCACCATTAAGAATTTGTTAACATTTTTATGCAATTAGTTATTTACTATGTCGCGGGCTGAGATGGTGAAAGTGAAGGTTTTTGTTTTTGGCTTTATGGGTACGACTGTCTAAAAAGGTGAGTTTTAAGTTTAGCTCTGAATTTCGCCGAGTCTGTGATCATTCTTAAGTCGTGTGGCAGTCCATTCCAGGCTTTAGGTCCCGACACTCCGAAAGCACGCTCACCGAACTTAGTATTTGGTGTGCGCTTTGGCTCCTTCAACCTTCCGATTGCTGATGATGCCGCTGACCTAAGAGTTGACTGTCGAGAATTGGAGTTTTCTGGGATACACATTTCTGATAAGTAAGCAGGAGCCATTCCATTAAGGGACTTAAATACCATCCAGCAGAGCTTGAACTGGATTCTTTCAGGACATTTGAGCCAATGAAGATTTTTGAGATGCTCTGAAATATGGGAATATTTAGATACGCCGGTGATAAGTCTCGCCGCAGCGTTGAAAACGGATTGTAATTTGTTGATTTGATATTTTGGGAGACTTGCATATATTCCGTTGCAATAATCTAGGCGTGAAACAACATACGAATTGACTAGTAATTTAGTCGCCTCTGTTGGCAAGTTTCTTCGCACTGCTTTAATTTGCCTTAATTGAAAGAACCCAGTGCTTACAGTTCTGTTCACTTGAGTTTTAAGGGAAAAATCAGCATCCAGATTGACACCCAGTAGTTTAATACATGTCTTAGGAGTGATATCACTTCCTGAAATGGATATTGGAACTTTATACTTATACTTAACTTTATACTTACTCCTTATACGGAACTTTATACTTATACGGAACTTTATACTTACTCCAAAAAGGAAGTGCATTAATTCGCATTCAAAGTTTCGCTGGAAGCATACTTTTTTATCTATTGTTGGTCTGCAAGGACCAAATTTGGTAAGACATTATGCTTTCGAACCAAAATCAGATGATTGATATCATTGGTGGGCCGAATTATTTGACCGAATTTGTGAGAGTTGAATCTAGAGCCGACATATCGATGTTATAAGCCCATCTAACAGTAGGAATATATCGAATGCCATGGACTTACCCACATATTTATATTAAGACATAAGATTTATGACTTTTTAGTATTGACTAAGCTCCACGCAGCCATATGCATAAATTAAAAGGTATATTTACGTCCAGCATTGAATTAAGGGACCATCAATAAAAAGGTTATTGGTCCCGAGATATTCTGGCCATCTGGGGAATGGAAACTAGGAGTCCCATCTCATATCGGAATGCCCCGTGTCCATCCTTAGTATATAGAGAAACCAATTAAAAATAAGTTGATTCCAAATGAATTCTGTTTGTTTGTTTTTTTTTAATTAAATTAATTTGGGTGGTGTGCGTCTGTCTACGTAACAGGTTTTATTGATACAACATGATATGAGACTTATATGAGATATCGTAATAAGTTTACATTGTTTCGATTAATAAATTGATTTACCATGTACCTACCTATATATATAACTAAAATACCGCTTGCCACATTTGTAGGCAGAGAACATAGAAGGTAGAATTTTCCAATATTTTGAAAATATATTTTATTCAGTTCAATTGAACATTCATTTTCGATTCATGACATGAGGTTTGTTTAGGTCTTGGCGGTGGTTGTGTCTGCCCTACTATTGCGTGGCGGGCCGTAACGGAAGATAGTGTTTGAGGGAAAGCTTTTGATCTCTCCAGCAGAACTCTCTTAACCCATCAACTGCGTCGCAGTGGGAGGGATGAATTTATAACTCCGTCACTCCTCTACCTTTTGTCCTATCCCTAACTTCATCTTCTTACTCTCGTAAAGACTCTCCACACAGCAACCCCAAATACGACACAGGCCCTGAGGGAAATTATTTTCCTGAGGGAGTTATTTAAAAACAATCTGACCACTTTTAAAATTCGTGGTATTGCCAAAGTACAGGCAAATCATTTTAAATAAGAAAGTAAAGAATGTATTTGTGCACACCGATAGTATCGAAAGTTTCAAAAAAGTTTTTCGAGATCTTTTAGAACACCCCCCCGCAGTCCCCTATTACCCTCCAAATTTTATTACCTAGATCTAATCCCTAAATCATTATTACCTAAAAGTATTACCTATTATTACCTAGAAGTAAACCGTTTTAATTAATACTTACTATTTAGCTGAATTTACTATTTATAATTTTCACATTAATATACCTACATGTAGTTTTTACTTATTGTTATTGGGTTAACTGTAAGAAAAAGCCCACCCTATCTTTTATACCTTTTTTATTTTATATATTATTTTTACAAATGAGTTTTTTTTTTAAAATTTGAAGTTTGATCCAAACGTCAAGCGTTAAAAATATATAAACCGGGTTATTTTTAAAATGGTTATTTTGTTATCCATCCAGTATCCAGCTCTACATAGGCAACAGTCACTTTAAAATGATATACCCGTATGTACCTACTCATAATACAATTACTTTACTTCAAAATGTCTGAAATTTCATTCATAAACGAAATATAATAAATTGCAATCCATCGTTTTATCAGAACAAAGGTAAAACTTAACCACATCATAAAAAGTATTGCTAATTAAACTTTCCGTCCAAACGTTCAGCTTGGAATGAAAGGAGCTTTTTAACTCGCCGTACAAAATACTATCAGGTGTATTTTCCTCTGGAATTGGCAACGTTGTGCAATACATTTCACCCCCTCGATAATAATTTCTCTGTGAGCATTATAGTTCTCATAACGAAACATACGTCTGATAGGAAAACTCTATGTTAGATGCTTTCAATGTTTGAAATGTCGTTGTTTTTAAGTTCAATGCTAACTTTTTTCATAAATAATAAATTTTAATGCTTTACGAAAAAAGTTTTTATGTCTGTAAAAAAACTCTCGTGAATAAGCACGACTTTTTTTGTTTTGGAAATTCGTGGTCAAAACCACTTTTTTCAGCACTACTTCTTCAAGCTTAGAAGTAGCTATTTTATTTTCAAAATTAAATTGAACGCTATATTTCTTGTTCCATATTTTTTAACAGTTGGACGTTAAAATAAATAAATAAGTAATATTCCTATGGTTGAATTGTTTCAAGTGGTCGTATTGATTTGCTTGCCAGCTGATCATAGTTTGATCTCACCGAGAATGGGCGTTACACGCGAACCGTTCAAATATCATAAATTCAAAATACGCTGATCGACGATTAGATGTTCATATTGTTCATCAAAAGTAGAGTTTGAAATACCCCAACCTCAATTAATAGTTCGACAGACGTAACTCTTTCTCGTCCTAACTATGACCAATTTACGCATGCGCGTCGAAAGTGGCGCCAAAACAGTCACTGTAACCGTTTTCCCTCCAATTTTCTGCTCTCCGGAGAAAAGGCGGCGGCGGCACTGACTCTCGGCGGGCTTGTTACCTCAAAATCGCGCAAACGCAAACTTAAACCGGTCGATATAGCCCACAAACGCTAGCTATACAACACACGAACAATCGAAATAATACCACCGAGTAAAAATGTTCGAAAATCAGTTTGTGTGTGTGAATTACACATAGATTTTTCAGAATGGTCAAATAAATAATAACCTACCGTTTTCAGATACAGATCAAATAGTGTGAAACGTTCTATGATACCTATATTATGATCCACAATTCGCAATACAGATATTCAAAATAAGAACAAGCAAATGAGACCAATGGGTAAAAATGTATAGATTGTTATAATTACCTACAATTTGTTTTCGTACTTTGGTATATATTCTTTTTTAGAACGCCTCAAAGGTAACATCTACTTTTTTCAATAATTTTAGTTAAAAAACGTTGGCGGAGATATCTACGAAAAGTAGAAATCAGCAAATTTGTAGGCTTTTGTAAAAATTTTATTGGGCATGGTGAAACCTTTTTTATGAAACATTTCAGTAACCTTACCTGCTTGAATTTAATAATCCAGTTGACTGAAAGAAAACGTGTCGGATGTAGGATTGCCTACGTTTTTACCACTCGGTAAAAGTGTGGTTAGCATTGGTTTGGTGTGATGAATTGACATGGATGTATGAGAGGACATTTTTATAAATTCTTGTAATTTACTTACAATTTATCTTAGGATGAGGAGTGGTAAATCCTCCAAAAGAAAACCTTATTCGTGTTTTCAGGTGCTGTGGGGTAGAATGAATGTTCAGGTGTTACGCGTTTAGCAGAAAACAGAGACGTACTTGAAATTTGAAATTCTATGAGAAGATGAAAGATATTTTTAATACTTTTACGAATAAAATACAGCGAAGTAATTACGCTCTATTGATAATATGTAACCTATTTCTACGAGGCTTTATAATGATATTTTAGAGGGACTAAAAGAAATGCTTTTCAAATGTCTTATTTGACAGCGTTCTGAAAATAGAATTTTTCTGTGATTGACTCGTTAAATTTGGGTTATCCGATATTTAACTTTCGCTAGGATGAAGTGAAACAACTTTTAGGGGATTTTTAACAAAAAAATTTAAGTACCTACCTAGATGAATTGACATTGACGATACAATTAGCGCCTCCGCCCACTGAGGCAACTGAAAACTCTCAACTGCCAACTGTCTTTGTATGACAATGTGATGGCCCGCACACTACACAATCACTCAAAAACCCGTTGTCAATGGTAACGTAAGCAGTGATTCGCGACTTGCACTGCTGATTGCTTTGGCCGGCCGTTGCGAGTTGCCAGCTGTCAGCTGATTGTTCTTCGTCTATGGTTAAACAAGCTTTTTGACCAATCAAGACATAGAAACCAGCTGGTTTTAGTTTGTTTTCAGTTGCCTCGTCAGCGGAGCGCCTTAGATAAGTGTGATCACTTCACTTCACCCTAGTCTACCTTATTTTATAAACATAACTATATTTGTATATCTTTAATAAATATAATTATTAATTATATTATAATATTTATGGATTTAAGAAATGAAATAGTTTTAACATATTTTGATTTTTAAGTTTGGTATCCTAGTTCAACCCCTGCCATTTTCAGCGTAACCTTGTTCTTAAGGACGCCGCGTCCTTGGAGCAACCTGTGGTAAACCTGTACAGGTGAACTGGCTCCGGATCGGAGAACGCTGAGGAGGTGAGTCACACGGCAATACGGCGTGCTTCACTCACGTGAACCCGCTACCCGTGCCCGCTGCCCGGTCACCTGGCTTGGTCTCTAGGGAGAATACCTGTGGCAACCTGCCAGCCTCGTACCAGGAGCGCAGAAATTCACCGAGATAAATTACCTACAAAAACAGCCTGCATGCAACCTGATACCGCACACAAAACGTTTTAAATGACACACCCACCAAAAAGAACGTTTTTATAAATGTAACATTTAAATGCATACATTTGAAGAAAGGAATTTTGTTGCGAGTTTGCGTGCTTTGTTTACATTCGTTTTGGTGGAGACGTGAAACGTAACAACGGTGCTTTGAGGTAACAAGTACACGTGGCAGGTTTCACCTGAGCGCATGCGTTATGCTCCCCTGATACGTGACAGGGGTAAATAATAGGAGGGGTTGCTCACAATACTCACTGCTCAGTCGGTTTTCCGTTAGCACAGAGAGGGGTATACGCATTCGTAAGGGCATTGCATCGACTTTTTTACGATGCCATTTTACTACTCGCTAGTTATGTTCGCCTGGTAGATGAGGTCAAAGGTTTTAAAGAATCTTTCATTATTCAGTCGTTACTTTGACATCCCCCTTTTTATGCCGTCGCGTATTCTCATAAAGATTGCAATCGGATTAAATTCCCGTTAAAATGTCATCATTTTATTATTTTAAAAAATCCCTTTAAGCCCAAACCTTAAAAATATTTTTACTCACCTTTTTTTAAAGATTACATTAGTAGGTACTTCGTTTACGGTATAAAGGATGACACTTACCTGAAAATAAAAGAGAAAAACACATTAGCAAATATACACATAACGCAGATTATATAAATTTTCTTGAATTATTTTCATAAAATGACATAAATTTCAGTTGTAATGTTCGCAAATGTATGTCAACATAACAATGACCGAAGTGATAAGGTGATAAGGACACGTCTGACGGAGGAAATAACTCCTACACATTTCCTATTACGACTGATTCATGTGGAACAGCTTCCTTCGTTGGTCCTTAATCCGAACATTCAATAATTATTTATTTATAACTTCGTTTCTGGTGATATTTAACAGACATCGGTTGAGAACTTTGAATTTGATAATGTATTAGTATTCCAATGGAAGGTGCTGCCTATACGTCGCGTCCTTGATGTCTTCAGTACCTGTGATAATAATTTATTCGATTGATGGTTTAAATTTTCCATAAAATGGGTCGTTTTCATGAACAACGAGCCCGCTTTATATTTAGTAAACCTGAAACATATCTTCAAGACCTAGATAGGTTTGCACAATAATTAGAGATCACCCAAACAACACACAATTAAGTTTTGTATGAATTGGTGCTAATCAAAGATATTGTCTTTGTTTCTCTTATCTGTGGTGCTAATGCATACATTTTCAACATCATCGTCAAAATCTTCACCACTGACTGAAAATTGTAAATTTGTATTTTTTTAATATTTGTAAATAGCTTTATTTTTAAATTTAATATTATAATTATTATTAACAATGCCCTACGAACCGGCACTGAGTTACAGCATTTTGTCGTGATTATGCCTAATTACTGTTTTATCTAAAGTTTATTAGAATTACTGTTTATGTAAAGTTTTTTCAGTTATTCGATTTGTTATGCAATATTCTCTTCCATTGTTATATTAGTTAACTTTTCTACAGTCGAATAACAAATAATACTAAACACGCTGTATGCAAGCAATGCGTGTGTGGGTGATGTTCACAGAATAATCACTGCAATACATAAAATCATCTGTTGGTTTTAAGTAGAGTAAGGGTGTTTCTCACCATCCTCCCAATAGCTTATCTACACTAATAACGAATATTTTCGATTTACGATTTCCGGTTTATCTTACTTCTTACTTATACCTATTATAAACGCGAAAGTTTGTATGGATGTATGTATGTTTGTTGCTCTTTCACGCAAAAACTACTGAATGGATTTTAATGAAACTTTACAATAATTTTAGCTAATACATCAGAATAACATACCTATAGGCTATAATTTATAAAGCTAGCTATTTATTTTCAATATATTGAAAATAATAATTATTGTTTAATAGAAAACGTCAACATTTGAGAATGACATTTTGCAAAACAATGATTGTTAAATCAAAATTCTATTTTGGAAAATATTTAAATTAGTGAATTTATTTGAAGTACTCGCCTAATACTTTGAATCGAATCAAGAATTATAAATATTTTAAATAAATAGGTTAAGAATTTTAGTATAAAAGTAGATGGGACCTAGGAAAAGAAAATAGATTACCCGAAGTACTAATCCTACGCAGACGAAGTCGCGGGCAGAAACTTGTTTATTTATAAAGTTGGAATTTATAATTCGGTACTCGAACCTATGAATAGTGGCTATATATTGGATAAGTTAGCCGAGTTTTCTAATTGAGCACTGTGAGTATTTTATTTTTATTTTTAATAATATTCGTTATTAGGGTAGATAAGCTTAAAAATTGGGAGGCTGGTGAGAAACTCCCTAAGTATCTGTAGCGGTCACCGGGCGGACCGGACGGTGTGGATTTGATTTTTATACATATCTACAGTTTTATTTTGATACTGATGAAATTTTGCGCACTTGACCTTCTAAACGAAATAAAGGTCACCGTCTTCATTTGATTTCGAAAATCTAAAACTAAAGTGTAAAGTCCGGGCAACGCCGGGGACTTCGGCTCGTTACTAATAAAAGTTGAAACCGACAAAAAAGACAATGGTTTATTTTTTGTCTAAACTTTTTCGATAGTCCAAAAACTCTCGGATAGTTGTGCCGTTATTTCATTTAGACCTTTTTGGGTCAGATTCTGTTTTCCGTCTGGTGTGAGAATTGACAATCTCGCCGTCAATACAAATGTACAAATACTTCAACAGATTATATCCATATCTCACAAACCAGCTACCGGAATCCCTAAAGTGACACCATTTTGAAAGGAAACCGCTAACAACGAAACAACCCTCTTCGCCTTTGACGGTAAGCAAATATAATCATAAAAAACTATACCGATTTCTGAGTGGAAACCATTATTCTCCTAAATACAAGATTTGGAGGTATTTTGTAGCAACAGGTCCTATTTTTTTCACTTTTCAATGTGATAATGATTTGCATCTTCATTTCACTTTTGTCACTGTGACAATTGGAGAGAAATTTGTCTACAGGGTGTTTTTATCGTTCTTATTAGTTAACTTAGTTATTTTATTATTAAAAATATTTTTACCTTGCCTTTTGCTTTGCTTGTATTATGATTGTGTGAGGTGTTTGCTTTTTTGTCATTTTTAAGGTGATGAATAATAATATTTTTGCCATAGATTTTTTTGTATACTTGAAACGTTGAACTGATTTAATTATTCTTTTATTGATGTGCTTTTAAATATATTTTCGAAAATGAATCAAAATAAATTACAACCTTTATAATGATCTAAATACTAGCGCATAGCATGAAAAATCAGGCGTTGTAAAATTCCAATTTCAAAAAAGACAATAAAAAAACTTCTTAAAAATTTACTTTGTTTGTAGGTACCCACTTTTATCGCTTGTCTGCATTAATCTTTACACAATCAGTTCCAATTTTGAAAATGATTAGCGCCTCCGCCCACTCAGGCAACTGAAAACTCTCAACTGCCAACTGTCTTTGTATGACAATGTATGGCCCGCGCACTACACAATCACACAAAACCCCGTTGTCAATGGTAACGCAAGCGGTGACTTGCGACTGTCACTGCTGATTTCCCTGGGCGGCCATTGATAGTTGCCAACTGTCAGCTGATTGTTCGTCATCTATGGTTAACCAAGCTTTTTGACCAATCAAGACAGAGAAAACAGCCGGTTTTAGTTGGTTTTCAGTTGCCTCAGTGGGCCTTAATGTAAATAATTTCACGGATTAATTCAAAGAGTATCGCACATCTCATACAAGTGAAATAAATATGTTTTTTTGGTTAATTTATTTATTAAATAACCGATAAGAAAAAAACCTTTATTTTTTGTACTACTTTTAAATAGGTGTCTAATATATATCGTTCAACTTTTTTAACTACCTTGTTCAGTTTTTTTTGTTTACCACCGCGGAGTCCGGAGGCATTTTCAAAAGGACAAATTACAGCTTCTTGTGAAATATTACGGTGGCGAGACAGGTAAATTTAATCCTAGATAAAAAGTCAAGGGTCGCACAAAAAATAAGGGTAGGAAACCCGAACCACTAATCCTTTTAGAAACGCGATTAGCTATTATTGTATTTAAAATTTAGAACCCCAAACAAGTTCTTTCTTTTTAAAAGTATGTTTTTAGAGAACGGATTAGTCTTTATTCAAATAATGTTATACCTATCGTAGGCAGGTACCCAACCAAATATTTGTGATAAACGGGGCGGGTAGGTACTTACCGTCGTAATTTGACACCCCAATAAAGATTAAGGTGATAAATTAGTTTAATTTTTTTATTTATTACTTAAAACCACCCACGCAGTATCGTCCACCTGGAAAAATCAGCATTCAGGACCGAAACATTGATTGAAATAGCTTTTGCCGTGTTTGGTGACCGGCTTTGAATAGCCAGGCACTTCCCTATCTACGTGTAATCCTCCTCCTTCTACATCTGAACATATATTTAGTCTAAAAAAATACCCCAATTATTGGGGATTCAATAGTCCCACTTGCTCAAGACAATTAGTAGCAGTTGGAACTATTGTGCGGTGTTCACGAAATTTTTTAATATGTTTATATTATTTAGATTCTGATTTATTATAGTGTTGGAGAAAAAAACCCTCTCTAAAATTTTACGATTTAATTTTAACGACATCTAGATAATGTTTCAGAAACTTTAAACACTGACATCTTCTCATACATTTTTTTTTATCCTAGCCAACGGCAGCTATAAAGTTTAAAGGGTAAAAATAATAAAAAATAAAGTTCACATGCAGTACCTACTCGGTGCTTACTTAATGGTTTCCAACAGCGATTCCCGCGCAATTTGCTGCACATGTGTTGCCAGGGGAAAAAGAATCGTTTCTATGAAAAGAGGCATTCCATTCAAGCACTGCATGGGAGAAATGCACTGTGGAATAGGGCAACCATTCTAACATTAATTATTTGGAATTGTCAAACTGGAATCAGATGAGACTCAATTTATCATTAATTACATCGCACATACCATCAATACAGACAAATTTATTCGTGGGTCTGTTTTATTATTATAGGACTAACAATATATTTTTAATGAAATGGTTGTTTTGACAACATTCAACACGAATTTAGGCAAATACCTTTTGATATCTGATTTTTTCTTGTTTCTTTTTTATTATTTTATATTTCTTCAAACTACGCAAAATCACCTTTGTGGCGTCATTTTGAATTAAATTGAACAAATAACTTTGTATTAAAAAAATAATTTTAATACAAAGTTATTTGTTTAATTTAATTATTTTATACTTTATCTTTTCGCTAACCAATTTAATATAAGCACACTATTTTTTCCAATTACGCAAAATTTTATGTAAATGCCTATGGCATGTTGCCCAAATATTTTGAATAAAAGGGAATAAAAAATTCATGTTTAAAATTGGAATTAAATCAATTCCAACTAAATTAGCAATTTGAATTTCGATTTACACAGCGACCTTCTAGGGTCCTAGGGAAAAAGTCCTAAAACATCTAGGGAGATGTGGCACATGGCGATTCTATTTCATGGGATATATATTATATTTAATTATTTGAAGTGCATCATTTTTCCGAGATAAGTACCTATAAGATGAGTTCCGATCATTTAGCGTATTTTTGGTTCCACTATATATTTTTTTCTCTACTCACCCGCCGCGCTGCACTTGTATTTTCTTTTTTAACACACGGGTGGCAACACTAGCGGGAAACGTCAAAAAGCCCGCGCAGCTGTAAATGGCCGATCCCTACCAAGAAAAACAATCCAAATGGATATTAAAACGCAACAAATGCATGGAAAGAGTGTACAATTTGTTTACCACCTATGAAACTCTTTATAATAATACTTTAGGCTTTGTTTTGAGATGGTAATTGTCACCGAACGATTGTGCTTTTATAGTGTACTATTGTGAAAATGCTGAGACGAGCTTTTTACAATGAAGACTGTGAGCCATTGTCATGCTGTAATTTTATTTGGATAATAATATTGTGAAGACACGTCCATGATTTTAAGATTCCTATCACATGATTAATGATGAATGGGTATTGTGAAACGTTTCCAAAACACCCAGATATTATTATTTTTCTTAGAACTATACATTGAGGTATCTACCATGGGTATGAGGTAAGACTTTCCATTTAGGCATATATATTTATTCCATGTCCCGTAGAAAACGAGAGTATTAGGTAATATTTAAAATAAGTAAACCTTTCCAACTTTTAGTAAAGTTGTGGAGTAAGGATAGATGCCTAATGCGAATATTTTTTTAATGAACACTTATAAAAGAGGTTTGTCTCTGTCGGGAGCAGTGGCGGTTTTCTCTAAAGTGCGGTTGTGCGGTGAACCCCCATTAAAAAGGTGATAAAATAAAACAATCTTGTTGTATAGTAATATAAGCGCATCACAGATAGCTCGACATTAAAATTTCGTCTTTAAAACTCGCGCCACCGAAAAATACGGTATCTATTCCCATTTTGTGCGCGTTGCGATCCGCACACATTTGTCCACACGAAAAAATCATAGCCGATACGAATCGCTGTGCCGGTAGAATGGACAAAACTACGCAGCTTGGTGCGCCGATCACGAGTCAAGATCTTACGTGACCTCCGAACTTTGACGAGTCTCGCCGAAACGAAGCCCGAGATTGTCGCAGGATGACCGGCTGACGGTCGACTTTTGCACCGACGGATGCAAGTTAAGTGTTATATATTATGGTATTTAACTTTGTAGTCATTTTTGTACATTTTTATTTTCTTGTTTCTGCATTTCTCCAACATTTTAATAATGGCATTTGTAAATCTACTATTGAAGTGGACCGATTTTGACTTCTGTTTTCGTTTTTTTTTTAGATAAGTCGTTATATCCCGTAGTTACGAGTACATTTACTTAAGTTTCGGCAAACAACGTCGCTAGTTATGAAATTTTGTGTTGAGCTTTCCCAGTATTGTTTCGGCTTTCAAATTGAAAGTGGTTGCATTTATCGGTTGTCGTGAATATTCTGTCCTAAATTTTTCACACAATGACGGAATACAGTGTTATATACAAAAAATAACGCTAATGCTTATGAAAAAAATTTGGAAATTAAATATAATTATTTTTTGTATACGTGTATAATGGATTTTTTGTATAAATGAAAAAAAGCTCATTTTATTTCGTGCCACCTTTATTTGTGATTCTTGTTTTTTTATGTTTTAAAATATCAATTATTTTATATTCTACATTCTACGCAATTTTTCTTATTGAAAAAAACAATCATAATTAGCAACGTACATTGAGTGTTGTAAAAACCATTAAACAATTTAAATCCCTAAAACTTTTTTTGGTCGTTTAATAATTGTGTCGAGGAGTATCAAGTTATTTAAAAACAATAGTATTTATTTAGGTACCCCTCCACTAACTTTATTTAATTTGTATGACAAGAGTAAGTTTTGATTAGACAATATATCTTCTCTTGAATTTCTGAACCCCCGTTAAAAAGACCACGAACCGCCACTGGTCGGGAGAGATGGAAAATCCTGTTTTTTAACCAATGACAATAAAAAATCATCAAAAGGTTTTAACAGCTAGCTATTCGTTAAAAATTCGGATAATTTGTCGTATTTGGTTCACGACATAGTAATATGGAAATAAGTTTTTTTGGCTAGTTTAAAAAAAAAATAAAACCCAAGCTAAGAACCTTAGAACCTAAAACGAGTTAAATAAACCTTAAAATTGACATTTCAAAAATAATGGCAGCCAAGTGAACAAAATTTTATGATTTAAAAATATATAATAAAATGCCATATTTTTGGACTCCACCGACCTAAAATTTGTGTTTTCGAGTAAATAAGTTAAATTGGAGTGTTCTTTCAAGAAAATATCCGTGTGTCCAGTTACTCTAAAACTCCATCCAACTTTTTTCAATTACACTAGAATTTTCTTTGCTGAAGTACAATAAGTATGAAACATGCTATTTTAGCATGCAATGTATATGCGTGAGTACTGAATGGTTACTGTGTTTAATTCACCTCTGGTTGTGATAGCTGTAACAGTATGAAGGAAAAGTTTTAAGTATGAAGAAGGAAAATTTTAAAAACTAAATAAGCTGATAATAGAATTTCAATTAATATTTACCTATCAACTTGCGATACCTATCCAATAAAAATGGTTCTTGCTCATGGAGCAATAAATACCGAATAATCTTAACTCCTTTAACCTCTTGTAGGCTGCAGTCCCCCCGGCGGGTCCGGATTTTTGAAGCGATTTTGCCCCTTGTGCATAAAGAAATTGTATTAAGAACAAGGTCAGAATCGCTTGGGCCATTCTCGATCTTGGGTAGCATTTAGCCACTCCGAATAATTCATATTAATTGCCAATGACGCGCCGGGCACCACAGATGGCGGACAAAATGGCTGCCGCTTGATAGTATGAACGCTGTCATATTCGAAGTCTATATTTATTAATTGTTTTGTTTTTATGTAAATCCATTGTGGAAAGCATAAATTTGAGTGATTATTAGGAAGTTCGTTTTATCTACATTATTTTGATGTGATTTTTGTAATATATCACAAAAGAAATGTTATAAAAATTTAATTCGTAAGAAAGGTGAGAACTCTCAAATATTTTACGTGGTATTGAAAAAATATTTTTTTTTGTATGCTGGTTACAAGTTAATAGAATATTTTGTCATAATCTCGAGCACTAGCTCCCTGAACTGACTGAACGAAATGAAATCAGAGTCTTTACAGAAGATAAGCACATTATGTAAATAATTATTATTATGACTGTTTTACGGCCGCGGCCCATAAAGGTCAGCCATGGAACGTATCGGGAACAGATGCATACTTACCCGTATACCGTGGAACAGTTTTTAAACCAGATTTTCGGAACTAAATATTAATTCTATTCTCTTTCTTGAAAGTCTCATGGTAATTGGTAACTCCATGTGTCAACGAAGAGAGATCATCATTTGATGTAAATATAACATGGTCAAACTAAAATAAGAGTTTTTTTTTAATCTTTTGTTTGTGGAAATTTGACGTACGTTTCTAGAAATTATAGATGACCAGTAGCTTTTAAAGGCATGAATATTCATGTCAGCATTAGTTGCCATTATTTTGGATTTACCACATTTTCTATTCCAAGAAACTGTGTTTTGCATTGTAAGCATTTTGTCATAATTTGGGAATGGAATGGCCGAGAATGGCTGAAGAAATGGTACATATGATACCCATATCTTAGGTCATAGCTATTAACGTCATAAATAAGTCTGACTTCATCCCTTAACAATATTGTTACTCTAAGCTCTAAAGAGAATTCTGCGGAAGGATACAAATATTCAAAACAATGTTCTGCAGAGGGAAACTATACTCACAAATACAAACCTAATGACCACAGAACCTCGAAATAAAGCTCTTGAAGAAGACACAAAACCCACAAATCTGTAACAATGTTCTGCAAAGGACGCAGTTCTCACAAAACTGCAAAACAAAGCTCTGCAGGGCGACGCCCGACGCATAACCCTTAAATCTATATAACAACGAAGTTCTGTTGAAGGATACAATATGTCACAATAGGAAACAAGTCCCAAAAAACTTCATCATCTAAATTCAGCAGGTCAACCAAAAACCAAAAATCTTCAACATTAAAACTCAGAAGGAGATCCAAAATTTTAAAAAATTGTTTTGGTCACTCTAAAATACAAAACTACAAAGTTCTCCAGAACGACATAAATAGCCAAGAAGAATTTGAACTTAATATGTACTAGGTAAAATTACTTAATATATCAGTTAGCTCACCTTTAAAACAACTTTCTTCTGTAAATTTCAAACAAAAAACATGAAGGTTTCGATTCAAAGACTCCAACCTATAAAATAACTTGATGTGAATTATCGTGAGTGCAAGACCTTTCATGTGAAACATGTGAAGAAGCAGGAAGTGGACTGCGATATTAAATTCGAGGACATCACATACAGTTGTCACATTAATAAATTATTCAAGGAGGATAAAAGCTTAAATAATTATTTGCGACTACAGCTGTTTCAAATATAAATAAATATGGGTGATTTTTGGTTGTTCATTTCACCCTGAAATATAATTTCTGAGAATAAATAATTTCTTAGAGCAAAAAAATAATTTTTGTACCAAGTTTTTGAACCTCTGAAAGATACACCAAGATAAAAGTAAGATCATTTTTTCCTTATCTCTAGTGAAATTGATAAAACTTTTTCAAACATTGAAGATTCATTGGCCTGTCTGGATTATAACCGCTTTCTTTACAATCGGAATTGATCGCATTGGGAATATTTGCTTTGTTTTTACATTAACTCCACACCGGAGGCCCGGTAGAAAATAATTTCTCTCAGGGCCCATGTCATCTTTGAAGACGATGTTGTGGGGATCTATTAAAGTAGAGGAAGGAATGAACAATGGTCTTGAAGAGACCTATGTTGTAGGAGGGCGGAAACCCAGAGGCCGGCAAATCGTTCCACAGCTGAGCTGTTGAACTCATGAACGAGTCGTACCTATGTGACAACCGTGAACATATGTTGGGCGTGCGTTTTACGTGTTTCCCGACTATGCACCGGTGGTCAGGAGATCAATGACGCTAGTTCCTCAGAGCATCTTCTCGAAGTACTAATACCGTTATATACAGATATATAATGAATAAATAAATAAATTTAATTTTATAAAAATCACAAAACTTATTATCTGAAACAGCTTAATGCCGAATGATGAGCCTGAACGGTAAGCTCTGGTGTTATGAAATTTGAACAGATTTATGTGTTGTAAAATATGGTTTCGACTCACTGGCTCCAGATGGTTGGGCACAATTGTATTCTTGGGCAGTATTTATATTAAAAAATCTAAATCTCAAGTCAATCTCATTCCTACGAAATACATAAATATGTACATATAGATTAATATAGAAAGAACGTTAACATAATTTCTCGTAGTTTTCAGTTTTCCAGTCGTATTTAAGTTCGTGGAATTGGAAGTAATTTGTGACTTACAGATATGGATAATTCGTTTAGTTATGTCAACAAAGGCTAAAGGCATCAAACATAAAGGTTATCAATCATCTTGCAAGACTGGGAAATGCATTCTCATGCTATATGTGAAATGTTTAGGTAGGTCCAGACCCCATGAAATGATTATAATATTATTATGATGGGAATTGTGTCGTTGGCGACGTAGGTACTAGTTAAGTAGTTGTGAGAGAAAGCAAAGGGTATCTTTGAATTTGTAACGTGTTGCCAAAATTTTATAATATTAAGATGAATGTCAAAAGAATTCATATTCTACGCTTTCGTAGATGGCGCTCGTATAGTATTTTTTTTACTTATAAACGCTTTTTAGAAGTTATGCTTTGAAATATTAAGAAATTTTATTGTTCGCGAAAGTACACAAGCAATATGAATATTAGCAAATAGTTTTGTTAATTAAAAAACTTTAACCTTTTAAGAAAGGCTAACTAATACAATATTTCATCGGGGATTCAATCCAATATTGTATTTGTTAGCCCTTTTTAAAAGATTAAAGTTTTTTAATTAACAAAATTATTTGGTAATATTCACATTGCTTGTGTACTTTCGCGAACAATTAAATTTTCTTAATATTTCAAAGCATAATATCTAAAAAGCGTTTATAAATTAAAAAAAATACTATACGCGCGCCATCTACGAAAGCGTAGAATATGAATTCTTTTGACATTCACCTTCAGTTATTATTACAGTTTGGCAAATAAATGTAAAATAATTCAGGTGACAATATTGTTTCATTATTCTGACGTCAAGTTACACCGTTGTTCATTTTTTTTTTATTCAATAAGATTATATGTTTTTAGTCGTTTTTTGACATTGTGGGCCTCACTAAGAGCTTTGTCCACGTTAAGGCATCCATTTTACAATTTAATTCACAAAACAATGAATTGAAATAAAATAAAATGAAATGTGGTGATAAAGGTGGAAATTAAAAAATTAGGATTAAAATTAGAAAACATTGCAAGGATGTTAAATGTACCTGCATTCGAAAAGATGTGAGATTATATTGGATTTTCGAATTTGACATATTTAACGACTTACAATTAAAATTAAAAATTTAAAAAATTTGTTCGCTCAACATAAACTAAAAAAAACACTAATCCGCATAAAATTCAAATAAATAAATTTAAGTAATACTTTTGTTTACAAATTAAAGATTTTTTGATAGTGTAAAAATATTTCAAAAATCCAGATAGACACCACCCATTTCTGAAAACAGTGTACAAGTAGGTATATGAATATATACGTTTTGCCAATTTATTTTATGTGATTAACGTACAAGAGTTCCAACTGCTCCCTTCGTCTGGAGCCAGGGAGACTAAGGCAACCCCGATTGGGGTTATGTTGTGTTATTGAAGGTAGTAAATAAATTTGTGCACACCAGGATTTGAATTCCAGACTTTATTTTAAAGCATTTTAAGAGGAAGCTTATAAAGTCAAAAAGTATCTAATCATAGTATGTATTATATCAACACGTATTTGGTTCTAGGACAACTCATCCAAGTGGCATTTCACCGGCCCTTTGATAAGTCATTAAAAGTAATTAAATAAATTTAAATAGCCCATAACCTACATAATCTATTAAACCAAGTTTTTTTTCCTCACTTTTAATGACTTTTCAAAGGAGTGATGAATTTGCATTTTGTTGAGTTGTTGGGTCTCCCCTTTTCCATCTTCATTTGGCGGATCGTATAATATATAATCATAATTCACAATAAAAAATCATCTTTACCCTGATCGAGAATCAAGAATTCAACCGATGTCAGATGACACTGAAGGATTTATAGTGGCGAAGTAAGCATCAGTGCCTCCTCAATCCTTACAGTTCTCACTCAGGAAGTTATTCATCACGGAGCTGTCACAAGTCACAATGCTGAGGTGCTGGAATCTGAATTATATTCCGCATCCTTTATTTTATCACCAACATAATTTCTGATGTCGTAGCAGTGGCGTGCGTTATTACCAGGCGGTTGACCCCCTCCGACAGATGATGAAATTTGATCCCTTACTGTTGACCCACCATAGTTAAACCCCCGACAGTTGGACCCCCGATTATTATTTTCTTTATTATTATAATTTTCGTGCATTATTTACCAATTTCAACCCTAAAATCGACTGCAAAAACGCCTTTAATAATAATTTGGTATGGATATCAAACGAATTTATTTACAGTGTCAAGTGTTTCAGTTAGTACTTAACATATGCATAATAGATAACATTACACTATTGAATATATTTTCCTTTACAGTTGGGTTTACGAATAATTATTGCACGTTATATACAGAAAATATAATAATTATTTATTGTGATTTACTGCGGAACTTTGCTTTACGCCTCGATACGTCCTGAAGTTATGGTAAATTCACGATTTGTGTGAAATTTTAAACCTTGAAGATCGAGTGTTTCAAGGAATCTACGAACCAAAGATATTTCCTGTAATAAATAAGGTATGTCGTCTGTATAAATAAATTAGATCCACATCTGGTCCTTAAGAAAACATCAGCAGATCGACACATTTCCAAAAAAATCGTTACTGTTATTACAAGTTTTAAGCATGTGATTTCAATCTAAATATACTAGAAACTTCGATGATAGTTTTCGTTGTAAATATTTTTTCTCAAAACCACTTTACGACGATTTTATTATGATGTAGGTACAAGTAACAGATTTTGTATATAAACTATATTTTTTAAATATTTTCAATACTTTACCGTGAGCCTCAGATTTCAACCCTTTTTTAAAGGCCATCATAACTCATTGATTATGGAAATGATCGTGATGATGAGGGGCGAGAAATAAAATGGTCCTCTGTCTAAGAAGTTCAAATTTTATAAAAGGTAGAACTCACATCAGGGCTGTTATAAAGTTTTCCGAGACCCACAAACTATTTCTAATTTTTAACAACGTACTATCGTAATACAGCTATGATGCAATTTACACATCGCCAGCAAAGCTTTCTTCCTTCAATAATTATAGTATTTTTTTTTTTTTTTTTTTTTTATTATTATTGAGTTAGTTTATACTACATGAATATAAACTAATAAGCACAATGTAACATTTCATTTGATAAATTTAAATATTTTTACAGTAATCATAACATTTCTTTTTAAATACATTCATTCTTTCTTCATTCTTCATAGTTTCAGGCATTTCATCATACATCTTTAGTCCTCTGTACATTATGCAGTTCTGTGATTTTGATTTCTTCATTTGTGGCAATAAAGTATAAGAATATATTCCTGAAGGTATTCAGGGATTGTGCACATTTCATGTAGTGCAATTAAATTCATTCTAAAAATGACAATATAAAAAAATTTGAAAAATCTGTTTCTGAAAAAATAAGAAAGTATACAGATTTAGGAAATGAACTTAAAAGAATTTGGCATTCTCAGACTATAAAAATATTACCATTTGTTATTTCGGCTACTGGCATTATACCTAGCTCTCTCATTAAAAATTTAGGCATATTAGATTTGTCAAAGAATTTGTATATAAAAATGCAAAAATCAGTCATTTTAAATACATGTAGGATTACGAAAGATTTTTTAAATATTTATATTGAGGGATCTGTAGGATTTATCGGTCAAATTAGGAATTCCACCGAGCTTAACCCTCTGATATGAAAATATCTGGAGTAGGTGAATTATATTCCCATTTAATAGTTTGGTAGTAACATGTTGTTCTTGTATAGTTCTGTATTAATTCTACTTATATAATACACTTGCATAAGGTGGATTTACTAAATGATCATTTATATGGAAAAGTCTATGAAAGGGTTTAGTTTTTCCTATGGGAAAAACTAAACCCGGACCTGAAAATCTGGTGCGTAAAAAAAAACAACGAATTATTTTTATTCCAGTAAAATTAGTTTTTCGATATCAAAGATGATTTTTCAAAGTGAACTTGGGTAAAACATCTATGCAGTGGTGTCTCATAACGTCACACGAGACACGATTCAGTCATTCATAATTCGGATGGCAATGCTGATTGTAATGCAGTACCACCGCTATATACCCTGATGTCATAAAATCTTTTCGGCAGGATGCAAAAATATAAACCTTTTGGTGTCTTATATCTTCGGAAGGTATTATTCGGTATTTAAAAAAAAAACATAAACTTCTGTCCTCAGCCTGCTCTAGTTAGTAAGGTAAATTTATTTAAAAATACATGATTTATTTTTCTTTCGTCGTAGGAATCTCATTAAGAAGTTAAATTCAGAAAAAGATACTAATATTCAATAAATTTTTGAAATATGGGTGATCTTTATATCTGTTAATGAAATGAGTTATGTACTTAATATATATTATGATGCACTTATAATGTTATGTTTTGGAACACATTTTCACACCCATTAATCAACCAAGTTTAATGTGTAATTTTGCAGAGATGACTAATGGGCTGGTAGTTATAAATCATTAGATAAGTAAGTTGTTGCTAAATAATTCGTTTCTTATTTAAAAATGAGTTAGTAGCGTAGGTACGAATTAACTTATCTGCAAAGAAGAAAATCTGTTCCAATGCAACTGATGGGGACCCGATAGTTGATCTCCCGAAATTATAATTACTATAAAATTATATTTTTTTTTTCATTATTTACAAATTTAAAACCTATGTGTCTCGATATGTGAAAGAATTGAAATAAACAATATTTATATTGATTTATTTATTTCCGAGACTGAATTCTCGGAATCGGGGAATTTTGGAACTAATTCATTTATAGTATCGATTTCATGTATTTATACGCAGTATAAATGTATGCTGTTATATACAGTATACAGGGTGATAATGTAAGTTCTCGACTTACATTCCTGACATTATTGTAAAAAATGTAAATAAAATTTTGGTCTCCGGTGACATTTTTGATGTTTTTTTTTTCTACAATAACATAAAAAATAGTAGGTTTTGGACAGTTGGGGGCGGGGTAAGTAGTGGGACGGTTACTCGGCTGAGTGACCAGTGACATCATGCGAATTTTTTATTTTGAAGAAAAAAATTTAGAGACCGAAATTTTATTTACATTTTTACTCCAAATAATGTCAGGAATCACTGGTTAAAGTAAGTCAAGTACGTACCTTAACACCCTGTATAAACAAGTAGGTTTTATCCTTGATGCATTTGAATGAAACTTTATTTAATACTTTTGTTATTCGGCGGTACATCTTCACTGCACACCTCTTCGGGGACATTTAGTTATATTTAGTATTAACCGTATTTTACTGATTGAATATTGTATATACGTATGCAGGAGGGCCAATTGTCGGGGGATCAACTGTCATGGAACCAACACAACTACGTTAATTTTATTCCTTCACAAAAAGAAGAAAAACAAATCTCAAGAAAAACATTGTCAACTAGAATATATTATTTGTTTACTCTATCATTCCTTGCCTTTTACAAGGAACACGCATTTACATAATGTATCATTATGTAAACCGATATCTATTCTGTGCTCGCACCGGCGAACTTTCCATGGCTTTCATCAGAACAATGCAAAAAGCATAGATAAACAATAGGTAGTAGATGAAGAAGTAGAGAAAGATAACCGGAGTCAATGAACAGGAACCTTTAGCGGAGACCGAACCTATAAAGAAGTTTGCTCGTATGAGTGTGCGGTGGGGAGTGGAGACAGCGCGTTTCCCGATAATATTATGTAGATATTACTTTATTGAGCGCTTTTATAATTCCCAAAAAAGGAAATGAACATGTGTTCCTCAACACAATAATGCTGCAGCTCTTTCTAACACATTAAATAATAATATTTTAATTAATGAAGATAATATTAGCGAAAGTCAATCGAAAATCTAAAACAGAAAAATCAGAAAAAGATACGGATACATCTGGGACTCGAATCCAGGTCCTCCGGCAATCCGGGCCGACGCGCTAACCAACTGCGCCAACGTATCCCTATCCGATTCGGTCATTTTTAACTGTATCATACTTCGACTGAGAACCACCAACATTATTTTCATTTTTCTTATCGCATATTTTTATTGGCTGAATCGGATAGGGATACGTTGGCGCAGTTGGTTAGCGCGTCGGCCCGGATTGCCGGAGGACCTGGGTTCGAGTCCCAGATGTATCCGTATCTTTTTCTGATTTTTCTGTTTCAGATTTTCGATTGACTTTCGCTAATATTATCTTCATTAATTAAAATATTATAATTTGAGGTTTAACTCTTTAAGTTAAAAAGTAAAAAAAAAAAAAAAAAAAAAAAAAAAAAAAAAAAAAAAAAAAAAAAAAAAAAAAAAAAAAAAAAAAACATTAAATAATGGTGAGACAAAAAATGAGACACACAATGTACGTCTCAGTCAAAGATTTTGCCTCACTTTATTAATTTAAAATACTCTTCACTGCCTTAGTTAGAAGTAATTTAGAATACAATTCCACTGTTTGGTCTCCATACTATAAAGCACAGCAAATAAAAATTGAGAGAGTTCAACATAATTTTTTAAGGTTCATTAATTTCAAACTCTCCATACCCATTGAACAAATCAATTATGATAAATTAATGAAAGGACTTAATTTAACTGACTGATCTTGTAAAAGAACCAAGAGCGATATGGTAATTTTATTCAAATTAGTAAATGGCACAATTGACGCACCTAACTTAACAAAACTAATAACATTCCGAGTACCAAATCGTAACACGAGGCTTCCAGAGCCGTTCATTGTTTATCCTTCGAAAACTAACTATTTCATTAATTCCCCAATCCAATAAATAAAAAAGATAAATTTAGTAAATTAATTAATTTAGTATTTAATAAATTTAGTTCAGTTGATATTTTCGTTTATTCCTTACCAAAATTTATTTCTGAAATGTCAAAAATTCTATTTCCCATTTACTAAACAATGATGTAATATAATTTGTATATTATTGTTTCTTTTTCTATTATTTTTGTATTATGATTTTTGTAAAAGCCCTAAGGGCGTGAATAAATAAATGAATAAATAAGTATGTCTGTTTCCACCAAAGCACTAGTTTTTTCCTATGAAGGAAACAGACATACGTACATTGTGTGTCTCGTCTCAACATTATGTAATGTGTAAGAAAGTGCTGCACCATTATTGTGATAAGGTATGTATGTTTATTGCCACGTTGTACCGTCGCCATTCCGTAAACGTGGGAATATTAAAAGGGCACACTTTCATGCATCTCCCCCACTCGTACTAAGGAAATGAGATTGAGATGTGGACTTTGCCGTGCCGTCGCATTGCCGTGGGAATTATAAAAGCAGCCATATTAGCTATTATTGTGTGAATATATAATTATTTTATTTATTAAAACAATATTATTAACTTTCAAATCACGTAAAAAAAATAGAATTAGGTGTCACCTAAACTTAAACCAAAATCTATAGCTTTCCGAGTTGCTGTGTTCAATGTAACATCTTTCTTGTTCAACCTGAAATTTATTTTTTTCTCAATTTGGAAGGTGGGTATGGGTACTGCCGCCCCGGTAACTATTTATTGGATAGCCAACACTCCTGCCGTATGTAAGTCACCCTGAGTGGTTCGCTCCGTTTGGTTACTTAGCAGGGGTGCCCGGGTTTGCGGGGTGAGGTTTGTCTAGATCTATAGGCCGAGAAGATAATATAGGCCAATAGGGATTCTTTTTTTCTCCTGTGTGGAGGCCCTGAGAAAAATAAAAATTTGATAGTGACTAGTTTTTTTCTGATCCGATTCTGTCAAAAAATGCTACAAGTTCTACTTAGATTTTTTTTGTTACTTTTTTATACTCGAAACTTTTTTTTAGCTTAACGTAAAATATGTATGTGTAGTTAAATACAAAAGCTCACATGTAATTTTTTTTATATCTGTCGTTGTGGTTGAACTTTAGAAGCTTTGAGGTCTCATACTCTCAAATCTCGATCACAGAAATTAATCAATTAGTTTTTATATATTATATAACAATACCATTAGTCCAGTCAAGTTAAACATGAAAAGGGGGTCGTGCTTGCAAAAGGTCCGATCTTTCTGAATTTTTTATATGTTGTTAGGACCTAAACCAATATTAAAAAAACAGATTTGCAATTTCCAAAGTGCTGTGCGAGCGGCGGTGTACCCAAAAAACCATGAAATTTTCGGACTTTTTTCAGTTTTTGCTCAATATCTCAGTGAAGGAAGGGTCTGACCGGTATAGTTGTTCTACACTATTTTAAAGTAGACTAAATTTGCTACAATTTGAAACTAAAGGGAGTTCTATACAGCAATTGGTTTTTAAGATACAGTTCTTCGAAAATCAACATTTTTTCCAAAAAATGATATTTTCTCGAAATGGTCACTTATTTTGTGAAATATTTTCTAAAATACGATTCCCACCTCAAATATTATATGAAATGAAGTTGTAGTAAATTTAATTAGCTTTCATTTAAAACCAAATTGCTACCTGTAGGCCAAGCGGTTCTCTCAAAAATTGCAGATAACCAAACTCAAAGTGGGTTTTGGGGGAAATGCAAATAAACTGATCCCACGTCTTTTTATGGCTTTACTTATCAAACAGTTACAATTTATTTATTTTTGTTATTGTTAACAAATTGTTTGATGAAAAAAGAATAAGATAATTTTCCTATCGGGAATTACGTGATCATCAAACATTGTTTGATATACCTACATACTAAAATGCTTGTACAAACATCACGGTACCTACTATAAGGACAAATTACATTTACTCAAAAAAGAAAACTAATATAAATCATGTAGGATTGTGTTTTGATGGCCAAATCACGCCATTCTTTTTATCTTAGATGGCACGGGCTTGGGCTCGCACGAAGATGGTGTCACGAAGGCTGTGATGGACGCCTGGAGAGGCGTCCAGTCTGCAGTCGGGTCATCTTTATCGTGTACCATGCACAATTTTCCAGAGGACTGAGCAGTGGAGTCCAGCCTTTCTGCATTTGCACAGCTCCCAGAGCACCCTTTCTTGCATTTACATCTGGCATCAACGGTGGTGGGGTGGGGGTGAGTCCCTGAGAAGACAGCTTCCACCCCCAATCAGTGGGATTCTAGTTGACACACCGCTACTTCTGCACTTGGAGGTAGCACCTTATGGCCCGTGGCAACGGGCGAGTTTTATGCTCGTTGAAGTGACAAACGTCTTATATCTCAGGAAATCCAAAGTATCCCTCACGATGTCGCCCCCATATGGAGCCACAAAGCACTTGATGTCTGCTTCTCTCACGGCTTTTGGGGTGGACGAAGGACGACCTCCACTTGCTCAGCAAGTGGTTCACTCTTGCTCAGGAGTGTGGTAATTTTGGTCTTTCCTTGGCCAAACGGTGCTGTGTAGTATCGCACCTGGTAAACGGTTGGGTGAATAGTATATAACGTCCCTGCACCCCTGGCACGGTCGATCGATATGAAGTTACCGACCGATTTTCGGTAACTTCTCATCGTTCCCTAGGACAACTGCAGATCGCAAACGAATAGATGACAGTTTACAATGACTACCATGCTAGCACCCCTGGTGGTTGTAGCAGGTTGTAGAGTAGTGACAGCAACCAGATTCACCCTTCGTGCTCTTCTGAACGTAGACTTTTGTCTCTTCAGCGCCTAAACCATTGAGAAGAATGAGCAGGTCGGCGTCTTCTCCCACTAAAGCGCCGTTTGTACTTCATTTGATTTGTACTTCACTGCTGGAGGTCACATTTTGAACAGAAACATAGTTCTGTTTTTGTCTCGCATTACTGCTCTTGGGGGGATAACGCACATTATGCCTTCCATCTCATGAAATGTGTTATCACCACCTAGGGTATTAACGTTCACCTCCGTATTGTCAGAGACAAATTGGATAAAAGCTTCTTTTCCTATTGGAGGTGAGGATTCATCTCGCAAGATCGCCGAAGTTTGCTGCACAGCTACTGAATGAGAACAGGATAACCCCAGTGCAGCGCACATATTTTCAGTAAAAGTAGGTATTAATTCCAATCAGAAGGGAGGAAACAAAATATCGAGTTCGTACAGCACTATCAGAGTATGAGAAAATAACACACACTTCTTCTTCCATGTTTCAAGGAGGCCACGCTTGTTTTTGAGAACAACAGTCTCAAAAAATAGCTGTACTGACTCAGGGATGACAGAATCAACATTGTTGAAGAAATCCTCAGAGTTGGGATACTGACTGGTTTTATAAACTTGTGTGCGGGTATCTTCAACGATGATTTCTGCTGCTGCCTTCACAACTCTCAATCGCTCTTGCTGCGCACCGCCTTTTTGTTCCTTGTACCAATCATCATACAAAATTTTATGGCCGGTGTTTATGAAGCAGACGAGTGTCCCTTTCTTGGAACCTACCTCCACTATGACAATGTCATCGCTAAAACGTTTTTGAAGGTATGTTTTCGCTGTTCTGACATCAGGGATACAATCACCCCTAATTTGCTGCAGAAGGTGTGAAAAAATGGCATTCATCACTGTTTTCCAATAGAAATTGTACACATACTCCATCGCTTCTTCAGAATTACTGGCTGGACGATACCCTCTCTTATTCCCATCCCGTCTGCAGCAATTAGGTCGCCAACGGCGAGGAGGCGCTCCTCCAATCGTCACCTCGGCGTTTAGCTATATCTAAAATAGTTTGCCTCATGCCCAACTTCTCAACTGTACGGACCACATTCCTTCTTGCCAAGGGCAGTTTGCTTTGTTGCCCGAGAAATTATTCAGTGATAGCATCACCACACAAAATTCAAATCCCTCTCAAGGTAGGAGCCAGTTTACTTGATAATTTTGTCGATAAAGTCTTCGGTTGGGAAGCAGAATCCCTCCCTTCAACGTAACACACACAGCCGTATATCTCTTCCTGTTTGAAATTTTAGAGCAAATTTGTATTTTCTGTGAGACCACGTTTTTGACTCACTTCAATTAGTGTTCGAACTCCTCGTTCTTTGATGATCACAACAGGACCTGTGTCGAGGTCCTCACGACACACAAAACACACGCTTGGACGGATAGACATTTCGCAACACTCTGAGATCTGCCCTGGAAGGGCCGGGTGCGGTTAAGGAGGTCAAGGGAGGGTACAACGAAAACACTTGGGGAATATCCGTCCGTTATCTGCCATTTTCGAGTGAACCGCTGGGCCTACAGGTACTAAATTGGTTTTAAATGAAAGCTTATTAAATTTACTACAACTTCATTTCATATAATATTTGAGGTGGGAATCGTATTTTAGAAAATATTTCACAAAATAAGTGACCATTTCGAGAAAATATCATTTTTTGGAAAAAATTGTTGATTTTCGAAGAACTGTATCTTAAAAACCAATTGCTGTATAGAACTCCCTTTGGTCTCAAATTGTAGCATATTTAGTCTACTTTAAAATAGTGTAGAACAACTATACCGGTCAGACCCTTCCTTCACTGAGATATTGAGCAAAAACTGAAAAAAGTCCGAAAATTTCATGGTTTTTTGGGTACACCGCCGCTCGCACAGCACTTTGGAAATTGCAAATCTGTTTTTTTAATATTGGTTTAGGTCCTAACAACATATAAAAAATTCAGAAAGATCGGACCTTTTGCAAGCACGGATGTACATCTTGACTGGACTACATTAGAACTGATGAAAAATGAAGAGACAGCAAAAATTCTTGACACAATCAGATCCAAATTTGTAGATGACTCTTAAATTAAAAATAAATCCGAGTTATAACTAAGACAAACATACAGACCCACAACCGAAATAAGTATTTTGGATCAAATTCCTGTTTATTTCCATCGATTACTTATTACAGCTAAAAGAGGCAAAAAGTACATTAAAAGTGCATGTGTTTCTACCACAATCACAACGTGTGAATATATTTAAACTATAAATGATAATTTATAAGAACACCCACAAGTGTATTTTTAAGAATAGCCGCAAGTGTATGGGAAATTTTGAATAAAGTTAAATGTAAAAACGATAAAAATATATAATTTTAAAGAAAAGGAACGATAAGATATTCCGGGACGGGTATGAGGTGTAGGTAGGAATCTGGGCGTCAGTGAGTCTAGGAAAAACGGACGTATTGATCCATCCTTCCTATTGCTGTTCAATAAGATGGTCCTCAGAGAATCCTGCAGAAGAGGCCAGATGGCCTCCCTGAACCAGTTTCACCCGATCCGGCCTGATAAGTGTGCAGATGCCTTCGCCGCCTAGACCTAGACACAACCTGAACCCCATGAACCCAAGCACCCCTGCTAAGTCGTAAAACGTAGCGAACCACTTGGGGTAACCTATGACAGAGGTATTGGTTTTCCATTAAATGGATCCGACATGGATCCTTGAATATTAATTAATTTAGCTGTAAAAAATAAATCAAGACTTTTTCGTGAAGTTTTCACTTTTTTGATAATTAACATCAGTGGTAATAGCATATAGCCATAGAATAAAAAAGAATACTAGAAATGAATACTTAAATTTCAAAAACATTTTTCATTGTCATTATTAAATTCAAAAGGATAGCGATGTACTATGTCAGGCAAATAAATGTAAGAGAGAGGGTACTAAATTAAGTAAGTTACGACATCGCTTTCATTGAAATCTACATGTCATTTCTTGTGTGAATTATCGATTCAGTGATTATAGCCCATATTATATTTCATAATTCGTTAAAATTCAAAACACTTAAGATGATAGACTTCGCTTTTCGGCCCATACAAAAAGAACGCCCGGGAAAAAACACTTTTCTACATCGAAAATTGCACAAAATGAATATATTTTTTTTATACTGCCTTCTAGAGGGTGAAAACTATGTCGGTATGTTTTCGAATTTTCGATGCATTTCGTATTAACGTAAACATTCACTGTCAAACATGTACGATTTATCAAAAAATATTATTTAAGGAAAAAGTGCTGCTAACTCAACTCTCATAAAGAATTATAAAAAGCTACCGACGTAGCTTCTTCTTTCTAAAAAATATTTTTTTTTTTAAATTTCAATTTCGTGAAAGTTTCGGTGTAGAAAAGTGTATTCTCCATAAACCCCTTTTCGAGCGATTTCTGTAGGTAAATTTGAGCGTTGTCTCATTCGCACATTTCGCATTCGCATGTATTGTAAGTGTGCGTGAGCTTATTGTGAGCGGGAGAGAATGACAGACGCGGGTGTTCCGCGTGTGGTTCAAAGTCTAGCCTCTTAACAAAATCTAAAATCCAGATCGAATTTCTTCGGTCTACTCGAGATGTTTATTTCCTTTAATTCTTATAAGAACGGAGGCCTTCTGAAAAAAAAAAGATTTTTTCTGTCCATTCGGTAACCCTTGGATATAGTCTCAAATTACTTGACACACAAATAAACAACGTTCGCAAATAGTAAAGAGTTGAGCGATTCAGATTTTATAAAGGAATGCTGTCGAATTTATACAATCCAAAAAAAAAATTGTAATGAAAAATTAAAACACTTTGTTTTTACCACGATAATCTTTATTTTAACAAATCGACATGTTTCGAGAACTCAGTTCTCTTCCTCAGGACATTGACTGTACTAAAAACTAAATAATCAAGTATACAAAGCTATGCGTGGGTAGAAATTGAAGTAGTGGGGGGAGAGAGGTGGTGAGGGGAGGTGCTTAGAAGATCAACAGGGAAGATTATTTTTTTAAATTTAACCGAAACTTGAAATATTAACAATTCAAAAATTAAATTAATTCCCTGCACTGGATACTGATATACTGTACCCTTAATGTATAACGCAATCCATACTAACTAGCATAAAAATAAAACTTTGATTGTTATTACTGTTTTTCAAAGATATTATTTTGATCGGAGTACGTTTTTGGTTATTTACAATCGGGGAAAACTTTGTAATGATTTAATGATACAGACAGCAGCCAAAAAATATGGGAATTATTTTAGAAAATTGATAAATTGAGATTGAGATGTGAGGTCGTCAAAAATGACGTAAAATAATCAGATCTCAGTGGCCAAGCCATCCCATCTCCTTGCATCGCGGGAGGAGAAATTATTATAAAAGAACACCGCAATGGATTCATACGATTACAACTTAACTTAACCTAACCCAACCCTCATACTTTTTCCTTCCCCTTAATACACCCGCCACACAGCACCCCCAAAGATGACATAGGCCCGAGGGAAATTGTATTCCTCGGGGCCTCCTTTGTGTGGAGCTAATGTAAAAAAAGAAAATAGTCCGTAACTACGTACATAGGTTGAAGACATGGGTTAAATATTCATAGACACATTTCCAAAGGCCCATTCTAACGGAAATCACGTTGTAATGCTTATTTAATTTCCAACACGGTGCGTATGAAATTAAAATTCCTCGATTTGTTGACAGAGATGATGGGAGAGTAGGTACTCAGTACTTAGTAGTAGGTAGGTTCCTACTTCAAACAGGCATGATTATTATTCGTGAATTCGGCACCTGCAGATGTGGCGCAATCTGTCGACAGAGTCCACAAGCTCCGGGACAAGTTAACATGAGGAAACAAGGCCCTTTGGATCCCAGTACAGCTAGGCAAATATTTGGAACAAGCGGTTGGCACGCGAGGTTCAACAAACCGACGATTGTTTGAGGAAGGCAAACACTTGAAGTTTAAAAGGTATCACTGATTCATTAAAGGAGGATTTAATAACCTCAAAGCAATATCTACTCTATAGGCAGAAGAACCTAATATTTTCATTGTTTCTTAAGAGACGGTTTAAAAATAAAAATTGGCATCGTAATGGAGATGTTCTTGGATTCTTGTTTGAATGCAATTATTTGAGAAGTTTCTTACTGTCCGGAGGGAATATGGTATAACTGTGTGGGGTAATGTTGTAAGGCTGAAGGTAGTGTGAACCGGAAGGAGATGGATAAGAGGAAGATTGGGAAGTATTTGGCTATTCAGGTATTGTCACTAAATTCGTAAACAACATAAAATTTTCAAGCAAAAGATCGAAACTGAACGGTGATCTTTTACCAGAGCAATATTGAAATTATCCACCATTCTGCAATTGAAACAATTCCTATGAATTCATGACTCTTTTATATCTTTTGACATTTTTTGTTGCATGTTTTTAAAGAGGTTAAATATATATTTACATGAGTACCTAATACGTAAAATTTTTTAACAAAAAACGGTTTCGGTGTAAGACTCAATTCATTTATCCATATGTAACGTATAAAATTAAGAGAAACCGGAAAAAACATAACAATGACAAACCATCTGAACACGGCGGCCGGCGTAGTACAGCGGTAGAGCGTTAGACTCCCATTCCGAAGGCCGCGGGTTCAAACCCGGCGTGCGCAAATAAATTTTATTTAATTGATTTGTGTTATTTCACAATTAATTATTTAAAATAATAAATAGTATATTTGCGGCACGTTCCAGAGTGGAAGATACTCTTAGTATCGCCCCGGTGTAAGACCACCATTCAGAATTGAAACGTTGCTTGAAATGGCTATAGCCGTGTTTAGTGACTAGATCTGAATAGCCAGGTACTTCCCCACCTTCCTCTTCCTAGTCTCCTTCCCTTCCCCACTTACCTTAAGCCTCATAACACACCCCAATTGGGGATGCCATAGTCTCACTTTTTTCAAAGCGTTTTGTTACCGAGCTGAAATTAATAATGTGTCTGGAGATTGGTCGATTTAGGATATTGCGAAGGCCTTAAAAATCTCCAAAAACGGCGTTTTTCCACCCGTTGCAGCCCGTCAATTAATATAACAATTGAATCGACCAAAGGTTCGAATCTTCCAGCCGAGCTTTGAAAGCTCTGGTCGCAATCGCAAGTGTTCAGCGCAGTTCAAATATAAAGTGTATTCCCGAGTCTGGACTTTCGCAAAGAAACAAAAGCCGAAAGCTCTCTAAAAAACCCGTTGGACGACATTTAACGGCATGCGCGCGCATTTGAATAATTCACGGCGGGTTTTTGCCGCCAAAATCCAGCTTCCCCTTTCCCCTCTTCCCCACCCCGCCCTGGCGATACCCTGAACATCTTCGCCTGTCGCTCGCAGCCCTCTGAAACGATGTTCCAAATTCGAATTTAAATCGTTACTCGGAATTTAAAATCCGCCGTCAAAATGATGTGTTGCTGAGAACTTTACAATTCCGTATCTTGCTGTTGGTACCTTCGGTTTTTACCTCCAAAATATGTAAACGTTTAAATTTAAATTATAACACATAAGTATGTATGTAGTACCTTCAATTATTGCAATTTTTGACTATTTCGTGATGATTGTATTAAATAAATAATAAATGATAAAAAGCAATAAATCTATATTTGAAATATGTGGGTACTTATTTTGTTCAAATTTTTTGACATTGCACATTCATTCGAAAGGTAAAATTCTGACCATTCTAATTTTGCAAAAAAAAATTATTTTTGATTTAATAGCAATATTTGTTTTTGGAGGGTAGTTCAGACGCAAGTCTGTCGGGAACGCCCGAGGAAGACATGGCACGACCAAGTGAATCAGATACTTGTTTAAAGTCATGTTTTCATGACTCTTTTATATCTTTTGTCATGTTTGTGTTACATGCTTTTAAAGAGGTTAAATATATGTTAGATAATATATTATGTTAACATAAGTAATACGTAAAACCAAAAAAAATTACCATTTTTTCAATTCATTTTGGGCCTTGTCAAGAGTCAGAAAAATAGAAGAGCATGTACGAAACAATGTATGAATGTTAATGAGGCAAGAAGTGTGTGCCAAGACCGAGTTGTTTGGCGTTCCGTCCTCTCAGCCTACCCCGGCGGGGATACGGGGTGATTAATTGGTTAGTTATGTAATTCAGAGGTAATTATTTTATAAATACTTCCAGCTACACAAATACCACAATAAATTTTAAAATCCCGCATTTTTTTACCTATCTGCGCTAGTTATTTATAAAAATCTAACCAAAAAATGTATCTAAAGTTTTTGAAACAGAGCAACCCTTTTTTAAACAAACGTACAATAATAATTATTGTACTGTTATTACTAAGGTAACACGATTCTTATTAACCTGTTGAAAGCCAGCATAGGAAAAATATTTTTTTTCAATATGATGTAAAATATTTGACAGTTCTCACCTTTCTTACGAACCCATTTTTTATAACATTTCTTTTATAATATATTACAAAAATTACATCAAAATAGAATTAATGTAGATAAAACGAACTTCCCAATAATCACTGAAATCTATGCTTTCCACAATGGATTTATATCAAAAACAATGAAAAAATACAGACTTCTAATACGACTCCGTTCATATTATCAAGCGGCAGCCATTTTGTCCGCCATCTTTGATGCCCGGCGCGTCATTGTGAATTAATTTGAATTATTCGGAAAGGCTAGACGCTATCCAGTATTTCGTTACGTAAAGTACGAGAATGGCCCAAGGGAATCTGACCTTGTTCTTCATACAATTTATTTATACATAAGGGTCAAAATTGCTTCTAAAATCGATGGTACACCGGAGTACGTACGGCCAATGACAGATTAACACGTATTCTCATAACATGAGGAAAATTGGGATAGGTAAGCAAAGCTACCTATGTTTTCACGAACTTTGTCAAACGGATGACGCAAATAAAAAAGATTTCATATATTTAATTTAAAAGGTAATTACCTGAACTTTTGCAGCGTGGTCATGAAACAATGTCATGTACATAATACCTAATATACTTACTCATATATTATCATAATCATAACAATGTTCTTCACGCTGAAAGTCGTGAACTACATTATACTAGCTGTTAAATGCCACTAACCGATGAATGGTAGCTCATGAATGATAGCTGAAAAGTCTGACCCACTCCGGGTGCGTGTTTATTAGACAAACAACACATCACAGCTAAAGGTAACCACAAATAATGTGCGTAATGTTGATTGTTGGTGTGAAACTGTTCAATAACCTACTGCAATCTACGATGAGCAAAAATAATGTCCGAAACGTAACATCAGGTAGTCAAAAATAAAGTATTGTAATGGTATAATTAAATAAAACGCACGATTTTAACGCTAAACACAATAATTAGTTTATATTTTTATTTTTAACTTTTTAACTTAAAGAGTTAAACCTCAAATTATAATATTTTAATTAATGAAGATAATATTAGCGAAAGTCAATCGAAAATCTGAAACATTTTCAGATTTCAGATTTTCAGATTTCAGATTTCAGATGTTTCAGATTTTCGATTGACTTTCGCTAATATTATCTTCATTAATTAAAATATTACAATAATTAGTGTTTATTTTGTGTACAATCAATTTGCAAGTATGACAGGGTTCCATAACAGCAAGAGTACAATAATGTTATGAGCCCTAAGGAAACTAAATTGTTACCTTTACCTCTCGTTTAACCTTTTACCAAAAGGGTTTCAACGAGTATATTCACACTGGGTTAGCTACAATCATTTCAGTCCTGCCAGAGATTTACCCGAAGTTCGCTGTAAGAACCGGGAAGAAACTTAACTTTCTAGACATAAACCATGGCTTTGTACCGGTCATCCTAGCTGTGACATCTAATTTATTTTTTCTTGATAGAAGGGTGGTCCTAATATCACAAAACTTCTTAATTTTTTTTATATATACGCATAACAGAGGATATGAATTTGCACAACCAAAAGTATTATCGTGATTTATTCTACGGTTGATATGCCATGTTGCTCTACCTCCTTCTTTATCCAACGTTTTGGACAGGATTGCTGTGTCCATCATCGGGTCAGATGTGTAATCAAAGATTGTGGTGAAGTGTGGCTTAAAACTAAACGTAGAAAACCATTTTAAACCACTTATATTTTTAGACGGCTAAAGTTGCGTATCGGACCTCTGTGTAACGGTAGCTACTTGCTGCATGCTTCCTGTGCACGCAAATAATAACACACTTAAGTGTGTTTCTACATTAGGGCCGTGTCTTCTCAACCAATTATCGTATAAGCATTCAACTTTTTGTCGGTAGCAATGATCATTTGTTGACTATTTGATTAACGCAGAACAAGGGTCTTCGGCATACATTAATTGTAGGTACCTATTCACAGGGCCGGACCAGAGCCAAATGACACCTGGCGTTAATAGAAACCCCAAGGGAGCTGTATCAGGTGTTCAGTATTATCAGCGCCTTGGCTACACGGAGAAAAGTGTTATTCTGAAATACGATCCTTTTATTCGTAAAAACGGTTAAAAACGGGACTGAAGTTCTTATGAACAAATTAACAGTGTTTCAATGTTTATTGGCGAATACCAACGAATTATTCTTACATGTTCCCGCCAATAAACATTGAAACCCTGTTAATTTGTTCGTAAGAACTTCATTCCCGTTTTTAACCGTTCATACGAATAAAATGATCGTATTTTAGAATAACATTTTTCTCGGTGTACTTGGCGCAAGGCGCAAGTCGGCGCCCGGAGCGGACAGCTCCAATTGCGTCTGCTTAGGGCCTATCCTGCCTATTCATAGACTAAACAATAA